>CM062294.1:155542042-156201391 GCA_031216915.1 Pictodentalium vernedei
TCTGCAAAACGGTCATTTGATTGACGCACATGCAGATGGGGAAAGACATAGTCATCTTCCGTTATCAAATACCGGAGATGTACTTCATAACGTCGTATGCTAACACTGTTCAATGCTGTCTCGAAGTACATCTCATCCCAAAACCGGAGCAAACGCTGTCCCATGCGACCCATTCGAAACAACGATTTTGTTTCATGTGGGCCCTCAGGGACATGTAGTTGTTGGTCGAAATAGAAATTTTGTTCCTCATCAAAATTTTCACTTTCTTTTACATTTACCGCGAGTACCGATGCCATATTATTAACTCAATTTAGTTGTTCACGCCTAAAGACGAAAGTATAACGGAAATACTATACTAAAAAAACTAATAAACCTAAACTAAATAAACTATTAATTGATTAAACGATCTCTGAATAAACACTACTTAACAATGCAACCTTTCCCTGATCCGATGCACTCACTCCCGTGGGTATATGTGCTTCTAGTACCTTCCTTGACAGTCAAGTCACACACGTACTAGTTTTGTGATTGTCTTCTGTGGGGTACGGGTGAGTACTTATCTAAACCCTGCCGGATTCCCCACTTTTGAACTCTGTAAGCCCTTTTGGTCAAATTAGAAATCGTAACCGAAAGTAGTTCAGTAAGTGCTTACGGGGAACCAATAAGTCAACTGCACACGACCGTAATTTCCATTGGATTTTCTCCATAGTCTGCTGAATATTACTAACAGACTTTGGAAGAACTCCAAGAGAAATATTCACAATGGCTATCATTATTCTTCTTCCCCCTCCCCATCGAGGGTACTGCCAAAATCACGAAAATGTCTCCGAATCCACCAATTATACACTCTGGGAATTATAGTTAACTGGAGACGAGGATTCAAGTATTCTCGTCCTGTGCAGCAAGAATGTTTCCATTTGTACAGCAGTGTGAACATCGGTGAACCCCAGGAAGAAGCTTCTTCTTCCCGTCGATGTACTATCGACGTACTAACCGTGGGTAAAACGAATCTCTCACTATAATACTGATTATAAAATAGTTCCAAAAATTTGATTTCTTCCAATATATTTTTTATTCACCTGGGGATAATGCATTTGGAACACTCGATGTTCCATGGGCCATTTAACTCTGTCTGGAATGGTTTCGCCATACAATAGGCGTCGACATCCAGGGACTACTTGCTCGGAATAGTCTCTGGCGTCACGAACCTTATGCCCTAATATTCTCTCGACCTCTGCTCTGGTTAAACTACCTGAAAGGTCGGTAGCCATTGTTCATGCATAGGATTGACGAGCTCTCCTTGCTCGCACGTAACTGTCATCCTCACTATTGTCTGCTTCTGCCATCGCCATCTAATAACTAAATAAATTCAATTCAATATACTCAAAATAAGAATCAAAATAAGAATAATAATCTCAATGAACAAAAACTCTTAACTGTTAGGATTCCAGAGTCAAAGTTCTGTAACTGGTTCTATTTCCAACTCTCGCATTTGAGATGGCACGATGATGGTATTAGGTCCCGACCTAAAATTAAAAATACCTCCATCAAAATCAGGATGGGTAACTTTGTACAAAACATAATACTGGTTATGTCTCGGGAGCCCATTGGACCTAAAACGAGCTCGTCGTCGAGCTCTCCAATTAAGAAACCTTTCCCATGGGTTACACCTTTCTATGTGTCTTCTTACAGACCACATCTCATGAATTAAATGGTTTGCTGGTATTCTGTGACTATGATAATGTCTTGCAAAATTGATTACTGAATGTAATAAATCCGGACAATTTAAAATGCACAAAACACGCGAGCAGCTTTTAAACAAATTGTGTGTTGAACAAGCAGAATGATACCAATAAACTATATCTCGTTCAATTTCAATTGTGACTGCAACATTTTGAAAATCATAGTAAACACATCCAAAGGTATCCTCGGATGTGAAATCATGATGAGTTTGAAAATATCTTAGTTCATAAGTATTTGGTTGAACCACACTATTTATAACTGCAGGTCTTCGGCCAGTTCGAGGGCAAACGGCAGGAAGAGGTTCACCATTATTCATATATTCATAAGCAGCATATTCCCAGGGTAATGGGTACGTAGTGTCTAAAAAGGGAGTGACCGAAATTTCTTCCTGATCACTCAGTTGATGTTCTGCCTCCTCATCCGTTTGACCCCTACAATGATGCTCTGTACCAATTGATTCACTTTCGACAGTATCTACTGTGTAACTGTTACTTGAGTCACTCATTGTAATCACTGAAAACACAAATAATATTGTTCAATGTTAGATTGTTAATTAAGTTAAATTAATAGTTGTCATAGTATTGTCTCGCATTATTACGTTCGCACATGCTTCTCCAGTATTTACCTCATAGTTCACTGTTGGATATAACTGAGAAGGAGACGAGGACGTTTGAGGTTGGTCCTGTCTTACTTTTGTCTTTGAGTCTCGATCTTTCACTAATTGTTTCATGATTGTCACTATTTCATCTGAAGGTGGTGTCATAGGTCGTGTAGTGGTTGTTGGTTGTCTCATAGTCGTATATAAAGGCTCATCTTCATCATTAAATGCAACATTAGCCATTCCACATACATCAGCAGAAAAATTAATATTTCGCTTCCATTTATTCTTAAAACGTAAGATAATAGTACGAAACTTAATATGGCCTTGTGCCCTGATACATCTTATCAATAAGTATATCCCCAAGATAAGAAACATGCATCCCACAAAATAAGCTCACATTGGTACTTCAAATGGTTCTATCGAGGTCATCTGTAGTTTATCTAATTTGCTTAATAGGTCATCCATTTTTAATTCATCTAAATGTTTTATAGATTTCAGAATCGCAAAATTTGTTATGTTCACCTTGTTGAACACAGGTTGCCAAACCTGTCGTTGAGTCAACAAGAAATTGGGCAAGACTGTCTTCGATACTAAACGATGTGTGATGTTATTGCGGCGATGAAAATAACTGTTCAACAATAGTTGTCCGCTTGTGGCAATACATAAAGGATTCAATTCTAAGATACGACATGGTTTTGGATTCTTATGTCTTGGACACGTAATTGAGAATCACAATGGCACATCAGTAGTGATGTACCAAAGACCCTCCTCAATACGTGTTGCAAAAGGTAAATCCAAATTTAGTTTGACATCAGTCTTTATTTCGGATTTCATATTCAGAAATAACGCCAACAAGCAACTAGAAGTTGTATGTATTGTTCTTACTGCTCCTCTTAATGGGCAGAACAATTTCTTATCATCTATACAATCATCATGACCTACTTCCGGTATATATCGGGTTCTTTGTTTATCAAAAAGTAATGTATCGACCTCAAGTCGATAAATAGCTACCATTTTATTTGCACTATGGGATGCTTTTTGACTTACATTCATCAATGGAATGGGCAAGGCTTGTACTCTGAAAATCTCAAATTGAAAATTGGTGTCAATCAGCGGAACTTTCACAAGAATGACTAGTTTATCATCGACAAAGACTGTCGTCGTTGTTAATAAATTATAATATTGCCATAACTCCTTCTGAAGTTTCAACGGAAGTTGGGTGTGTTCGTCAGGCCTTTCCTGAATGCTCGTTAATACTGAAGTCAATAAGGTAGGATTGATGACCTGGGCGATAATTTTTTATCTGCAAGCACATCCATTTGCTGATGTAGATCGTCCATATAATTTTCTGCAGTTTTTAACATTAATTCAAGTTGAGTTAATACTGTTTCCAGTTGATGAAAGGACTGTACGAACTGCTCTAAAAGAGTTAATCGATTTTCGAGTCCCTGTAATACCAATTCTACTTGGTCACGCAAAAGCGATACTACTCAAGATAAATTTACCATAAATTCTCTATTTTCTTGTACGGCATGATACGTTAATTTTATTAAACTTAAACTTAGTTTCTGAACATGTTGTATCATTGCCTGATTTACAGACAAACGTCTTAAATTATCTTTCATCCCCTTTAAATCAGATTCTGTGGCTGTGCCAAATAGGAAACTCATTCCTTCACCTATGAAATTTGCTAAACCTCGCTTATTTCGAGATGAGGGTGTATGTCCTTTTAACTTGCAATAGTCATCTAGGTCCCCTTTTACTCGTTCAAAATGATTATTTATAAACCTGATCTCCTGGTACATATCCACACATATCGAATGTAACGCAAGATTAAAAGTATTATTTTCAGTCATGTTTCTATTTTGTTCATAGATGTTTTTGAAATTGACATCGAGTTCCTGATAAAATTGGTTCACAAAGCATATGTTAATGTCCACTCTCTGCATGTAATGGATAAATGGCGCCACTTCTGCCACAAACATGGTTGTCCATTCACTGTTAATGATTTAAATTTCTTTTACCTTTGTAAAGATGACATTATTTCAGATTATGGTATTCCCACTAACTGTTAATGTCAATGTCAATAAACTTCCCATGAACCAAATCAATAACATCTTGCTCCTACAATTTGAAGGAAGACATGGATTAGCATCACGAGTGATTCTTGCTCAAAACTGAGTTCCAATTTCCTCTCTTATTTTACCACTGGTCAGTAAAACTCGAGAAATTTTTCGACACAGAGAAATCGCCAAGCTGTTTGCGCAGGCCAGCAAACGACTTTGCCATGTTACATTTCTTGTCAAATTATAAGTCAATATACTTTAGTCTCTTATGACACATATCCTAGCCTCCCCATAGTTCTACAGCAATTTTTGTTTCGTCATTACTTTATTCCTGTGTGTTCCAGGGTTGATAATCTATTCTACAAATTTCTTGCCATCCACCCTCTCTAAGGGTGGAGCGAATATTTTCAGATTACCAATTTGTGTCCCATTGGACGTTCGTACAGCAGGCTGTACGTCTGTCGCTTGAATTTTCTTTTTATTTCTTTGATTAACCCTTTACCCAACATGAAAAGCAGACGACACTTGCAAAAAAAAATCTTGAATAACTAATTTTTTTCATTTTTTGTCTCAAAAACATAGGTTATGACCCCTCGTTGGAACGAGCTCGACGAGCTCGTTCCAACGAGGGGTCATAACCTATGTTTTTGAGACAAAAAATGAAAAAATAATAAAAATTCATTGGCGATTTTTGAGAATCGCGCTGGCCGGTTTTGGCCGTTACGTTGGGTAAAGGGTTAATACTGCAGTCAGAGAAACACTCCAACTCAGAATTCGAGTTTTCTACTTTTATCATTTCTACTTCCATCGGTTCCTGTGCCAACGTGGAAGCTTGAGCAGCTTTCTTCTGTTCTTTGTATCGTCGTAGTCGATGACGCAATTCTTCCATGGGTATACGTTCCTCCCCAGAAGATAATTTAGTTCTAATCTGTCGTTTATCTATGATTAAAGGAGCCATGTGTATAAGCTCCTACAAGATAAGAGGTCTATGAGGCCTCACCTCACACCCCTCTTATCCTCATCTCACTTAAGGTGATCACTGGCGAACACCTGTGGAAATCATTAGTGATCGCCTGTCGTGATCTCTAGTGATCATTCACCGCGAATGAGGATAAGAGGGGTGTGAGGTGATGCATCTGTTATGAGGTAGAGTCAGTAGAAGCAGCGGGTGGCTCCTTGGGGTCTCGTACGGAGGCACGCATAAGCCTGCTGGTCGACCAGGTAAAAAGAAACCGCAGGACCAGCGGACACAGGTCAGATCACCCAGGCTTGGTTATTCCCAGTGGCACACGAGTGGACCCGGGGGCCGGCCGCTGCTACTACTGCCAATACCTCATAACAGAGGCCTCACCTCACACCCCTGTTATCCTCACGAGATGTGGATAAGATGGGTAGGAGGTGAGGACTTACCTCACATCCCTCTTATCCTCATATGGGGAGAATGATCACTGGTGATCACCACAGGGGATCACCAGTGAGGTGATTCAACAGAACGAGCGAGAGCGACACAGTCGCCCTTCTTCCAGAAGCCCTTGCCTTCCACATTTGACCCAACACCTCACCACCCTTTCCAGGGAAGACCTGCCCAGGGACCCTACTCCCACATCCAGACCACAAGCGACACAGTTCCCCGGTAAACCCAAACCCAGCGGAAAAACTTCGACCAGACCTTCCCACGTGACCCACCATCTCATTCATATGCGACCCGGTGACTTACCCCAGTGATCATACCTCTAGCTTCCCCTGTCATTCATGTGGACCTGTTCTCTGGACCATTCCAAATGACCCTGCACCTGACATACTGGCTTAGTGCGACACAGTTGCCCCCTCGCCTTCCAGAAGCCCAATCCCCCACCCAGTGACCTGGGCCTCACCTCACACCGCTCTTATCCTCATACAGGGAGATGATCACTAACGATTACCATAGGAGGTCACTAAAGATCACTCGAACCGAGATGAGGATAAGAGGGTGTTATGTGAGGCCTCATTGAGGCTCCACCTCATAGGCCTCTTATCCTCATACGGGAGATGTACACTAGAGGGTTCTGAGGGCAAGATGAGACCATGAGGTGGGGGCTATTGGTCAGGGAAGGCCATGAGGTGGGGGTTAAGAGAGCAGGGGAGACCATGAGAGCTATGCGTTAGGGCCTCATTGAGGCCTCTTCCCATATGTATCTTGTTCTCGGGTGGGTCAAAGCTCACAAAGGTCCGTTTCGATAAGTTGTGGACACCTCTCATTGTCCCATGGATTCCCTCTTGTGGAGCCCGGAGATATAAAAAAAAAAGTTTGAAAACATTTGAATTATTACACCTCTTCCAATTTCCGGGGCACATTGAGCGCACCTCATTCATTTTATTATTTTTTTAAAAACTCATTTACAGTTGAAACTAGAAGTCCTGTCACAAACTGTGCGCTTATCTAGGCTTATTTGCGCGTAGCAAGTTGCGCGCAATTGCCATATCGAGTGGCATTCAAAGCACGTCAGGTTCTCCTGGTTTCTCATAGCAAACACAGGCAATGTTTCTGCCAATGGACCTCCGGGTTATCCGGAGGTCCATTGGCTGAAACTTTGCTTGTGCACAGGCCATATGTACAGAATCTGATAGCCTTACTATGGTCATAACACGTAAATTAACCCTTTATCCAACGAACCGACCACATCCTCAAGCGTAATATGCAAATTGAGCGGTTGAAAAATTGAATTCGTTCCAATGAGGGGTCACATGATATGGTTTTGTTGAAATTTTTTTGAAAAATTATATTTAAAATAACAAATTTTGATATCGTCTGCATTGGGTAAAGGGTTAACGCGCAGATCAACGTGCTATTTGTGCGCATTTCATGACAGGACTTCTAGTTTTAACTGTAATTTCGAAATAATGAAATATTTTTTTATGTATTTTATTATTGAAAAATAAAGAAATAATTTTTAACTCATTTTATTATTTTCGAAATAAAGAAATAATATTTAACGAAATAATCAAATGTTAAATTTCATTAAAAAAAAAGATTTGAAAACGAAAGTGTATGCTGCACGCACGCTGGGTTGTTGTGGTGGATCAAGGAATGGGGAAAGGGAAATTTTGTCTTTTTCTCTACCATTCACTACCACTACCTTAACAAGTGCTCTCTTTCTCTCTCTCTGTATATATATTTATTTTGTAAGTGGTTAGAAGGTCAGACTCGTTCGATGTGGATATCTCTATACTATCGGGTAAGTCAATTTGTTTTATTGAAACACGGCACGAGCATTAAAATCACCGAATGATGCTATTTACCTTATTCAATTTTTTATGTTCCAATAAGACTAAAAATCCCCTCCTTCAGATAGAACGAGAGTTCGCTTAGTATATTCTATGTTTACGGCTCAAGTGGCAAATGTTACCGTCTAACGTCACAACGCGAAATATTTGAAATGACGTAGCCCGTTTCGTAATTGCTTCATCAACCGAGTGACAGACAAGCCGCTTAATGTTTTTTCTGGATTTTGCACACGTGCAACACAGGGTATTCCGGGTAAAGTGTTGTTTAAATTACAAATTGATTTACGATTTGACCTAAGATGGAATGAGTTTATCTGGCTTATTGATTATTTACCCAGTGCCGTCGTGGGTACACGAAAGATTTATTTACTAAACATGTGATTGTTAAAACTTGCCTTCTAGAAGGCAACTTTTAATGATCACAGATTTAGTAAATAAATCTCTCGTGTTTCACAATGTAGGTTTTGAGCTATGGGTAGCGTCTTATTTGCACATATACGTTATTGTGATAAGTTGACGGCAACATGGTCTGAGGTTCGCGTCTCGGTTGAACATAAGGTCCGAGCCGCAAACCTCAGACCATGTTACCGTCAACTCATCACAATAACTTATAATGTCCCGATACCAACCGAAATACCTTGCAGTGATTGGTCAATGCCTCGTTGATTTTATTTTATGTCGCCGGGCACGCGCATATGTCTACTGTCAGCGATTCTTATGTCCACTGTCAAGGAAAGCGTCTCGTTGCCACGAGCAACGGTTCATCGCAATGTCTTTTTCGCTTGAAATCAACTGAGACAAATACATTAACTGAAGTAAATCTGTTCGAGTACACACACTCGTATACTAAGAAGTATCTTGCATTTTTTTTATCTTTGAGCAAAATGTTTGAGGCACACATGTACGAATAATTCAATTAGTGTAATGAACTCATGATGAAATTACATAAAAACTGAAGAAATAGTATATAGTCAGTTAAAAATTGAAAAAAAAGCCAGAGTGCTTACCTTTCCCAAAAGAATATACGATTTTCTTGCACTTTCAGACGCATCCTCATTAAGAGGAGAGGGCCGGCCGCATCATTTTCGAATTCTATGCGTTGAGACCTTTCATTTGATTCGTGGCATGCCTAGCTTTCAACGATTTATGCCGTTTTGACACCCATGAACCCACCTCCTGGGAAGGCTTGGTCACTTCATTTTCGAACTCGCGTCCACATCTTTCATTTGCTGTATTACAGGCCTGGCTTTTGAAAACGTACATGTTGACGCCCTTCCCCACTCCACACCCTCAGGGATGGTCAATCACTTTATTTTCAAACTCTAAGCGTCGAGACCTTTCATTTGATGCATTACATGCCTAGCTTTTAAAGACTTACGTTTTAATGCCCTTGCCCCCACCGCATCGAGGAGGGTTAGTCACTTCATTTTCGAACTCTACGCATCGAGATCTTCATTTGATGTATTAAAGTGTAGCTTTTGAAAACTTACTTTTTCATGTCGTTGTCCCAATCCCCACCCCTCGGGGTGAGGGGGTCATTCACTTCATTTTCCAACTTTACGTGTCGAGACCTTTCATTTGATGTATTACATGTCTACCTTCAAAAAACTACGTTTTGACGCCCTTACCTCCATCCTCATCCGCCCAGAACGTTTTCACATCGCGTTCAAACTCCTGTTGGTTGTCATGATCCGCTCTCCCGAATGTCGTGGTGGCAGTCGTCGGGTCTCTGTCTAAGTATGTTCACGGATCTCCCTTGCCTAAAGTTATTGCTCTGTCGTCCGCCCAGAACGTATCCACGTCGCGTTCAGTGTCCGTTCTGTTGGTTGCCATGTTCCGTTATCCCAAATGTCGTGGTGGCAGTCGGATCTCTATCTCAATGTGTTCACGAATCTCTCTTGCCGAAAGTATCTCTATCTTTCCCTCAGAACGTATACACGTCGCATTCAGAGTCCTATTGGTTGTCATGTTCCGCGAACCCGAATGTCGCGGTAGTAGTCGGATCTCTTTCTCAGTATGTTCACGAATCTTTCTTGCCCGAAAATTATCTCCTTCATCCGTCCAGAATGTACCCACATCGCGGTCCGAGTCCTGTTGGTTGTTATGTTCCACCCTCCCGAAATGTCGTGGGGGTAATAGTCGGATCTCTGTCACGGTAGTTTCACGAATCTCTTGCCGAACGTTTGCCATGTTCCGCTCTCCCGAATGTAGTAGTAGTAGTCAGATCTCTGTCTCGGCATGTATACGAATCTCTTGCCGAAATTCTGTCATGTTCCGCTCTCTCGAATGTGGTGGTGGAGGGAGTCGGATGTCTGCTCTTGTATGTTCACGAATAACTTGCCGAAAAGTATCTCTATAATTCGCCCAGAAACGTATATCCATCGTGTTCAGAGTTCTGTTGGTTGTCAAGTTCTACTCATCCGAATTTCATGGTGATGGCGATGGTCGGATCTCTGTTTCAGTATGTTCACGGATCTCTTTTGTCGAAAGTATCTCCATCATCCTCCAAGAACGCGTCCACATCGCGTTCAGGGTCCGTCCTGTTGGTTGTCATTTTCCACTCTCCGGACAGGCTAAAAAAAAATTATTACGCGATTGAAATCTCTCTCATTCGAGAGATCACCGCCAATCGACAATATTCGTCGAAGAGGACTCCGAAAAATCGATGAAAAATATATGTTTTCCCGATAGAATTTCTCCCACCCGAGAGATTTTCGGCGAATCGACGTAATCCATCGAAGACAACTAAAAAAACAAGAGGCCCCAGGGGGCCTTAGGCGCTCACCGAATGTTCCATACTGTTAAGACACAAATTTTATCAAAAGCTATTCTTACGGTTCTACAGAGTAAATCTATGCTCTCTGTGCAGCTAAAACATCAACAGGACTGAATGGGACAATGCTGCTGATCAAATATCAAAAGATTCTGCACGATGGTTCTGGAGAAGACTTTTAAAGAATTTTCCTTGAATTGCACAAAGTAAACATTCACGCCTCCATAGTGAGGCCCAATATTGATCGAGGGACTCAACTTGAACACACTTGAATCAGAACCTTTCTAAGATGCTACATACCAAATATCAAAAGAGTTTGCCCACTGGTTCGGGAGAAGAAGATTTTTAAAGAATTGTTTCTTAAATTGCACTAAGTGAAAATTCACGGTCCATAGGGAGCCCCAATATTGATCGAGGGACTCAATTTGAACAAACTTGAATCAGACCCATACCAAGATGCTGTATACCAAATATCAAATGATCCTGCCCATTGATTCTGGAGAAGAAGATTTTTAATTTTTTTTTTCTTAAATTGCACTAAGTAAAAATTCAGGTCCCCATAGTGAGCCCCAAAATTGATCAAGGGACTCCATTTGAACAAACTTGAATCAGACCCATACCAAGATGCTGTATACCAAATATCAAAAGATTCTGCCCACTGGTTCTGGAGAAGAAGATTTTCCTTAATTGCACTAAGGAAAAATTCATGGCCCTTTAGGGAGCCCCAATATTGATCAAGTGACTCGATTTGAACAAACTTGAATCAGACCCATACCAAGATGCTGCATACCAAATATCAAAAGATTCTGCCCATTGGTTCTGGAGAAAAAGATTTTTAAAGAATTTTTCTTAAAATGCACTAAGGAAAAATTCATGCCCCTATAGGGAGTACCGATATTGATCAAGGGACTCCATTTGAACAAACTTGAATCAGACCCATACCAAGATGCTGCATACCAAGTATAAAGAGATGCTGCCCACTGGTTCTGGAGAAGAAGATTTTTTAATAATTTTTCTATAATTCATATGGTGCTATCAGAGTTATGCCCCATATAGAGCCCCCAAGGGACGTGGCCGTTTCATTTGAACAAACATGAATTGCCATATAGTAATGAACACCCACATGAATTTTTGTGAAAATCGGACTAGTGGTTTCAGAGGTGAAGTCGTTTGAAAAATTGTAAATTGTACCAATTTGAAATTCAAATTCCCATAATGAGCCTTAATATGAACAAAGGGACTCAATTTGTACAAACTTGAATCAAGCCCATACTAGAATGCCGTATACCAAATATCAAAAGACTCTGCATGCTGGTTCTGGAGAAGAAGATTTTTAAAGAATTAGACTTGAATTGCACAAAATAAAAATGCATGCCTCCATATTGAACCCAAATATTGATCGGGGGGGGGGGGGGGGGGGGCTCAATTTAAACAAATTTGAATCAGACCCATACTAGCACCTGCATACCAAAAAAAGACTCAATTTGAACAAACGTGAATCCAACCCATACCAAGATGCTGCATACCAAATATCTAAAGATTCTGCCCACTGGTTCTGGTGAAGAGGATTGTTAAAGATTTTTCTTAAATTGCACTAAGTAAAAATTCACACCCCCATTGTGATCCCCAATATTGAACAGGAGATTCAATTTGAACAAACTTGAATCAAACCCATACCAAGATGCTGTATACCAAATATCAAAAGATTCTGCCCATCGGTTCGGGAAAAGAAGATTTTTAAAGAAATTTTCTTAAATTGCACTAAGTAAAAATTCACGCCCCCATAGTGAGCCCAATATTGGTTGAGGGGCTCGATTTGAACAAACTTGAATCAGACCCATACCAAGATACTGCATACCAAGTATCAAAAAATTCTGCCCACTGGGTCTGGAGAAGAAGATTTTTTAATAATTTTTCTATAATTCATACGGTGCTATCAGAGTTATGCCCCATACAGAGTCCCCAAGGGACGTGGCCATTTCATTTGAACAAACATGAATTGCCATATAGTAATGAACATCCACATGAAGTTTCGTGAAAATCGGACCAGTGGTTACAGAGGAGAAGTCATTTGAAAAATGTTCACGACGACGGACGACGGACGACGGACGACGGACGGCAAGTTATAAGTTGAGCTCCCTTCGGTGAGTTAAAAACGATAGAAAATGCATGTTCTCGAATTTTTACGAGTGTAACGTTCCCGTCACCCATTGTAGATTGTTTGACAATGTGGGGCTAGTATGCCACGAGAAGACACGATGAATTCTCGACTGAGCCGAACCAGACGATCCCGGAGATGTTCCAAGATTTTCTAAGATTTTATATCGCCCAAGCTCCGAGATTCGATCCTCGCAGTCTCTCTCTCGTCGATTCTATTTCCCATTCGATTTTGACTTTGCTTTTTGAGTGGTATACCAGCTCATTTTGCGAGAAATCTGAAGTGAGCTCGAATTCGCCTTGTTACAACCGATAATGTTACAACGCCGCATAATGTTACACCAACGCATAATGTTTACAACAAATGTAGTAAACAACCGATAATGTTATAAACTCCGCATAATGTTATAACTTTTTTCAACCCGTTATGTTATAAAAATCGACGCATAATGTTATAACTTTTTTCAACCCGTTATGTTACAACAAATTAACCGATAATGTTATAACTTGTGCTTACTAATTCCAGTTACAGCTATTGCAGATGGACTTTACCACTTACCATTTATTGCTGCATAAAAGTATGTAATATTTATACTAAAGGTTTCTGCTCTGCTTAAGGCGAGGAAATCCCCCCCCCCCCCCCAACTCCCGGGGATTTATCATAGAATGACCTAGTCATGTTACATAGACGCGGATTGTCCTGGTAACTCAATCGTGTGACGTCATTACCATGATCGTGCAGTGCCCAGCACGGTGAAGACGTGGGTGGTGGGGGAGGGGTGCTATTTTATCCGGTTGGAACGTTTACCAACATGCGTAGTCTCCGCTTCCAGAAATGTAGTGTACCATAGTCCCCTGACGCCTTTGGGGATGGGAAAATGCCTCTGTTTCTGCTTGTTTTGGGCATCTAAAACTCATTTGTCGCATATTTCTTAGTCATAAGAATATCGTATTGTTCAATAATTTGACATTTTAACAACTAACAGTGAACAAAAATGAGGTGGAGTTAAAAGAGGTCAAAAAGTTGGATGGAGCGAGGTACATACGGTGGATGTGGCAGGTTGGTAGTGTCGCACGGAAGCCGGAAATAAGATGCGAGACTAGGTAGGAAGAGGAATGGGGTTTAGGAGGACTGAAAGGGGTGGGCAGGGATTAAGCTGAGAAAAAGAGGAGGTCATGGATTAGTACATCAGGGTGATTGTGTAGAGAAATCTATCTGAAAATACTGTAAGAGATTAGTGCTAGACGGTATGATAATATAGATGGTGGAGATGTTGGAAGAAGTGGAAGTGATGAATTTGGGATTAGAGACTGGAAAAGACGGAATCACTAGAACAGGCAGTATAGGGAGAAGGAGGAGATTGTGGAGGAGGAGTTGTGTTGATGTTGGTGTTGTGGCGGGGTTGGTGATGGTGTTGAGTAGTTATGTATGTTGAAAATGAGCCATTTTGTAGGACCCCGGGGCAGGACCCCGGAAGTGACGTGATTGTGCGGTCATGTTGGGTTGTCATGATAGTGCACGTGGGTGGCCATGTTGTGATGTCATTATCTTGACAATAGGTGTTAGGAGTGCGTATGCGCAGCGCGTGTTGTTATGGGGACACGTGCTCCGTCTCACCCCTAGCAACCCGACAATAGATATCGAATTAATCCAAACAACCCGACAATCTTCAGAAAACTGACCAAACACTCCCGAAAACACTCCCAAATAAAGGTAGGACAGAATCCTTAATGAGGGTATGAGACGTATGAAGAGATACTCATTGCGCTCATTTTCATAGCTTTCATTTTGAGACGTATGATTTTGCGCGCATCGTGTTCATTTTCATAGCTTTCATCGCTTCATACGACGAAAAGGGGGATTCCGTGGGTTTAGTATCTTTAAAATATAGGATAATATCGTTACCTAAAGTCCGACCATATAATGGACGCGTAATTTACCACAGAAATGGGTTTATTATAATAATGTTTGGTTTATTACAATAGTTTTTTTTTTAACTGAGAGATAAACTGGAAGGGGGAGGCGCCGTCCCTGTCCCCGGAACCCTACTGCCACTTGCCCCTGGAGCTCCTGACGTCCCGGTCCCTCGAGTTTCTGGCGAGTTACTAAATCGGTACTGGCAGGATTCGGGAGTGTTTTCGGGAATGTTTTGGACAGTTTCCTAAAGATTGTCGGGTTGTTTGGATTAATTCGATATCTATTGTCGGGTTGTTAAGGGTGAGACGGAGCACATGTCCCTATAACAACACGCGCTGCGCATACGCACTCCTACCACCTTTTTTCATGATAATGACATCACAACATGGCCACCCACGTGCACTATCATGACAACCCAACATGACCGCCCAGTCACGTGATATGACGTCACTTACGGGGTCCTGCCCCGGAGTCCTACAAAATGGCTCATTTTCAACATACATAACTCAACACCATCACCAACACCGCCACAACACCAACATCAACACAACTCCTCCTCCACAATCTCCTCCTTCTCCCTATACTGCCTGTTCTGGTGATTCCGCCTTTTCCAGAACCTGTAATCCCAAATTCATCACTTCCACTTCTTCCAACATCTCCACCATCTATATTATCATACCGTCTAGCACTACTCTCTTATAGTATTCTCAGATAGCTTTCTCTGCACAATTACCCTGATGTACTAATCCATGGCCTCCTCTCTTTCCCAGCCTAATCCCTGTCCACCCCTTTCAGTCCTCCTAAACCCCATTCCTCTTCCTACCCAGTCTCGCATCTTATTCTTCGGCTTCCGTGCGACACTACCAACCTACCACATCCACCATATGTACCTCGCTCCATCCAACTTTTTGACCTCTTTTAACTCCACCTCATTTTTGTTCACTGTTAGTTGTTAAAATGTCAAATTAATGAACAATACGATATTCTTATGACTAAGAAATATGCGACAAATGAGTTTTAGATGCCCAAAACAAGCAGAAACAGAGGCATTTGCCCATCCCCAAAGGCGTCAGGGGACTATGGTGCACTACATTTCTGGAAGCGGAGAGATTACGCATGTTGGTAAACGTACCAACCGGATAAAACAGTACTCCTCCTCCACCACCCCCGCCTTCACCATGTTGGGCACTGGATGATCATGGTAATGACGTCACACGATTGAGTTACCAGGACAATCCGCGTCTATGTAATGTGACTAGGTCATTCTATGATAAATCCCCGGGTGTTGGGGGGGGGGGGGGGGTGGTGTCTCCTCGCCTTAACCAGAGCAGAAACCTTTAGTATAAATATTACATACTTTTGTGCGGCAATAAATGGTAAGTGGTAAAGTCCATCTGCAATAGCTGTAACTGGAATTAGTATACAGAAGTTATAACATTATCGGTTAATTTGTTGTAACATAACGGGTTGAAAAAAGTTATAACATTATGCGTCGATTTTTATAACATAACGGGTTGAAAAAAGTTATAACATTATGCGGAGTTTATAACATTATCGGTTGTTTACTACAGTTTTTGTAACATTATGCGTTGGTGTAACATTATGCGGCGTTGTAACATTATCGGTTGTAACACGCCTTAGTCAATTTCTCGAGACAATAAGCTCGAAAATCGCTATTAATCGCTAAGTTTTGAGCTCCGATTTTTAGGAGGAACATCCAGTTATCATCTACTGGGGTTTAACCACACTTTCAACAGCCAGAGTAACATCATGTCTGACTTTCCAATTTATCAACCCAGCACAGGCAGCGGTTGAAGGCAAGAGCACCGTCGACTTAATATGCTTTAGTACACAGCGCCACCGTGCCCCCTGGTGGACAGTCGGGGTTAAGTGTCTTACCCAAATACGCAATGCACTTACTGCAAAATCACGATCGATTCATCGACCTTTCTGTTTAACGTCCAGTGGTCTATCTACTGAGCCGCCCCGCTCCCTCCTCGTAGAAACTGGATGAGAACAGAAATTTATTTCAGAATACCAGCTCGTCTCATTGTTATAATACCTTATTGAACATAAGTGATAAAGAGTGCAGAGTAAATTTAATTAATCGTGGAAGGAATTCATTGTTAAGTGACGCGCTGTGCAATGTGTAACAATGTATAGAATGCAGTTTATACAATAAAGCAGTGATTTGTGAATTATAAAATTGCGAAGTATCGCAACAGCTGTAGATAAATCGTCCCCTGAGTTCGAATGTGTTCTATGTGCCAGTAGGCACATAGATCACATTGAAACTCGAGGGACGAAATAACACCAATAATTTGTATACAGAACACTGAGATAGAGTGGATTGTCAGGTCCGTCGCGGAGTATTGTTGATTGGAGGGAGAGGGGACCCCCAAATGTTCCTAGCTTGCAGTTACAGTACAGTCGCCGCGGATTGGTCGTAACACATGAGTGGGCAGTGATATCCACGCGTGCGTTTACAAGGCAGTAAAAATCATCATCAGCAAAATTTTAATTAACGAAGTACCGGGTTGTTCCCGGTGCTTTATTAATTACATTTTTAATGATTATTCCTATAAGTAGTGTTTGTAATCTAATATTATTGCGTTCCTGGAAATATTGCGTACCTGTGGAAAGTGGCCAGTCCACGGCGAACGAACTGTAACAGTTTCTTGATTTATGAAGTGTCCCGGGGGGATTGAGCGGACTGAAAAAGGGCCCCATGTTACTCTTGGAAGCATCGAGAATACGGGGGCGAATATGGTTCGACTTGGTGTGAGAAAATTGTAATTTTATGAACCGAAAAAAAATTCCCAATTCTTGTATCCGATATATTTTGTGGGTGTCCCAAACAGTGATTTATAAAAATTAATTTCAGTGAAATCAGAGAGACGAGGTTGACCATCGTTCCACTTTGTGGAAGAAAAAAATGATTTGACGCTGTGGGTAGTGGGTTATAAGGAAAGAATTACACTGGGGCAGAACCCATGGAGCCGACCATGATTCTGCACGTGAGAGGAAATTCTGATTTTCGGGTTTGAAAAGAGACAAACTCCTCAAATCTGAGATATTTATTGAGGCCCCGATAGTAGTAGGAGAGCGATGAAACGTCCCTCATTGGATGGATCTCATGCTGGATCTCATGTGACGTCATAGTCACAGGACCTGATGGAGCCATGTTTGGTTGTCATGGTAACCCGCATGAGCGGCCATCTTTCGACGTCATCTCCATAGAGATACATGGTGTGAGTGCGCATGTGCAGCGCGTGTTGTTAGGGTGATACGTGTTTCCGTCGGTCATTTTGTATACTGGAGGCCGCCATCTTGGTTTCTATGGTAGGACGTGATTGCTATGTGACCCAAAACCTTCTAACAAGAAAGGGGTGTGTTCGGAGGGTATGTTCCTTTGTAGAAGAGTAAATTCCCGATTTGTAGAATTGCCACAAACAACCCAACAATCCCTCCAAATCACCGAAATTGACTTTATTTACTATGGATTCCCCAATTTATCGGTGTAGCACGTAGTGCTGTAGTACCAAGGGGGTGTTCGATTGAATAGGAGTATACTCCAGTATCATAGAAGAGCTTATTAGTTGGAACAGCTTTGCTGATTATTACTAGATTCTTTATTTACAGTATACTTACAAAAAAAAAATTACATTTATATAGTACAAGTAGTGTTGATGTGTATACTGAGGGAGATGTCATAGCCAGATTGGCTGTCTTCCTGTCACCCCCCTTGGAATTACAGACAGACTGTGACCAAAAATTATCTATATGTAACAGATTACATGCACTGATATAGGATGGACAGAGCACAGGTAAATTCATTGCTGGGGGCCGTGCTATACAGGTTCCGTCCTGTACCTACACCTATACCGGCTGGAGACTGGTGGTTGCAAATTGAAAGAGGGCAACCTGCTTATCGTGTCCATTCTCCATCACTCCGCGCAACTCCAAGTCCCAGCGAAAACTCTTTGCGAAACCGGCGTCGAGAGTACTATTGGTATGTTTTGTGCATAAAGTCCACGTCGGTCAGCACACCCATTGAGACCATATTTAAAAGTGCTCAGCATGTGTGCCGATCGACGAGTCTTGTATCACAGCAGGGAGTACATGTATGCGTTATGGTACATCTAAATGCGGGAGTATAAGCCTGTTGGGTTTGCTTAGGTTCACAATTGCTGAATGTTGGTGTGGCTACACGGAGCGTGCAGGCGCGGACACGAGCAGCAAGTTTAGATCAGACGAGGGTTCCAGATTTATGTGCAGAGTATGTCAGTTAACTGTAACTAGATCGAGAGTTGCCAAACACTATATAGTTGAATAATCCTAAAAAATTACAAATTTAAAATGTGCAGTCTGGACAATAGGGATTATTACAGCGGACATCGGTTGAATATGATGATAGAAATGTTGAAGTCAGTTTTCTCTTTAGTGTGTTTCTATCATTGATATGACGGGTTGTATTGTCTAGGGAGTTCCATATTTTAGGAAACGCATACAGAGGAAGTTTGTCTAGAGATTTGGTTCGCGTTTTTTCTATGTATAAGAGACCCGACTGTCTGGTGGCCCTACCAGACGAATTGTCCACGATGCTAAAGATATCGCTAAAAGATGGGGGTAATCTTCCATTTTTCCAGTCAAAGACAAACAAGGAAGCATGAAGTTTAAACAGGTCCTCAACCTTTAATATTTTATCTTTTTTGAATAAAGGGTCTGTATGGGCGTTATATCCTTTATTGTTGATTATACGTAAAGATCGCTTTTGCAAGATCACTAGTTTTTTTACTTCCTTAGCGTTACCCCAAGTCTGTATTCCGTACAGCAGATGGCTATGTATTAAGGCGTAGTAGAGTGTTTTCATGGACCCATGTGGAAGGATTTTCTTGATTTTGTTGAGACTGTAATTAGCTCGAGCTATTTTCGAACATAACTGGGATATGTGGGCTTTGTACGACAAATGTTCATCAATATTTATTCCCAGAAATTTTGCTGATTTGTCTGTTTCGGTTGCTCCAACTTTCTTTATTATTTGATTATTTATCGTTATCCCGTGGCCAATATTAGTGTTACTTATTTTGTTTGGGTTCAATACTATGTATGTGGGTTTTTTTGCGTTCAACAGCAACGATTCGCGGAACACCATTCAAATACTTTATGAAGTTCCTCATTAAAATACGTTGTTAGTAAGTTATAGTTGGGGCCTGAACCGTGTGCTGTTGTATCATCAGCAAATGATAAAAGATTCAGTGAGGTTGAATTACCAATGTCATTGATATGCAATAAAAAGAGGACTGGTCCTAATATGGGGCCCTGTGGAACACCACAGGTCTGTATTGCAGGGTCCGACGTATGATCCTGGTAAGTAACATACTGAGACCTGTTGGTCAAGTAGCTTCTGAACCAGTTATTGACAAGCCCTCTGATTCCATATTTCTCCATCTTACGTAATAATATATCGTGATTTATTGAATCAAATGCCTTGGATAAATCCAGAAACACAGCTAGGGTACTATCTTTCCCTTGTTTATTATTTTCTATTGCCGTGCTTTTTAGGAGCTGTAGAATAGGGTGGATTGTAGCATGTTGCTTTCTGAATCCATATTGGTTGGGAGAAAGAATATCAAATCTATTTAAGAAGCTCGTGAGTCTTTTCTCCATTAGCTTCTCCATAACTTTTGAAAACACCGGGAGTATGCTAATAGGTCTATAGTTGGTGAAACTGTGTTCATCACCTGCTTTGAAGATGTGTATTACCTTAGCAACTTTCATCTTATCTGGCACTATGCCGCTGGTGAAGGAGTTATTAATGATATGTGCAACAGGATCTATAACTTCATTAATCGTTTGTTTGAGAAGACGTGTAGATATATTATCGGAATCATTTGATGTTTTGGGCTTCATTTTGTTTACTACGTAGCCGACTTCTAGAGGATTAGTGGGAGTTAAGTAAACGTTATTCGTAACGTTACTGTTCATGTAATCTAAATAGGACTTGTTGGTGTGCTGAATCTGTTCGGACGTTATCTTCCCAATATTGACAAAGAAGTTATTAAATTATTTAGCTATGTCTTGCCCTTCGTTTATTTCTTTATTGTCCTGGATAAAAAACGAGGGTAGTTTTGATTCTCCTTTATCTTTTTGAATTGCTTGGTTCAAAATTTGCCATGTTCGGCGCATATTATTCTTATTTTCATTAAGGATATCTCTATAATAAATTGCCTTGCACTGTTTTTTAACCTTGTCAAAGATTCTGCAATAGTTTTTGTAGTTTAGTTTATTCTGTTCATTCGGTAGTTTAAGCTTTTTATTATAGAATTTTTGTCTGTTATTAGAAGATATGATCAGTCCCCTGGTCACCCACGGTTGTTTTTTGATAAATTTGTTGTTCTGGCGCATGTTTTTAAGTGGAAATGCTTTTTCGTAGGCTTCCTTATAAATGTCTAAAAAGGTTTCATATGAGGAGTTTGGATAATTGTACTGCATTACTGTTGAAAAAGTCACTTCGGGAGAGGAGTATTTTGAATTTGGCAATACTTTCGGCATTTATAGTTCTCTTCAGGGTGAATCGTGGTGTGTTATTTGTCCTTGGCGCTGATTCAATATAGAAGACACCAAAGTGGTCTGAAACATCCGAAATAATTATTCCGGACAGGGTATTTCTTGACAGATTGTTAGTGAATATATGATCTATTAGACTGGCAGAGTGACTCGTTACTCTTGTCGGTCTTGTAATGTAGGGTAAGAATCCTTGACTGAACATGAGGTCAATATATTCCCCTGTCTTTGAGTGCGTGGTTGCTTTTAGCAGATCTAGGTTAAAGTCGCCCATAATATAAACCTTTTTACTTTCGGCACTCAGAAGATCAGTTAATTCATTTAATTTGGATAAGAACAGATTAATATCGGCTTTTGGTGGTGTATTTGGTCTATAAATGACGCCAATAATTTTGGAATTTGGTTTTTCAGTGATCTCAATAAAAAGCGATTCGAAATCATGGGGAATAAAGACCGAGAGATCACTTCGCACTTTGTATTGAATTTCTTCTTTTATGTAAAATCCCACTCCCCCTCGGCCGTCATCATTCTCGGGTCTCATGTTTTTAATAATTGGGGCATAGCCCTGCAGAATGTACGAGCTATTTGATGGGATTTGAAATATTTCCGTTAGTCCGATTATGTCAAAGATATTTTCTTTCGTTTGCATGTTGCACAACAAGTGTTGAAGAGAATCCCAGTGAGCTTTTAAACTTTGGCAGTTGATATGGAATAAAGAAAATCCGATATCTAATGTATTTACTGTGCATCGAATGTCGCTCGGCGAGAAATACTTACACTCATTTGCATTTTGTTTGAATGGTGAATCGTCATTTTCAGGTAAAGAACACACTTTATCATTATAGAGCTCTATAAAGTCGTACTCTACATTAGTCTGCACCTCGTCGAGTGAAATGCTACCCGCCATTTAATACCACAGTACCAACATGATCTCCAACCGGATATTTGTGTAAAACCGAGCGTAGGATACTCGAAAAATAGTTCCCCCAGGACAATAGAAATCGCTCAACTTGCGTAAACCGTTACGATTTTGATCTTCGGTCACAGTCTGTTGCAATAACAACATGAAAAGAAGTAAAAATAAACTAGATTTTGAAATCAAAAGCATCAATGGGCTATCAGAGGCAATGGCACGGCAAGCAGGCGGTGGGTCTAGAAAATGGTGGGAAAATAAATAAATAAAGATAAGGTAAGGTTAAGTTTAGTCTGTCACAATCTGCCGGAGAGTTCCAACTGGAAATAGCTATTATTATAAACATCTGTCACATAGGAACTCTCCAACAGATTCTAACAAACAACTACTGTTATAAACCTCTCTAACATGAAGTGAACAGTAGGAGTATCTCACACTGGGGTAACAGTAATATAGTAGTAGTAATACTAGTAGTAGTATGTCACTCTGGAATAGCCTAAAGTAGTCTGTTACAATTTGTTGGAAAGTCCCAACAGGAACGATCCAACAAATTGCAACAAACAGCTATTGTTGTATACATCTCTCACATGAAGTGAATGGTAGTAGTGTGTCACTCTGGAGTAGCGTAAACTAGTCTGTTACAATTTGTTTTCTATAGCACCAAAGGAACTCTCCAACAAATTGCAACAAACAGCTATTGTTGTAAACATCTCTCACATAAAGTGAAGAGTAGTAGTGTGTCCAAAATGAAGAGTTGTAGTGTGTCCAAACAGGAACTCTCCAACAAGTTGTAACAAATGGCTATTGTTATGAACAACTCTCACATGAAGTGAATAGTAATAGTATGTCGCTCTGGAGTGAGCTGGGGTAATCTGTCACAAATTTGCTGGAAAGTCCCAACAGAAACTCCCCAACAAACTGTAACAAACTGCTCGCTATTGTTGTCAACATCTCTCACAGGAAGTGAATAGTAGTGATGTGTTACTCTGGAGTAGCCTGGAAATATATGTCACAATTTGTTGGAAAGTCCCAACAGGAACTCTCCAACAAACTGTAACAAATAGCATTATTGTAAACATCTCTCACGTGAACTGAGTAGTAGTAATATGTCATCCTGGTGTAGCCTGGAGTAGTCTGTCACAATTTGTTGTAATGTCCCAACTATATTTAGCTATTATGGTCTATTCTTGTTAGTTCTGACCCTATTCCAAGTACTCTTGTTGTTTCATTTATCTAGATCATTTAAATAAATTATAACTAACCAATCAGATTGCTTGATTTCCCATAACCTATACTTAATCGTACAAAATCATCTCCCCTTATTACAACGAAGTTGTATCCGATTTTCATCACCTCTACATCCAATGGCAATATCCCCGGGCACCCCAATTTCGGCACCCCTTTTTTGAAAAACATATGACCTTCAGCACCCCTTTTTGTCATATGTGCTTATGTGAAAAGGCACAATGTGTCACAATGTGCCCTAGCACATAGGCACATGCTTTATGTGCCGATATGTGCTTATGTGAAAAGACACAATGTGACACAATGTGCCCTAGCACATAGGCACATGCTTTATGTGCCGATATGTGCTTATGTGAAAAGGCACAATGTGCCCTAGCACATAGGCACATACGGATATTTGAGGATACCTATTGCCTGGTATTGTATTATTCGAGGATACCTACTAGAGAATCCCTTTTTGTCATATGTGCTTATGTGCAAAGGCACAATATGACACAATGTGCCCTAGCACATAAGCACATGTTTTATGTGCCGATATATGCGTATGTGAAAAGGCACAGTGTGACACAATGTGCCCTAGCACATAGGCACATACGGGTATTTGAGGATACCTATGGCCTAGTATTGTATTATTTAAGGATACCTATCGAGGATACCTTCAGGAGAATCCCTTTTTGTTATATGTGCTTATGTGAAAAAGCACAATGTGACACAATGTGCCCTAGCACATAAGCACATGCTTTATGTGCCGATATGTGCTTATGTGAAAAAGCACAATGTGCCCTAGCACATAGGCACATACGACCAAAAAGGGATTCCATAGCCACAGGTGTTTTCCAAAAGGGATTCTTAAAAAGGGATTCCGTAAAATGGGATTCCTATCAGACTCCGTAAAATGGGATTCCATGTTTTAACATCAACACTCAAGGGTATGGAAAGGGACTGATAACACCCAATTATTATTACAAGAACCTGAACAGATACAACCAACCACTACAAAACAGCAAAGGTACGACAGAAAGAAGATCCAATAGAACCAAGATCGAAGTGAACATAACAAAGTGAAAGAAGGTCAAACTAGTCAGATTGATCGAACTAGTTTGACAGACTGAACAGATCTGATCAAATACAATCAAGATGGAAGGGAACAGAACAAAGTGAACAAAGATCCAACACAACCAAGATCGAAGTGAACAGAACAAATTGAAGAAAATCGAACTGACCCAATGAAGTTATCGAAGTGAATTGACCATAACAAAATTTTCAACTGAATGAACTATAACCCCTAAATATAACCCAAGATTAACCCTTTGAACTCTTTGAATGACCTATAACCATAATGAATGTATATATAACTAACACCCTTGAACTGAACAACGTTTAACTGAATGAACTCTATTTTTGAACCATAACCTAAATGAAGGTATTAACACCCTTTGAACTGAACGAAGTTTAACTGAATAAATTTTTAAACTTAATGAAAATATAACAAAGGTGATCTTAATTTTAACTGAATGAACTATTTTAACTACAACCCATTAAACTACATTCATCCAATAGGGAAGAGGAACAGCTTCGAGTGTTGATGTTAAAACACGGAATCCCATTTTACGGGGTCCGATAGGAATCCCATTTTACGGAATCCCTTTTTAAGAATCCCTTTTGGAAAACACCTGTGGCTATGGAATCCCTTTTTGGTCGTATGTGCCCATGTGCTAGGGCACATTGTGTCACATTGTACTTTTTCACATAAGCACATATGACACATAAAGCATGTGCTTATGTGCTAGGGCACATTGTGCTTTTTCGCATAAGCACATATGACAAAAAGGGATTCTCCAGAAGGTATCCTCGATAGGTATCCTCAAATAATACAATACTAGGCCATAGGTATCCTCGAATACCCGTATGTGCCTATGTGCTAGGGCACATTGTGTCACATTGTGCCTTTTCACATAAGCACATATCGGCACATAAAACATGTGCTTATGTGCTAGGGCACATTGTGTCATATTGTGCCTTTGCACATAAGCACATATGACAAAAAGGGATTCTCTAGTAGGTATCCTCGAATAATACAATACCAGGCAATAGGTATCCTCAAATACCCGTATGTGCCTATGTGCCAGGGCACATTGTGTCACATTGTGCCTTTTCACATAAGCACATATCGGCACATAAAGCATGTGCCTATGTGCTAGGGCACATTGTGTCACATTGTGCCTTTTCACATAAGCACATATCGGCACATAAAGCATGTGCCTATGTGCTAGGACACATTGTGACACATTGTGCCTTTTCACATAAGCACATATGACAAAAAGGGGTGCTGAAGGTTATATGTTTTTTAAAAAAGGGGTGCCGAAATTGGGGTGCCCGGGGATATTGCCATTGGATGTAGAGATGATGAAAATCGGATACAACTTCGTTGTAATAAGGGGAGATAACTTTGTACGATTAAGTATAGGTTATGGGAAATCAAGCAATCTGATTGGTTAGTTATAATTTATATAAATGATCTAGATAAATGAAACAACAAGAGTTCTTGGAATAGGGTCAGAACTAACAAGAATAGACCATAATAGCTAAATATAGTAATAATAAGCAAAGCTGTTCCAACTAAAAGGCTCTTCTATGATACTGGAGTATACTCCTATTCAATGGACCACACCCCCGGTACCCCCTTGGTACTATAGCACTACGTGCTACACCGATAAATTGGGGAATCCATAGTAAATAAAGTCAATTTCGGTGATTTGGAGGGATTGTTGGGTTGTTTGTGGTAATTCTACAAATCGGGAATTCACTCTTCTACAAAGGAACATACCCTCCGAACATACTCCTTTCTTGTTAGAAGGTTTTGGGTCGCATAGCAACCACGTGCTACCATAGAAACCAAGATGGCGGCCTCCAGTATACAAAATGGCCGACGGAAACACGTATCACCCTAACAACACGCGCTGCGCATGCGCACTCACACCACGTATCACTATGGAGATGACGTCACAAGATGGCCGCTCACGCAGGTTACCATGACAACCAAACATGGCGTCATCAGGTCATGTGACTATGACGTCACATGAGATCCAGCATGAGATCTATCCAATGAGGAACGTTTCATCGCTCTCCTACTATTCCCGATTAATGTGTAATTTTCGGGATCGAACAGATGCCCAATTCTTGCATCAGACATTTGTCGATGCCCCGAGTTGTGTGTCATAATGAATTAATTTCAAAGGTATCCAGCGGGGACGCAACAACCGTTACTTATTACCAGTTCTTTATTCGACATTCGTTATCAACCGATAAAATCGGTTGATAACGAAGCTCGAATAAGAAACTGGGAATAAGTAACGGTTGTCACATCGGTCCAACCTATGAAGCCGACCATGGTTCGGCGATTTGAGAGAGAATTTTTACATTCCTGGCAGAAAAGGCGCTAAATCCCCGCATCTGAGGCAATTGTCGACGTTTTGGGTAACGTGTAATAAGGAAGCAATTGTACTGCTACATAACCCACGGGGCGACCACGATTCGACAAAGCGGTTGAAAATTCTGCTTTTCAGGTCTGAAGAGAGGCAAACTCCTCGTGTCTGAGGTACAAGTATTTATTTATGGTTTGGCCTGTGCAAAAGAATATATATTTAGCACCGAAAAGAGGAACACTCCACGCATCTGAGAATATTTTCGACGCACCAAATGGTGTCAAACAATGAGAATATAACAATGGTGGTTACCTTGAGGAGCCTCAGGATACCCAAAGAGGGAAAAAACCCACCGGGAAACTTCCCGGTGGTATATACAGTAAATCTACCTGTCCGATGAACGTTTAGGGTTGTTATACATTCTAACTTCTATAACAGGTGAAAACGCAGGAGTAGAGGAGAGGGATGAAACGACCCACATTGGCATTACCCTGGCCAGGACCCCGGAAGTGACGTCATGTCACGTGACCTGGTGGCGCCATGTTTGCTTGTCATGGTAACCCGCGTGAGCGGCCATCTTGTGACGTCATCTCCATAGTCATGCGTGGTGTGAGTGCGCATGCGCAGCACGTGTTGTTAGTGTGATACGTGTTTCCGTAGTCCATTTTGTATACTGGAGGCCGCCATCTTGGTTTCTATGGTAGCAGGTGGTTGCTATGTGGCCCAAAACCTTCTAACAAGACAGGGGTATATTCGGAGGATGTGTACCTTTGTAGAAGAGTAATTTCCCGATTCGTAGAATTACCACAAACAACCCGACAAGTTTTACTATTTCGAATTCTTTCAGAATTCTCTGCTTCTATCTATATATACAATAGTTTTCGCCTATCTGGCCATGTTCCTTTGTTCTAGAGTGATCTCCAGTAGTGTAGAAGAGCCTATTAGTTGGAACAGCTTTGCTTATTATTACTATATTTAGCAATCTCTGGTCTATTCTTGTCAGTTCTGACCCTATTCTGAGTACTCTTGTTGTTTCATTTATCTAGATCATTTATATAACTAACCAATCAGATTGCTTGATTTCCCATAATCTGTATGCATCTGTATACTTTGACATTTGATTTTGGTTTTTGGATTCATTTTGATTTATGCCAAAATAATTTTACGTGCTTTTTCCCCACGAACCTGGTTGAGGAGAGCCAGTGTTGCGACGAGTAGCGATGGCTATGTGGATTGCTACTAAAGAACTCTGGATAAATTTTTCACCTGACAGTTATTTGAATTTCTAAAAAAAGAGGACAAGCATCACTCGAAATTTATTTTCTGCCCGCGGACCATTCGGAGCAAGTATTATCTAACGTACCGGTCAAAACGGGCCAGTGTTATTCCCAAAACTGCCTTTCAATTTTCATTATTTTTTAATTTTTATGGTCTCAAAATCATAACTAATGACCCCTCATTGGAACGAGCTCGTTGAGCTCGCATTCCAATGAAGGTTCATAAGCTATGTTTTTGACGCAAAAAAATTTAAAAAAAATAGTTATTCAATAATTTTGTTTGCAAGTGTCGTCTGCTTTTCGTGTTTAGTAAAGGTGAACAAATTCTCCGAAAAATGACAAGACGCACTAGCTGATTTCAGCTCATCCCCCACCAGGTGTAACCTTATGACCGGTCAGCTGGAAATCTCCAAACGATTTTCATGTTCTTCCTCAGAAATTGGACCTTATGAGTGGAAAATCCAGTTTTTGACTCACGTCAGAATTAAAAAAAAAATCTTTTATCACATAACGTAACGGCCTGCATTATTAAAAAATGACAGGTATATATTTGGTTCCATTTTCATTGTTTTCCAAGTCAATTGTATCGACCTGGGAGTGGTGAAATGCGCTGTAAAAGCCTAAAGAGGACGAGGGAAGAACAAAAGTAGCGAAATGCACTGTTGCAACCACCCCCTCCCCCTCCCCTCCACCCCCCACCCACCCCCCACCCCCCAAACACTCCAAATCTGCCAGTTTTTATACTTGCCAGTCCCAGCTTCGAGTAAAAGATGTGGGGAGTTGATAAATTAAAAAGGGGGGAAAAATAAATAAATAAATAAAAATAGAAAAAAAAACAGTAGCAAAATTCACTGTAGATCACTACTATAGATCTGCCAAGTTTTATAATTGCCGGTCCCAAGCCCGGGTAAAGAATGAGGGGAGTTGAAAATAAAACAGTAGCAAAATTCACTGTAGAAAAAAAACTCTAAATCTGCTAAGTATTATAGTTTCCAATCTAAAGACCAGGTAAAAGATGCGGAGTGTTGATAATTTATAACCTATCCACTTCAAGTTAAGCTCTAAAGTGGCTCATTTCAGAGAAGGGTTTCCACACAATCTGTGTCTTTATACCTGGTAGAAATGAGACCGTAAATATGATTTTCTATCAGACATTAAACCTAAAATAATAAGAGGTTAAAATCAAGATATTACTACCACATTTGGAATAAATTTTATCCATAATATAGCGTATACTTTCGCGTTTATTTGATATTTTCAAGAAGAATAATTTCCTTGAGGGTTTCCTTGTCTCTGCTTCCGAAAATTGAGGCCGTAAATCGGAAGTCGCGCTATACATTAAAAGTGGAATTTTAGGGGTTAAAATTAGAATATTAATATCAAAGTTCGGATATACATTGAATATACCCCAAATCACCAGATAGTGTTAGTAGTAGTGCTCGCGCGTTTCAGGGATCATTGGCCGGACTCGGTGCCGGACCTCGGAAGTGACGTCATGTCACGTGACGTAGTGACGCCATGTTGTGTTGTCATGGTAACCCGCGTGAGCGGCCATCTTGTGACGTCATCTCCATAGTGATACGTGATGATGTGAGTGCGCATGCGCAGCGCGTGTTGTTAAGGTGATACGTGTTTCCGTCGTCCATTTTGTATACTGGAGGCCGCCATCTTGGTTTCTATGGTAGCACGTAATTGCTATGTTACCTAAGGCCTACAATAGGACAGGGGTATGTTCGGAGGGTATGTTCGATTGAATTGGAGTATTTTCTGGAACGACTTCCCTGGATAATTACCACAAACAACCCGACAACTTGTCAGAATTCTCTGCTTCTATCTATATATGCAATAGTTATCGTTTATCTGGCCATGTTCCTTTATTCTAGAGTATACTCCAGTAGCGTAGAAGAGCCTATCAACTGGAACAGCTTTACTTATTATTACTATATTTAGCAATTTCTGGTCTATTCTTGTTAGTTCTGACCCTATTCCAAGTACTCTTATTGTTTCATTTATCTAGATTATAACTAACCAATCAGATTGCTTGATTTCCCATAATCTGTATGCAGGGTTATCTCCCTTGTGTATAACAAAAGCCTATATCCAATCGCCATATCCCATGGAATCCCATAATTTTGCAAAACACCTGTGGCTATGGGATCCCTTTTTTGTCGTATGAGGCCATGAGGGCTATGTAAAAGCCCTCAATGAGTCCTCATTTATTATTCCTCATAGCCTCATTGAATTTTGAGGTTATGAGGACCTTGAAAAATCCCTCAATGAGGTATAATTTTCTACGACTCTTAGCCTCATTTCAGTATTTAACAGGTATATCCTATGGTATCCCATTTTGGAAAACGCCTGTGACTGTGAAATCCCTTTTTTGTCGTATGAGGCCATGAGGGCTATGTAAAAGCCCTCAATGAGTCCTCATTTATTATCCCTCATAGCCTCATTGAATTTTGAGGTTATGAGGACCATTAAAAATCCCTCAGTGAGGCATAATTTGCTACGACTCTTAGCCTCATCTCGGTATTTGAGGATACCCATGGCCTGGTATTGTATTATTCGAGGATACCTATCGCGGATACCTTTTATTGGATACTTATCTGAGGATACTATATAGGCTGTACATATCCATGTAGGTCTCTTGCTGGCCCTTAGTACTATTTATCCACCTGATGCTTTATGTTATCCTATGACTGGTATAGGTAGTATGCAATGCTAGGCATAGGGGTATTGTGGGTAGGGGTACTGCCTGGTAGTTTAGAACGGTACTATAGTATGGCGGTATATACACCTATAGGCCCCTGTTAGTGCTTGGTACTATTAACCAACCGATTGCTTTGTTTTATTATATGGCTGGTATATGTAGTACGTTATGGTAGACCTAGTGATTTTGTGGGGTTGGGGGTAATGCTTGGTAGTTTAGAACGGTAGTATAGCATAGGCTGTACATATCCTTGTAGGTCTCTTGCTGGCCCTTGGTACTACTGATCCACCAGATGCTTCATATTATTGAGCGGTATTCTGGGGTGGGGTCAATGCCTGGTAATACAGAACGGCAGCAGAGTATGGTTGGTATATTCCCATATAGGTCCCATCCTAACCGTTCATAGTATTAACATACCAAATGCTTTGTATGATCCTGTTACTGGTAAGGTGGTACGTAATACCAGTAGTTCCTACCTTATTCCGAGTACTCTTGTTGTTTCATTTATCTAGATCATTTATATAAATTATAATTAACCGATTAGACTGCTTGATTTCCCATAACCTGTACTTAATCGTACAGAGTTATCTCCCTTCTGCATAATAAAAACCTATATCAATGGCAATATCCCGGCACCCCAATTTCGGCACCCCATTTTTGAAAAACATATGGCCTTCGGCACCCCTCTTTTCTGACCAGATGGCCAGATAAACGATAACTATTGCATATATAAATAGAAGCAGAGAATTCTGGAAGAAGTCGAAATAATACAAGTTGTCGGGTTGTTTGTGGTAATTATCCAGGGAAGTCGTTCCAGAAAATACTCCGATTCAATCGAACATACTCTCCGAACATACCCCTGTCCTATTGTAGGCCTTGGGTAACATAGCAATCACGTGCTACCATAGAAACCAAGATGGCGGCCTCCAGTATACAAAATGGACGACGGAAACACGTATCACCTTAACAACACGCGCTGCGCATGCGCACTCACATCATCACGTATCACTATGGAGATGACGTCACAAGATGGCCGCTCACGCGGGTTACCATGACAACACAACATGGCGCCACTACGTCACGTGACATGACGTCACTTCCTAGGTCCGGCACCGAGGTCCGGCCAATGATCCCTGAAACGTGCGAGCACTACTACTAGTGTTCATTTGGCGTTTTGTGGACCAGAAGTTTACTTGCGTCCTCTTCGTCCTCAGTTGCTGAAAAGTGAGATCGAAAGTCGGATATCGCTATTCGTTGAAAGTACAATTTATAGGTACCAAACTTCGGATATATTTTTGGTATACTTCATAACCCGATCGTGTTCGCCTAGGGACTCTAACCCCATGTACGTTGCCTGCGGTCACTTGCGGTCTCTTTTTCAACCTACGGTCACATGTTAGTACGCCCGGTTTTATTTTCTATCCGCGGTGTTATTTTAGTTCGACCGAATATTCAATGTCACCTGCCAAAAAAAAGTGGTCGAACTTTCTAGTCGGGTTGTTTTGATTTCACTGTTGCTAAAACACTTAGCAGCCGCATGGAAGCATATATATATATATGTTACAGATTGCTTTGCTTGTATATTTTAAAAACAATGCACAGAAATGAAAATAAAGCGAAAACCAAATAAAGAGAATTACACATATTCGTTTCAGAATTTTGCAGAGATCCATTTTTCCTAAAGTCAATTGAATCTCCCTCATAGATTTGATACACCCTGAACTGTGTCAAAAATTGCCACAAATATAACGCGCGCACGCGCGCTAAATAACAGGAAGAAGTCAGTCTGGCTATGTTAACTCCTCGCTGTATATTTATTTATTTATTTATTTATTTATTTATTTATTTATTTATTTATTTATTTATTTATTTATTGGGGTTTAACGACACTTTCGACCGCCAGGGTCACCTCGTTTCGGACAGTTTTACGAGTGTAGGAAGCTGGAGTACCCTCAGAGAACCACCGAGCAACTGTCAGGCTCCCCAACATACATAACTCCACACAAGCAGGGTTAGCATTGGCTGAAGGCAAGTGCACCATCGATGAGCAGTACACCATAGTACACAACAACCCTGTGGACCCACGTGGGCAGTGGGGGAGGGGGGGTGAAGTGTCATGCCCAAGGACACAACGAGGTTGCCGTAGGTGGGATTCGAACCGATGAGTACTGCGCTTTAACAATTTTGTATACAATTCTGTGTTATATGCTTGTATCGCGAACAATAAATGATCTGAATCTTAAAAATATCTAAAGGTTAATTGTATACAATTCTGTGTTATATGCTTGTATCGCGAACAATAAATGATCTGAATCTTAAAAATATCTAAAGGTTAATTATCTATTTTTTATTGATTGGAGTTTAACGACACTTTCAACAGTCAGGATTACCTCGTGTCGGACGGTGTTGGGGTGAGGGAAGCCGGAGTACTTGGAGAGAACCACCGAGCAACGGCTAGCAATTATCAGATTGCCCAACGTACTAACTCCACAAACGCAGGGTTAGCATTGGTTGAAGACAGATGCTCTATCGACGTAAGTACGCCTTAGTACACAGGTCCATCGCGCCCCCGCGAGGGCAATGGGATTAAGTGTCTTGCTCAAGGAAACAAGGACACAACGCAGTTAAGATTTAATTATCATTAAAATAATTAATATAGTGGTGTTTCCACTTGCAAAAATAGTTTAACAAGCATTCCATTTGAATTCAAGCGGTACATTGTCTGAAAGTTACGATGCACTAACCCTTTACCTAACAAATCAGCTGCATGTGCATGCGTAATTAAATGACCGGACAGTTGAAAAGAAATTAAAACAATTTCAACAATACCATATCATCCGACCCCACCCCCTCTTTCCACTGGAACGAGCTCGTTCCAATGAGGGGTCACATGATATGGTTTTTGTTGAAATTTTTTTAAGCATTTGAAAAAACGTTATTAAAATAACAATTTTTTTTATATCATGTGCGTTGGGTAAGGGGTTCTTTTTCGTTATAATAATTTATCATTTTTGTAATCCCGAAGTCAGGGACTGGGCTTATTTACAAGGATGGGAGTCTGAAACTGAAAGCTGAAAAGTTGGTAGGTCGATTTATTTTCGATTACGAGTTTATCCCTGGGGCAGTACACTGAGGCTCCTAGATTAAAGTTTACTGTTTGTTTAAATGAATTCCACCCATGCGTGACAGAACCAGTTGTGTTCAACTTTAGTTAGATATAAGTGTGGGTGTATAAGACGAGCATTTGTTCTTACTGTACTGACCTAGGCATCGTGTTATCACATATGCCGAGGGCACCGTTTAGATAACAGCAATTAAATGATAAATACATCACCTGCTCAACGAAATATATGAGACTTGATAATTTTTCCCATATTTCTTTATAGGCCTACTATGCATTGGACACGAAAAATGAAACAAGGAAACACACAAGTGAAACAGTACTATAAACTTCAGCGATTATAGTACAAGTAGAACAATGAATGGGGATTACGTCATGTATAGCACAAGAACGCAATACCATTACGTCGTGTTCTTCATTCATAAAAAAATCAATTCAAAGACACTGAATGATTGTCAAAACAGACGCAGTTAATAACTATACCCAATACCTTCATTATGCGATCAAATCAAGAAAGGGGGTGGGAGGGATATGGTAAGATAAATGGGTTGTAAATAACGGACTTGTCGATATGTGCCCAGAGATGAGGTCATCACTTCAACGTACCATCTCGGAAACCCACATGGTGGTAATAACCTATATAGAAACAAATTTTCTGAAAAATACAAATTCCATGTTGCCCAGTTAATCCTTTCTTCAGTTTTTAAAAAAGAAATTAAATTGCACATTTTTCGAAAACAAATGTCACAATTTTTTCAGTAAAACCATACGAATATGGCGAGCTGGTTCTAATGATGTCCATATTTGTATGGTTTTATTGAGAAACTTTCGAAATATTTTAGGTTGTGGTAGGCTTAATCTGGTTAATCTGTTGACCGTTTTTGGCCGCTGAGTTAGGTAAAGGGTTAATCCTTAAAAAGTCAGAAATAACAAGAGTACCGCGTAGCGGGACAATATACGCCCGTTTTGTATTTTTGAAGGGTTGGGGTAAGGATGGGGTGAGGGTGAAAATTGTTTGGACCAACCCCATATTCGAACTTGACCTGTATTTTGTTGTGATTAGACAACATACCAAGTTTGGAACCAATCGGAAAACAAATAATAAAAGTTATCATGCGGAACCAAATATTTGATGCATTCTATGTCCAACAAGGTCCATAATTCAGGGGAACTTCGAAGTTCGAACTGACCCCATATTCGAACTTGACCTGTCTTTTGTTTTGATTAAACCACATACCAAGTTTAGGAGTCAATCGAAAAAAATACTAAAGTTATCATCTGGAAACCAAATGTTGACGAACGGACAGACCGACGGATGGACAAATGGATGGACAAATGGACAGACAGACTGATTCCATAATTCGACGGTTTTTCAACAGACGTATAAAAAATCAGTCAGGCCATACTAAAGTTATAATCCGGAAAACACAAAATGCACAAATTCAAGAGGAATAACTCTGGAAAGGTACATGCGATTTTGGCCGAAAGTGAACTTGAGCTGTGCTTTGTGGTCATAAACAAAATCTGAGAATTCGAAACAAATTAGTCAAGGCAAACTAAAGTTATCATCCGGAAACCACATAATTCACAAATTTGCAATCATTCAAGGGGAATAACTATGGAACGGTACATGCGATTATGGCCAAAGGTGAACTTGAGCTATGCTTTGTGGTCAAAAACAAAATCTGAGAATTTGAACAAATCGGTCAAGGCAAACTAAAGTTATCATCCGGAAACCACAAAATCCACAAATTTTCAATCATTCAAGGGGAATAACTCTGGAAAGGCATATGCGATTGTGGTCAAAAGTAAACGTGAGCTGTATTTTGTGGTCAAAAACAAAAAACTGAAAATTTGAAATAAATCGGTCAAGGCAAACTAAAGTTATCGTCCGGAGACGAAAAGTTGGGCTAAATCCCATAAATAAAGGGTCATAACTCTACTGCAAATGGGCCGCTAGAAACGGAAATCGAACCCATCCTGTATTTTGTCATACTAAATCCACATGCCAAATTTAACTCAGCTCAAACCGTTACAACTAAAGTTATCGCCCGGAAACGAAATGTGTCCATGGACGGACGAACAGACAGACAGACGGGTGGAGAGACCATTCACATAATTCAGGAATAGATGGAAGAGATTTGCTAAATTCAATAGTGTAGCCTGAAAGCGCGGTGGATCGATGGGAAGAGATGCAGGCTGCAAGCCGAGAGGTCCTCGGTTCAAATCCCATCTGCGTCAACCGCATTGTGCCCTTTGGCAAGTGACAAGAAACTTAATCCCAGTTGGCCTCGTGGGGGCACGGTGGCGTACGGCACGTCGAATGTGCACTTGTCTTCAACCAATACTAACCCTGCTTGTGTGGAGTTAGTACGTTGGGGAGTCGCCGTTGCTCGGTTGTTCTCTCCGGATACGCAGGCTTCCTCCACCCGTACAACTATCCGACACGAGGTGACCCTGGCTGTCGAAAGTGTCGTTAAGCCCCAATAAATAAATAATAGTGTATCCCTTTAACTGGTTGAGTGCTAGAAGCCACTCCACTATCAGGGCTTTCCAAAATGAGGGCAGCAGAGCAAAAGCCAATATTTTCCTTGCTCATATTTCATATTCAGCCAATTGCAAATGATATTTTGTTTATATAAATTTGTTCTATTACATATTATTGGAGAGTGCCTGTGGGCACTCTCCAATAATTTATAATAGAATAAATTCTAATTAACAAATTCCACCTTAAAAAAATAATCTAGCCCTCAACCAGTTACGGTCATAGCATTGAATTATTACTGACCCAGGTTTAGGATTATATCGCTGTGTATTCATTGCATCGATTGCCAAATTTCTTTAACGCAAAATCACCGAAGTACCTAAAGGCCTAGGGGCCCGGACATGGGTTAATACGGCACTGAATTTGATAGTAAGTATCAATGGTAGTATTAATAATATGGCAAATTATGGCAAGTTGAAAACGAATCTTTACCAAAGAGCACATTAAAATGTGACTACGTATAGTCTTAATCAAGTTGTGTATTTTCGTTCTTTGCAAAGCTAAACTTTGAACTGCCATTACGAAAGTCTAACATTCCAAATGCATCAATATAAAAAAAAGTTTTGTCGATACCAGTAACTGTTATTTACGAGTTTGCATTGCTGAGTTATACCATAGGAAATGAGAGAAATATGAAACATTTGACGGTAACCGTCATCGTTGTCTTGCTTCACACGTATTCTTTGTAAATAGAGGTCACGTGAAGGGGTTACGTCATCAATATAGGAAATACCAATAAAGTCTATTGAAGGGGTTAAAACATTCAGGAGAACACCGGACAGCCCACAAAGAGTCGGCGACTATTCCAATATTCCTCCTCAATGAGTAAAACGCATCTTTTTTTCAAAAGCTAGCATATTACTCTTCGTGGAAGGAGCTCAACGAGCTCATATTCACGAGGAGTCATGGGTTATACTCAGAAAGCAAAAACTGAAAACAATAAAATGAATGTTGAGAGCCGATTTCTGCGTATAGAGTGGTGTACTTTAGCTCGAGGAGTGGAATTTTTTTTTCTTCAGATGAATGATCTGTCCTTGATTATCATGGGTGAGAAGCACTAGGATGGCCGGATTGTTAACCCTTTACCCAACGAATCGCCCGCATCCGCCCGCGTAATATGCAACTTCAGCATTTGAAAAAATATTATTTTTCAAAAAAATTTCAACAAAACCATATCATGTGACCCCTCGTTGGAACGAGCTCGTCGAGCTCGTTCCAACGAGGGGTCACATGATATTGTTTTGCGGAAATGTTTTGAAAAATTTAAAAAAATGATATTTAAAATAATAAATTTTGATATCGTCTGCGTTGGGTAAAGGGTTAAACCACTTATATAAATTATTAGGTAAAAATACTCTCCTGCGAGCAACATGACCACATACCGCGGTGTCAGCTGTCAGTAAGGCCATTATCCTGCGTAAACTTGGGAGATTGTGCCGCTTTTCATCTTCACAGGGCCGGTCGCGAAAAAAGTCACTTTTTTCCTGTCATTAAATTTATACATTGTTTCTGTTTTAATCTATCTGGACACACTCTTATGTGATTTAATTGTGTTTTGGGTAGTTAGTACATATGTGGCATAGTAGCATGACTGATAACCAGCGGTTGTAACTCATATTTGGTGAGATGGTGACTATCAAATAGCTGGTGGTCAATATCGCCAACCCTTAACCTGTTTCGTGATAAAGCCATATATAAATGAGCACTGTATTTTGGAACAAATACTGATTTAATCCTTTACCAACCGTAACGCCCAAAACCGACCAGCGCTATTCATAACGCCAATTAATGTTCAATATATTTTTCCTTTTTTGCCTCAAAACATAGGTTATGCCCCCTCATTGGAACGAGCTCGAGCTCGTTCCAATGAGGGGTCATAATCTATGTTTTTAAGACAAAAATGAAAAATATTAGTTATTCAAGAAATTTATTTGCAAGTGTCGTCTGCTTTTCATGTTAGGTAAAGGGTTAAACACAATGTAAGCTACCAATTTTGTTGCTGTTCCTTAGGAACTACTTCGGCAAAGATGACAACAGTCTAACAAAGAAATTATAGTAACTTATCTTCATCATTCCCGCAAGAGTGTTCATTATGCCCATCATCCCAGAACTGCGCAGCATAAAAAACTTTCAAATACCACAAAAGTTTGACAGAGAAAATCAAAACTAAAAATGAGTAAAAGTTAAACTAAACATAAAATCAAGTGATATTCATTACGGCGTATTGTAAAATGTAAAATGAATGGATGCAGCTGGGTTGTGTGTGAGAAAAATCAGGAACGAAAATGAAAAATAGAATAGGAAAGTCTGACTGAGGCTGATTGAGAAAGTAATAAGACGAATAGATGCATGAAGTAAATGAGATGAACAAAAGAATTCACAACATATTTTATACAAAAATATGTTTCTCTACATATATGAGAGCTGCATGTACAAATGGGCACAAAATGTGGACCATCCATATTAGGTCTAGCTTGGTTCATACATGTATAATCGCATCCCCACCTCCCCATTTAATCTCATCTATTCTAGTCTACCCTGAACTATTGGATTTTGAAGTGATATACCCAGAAGTCACGCTCATGACAGCCCATTTTATTCAAGAAGTGTTTGAGATTATCTCTCGATCACAGCCGAGTGCAGCAATACCCTGTATGATAACAATTTTGAAACTTGCACCAAACTACATCAGAGTTTACCGTGACCCAGGCATGTCTTTCTGAGGGCGATTGATCCAGCTCCCAACAGCCCGCGTGAAATTTCGATGAGTAGAGCAAGTAACGGCCCTCCTCAATAGCCCGATCCTGATGATTTCGGTAGGCACCAGCCCACCTTGGTGGGCTTGTGTCTGATTTGGTATAGATCAAGGAGAGACAGCAACTGCCCTCCAGTGATTTTCAAAAAGACAGGCCTGACTCTGACCGGCCGACCTGGTTGTGTGAGTGAGAAAGGATCCCAGTCTACTATACTATATAAAGGTACTGGCATCGGTAAGTGCATGGTGCTTCATATAAATTTAAGCAGTCCACCGGCTAGCCACTGAGTTCTGCCATACCGGAAACCCATGATTCTCGAGGAATTTGATATCTGGTTAGGGTTAAAGTCAAGGTATATGATCAAGTTTGTCAGTTCCTCCACAAAATCATTGTGCTGGCTGGCGCTGGTGGGAAGATAGCATCAATACAGTGTATATGTATGTCCGACAGGCTATTGCCCTTTTCTACCCACCAACCCATCTCAACTTGCCGCCAAGATTCCGTTGAATACAAGTTGGATTCTAACGGTCACTCCATGTGTTCTAAGGATGACTTAATATTGTTAGGTTTTGTTGAGTGGCCAAAAAATACATTGACAACATTGTGTCAGGGGGCAGCATCCTACACATCTGCTAAAGTTAGTGAATATAACTGAGCTTGTCAGATCAATACTACATAATAAGGCACTATAAGATATAATTTGGAACAATATGGCACCATTAAAGTATTACAGACATGAAGTATTTACCTTATGTATCTCTGGTTTTGCTCAAAATCAGCTCCAGTTTAAAAAAATTATCTGTGAAATATCTCTCTTTTGTTTTGTTAGAAAAAAGGGAACAGCAGAAACAGAATGGTAATGTGACTAAAAATTCGATAGTTTTATGTTGAGATTCATTTTAGGGGGTTAAACTGGATTGAAGGGTGTGAGTCCCCACATGAAGAAGGAACATTTTTTCCTCCCAAAAAGGCGTGGTGGGAGGTCTCGAGGCAGAAAAAAAGTTTTTTCAGCCCTATGTATAGAATTTTTTTCAAGAATACCCCCCCCCCCCCCCCCCCCACACACACACACACACCTCTCGCCAGTAACGCATTTTACGTCTCAAACGAATTTACGCCCATATGAATATCAACAACTAACACGCGATCTCGCTGAAGCGAGATCGCGCGTTAGTTGTGGATATTTATTTTGGAAACAATTCTTTTAAGATGGAAACAGCATGTTGTTCTATTCAATATGTAGCCGTTATTTTCCGTAGATACACCGGTGTGCATATAGCAAGCACCCTTTCGACTTTGCGGATTCATTAATTAAAGGATTAAACATGCTACTGGAGTACTGCCTTTAGTAGCTGTTTTGAAACTCCAAGCAACAACAAATACAGATAAACCTGTATTGAAAAAATATACAATATAAACATGCCCATGGTAATTCAAGTGTTAATCATGTACATGTGTGAACAGTAAACTGGTAATTTGCATAATTCTTTGAGAAGAACGCGCGTAACGCCCTTTTTTGTTTCGGTTGACGCATTTTCACATGAGAATAAATTCGATACACGAACCTCTATTCGCCATTGTACCGTTGACTTGATGTTCAGTGCTGGTCTAAGCAAATTCTAATTTCCGTGACGAGTTTTCTATTTCTTGAAGCAGGTATGTTTGCATAGTTATAAACTATAGGGTAGTTGTGGGAAGGTATTTACAGTACAGCCGTCGTGAACTGGTCGTAATCCACGCGCGGACTTTACCAGGTAGTAAAAAATCCTCATCAGTAAAATTTAATTATTGAAGGACCGGGTTGTACCCGGTGTTTCATTAACCAAATTTTTGATGATTATTCCAATTAGTGTTTGGAATCTAATATTATTGCATCCGGGGACATATTGCCCACCCGTGAAAAGGAACTAGCCCACGGCAGCCGTACTGTATCTGAGGTCTAATGCTGAGCGTGCTTGCACTGCGTGCGGAAGTCAATTTTATCTTTAAGGGGATTCAGCCAATTTCATCCGTGTTAGCATATTTTGGTTGTAACAACGTCCTGGAAACTTTGCGTTTTTGTAGCTATAACGTTGACTAACAGTTCAATTGTGGATTCTGTGAGGTTGTTACAACGTCGTGGAAATGTTGCGTTTTTTGAGACTCTAACGTTGACTGACAGTACAATTGTGGACTCTGTGAGGTTGTTACAACGTCGTGGTGGAAACGTTGCGTTTTTGTGACTATAACGCTGACTGACAGTACAATGGTGGACTCCTACTGAGGCTGTATCAACGGTTTTCATTACAATGGAAAGAAATATCAGGTTAACAACTTCATACTTAACGTGGTCACGTGATAAAAACGTTGTGGCAACACAGCTGTTTAACAACTTCTGGCTTAACGCTGTACACACGTTGTCGAAACCCTGCGGGCAACACAACCATTAATCAGAAATTAACAACCCTTTGCTTGACTCTACTTGATGTTGTAGCCGCCTTGTGGTGACTTTGCAGTTGTCTCTAGCCAAGTATTGCCTGCCTACATATGCATCTAAGACTCATCTAGAAACAACTGCCAAGGCACTTAGAATGTAACTTGCATGTTTCTCCCCAGAAAGCAAGTTTGGGCATCACCTGTTTTGTAGTAAAATTGTCAACCTGAGTCCGAATTAGGCCCCCTGAGGGTTTATTTAACATGGGAACGTTGTGAAAACGTTGTGGAAATACAGCTCTCTCGCGCCATTTACCAACTTCTTATTTCACGTAGAAGAATTGTTATGGAAACGCTTAAGTTCGACGTAATCTTCCCATAACTAACAACGTTGCAGTTTCAGTACGGTCGCCGCATACTGGTCAATATTTCTACGGCCGCAATAATATCAGATTTCAAACACTAATTACAGGAATATTTATCAAAAATTTAATTAATGAAGCACCCGGTACAACCCGGTGCTTCATTAATTAAAATTCTGCTGATGGTGATTTTTTATTGCCTAGCAAACGCAGGCGTGGACATCGCTGCCCACGCGTCGATTACGACAAGTCCACGGCGGTTGTACTGTACGTTTTATGTCGGTTAAGATCTACAAAAGTATTCGGTCCCCATAATGATAAATAAACAAACTAGGCGTTAACTCGGCGCCTACTTTCCTTCTAATGAGCTATCGACCAATTGCTCGATCGAGTGACTCCACATACTGCTCGAACGACTCGAATCCCATCTAGCAAATGAGCTATCGAGCAATTGCTCGATCGAGTGACTCGCACATACGATTCTACGACTCATTTCCGAAAAAAGGATTCCACAGCCACAGACGTTTTCCCAAAAGGGATTCTCAAAAAGGGATTCCATAAATGAGATTCCTATCCGACTCCATGAAATGGGATTCCGAACATACCCCTGTTTCATTGTAAGCCTTTGGGTGACATAGCAACCACGTGCTACCATAGAAACCAAGATGGCGGCCTCCAGTATACAAATGGCCGACGGAACACTATAACCCTAACAACACGCGCTGCGCACTAACACCACGCATCACTATGGCAATGACGTCACAAGATGGCCAGTCACGCGAGCTACCATGACAATACAACATGGCACCACTGGGTCACGTGACATGACGTCACTTCTTAGGTCCCCCACTAGGTCTCCCCAACCGGGGATGATCTCCACATCTACTACTCGTATGTCATAAGACGTACAAAAGTATGAAAGGGTTAATTGATAGCTTACTTGATGATCGCAGGGACGTAGCTAGGAGATTTTCAATGGGGGGGGGGGGGGTGGAGGGGTGTAGAGCTATAAAAATTCCAACTTGGAATGGATACTTAAAAGGGTGCCCCCCACGCCCCCACCTCACCAACTAGGGATGGATACTTGAAGGGTTCTCCACACGCATGTCCTCAAACCCCCACCCCCAGAAAGATATATTTTGTCAAAATGTTGACTTTGAGTGACTGTTCAGGAAGGTTTTAGGGCATTCTGAGAATATTTCCAAGCAGTTCAAATGTTTGCAGCTAAATATCTATATACATAACTTGAGGTTTTAAGACAGCACAAAATAACAATTTATTGTTGTGCTGTAGTCTGAAAGTGGGCCCTATCTACCTCCATTTGGCATTGTGTCAGTTACATGATTGTATACGGAGAAAGCTAAAAAAAAATCAGTATTCAACCAATTTATTAATTAATCATCTCAAATATGAGGGCATGCCGAGCAATGAGCACACTAATCTTGAAATGAATTCTATAACTAACAGCCATTCATTATGCTCACAAAGTAAGATTTGGTAAGATTTATTCAAGCAACTAACACATACTGAGAGGCAGATTGCGAAAACAAAACAATAACAATGACAGAATGAAACATTCAAAAGAAAAAGAAAAATATGTTAAAAGTACACAAAAATAAACTATATATACTACTCAAAGTTTGCTAAGCACCAAGTATATCCAACTACCTGTTTTACGTTTTAGTTGAAATATTGTAATGAAAAGTGCATATATTTTTTATTTAGTTATATCTTTAATGATTTAAGTACAGAAATTAAGATTTTATTTGTGTTTGACATTATTTTTTAGCTTTTGAATACGATAACCATAGAAAATGGATATTATTGGTAAAAGAGGAAATTTTTCAATTTACAAAAAAGTTGACGGAGCGAACTGGTATGGGTTCCATATCGAGTATGAGACCCATTACTGTTAATTACAGCTTGACAACGCCTTCTCATGCTCCAAATCAGGTTCCTGGTGGTCCTCAGTGGGATGTTGTTCCATTCTTGGACCAGCATGGCACCAAGCTCCTGGACACTTATTGGCTGGATTGGACGGTCTGAAATTGCAAGCTGCAACTCATTCCAGACATGTTCGATTGGATTGAGGTCAGGGGGTCTTGCTGGCCAGACCATACGCTCAATCCTCTCCCTCTGTCGGTATTCCCCGACAGCATGGGCAACATGCGGATGGGCATTATCGTCCATCAGAATGAATCTATCACCCACTGCACCTGCATACAATCTGACGTGGACATCCAGGGTCTCATCAATATACCGTTGTGCAGTCAATGTACCACGTTCAAGGACACAGAGCTCTGTACGTCCATCCCTGCTGATGCCGCCCCAGACCATGATTGACCCCCCTCCATAGCGGTCATGCTCAGCAATGTTTGATGCATGGAATCGCTCTCCTGGTCTTCTCCATACCATCGAACGCCTATCTGTGTGGTCTAGGCAGTATCTTGACTCATCTGTCGCCAATATTCTCTGGTCCATCCAACGTGGTCCATGGCCCATTCATATCGTGCCTGGCGGTGGTTCTGGGACAGCGGAATGCGAATTCATGGTCTTCTCGATCGGAGACCACCTTCGTGCAACCTTGTCCGGATAGTCTGCGTCGAAACATTTACCCCGGATGCATTCTGAAGGTCACTGCGAAGCTGGGTTGCTGTGGCAAAGCGGTTCCTACGGGCCTGCATGATCAAAAACTGGTCTTCAGGTGCAGATGTTGCCCTGTCTCTGCCACCACCATGCCTTCTTACTGGTGTGCCATATTGCTGAAGTCTTGCCCAGGCTCTGGTGATCACCGTATGGTGCACACCAAGGGCTTCACCAACCTGACGATGGGTAGCCCTTTGCTCCACCATCCCTACAGCCCGCTACATTTCTGCTTCAGACAAATGCCTTATTACATTTGCATTTGCCATATTCATTTATTAAATCACAAGGGTTTGTGTTGAAATGAAGATTGAATACCCTACACATGTCATGTACATGTGGACAGTTCACGAAAACATTTTGAAAATCAAGGGGAACATGCTTTCCATGACTGTCGAGAAAAGTCTGCCTGTCAAGAGAGCTAATAATGTAAACACTGGGGACCATCTCAAAACATTCCTTAAACATATCCACCAAAAATATCGCATATGTCACAAGCAAATTTCACAATGATGTGTCAAATATTTGGTGCTTAGCAAACTTTGAGTAGTATATATATCAACATAAAGAACAATTATTTTATATTTCTGAGCTCATCTCCCCTATGTTGAAAGAAGCGCCGGATCTTGTTGCAGATGAGATTACATAGCTAGGGGATATTGTTTCGCATTATCAGGTTAAATTTTCCTTTTATATCCATATATTGAAAGTTTTCAGTCTCCTTATTTATTTCCTTTGGGAGATTTTTTCTCATTGTGTCATAAGCGATACACTCCATAACAAAATGAAACTCGTCCTCCATCCCCCCGAACCATAAACCTTACAAAGTCTCTCCTTAACCGAAATAGGAGGCTGTGAATGCCTCCCTTTCTCGATTAATAGACTATGGTTACTGATTCGGAGTCAAGTGACGACGTTTCTAGCTTCCCGAGAAGTGGCATGTATCAGGTATGGCTCCATAATGTAGTCGTCTTTAAATGTTCTGTATGTCCGTAATTTGTTTTTGCTTCCGTTTCTAACGTCGTCATCGTAAATGCTTGAAAAGAAATTAGTTTCGTGTCTCTTCCAGCATGTGCCTCATAAATCCCCCCCCCCCCCCCCCACCCTCACACACACCTCTGTAGCTACGTGCCTGGATGACCGCCGGTCTCGTTTTTACATCTTCACTCTGTCATTCGGGGAAGAAGCAAACCAAAGAAGACTATCTCCAATGGGACAGTAAACACGAAAACACCTCCATCCCAGGCCTGGCATTCTTAAAAATGCAGGAGGGCTAAAAATCGCTCTCCTCAGATAGCCTTGGGGAGCGATTAGCTCTCCTCAAGCCTACAAAATCTGAAAGTGCCAAAATGAAGTTGTACTATTAATTAATTCTGCCCAGTGGGCTTTGTACATTTTATTTGGTGCTGCTAACAAGGTAGTATTTGTGAGACGGCTACACTGACCCTCCCACACCTCCGGGCTTTCAAGGCCCGGAGGTGTGGGAGGGGCAGTGTGGCCATTTTGCAGAGACCACTAACATAGCAGAGATCTGAAAACATGTGGGTTTTAGGAACAAGTTGTTGTGGTAATCATTATTTTCTAAGGCTAGGAGGGCTATTTTTCGCTCTCGTCAATTTTTTTAAGGCGAGCAGTAGGCGAGCGAATAAATCGCTCTCCTGAAAATGCCAGGCCTGCCATCCTTTCATTGGCTACCATTTGTGCCACCAATGTCACTTCGCGTTGGAAGATGGCTGAAGTTGAGGTAGAACAGGCCAACTGGCTTAGAAAGAATTCATTGGTCAAATGCAACTAAATTTGCATACATTTATAGTTGATGGGGTGCAAGACTATCAGTGTATTGGCACTTTTGCATACTCTCAAATTGTAAAAACTCATTGTATCATCACGAAAAGAGCTGCGCGTTTTGTTTTTTTTTTTTTGGTTTTCCGGTTCGGTTGCGGTCTTTGTGACAAACCGGAAAACCGGACCGCATGACCCACGAAAAAACGACCGAGCGGTTTTACCGTGTGTGTGCATAAACTAATCAAACTATCTAACTGGGAAGAAACTTGACTAGTGGTCCCTATGGCCTCTCGCCATTTTAATCTATCCGGCGAAGGAGAACATCGTCTTCTCGTTGTCATATTTTCTCCCATATTGACTCGTCCACGAGACGAGTCAATATGGGAGAAAATGTGACAATGAGAATACAACACAGATCAGATGAACTTCTTTATCCATATATCAGCCTTATATTTGGGCTTTTTTACTCGAAATGCTTAGCAACTGATCCCCTAGAAGCCCTAAGAATGATCAAAGGGAGGTTAGGCACATACTTACAGTCAGGGCTTTTGGCGACGGGTGTCGTACAAACTATTACGGATTTTTCCAAGTTTCAACAGTGGGGGGGGGGGGGGGACACCAAAAAATTGCAAGACGTGATGTGGGGGTGGGTGGGTCTCTTGAGTGCGCCAAAAATGTGCATTTCCAACTTGCGCAATGTTTTGAATTTTTTAAAAATATATCAATATATCACCTAATATATACCATCATTTGCGTTTCAAACCTTAAAGATGATATTGTACTCTTAACATAAATACAACATCAGGAGGCTTTATATGTGAGAATATTGGCCTTAATCTGGGAAAGTGTCACACATTGGTAGGGGGTGGATGTCTTTTTCGAAATGTAGAAAATGTGCAGACAATATTTTGGGAAAATTCTCTCTGATGAACTAAATTCAACACAAGTTATTTATTTATTAATAGAATTTGTATGGATAGAAGAGGAAAGTAGCAAACACCTGAGAATACTGACAGAGCAATTCAAATGAAAATTTGTTCCCGTATATGTACACCTGCTCTGGCCAAGCCTGATAATGAACAGCTTGTCATTTATAGATTGGGGCCCACAGCAGCCCACAGAGGTTTAAATTGGTGGTACCAGTTTAAGAACATTATGAAACCCCCCCCTAAAGACAGCTGTGCCTACTAAGTTTATAAGTTTATTTTGGATTTTAATGGGAGAGTGGGGGTGGGTGTCTGAGAATGGTAGTAGAAAATTTGCACGTAGGGGTGGGTGGGTGTAAAAAGGAGCTGAATAAAAAATCGGACGTCACGTCTTGCAAATTTTTAGTGCCCCCCCCCCCCCCCCCCTGGTTTCAATACAGAAAAACCGAATCGATACCAAGTTGTGTTTTTTCTTGAAACCGAGCCGAAACCGAATCTGAAAAATCAAAACCGCCTAACTCTCATCACGAAGCATGTTTGTGGAAGATAAGGAGCACGGGCCATCCTCACATGATGACGATTCCAACACGCTAAAAACTAAAGTGTTAAAAACCACACTTTAAGTGCTGTGTTTAACACTTACTAAGTGCAGAACTAGCACTTTGTTCAAGTGTAGATATCTCAGAACTTGACAGTTGTTACAATAATACCACTTGACAAGTGTAATGTCGCGACACTTAACCCTTTACCTAACATGAAAAGCAGACGACACTTGCAAAAATAGTTCTTGAATAACTATTTTTTTCATTTTTTGTCTCAAAAACATATGTTATGACCCCTCGTTGGAACGAGCTCGACGAGCTCGTTCCAACGAGGGGTCATAACCTATGTTTTTGAGACAAAAAATGAAACTTAATTGGCGATTTTTGAGAATAGCGCTGGCCAGTTTTGGCCGTTACGTTAGGTAAAGGGTTAAAAGGAAACAACGCAGATGACGCGGATCAGGCTCGAACTCTCGAGCCTGATCCGCGTCATCTGCGTTGTGTCCTTTTAATTATGTACCCACCAAGCGCAAATCAAATTATGGACGATTCTAGAAGAATCACCAATGCTAGACACATGGGAAGTGCCATCTATTCAAGTTTCAGATGTCTGACGGTTGTAATGTCTAAGTGCTTAAAGCATTGCACTTTGAGTGTTAAAATCAAACCCTAAGAGTTAGAATGGGTTTAACACCTAGAAAGTGTCAGTTTTAACACTTTAGTTTTTAGTGTGAACTTCTCTGTCAAACGGGATGTGGAGAATCCATCCACGTAAGTTCTTTGTTCAGTTAGAGTGTATTATACAGGTGAGTCGTGAAGATGACTGATTGGTGGTAAACCCGATTTGTCCCGACTGTGATGGCTCAAGTCCCGACTGACTAATTTTCCAACTACATCATCAAGGCATGCCTTCGTCGAAAATATTATTGGTGAATAAATAAAATACACATACAGTGGTCCTTGTGCAAATTCGTATTCCATTAACGCATTACCGTACGGGTATTCCAAATTGATCATGCGTGCCCCCCCCCCCCCCCACCCCAAGAGCCTGAATCGGACATCATAGAACTCGGTTTGTATGATCGACAGCGTATGTGACACAAGTCCAAGTGTCAAATCTATTGTTTTAAGAAAGTGCGTGATTACGAATAAGAGAAAATTGGCATCTTCGACCCCAATCCTGAACAAAATGTCCCGTCCGGAACATTCTTAAGGGGAGGTGTCAGACCCTTATAGTTACGCCCCTGGGGGTATAGGATACATCTCCACAGTGTTTGACGATCAAACATCGTGGTTCAAATAAATACTTCTCATTCCACAGTTGGGAAAATATTAGCTTAGTCAGAAAATTGCATCTCGGAGTATAAGTATCCGCCAAACGTTTTGTGCCTCTCACCGCTCGATAAAGTGTCCATCAGAAAAAAAAAATCAACCAGTCTCGGACCTCGCCGCCATACCTTCTTGCACCTTGTTTTAATAATATGCTCACTGTAAGTCCAAAGATCGGCATGACATTTATAAGCAGGGTCATAAATAGGAGGGTGTATATAGAGGGTGAGACCCCTCCCCTCGAATATTTAATATCTGTGGTATAACTTGCTCGCCATTCCTTGTAATATTAATAAGCTTAAAGTGTGGATCATTGTGTCAAACAATATCACAAAATGATGAGCAAAAATGTTGATAAACATTCCATTCCTGAAAAGGGGACAGCTAAGACGTCTTTGTACGCAACTTCCAGATCGGAAATTTGGGTTTCCATGGATGAAAAACGGGGCCATTGTCCGTAAACTCTAAGCAATCACCCTACTTGTATCGAAGCATGTAGTGTCAACGTGTCTAAACCAGTGTTGACATTCTTTATTTATTTCAGATTAATTTATTGAACGACAATGCTTTTGAAGTACTTTCTGACATTACTGGCTGCTCATGTTGCGTATGCTGATGCTGAACTCAGTGCTTCCATTCAGAGAAATAAGTTTGGTGGAGTTACGTTTACAATTCCAGGTAGCCATATACCTAACATATAGAAGTAGTTCTATACAGTGGAATGCATGATTTTCAAAAATAGAAAAGATAGAAAAGATCCTACGTTTTGTATTGGCAAAGCGAAATAAGATATCGTAGATCAATATAAATACTTAGGTATTGAATTCACATACAATGGAAACACAAAACAAGTTCAAGAGAATTTAAGTACAAAAGGATCGAAAGCAATGTTTTTCCTTACAAATTCTCTCAGAAATTCACTTAACTTAACTCTTGATGTGAAATGCAAACGTTTTGATAAATTGATTAAGCTTATTTTATTATATGGTTCCGAGATATGGTCCCCTGACCTTAATACTCCTTTTGCGGACACTACAGCCTGTGAACAAGTCCGCTTGAAATTTTGTAAACAAATATTAATGTTGATTAGAAAAGCATCTAATCACGCAACACGGGGAGAGTTGGGTAGATATCCTATTGTGAACGATTCTATCTTACATCTCCATAAATATGTCGATAAATTATCCAAAATTGCTGACGATAACACACTCTCTAACTCATTCAAGGACTCACTCAAATGTAAACTTCCGAAAACTTGGATAACTCAGTTATCTCGTTACAATATCAAAGTTTCCGATGCTAATGCGTTGACCAATAGTGATGGAAAATGCCTGAAAGATGTACTAGTATCTCAGCATAGAGCAAGATATACAAAAGATATGTTTAATGATGACAAAATGAAAGGCAGTAATAAGTTACGAACGTATCGATTAGTTAAAAATTAAAGCAAGCTTCAACCTTATCTGAAAATGACCAGATCTCGAAAGGCCCGTGAACTGTTTACTAGACTTAGGGTTAGTAACCGTAATTTAGAAATAGAAAAGGGTAGACATAAACAACCCCCAACGTCCCTAAATGATAGGAGATGCCAGTTGTGCGATACCGGTGAAATAGAGAGTGAAAAACATTTTGTTATGTATTGTGAGGCATATGTCGAAATTAGGGAAACGGGGTTCGAAGAAATTATAAAAGAAAACAAAGAATTTGAACAATTAAATGATTCGGAGAAATACTATTATATATTGAAAAACTGTGATAGTGAGTCGATTAATATTATTTCTAACATGATCTGGTCATTCTTCTGTAAGCGAGTTCACCTTGTTAAAGAAAAAAGTTATTAGTACTTTATATTATACATCATGTTTACTAATTCTTCTTATTTGTTATGTTTGTATTGTGCAACTGCCGTTATGGTGTAATGCATTAAACCATTAAAACTAAATTATATAACGCCCATATCCGGGTTAGCGCTACTCAATAAATTGTTATTAAAATTTTAATATTTTATTTTCATCTTTCACCAAAAATATAACCTACGACCCCTCATTGGAGAGGGGGAGAAACCGGGGAAGGGGGGTGCTCACAGGGTACACGTGCCCCTCCACTTTTTTCCACAGACATGTCGCACGGTTACATAATGACTTAAATTGGGCGCACGCAACCGTGTCAATATAGGCCCTACAGGCATTCCTGAAATATATTATTTGCAAATCTAAGCAACATTTGGCAAAAGAATCCCACCTTCGGTCCGTTTCTTGTACTTCATCCATCTTTCAGCTAGCCTACGGGTTGGAAGATGATTGAAGTAGAAGAAATGGACAGGGCACGGACCACACCGCGGCAAACTCATCTAAACGACAGACTATAGTATGTCACTGTACATTTACTGATATACTACTGCAACTTTTCTCCCAATGGGCCGAACTATATGGTAGCCTTGAAAAATTGTGCCCCTCCACTTTTATCGAGTTTCCGCTGCCTCTGTCTCATTGGGACGAGCTCAGCTAGTGCATTACAACGAGCGGATATAATAGCAATGTGATCGTAGGCAGAAAGATAATTCAGGGGCGCCGGAACCAATGTCGGGGCAAAAAAATTGCCGATCATGATATTTTTGTGATCGACCTTCAGCCGAACGTCATTCTTATCAAATAACTGGGCTATGGTTTTCTAATTTTGTTCTGGTGGATATCCGAAAATGGTGCGCGCATAGATCGTCTTGTTTCTTTAATATTGGGCACACAATGGCGGCTATTAATGACGAGTTAACGTAAGATGAGGAGATTTTGGGGGCTACTTCTTTAGTATTCCAACCGCTTCGGAAGCGGTTGGAATACTAAAGAAGCAGCACCAAAAATGGGTCTGAGAGATGTCATTTTTGAAACATTTTCTTGGGGCAGGGCCGGATTTACGAATGGGCATACTGGGAGGACGCCCAGGGCCCCCACATTTGTAGGGGCCTCCACAGTGAAGTTCATCTTTCGAGGAACATAATACGACAAAATTCCTTGCCAAGTTGCCAAATTCCTCGAAAGACGTACTGCATGCGCTGACATTTTTTTCTCCCCTACATAATCGATGGCAACAATTCGCAAAAACAGGGATCTTGGTGTTATGGTCGGGCCAATGATTGAGCCGTTCCGGTGCCCCTGTAATTTTCACCGAATCTCAACCCATTCGAAACTATTTTCCGCTTTTCTCTCCAGACACAAGAATGCCACCCGTCGGAAAAGAAATGCTGAACCTGAGACGTAATTTTCGTTTGTCTTCGTGAGTCAGTCTTCATTGTGCAATATTTTATTTACGAAATCTTGACCCAGTGGCATGTGTGTGGTGACCCGGTCGGGATATGATTGAGGACAATACCATTTTTTGTGATGCCAGTCTTATAAGAAATGGTTTCGGGGTTTGGGGTGGGAGGCAACACGATGGAAATGTTTAGTTATTAATTTTTTAGTTTTAATTGTTCATCAATGTTTTCAAAGTATCATTGCTTGTCTGCTAAATACTATATTGTTTGGTGTATTGTGTTGTTGTTTAGTTTTGTATTACAGACCACAATTATCAGTTTGTTGCTGTGCACTATAGTATCAACAAGAATCTCAGTGGGGTAGCAGCTGGACAATGGAATTATGATATTCGGAAGAAAGAAGGTAAATATATTTTATAAATTTGAAAGTTCCCGCTACGTCCTTATCCGACGTGATTTGAGTTTGTGGCCTTGTAACTAGTTTTACAGACCCCATATACGGGGTTTAGAGGATTGAGTTTGGGCTAAATAGATGGAGAAAGGAACACACAGACACATAGTCAGTTCTGGGAAAGAATTATCACGAATTCTCGTGCAAATAAAATGCTTAAAAATATTAAATATATGCCATATTTTTCTAACTCTATCATAAATTGCATGTTTGCTGGATTGATACCAGTGGCGGCCGGAGGCCCTTGGGGGCCCCTGGCCATAATTATGATGGGGCCCTCGGATGCAGGACACACCGGGCCGACCATGGTTCGGCCGAGTGTGAGAAAATTTTGAAAATTATGGATGAAAAACGCCAAATCCTTCACTCTAGGGAGGAGAATTCTGTTGTCTATTACACCTTTACCCAACGAATCGGCCACATTCGCCCGCCTAATATGCAAATTCAGCAGTTGAAAAAATATTATTTTTCAAAAAATTTCAACAAAACCATATCATGTGACCCCTTGTTGGAACGAGCTTGTCGAGCTCGTTCCAACGAGGGGTCACATGATATGGTTCTATTGAAATTTTTTTGAAAAATTTGAAAAAAATGATATTTAAAATAATAAATATTGATATCGTCTGCGTTCGGTAAAGGATTGAAGAAAGACTCCCACATTTCACTTGCAATATCGAGCTCTGTACATGAATGTCTGGGTTTTCAGTGGAGATGTAGATTACGCTTGATTTTGTTTTACCAGCTGTCATTGTGAATTACTTTCGGTTTGCTGTAAGCGGAGACTACGGAACGGCGTGTTGATGAAAAACTCTACTCCAGCGCGCGAAGAAATTTCATTTATGCACATAATAATAATAACACTTTGGCCGGCCGCTGATTTGTCGCGGTTCTCGTATGAGAAGGTCTTGGTTACCCCTGTTCTACCAACTGCCTCCCTATTCCTACGCTTCTTCTCTCCTCCCAACACTCGGAGACGAACTACTTGATGACATCCCTTGCCCATTCTTCCCAATCTCTCAGATTAGCATATTAACCCTCTCCTTTGAGTCGCCCCCTAACCACATGTCCTTCATTCTCCCATCCCACTTCCCCATTATACTCCCCGTGAATCTTGTTCTTTTAGACTGGTATTTTGGGCATTCTATAAGAAAGTGTTCCAGGGTCTCCACCACGCCCAAATTACACATCTGGCACTCCGTTTCACTGTTTTTCCCAATTTTTCCCCTCAGCTCCATGGACCGCGACCTCAGCTTGAACAGCAGTGAGCCCCCAAAGGTGTCATCAAGGTACTCTTCAAAACCAGGCTTCTCTTTATCACGTAAGCCACACAAAGATCTCTTTGATTTGACCCCCCTCGCCAATTACGGTTACAATCCTCCATGACCCTTTCTCTGACGATCTTTTTACCCTGGTTTGCCCCAACGTCAAGGTCCGAGATCTCCAATGAGTAGTTTTCTTTTGAGCCTGTAAATTATTAACTTCTCTGCGGGGGCACAGTATTTAAAGAGGGGGCCCCAAAAACAAAACCTACAAATTTCTTTTTCCTTTGAGCTCTTGGGGCCCCCTGGAGCCCGGGGCCCTTGGCCATTGGCCACCCGGGCCCTATGGACCGGCCGCCACTGATTCAAATTTTATCATTTTAAAAAACAAGTTTCTTAAAAATTATTACTTATTATCCTTGATTGGGACTAGCTCGATCTAATGAGAGTGTCATAAGCTTTGTCTCTCGGGTAAAACATTTTAATTATAGACGAACTGAAATGAATAACTGCCGGTTTACCGCAATCTGAATGTGGCAGGGCGTGTAAAGTTTTGTGCTGCACACTTCATACAAAACTTAAAACGCCCACCCCGCATTCACACACTTCAAACAAAACTTAACACGCCTATCACACGCACACGCACTTCATAGAAAACCTAACACCCTCATTGTGGAGACCCTGGACACTTTCTTCTAGAATGTCCAAAATACCAGTCTAAAAGAATAAGATTCACTGGGAGTATAATATGGGGAAGTGGGATGGGAAAATGAAGGACCTGTGGTTAGTGAGTGACTCAAAGGTGAGAGTTAATATGCTAATCTGAGAGATTGGGAAGAATGGGCAAGGGATGTCATCAAGCAGTTCGACTCCGAGTGTTGGAAGGATAGAAGAAGCGTAGGAATAGGGAGGCAGTTGGGAGCACAGGGGTAAGCAAGACCTTCTCACCCGAGAGAACCGCGACAAATCAGCCAAAGTGTTGTCATTATTATTATATCCGCATTCATACCCCGAAAAAGTGACTGATAATTCATTCAGTTGTTACAATTTAATTCGAAGTGTTTTCCTGTATTATAATGCACCAACACTCGGCCGAGGTCTCCGTCGTTTACATCATTGCAGTTATATGAGCTTCACAGACGACAGTTTTATTATTTTCATCGGAGGTTAATACACGCGGTCTCCAATACTAAAGAGAAAAACCAGTGTGAACAACCCACGTAAAAACTACCTAACAGCCCATCTGTCGCAATTACAGTTTAACTGCACCGTTTGACTCGCTCATATTTTTTCTTTGACAAATGGGCGCAACAATTTCAAAGGACAGGTAAATCACTCACCCCGACCAATCATATACAAGGTAATAGGATATCATTGGAGAAAATTGAATTATTTATCTTTTATTTTTGGTTTTTATTGTGGTTTAACGGCACTGTCGACAGCCAGGGACACCCCAGTGTCGGATATTTTTACGGGAGGGGGGGGGAGGAGGAAAATTAAATAATTAAGAAATGGTTTTGCTTGTGTCATCTTCTAGTTTGGTAAATAATTAATTACACTACATATCAGATCTATTTGTGATCCTTTAAGCCGATCCTTTACAATGCTTCTGGACTTTCACTAGGTTCTTGCTGGGCTCTCAACTGGTAGAGTGCTAGAAGCCACTATCAGGGCTTTCAAAACAATCCAGTACCAGAGCAAAAGTCAACATTTTCCTTGCTGATGTTTCATATTCAGTTGAACGCAAATAATATTTACTTTTGTATAAATTTGTTTTTATCCAAATTATTGGAGAGAGCCAATAGGCACTCTCCAATAATTTGTAACAAAACAAATTTTAACTAACAAATTCCAACCACCAAAAATAATTTAGCCCTCAACCAGTTAATTGACCTCGGGATAACAGGGCGGTTTACCGGGTTTTGTGTTAAAATGTAAAATACAAACGGTTTTGCAATGCCAGAATATCGACGTTTCGTCCCAGGCTCGCGTGATTTATAGGTAACTTTGTCAGATATTCGTGGAGCAAAACATGCCCATTCCAAATTGCCCATTGCACCATCCATTCTGCGTGCACAGAACTTTTATACACTTTTAAGAATGTCAATAAATTCTACCCATTATAACACTTGCCACACTCCCCAAACGAGGCCACAGGTACTCTACACAGTGGAGGATCTGTCTGTATTAATAGTTCAGACTGGCTTCCACGTGAAGTAATATTTTCCAATTGCCTGACCAATTACATATCTTGAACTTGAAAAAAATAAATTCCAGGCACCAAAATTCAATTTTTTTAAGTTCCCGTGGTTCATAATTCGCCTTCCCGTAGAGGGAGTACTGTGATCTTGCCATTTGCAATCTCACGCCCTCGTGTTATCGACACTGTAAGATGGAAACTCCCCATACGACCACTTCCCTCCACACATGCTCCTTTACCGGTGTTGAGTATACACGAACCTGCTTTATCAAGGTTGTTTGACATTCTTTGTTTGGTTTGCCGTATCATTTTTAGAATGAGGCCTCCAAGTAGCAAGATTGCCAATCCTTCGAGGTTGTGACTTTTTCATGATGATATTTCAGGTGACAAATGGATCCACAAAAACTATATAGTTGACCTAAAATCTGGAGACAAAGTGAAGTATTGGTTGTACGCGGTTAAACAGAGAATGGGATTTAAAGTCACGGATCAATCATGGACTTGCTGTGATGGTAAGCTATCTAACTGTATTGGAAAAAGCACGCGTTTTAAATCAGAAAATATTGTTTGCGAGAAAACTGGACAGTTAGCCAGATAAAACGAACTTCTTTACCACCAAAGCCTGTAGGCCTAAAACCTTTTATTCTGTACTCTTTTTCTTTTACACACATCCCTGACAAATATCGTCAAGAAAATCGACTTTCGATAAAGTTATCTCCCCTGATATTATTAGGCGAGGAAGATTACAAAAAGAAGCACGTAACCATTGAGAAAACACCAATGACATCAATAGAAATAAAGCGAAGTTTTCTTTTGTTACTTTTAAGGTGATATATTAGTAATGGGAAATTTGGCTTGAAAATAGGTGACATGTTAATTCGATGCCGTTACAAATCGAAAATTGTTATAATATTTCTTCTTTTTTTTCGTTTTTTTTTTTTTTTTGTTGTTCAAAATTGTTCATAAATACAGATGGACAACAAAAAAAGTCACAGATTATTATTTTGTTTTAATTTTTGATGACATCAAAAATAACCTGTCACCTCATTCCAAGCTGACTTTCCATTATTTATATACCACCTTAATAAACGAAAACAACAGACAGCTCTTGGAGCTGTCTGTTGTTTTCGTTTATTAAAAAGTTAAAAAACGGGGGGCGCGGTGGCTCAGTTGGTAGAGGTGCAGGCTGCAAGCCGAGAGGTCCTCGGTTCGAATCCCACCTGCGGCAACCGCGTTGTGTCCTTGGGCAAGACACTTCACCCCGATTGCCTACATGGGGGCACGATGACGCTGTGTACTGAGGCGTACTGCACGTCGATGGTGCGCATGTCTTCAACCAATCTAACCCTGCCTGTGCTGCGGTGCAGAGTTCAGAGTTACGATGTTGGAGAGCTGACAGCTGCTCGTCGTTGCTCGGTGGTTCTCTCCGGGTACTCCGGCTTCCTCCACCCGTAAAACTGTCGCGGTCACGATTAGCCATTGTGCAATAAGTATGTGACCTTAAACAATAATAAATAAATAAATAAATAGTTAAAAAACGAAATTTTGCGTTTTATGGCAAACTAATAAGAAACAACCAAGTAACTATCCTCTTTGTCTCTTTGTTTAGCGAATGTGTTTTTACAGTAATTTGCAAGTTTTTATTCTTCACAGGAAAAAAATTGGCAAATCTAGCCTGCAGACTTATATATTAATGGAAAGGATAGTGTCAGGCCGTTGATATAATGAACAGAAAAAAGCTACAGAACATCAAAAGATGGTGAAAACCTCGCTGTCTTATTATTAAATAGGTTTAAACACAGAATAATAGTCAAACGTTTAAACTGATTGGAAGAAAATTGTGAAAATCAAGCTTCTTTATTTTTATACAACTCTACAAGAAAATGCTTGAAGTTTGTGAAATGATGCCCACATCGCTGATACAGCTTCTCTAGCATTTCGATTTTTATATGAAATTCTCATACCCATAGCGTTAAATGTACTGACGCATCTAAACAATGCATTCGATATTCGTCGTATCTTTGTTTTTCAAAGGTATCATAGAAATGATATGGTAAAATCAGAACCGATTATCCTTAACCCTTTACCCAACGCAGACGATATCAAAATTTATTATTTTAAATATCATTTTTAAAAACATTTCACAAAATTTCAACAAAACCATATCATGCGACCCCTCATTGGAACGAGCTCGACGAGCTCGTTCCAAAGAGGGGTCACATGATATGGTTTTGTTGAAATTTTTAAAAAAATATTTTTTCTGCTGCTGAATTTGCATATTACGCGGGTGGATGCGGCCGATTCATTGGGTAAAGGGTAGTGCTGCCGCGGTTATCCGTATAACCGGTTAACCTGTGGTTAAAACTTTGACCGGTCAAGAAAATGTTTTAACCGGTTAACCTTACATTCACTATACTCGCCGTATATGTCCGTGTATAAGTCGCCTCCGTGTATAAGTCGCACCCCAAACTCACACCTGGAATTCCTCCCTTTTGCCTTAAGCCCATGTTTTAGTTTCACCCCCATTTTTAAATATATGCAGTCAAAAAGAATTAGTTGCAAGTTACGTTTTGCCAATTTGGGCAGTTTGGGATGCAACGGAAATAGGTAAGTTTTGACGAGTTACCACGTCGTGAATTGAATAAGATAAAAGAATAAAGGAAAATTATTACTAAAGATTTAAAAAATACTCGCATTTATTTGTTTTTCGTTGTTTGTTTATCACCCCAATGTCTTTCTTCATCCCTGTCAAGAAAATCCAACGCTCGTTAGTGACTGAAAGTTCAGTTTCAGAATCAGAGCACCATTTGCGCCGTAACCTGCGCAGTTGTTGTGATCAAGTTGGTTTTTCTAGAACGCGAGAATGTTCCTGAAAAACCAATAAAAATACAACAAATGCGCAGTTTACAGCGCAAATTGTTTTCAAATTGTTGTCCCACTACTAAAGGGTTAACCCTTTACCCAACGTAACGGCCAAAACCGGCCAGCGCTATTCTCAAAAATCGCCTATTAATTTTAATTATTTTTTTCATTTTTTGTCTCAAAAACATAGGTTATGACCCCTCATTGGAACGAGCTCGTCGAGCTCGTTCCAATGAGGGGTCATAACCTATGTTTTTGAGACAAAAAATGAAAAAAAATAGTTATTCAAGAATTTGTTTTGCAAGTGTCGTCTGCTTTTCATGTTAGGTAAAGGGTTAAGCCAAGTCGTACAATGAAGACATCCGATGGTCAGCAGAAATCACGACATTATGAGGATAAAAGAAGTGTACCTAATTCTATACAGCGTGCAAAAGGAGTGGCATGAGGCGGCACTTCGTCTTTAACAGCACCTATCACGACAGAAATGAGCTGCCAAAACACGACAGAAACTTGGTTTAATCAACGGCAATGATGCTAATATCATAATTAAGTCGGAGGCTCATTATATTTTTAATTTTTGAAGTGAAAATGTGGCATACAATTATGTGTCATCAGACCTTATATAAAAACCATCTGTCTAGTTAGTTCCTCTCCACTTCCCCCCTCCCCGGCTTTTTATAAGACGTTGGGCAGTTAATTATTTCTGTAGATAATAAAACTTCATGTTAACCCTTTACCCAACGTAACGGCCAAAACCGGCCAGCGCTATTCTCAAAAATCGCCAATTAATTTTCACTATTTTTTTCATTTTTTGTCTCAAAAACATAGGTTATGACCCCTCGTTGGAACGAGCTCGTCGAGCACGTTCCAACGAGGCGTCATAACCTATGTTTTTAAAACAAAAAATGAAAAAAATTAGTTATTCAAGAATTTTTTTTTGCAAGTGTCGTCTGCTTTTCACGTTAGGTAAAGGGTTAACTCACAGAGAATGAAATTGAGTTGCTGACGACCAGGGAGGAATCTTTAGCACCTTTCATTCTTATCAGCGGGCTCCATTTCATTTCTGGTATCTAATAAGCGTGGCTGTGTAGTAGTCTTTTTCATTTTACCTAATAAAACACAGAGTCCTTATAAATAATGTTATTTATTCACTATTTTGCTTCTGAATCCAACGTTATATATTCAAAATACTCCTCGATGTCTTGTTTCAAGGTAAAGTGAACTTGGTATAATTCATGTGTCAAATTAATATATAAAACGTGTGGTTAAGTTGTCTTCTAAAAAAAAGTCGATAACGGGTTACCAGATGTAGACGTAAACGGCACATATGTAAACCTATCGACTGCGCAAAATAATACCCACAAAATAACGTACTACTCCACGAATTGGCAAAAGCGATTGGCAGCCAGCAATATACAGAAATTTCGCGACCAACAGTCCACCGAATGCAGGTGCCACGGCAACCAACTTTACAGCGCAGCTTGATATGCCAGACACGGGGTGGCGATGAGCGGAACAGTTTACACAGCATGGGAGATCATTATTATTAGGGGTATTCTATCGTCCATCCAACAGCCATCCAGACGTATTGAATACTATAACCGCCTCCATCGAAAAAGCAAGATACGTCAGTTTCGGATTTAATCATGAACCGTGATTTTAACGAAAACCAAATCTATCTTCGAGAAGCCACTTCAAAGATATAAGCAATTATTTCAACCTAAGGTTGGTTTTCAGTAAACCAGCATGTTTTACTGAGTCTTCGGCTTCTCTAATTGATCTTTTTTGCAGTGAGCAGCTCAGATGAGCTCGTTCGATGAGGGGTCATAAGCTATGTTTTTGGTGTAAAAAAAATAAATTTCTTTTAGATATTCAATAATTCTGTTTGGAATCCTTTTTGTTTACAAGTGTCGTCTGACTTTCGAGTTAGCTAAAGGGTCAACCACTCACGATCCTATTCAATACCTTGCTGAATAATTCATACTTCTCTTCTGATTGTGAAAAAGCAAATGTCACACCTGTTTTCAAAAAGCCCTTCATACGTAGTTTCTAATTATCGTCCAATTTTACCTATTAGCCGCGTTGGCGAAGTGTTTGAAAATGCATTTGACGATAACATTTTAAGCCAATTTCAGTCAGGTTTTACTCCAGTTGAAACAACAGTCCTTAAACTAACGAGTATTTATGATGAGATCCGCTATGTTCTTGATAAAGGAAAAGCTGTTCAGGTTGTGTTCTGTTAATATAACAATTGCATGAGTTTGGAGGGCTTATTTTCGTCGTAGGCCGTTAATAAGTCAAAGGGCTGTTATTCAGTCCTCAAGGGCCGTTAATAAACCGGGAAGCCCAGCAAAATCATGTTTTTACTATTATTACCATAACCGGAAACAAGCCGCGGACTGTTAATGAAATTTGTCCACCGCTCGCTTCCGATTGCATAACGTCATGAATTACTGATTGTTACCACCCTGCTAAACTCCGTTAATATACTAGAGAACGCCTGCAAAGGTGGTAATAATAAAGCATTCCACGAGTTGTGGCATGTTGATCTCATTAACAAAATCGAGAGAATCGATAATTTCTGGGGACCGAGTTATCTTCTTAGAATCCTACCTTTCAGATCGGTATCAACGAGCTCTGATAACCTCGGAGACATCCATCTGGAAACCTATTAATGCGTGTCTCCTAAGGATCAATCGACTCCCTACTGTTTCTCATTTATATTAACAATATCGACGAAAACCCAATCATCAGTATACGTGTCTTCGCAGAAGACACATCATCATATCTTTGTGTGGAGAACCCTGGACAAGACTAAGACCACGTCCACGATGAACCGTGATTTGGCTTCAATTGAACTCTGTGCTAAAATATGGTTGCTTGACTTCAGTCCTCCAAATACAGAAACTATGCTCATGTCAGGTAAAGTCAACCAGTCGGCAGACCGACCCTTATTCTTTAAAAAAAATGCTTTTGACCATAATAGTTTAAGCCACTTTCAGTCAGGTTTTACTCCAGGTGATTCAACGGTCCTACAGCTAACGGGTATTTATGATAAGATCCGCTATTCTCTTGATGAAGGAAAGTTGTCCGGGTTATGCACTGGCATTAAAGCATTCTACAAGGTTTGATCTGTTGATCTCATGAAAAAAATCGAGGAGACTTAAAATCGGAAATTACCAATCATGAGCACCTGGGTGTAATTCTAAATAGTATTTACACATGGAATGACCATTCTGAACCCACTTGCTCCAACGTCTGGCCTGGTATAGGCTTGTTTATATTGCATAAGTTTACTTTACATCGCAAGATCTTGGAAAAATATAGTTTGCGTTTATTAGGCCCCCTCTGGAGTACCCTGACTGTGTTTGGTAAACTGTTCAATAACTAAATCTGCAGACCTGGAGAAAATCCAATAGCTGCAGCAAGGATAATTACTGACGCCACCACCAGTGCCAGCTAATCCTCACTCTTCACTCTTTACATTTAAACGTGCTGGGACACATTCCAAGAAATTCACGCCAGTGTGTAACGGAAGTATAAGGTTTTCAATTATTCGAAACGTATCACCACTTAACACGTTCTCACACTTCCAACAAGGAACCACCCATTACCTCATCTATCAGCCAAGGCCATAATCTTCGATCAAATCTAAATCACAGTGTTCCGTTATGCCACACAAATCTATACCAGTCTTTGTTCATTCCCAGTGCAACCAACTAGCGGAATAGCATACCCATTTCAGTGCAGAGGCGGCAGAACCGAGGGGTGGGGGGGGGGGCACAGGAGACACGTGCCCCCACACTTTTTTCCATAGACATGTTGCGCGGTTACATAGTGCCTTAAAATGGGCGCACGCAGACGTGTCAATATACAGGCATTCCCGTGATATAGTATTTGAAAATCCAAGCAGCATTTGGCAAAAGAATCCCACTTTCGGTCGTTTCGGTTCGTTTCTTCTATTTCACCCATCTTCCAACCCGAAGGCTAACCTTCGGGTTGGAGGATGATTGAAGTAGGAGATTGGACAGAATAGTGACCACTCCGCGGTACGCTCATCTAAAAGAGAGACTATAGTATGTCACTGAATATTTACTGATATATGATTGCAACTCTTCTCCTTCTGGGCCGAACTATGATAATCTTGAAATGTTGTGCCCTCCACTTTTATAGAGCGTCCTCTGCCTCTATTTCAGTGAGACCATCTCAAAACATATCATTGTAGGTTGAAATTACATTGTAGTGGCCTTAACACTCACCTATACGATAATCATCTCTCAACTTCTTCCTCCTATCAGTGTGGTGAATGAGAAGCAACAGAACATTTTCTGTTGTATTGTCCAATATTATTCAGGTGCTCGAAATTCTACCAATAATACTATTCCTTTTACACCCCCCCCCCCCCGCCCCCCCCCCCCCTCCCCCCCTTCTCGCTATGTTTCTTTTTGGATCAGAAAGACTGAACAACACAGAAAAGTATCTTGGTTTCAGAGCAGTAGAGTGGACACTTCCATTAAATTTCAACGGTGGTTCTTTGACCCGTTTTTTCGGTCCAAGAGCATGATACGACATAATTTCATTAAGTTGGATGTCTGTTAAGTGAAATTGTGGGGTGCACGTTGAAAATATTAACTGGTCTACCCCAAAATAATGAATATGGACTCTTCCAATTGCTGCCATTCAACTGACATGGAAGACACCACCAGAGTTCAAAGGATTAACCCTCTTGAGGTTGATTAATTTGAGAGTATTGATCATTACCTCTGTGTGACAATCAGGGAGAGTCCGAGTTTTGACTCCAAGCCAGTATCAGAACCCAAAATAAGCGCCCTGGTTGCTACTTCTTCTTAATGTGTGTCATACACAATGGTCGACTAACTTTGACGTTAACGCTAAACTAACACGCAGCATTGGCGCGGCGTTCTGGCGACATCAAGGGTAATAAATACCGTTGTCATAGCATTAAAACAACCTGGTCTGTGAGGTTTTGGTGCTGCCTCAGCGTCGCGCCATGGAAGTGTCTCATGTAGAAGGAATCTGTGTTGTGCCACAACTATAGTTGGTACTAGTGACTTGGACATCTAGTTAAGCGACAACAAATTTCCAGTTTGCGCCTCGACAGGTTGTATTTGTTCCCATCATAACACTCATTTTTCAACTTAGTTTTATTTTGTTCTGCTCTGTAGTGGAGGGGGGTAGGGTGAGAGATCCTCTCAATTTACCCTTTCTCTTTTTTCCTCCTATCTATCATATTCCTTCTTCCTTTTCTCTCGTCTATATGTTAGAGTTTAAAAAATCTTATAGACAGCATATGAACAAACCCATCAATTTCAGAAGTTATTTATTAAAGGAGGCGGCTAATTTAAGTTTAATGTTCACAGCTCACTTCCGGCTCCTGTCCTTAAAATCATAGAATCTCGATAGTAATACCTACTTTACCATTGCGCATTTTGGTTAGTTATTTTCATTTCTTTCAGGTTTGATCTATTTTATCATTCTTTCCTGCAAAAATAATAGTTTGCCAATAAAATTATGAATTCCCGCTATGTTTATCTTTTTAGTGCGCATGCAAAGGTCCGACCATGCATGGTTCGGATTATGTTTTCTACTTTAACCATCCTCCGACCGGAAGATTGTTGAAGTAAACGTAGTCCGAGCCGGCTGAATGTGGATATTTATTGACCAAATGCAGATAAGTTTGTCGGCATTTGTAGAATAATAAAGTAAAGACTACTAGTACAGTTGTAGATTTGCAGATCTGCAAACTTTAAATTCACCGTGTAGTGATAAAGCGCACACAGGGAAATCCGCGCCAAATAATTTGGTTCCAGGTAGAACCAAAACACGTCAAAGAACCTAAACAAGTGGGTGTTCATGTGATCTGGAACTCGGCGATTTCATATTGAGTTGCCTGTCTTGTTTATATAAAAGATCGCCGTTGTAGCGTAACTCAACGCATGTGTGGTGGAACGATTGAAAACGTGTTTCTGACGTCGTTTCGTCATCATTTTAAAATTTCATCTTTGCGCGATTTACATTTTTTCAATTTGTATAATGTCCGGAGGTCTTTACTGTCCTGTTAATGTGAAGGACTGCAGAACCAAAACATTTGTATGTTTGGTTCTTTGTGACCAAATTTGGTTCCTCTACCAGGACAAACCGAAGAACCAGATTTGATTTCTGGATATTCTTTGTATGAAAGTCCCGTGTTCTGTTACCCACAATAAAAGAGGAATTTCTTTGCATTGCATGACACTATGTTCCAATAAGACTAACATCCTCGCCCTTTGGTCAGACGAGAGCTCGCTCAGTTTTTTCGAAGTTTTCCAGTCAGTCCAGTGGCATATGTTTCCATCTTATGTCACCACGCGAAATATTTGAAAAGATGATAACATTGGAAGGAGATTGAAAGTGCAACTATTTTTGGAGGTCAGTGATCACTCTGTGAATGAATACTCATAACCTACTTATAAATGCATGATTTGAACTGAGATGCAGTAGCCTCGACCTTTATCTAAATTATTGCTTTTTATTGCCCAGTGACGTCTTTAGGTACGGGGGAGTGGGGGTGTTGTGGGGGGGGGGGGGGTATTTAATAAATTCGTTATCGTTAAAGATGCTTTGCCTTTTGCATTTCACGATGACGGTTTGGGGCTATAGGTAGGTTCTTCTTGGAACATGTCAGTTATTGTTATGAACTTACGATAACACTGTCTGAGGTTTGCAACTCTGAGCGCATGTTCAACAGAGAGGCTTCTCGTCTCGGTTGAACATAAGCTTCAATCCACAAACCTCAGACCATGTTACCGTCAATTCATCACAATAATTTATGATATTATGTTCTTTGTATGAAAGACCAGTGTTCTGTTGCCCACAATGAAAGCCGTTCAAATCTCTTAATGGATTTGAATAGACGTTCAGAAATAATTTAGTGTTATAGCCGCTTCAGGATGTAGGGTTAAAGTTTTAACCAAACCCTTCTACAGGGTTGCTGTTTATTTGTTGTGGGGACGGTGTGGAGAGGGGGGGGGGGGGGCGAAAAGGGTCTCTCGAACAAATAGTCATCTGAACAAAACATGTTCGGGGGCAAAAAAGTCTTCACAGAATAAAAACGGACAGAAAGGTATCCTATGATTAACAAAAAGGCACCACAATGTGACCACATCTCGTTTGTGATTTTAACAAACTGCTCCATGAACATCTAACTGATTGTCAGTCATTTATGGTGCACAGTCTATAACATACACGTGAAAGGGGATATTAAGCAAATAGAAGTGTCTGCCTGAAGTTTAAGGCCTTGGTAGTTACATACCTGATCATCAATGTGATCAGCATCTCTTGGGCATAATATTATAAATTACGGGACGTTTAGGTGTGGATACGGTGTCACACGAGACAAAGTGAGAAAAATATTATGCGAGGCTTTAGCCGAGCTTAATATTGTTCTCTCTGAACCTCATGTGACACCATATCCGCCATCTAAACCTCCCGTAACGTATTTATTATGCCGGCTTTCTCCAACAGTTCATCATTACTGATAATTCATTGGTTATGTTTACCAACCATTTCATGTTTTCGTTAAATTTTCCTATCGGTATCTATTTGTTTACAAAAGCAGACACGTAGTACCGCAGTGCAAGGGAGTAATCCAACATCTCATTGATCACAAAGAAAATTATTAATTTCCTCCAATATTTTTGGGCGCCTTTACAGTTCTACCTGGTTTCCGTAACTTTGAACTGAAAACAAACTTTTTAAAGTGTCAATTGGTTGAATTTACTCGGCGGGTTTTGCGATAAAACAGAATGGATTCTGGTGGACAGTGGGAATTAATATACCGTCAGTTTCGTTATATTTAATTAATACGGGGTAACTGTTGACCGTTATTGTCGGTGTATTCCCAAGTCCTCCGCCACTAGTTATAACCGTTGATTGGATAATCTATCGGGTTGGCTTAACCTTTGAACCCTGGTGGTATCCTCCATTCTGTTCACGGACAGCAATTGGACCAGTCCATATTCATTATTTGGGGGTAGACCAATTAATATTTTTAACATGCAGCATCCAAGGTTGCACGTTAAAACTATTGATTGATCTACCTTATACATGTACATTCACTTAGCAGCCATCCCAGTGGGAAATTCCAACGCATCGTGTCCCTGTGCCGGAAAAACGACCTCTCGGATTCAAAGGGTTAACCCTTTACGTAACATGAAAAGCAGACGACACTTGCAAAGTAAATTCTTGAATAACTGATTTTTTTCATTTTTTGACTCAAAAACATAGGTTATGACCCCTCGTTGGAACGAGCTCGACGAGCTCGTTCCAACGAGGGGTCATAACCTATGTTTTTGAGACAAAAAATGAAAAAATAATGAAAATTAATTGGCTGTTTTTGAGAATAGCGCTGGCCGGTTTTGCCGTTACGTTGGGTAAAGGGTTAATAATAATTCTTATCTGACAATAAGTATGCACTGAGTACATAATTATCCGAATAAAGCGTGGTACTGGGGCCCCTGATACAAAATCTGTAACTTGCAACTATGGTACACAATGACCTACTTAGTTGTACTTATAATTTGTTTACGTTATGATCTGTCGAACATTACAAGCTGTTGAAACGCATTTACGAGGGACTTTGTACGTTTCTCTACACAAAGAGAGAGAGTTAGAGAGAGAGAAAAACACTTCTCAAACGAATAATTATTATATGATGGATGTTTTAATCTGAATAACTGGACACATTCAAGCTGAAACAACACGCAGTTATCTGCTACACCGCACTATATTTTCGGAATGTTGAATAAGCGCGCTCCGAAACATGACATTATCATTATCCCTGGTGCGTGAGGGTGTGAGATGGGGCAATCTCACCCGAGGGCAAAATAATTGGACCAGACACGAGGCTTGTACCGAGGGTGAAATTTCCTCAACTCACACCCACCCCCATCAGGGATAATTTTCTCTCCCCACGAAAACGCTCTGACGTCATCAAAAGTAATCCATGGGCACGTGCAGTTATATCGAACCATTTCTAAATGGTATATGCCACGAATTAAATCCCAACGCCGGCAAGACAAGGTTTAAGATTTGTTGCGATATGAACATTGAAATGAACTCTCTCCACTGATGATGGCGTTCACCCAAAAATTCAAATTAAAGAGTCAAGTGCCCATTGGTTTTGCGGTCTGTGTTTTTATTTCGTCTGCTAATATTTCGAAAACGTGACGTCATGTTGTTTGTTTACGAAAGAACGTGCGATGATTAAATATTCCTGCGCTCATTAAATATGCTAATAAGCCGGTCCCGTGGGTCATGAGAGATCGATATCTATCTCTCACATGGCCTTCTCACATGAGACACGCATATTTTGCATAGGAAGTGTGTGTGTGTGGGTGGGGGGGGGGGGGGGGGTTATTCGAGGATCGCAAAAGTTCGAGGCAGTCGCATACAGTTTCAACCGAAACAATTTTTCATGAGTCTGAAAAGGACATCTGAAATTAAAATGCTAGTTAATCATGGTATTGCGGTTAAGAATTTTAAGATAAATCTATCATCACGATTATTTTTTTTTTTTTTTGTTGTTGTTCTATTTTTTTATTAAGTAAAAAGTGGTAAACATATAGAATATACCATAGTAGCTTGGGGTACCAAATGTTCACCACGAGTGGTGAAGTGGTATTAACCGCGAGCCTTCGGCGCGCGGTTAACACCACTTCACCACGAGTGGTGAACATTTGGTATACAAAGCTATTTTGGGTATATTTTATTTATACCATGATATTTAAGAGTCGCTATTGTTTTTTCTCGATTTTACTGAGCAGCAGCCGTAAATACCTGCGAATTTGTTGTTGTTTACATGAGGATCGGTGGGCGGTACTTCCGCTGTCAATTTTATCACCGAAACGAAACTGAAAAAGAATGAGGACCTTTTTCATTTTAACAACATAATAACATACTATTTCGAGTTATGGATGCCTTATTAACATGAGGCAATGCATGTTTGTTAATTTTTGGTGTTTTATGGGGTAAACGCATTTAAAAACGTAATAAATAATTGCCACTTTCATTTCACTCTTCACGAGGCGACGTGCGATAAATTTAGACAAGTTCGCATTCAAGTCGACGTCACCAAAGGTCAACTTGGATGTAGTTCCACTGTAGGTATAAATTTTAACTACTGAAATCCCATTGCTGACGTGTTCACCACGGTTGGTGTGTAAAGCTAAAATTTATGTCATAGGCTTTTCATGTATAGTAGAGTATGAATAAACATATACATATAGTCTGAGTGTACATTAAATTAAATTCCATTTTATACAGAATATAATATATAACCTTTTTTACTCTAGGTGTAATCAATGCACAGAAGTAAGATTGTTGTTGTTTTATCCGAATTTTGTTGCATGGAGCCTTTTATTGAGAGAAAGAGAAGGAAAAAAATGAAAAGAGTCGATGACTATTGTCCAGGAGGAGGTGTTAAGTCGGAGGATAAAATAGGGCTTTTAGAGATTCCCATCTAGTATTTATTATAGCAGTTTTTTAGTTAGGGTGCAGGTGGTGGGAGTATAGCTCAAGGTCACGGTATTGACGGAGCATTTTGACGAATCCGTGGAAGCTGGGTTGACATTTTCTCACTTTGCAAGAATAAATGAATTTTTTAAATATAAGAACTACTAGGGAGAGGGTATATTCATATATACTGTAATTATTATTATTATTATTATTATTATTATTACTATTATTATTATTATTATTATTATTATTATTATTATTATTATTATTATTATTATTATTATTATTATTAAAGCCAATGAGGATAAAATGCGGTGTCAGTGGTAATAGAATACCACATTTCTCCTGCACTCTATTTGCAAGTTGTAACAATTGTCTTTGACACTGGACATTCGAAGAATAAATGTTGCACTGTCTCTTTAGTGTTAGAACAAAACGTACACAGCTCTGTCTCAGATAATTTACATTTAAAAAGGCGAACGTTCGTAAATAAAGCTCCGTGCAGGATTTTATATTGCAAAGTTTGGAGATAGGTGTCATCAGGTGTCATCAGTAATTAAAAACGGACTCTTGTATATCAGTCTCCAAGCATCACAATCGAGACTGAGATGCAAACGTTCGTTCCATTTCTTCTGAGACTGAGCTGGGTACGAGACCGCATGCTGCAGGAATAATGGATAAAAAGTTTTGTTTACGGTTTTTGTTACTTTTAATTTTTTTATCAACGGACTTGTAAGGTCGGATTTTTTGTTATTTTTTATTTCATTTTGCCACCGTTTTGAAAATCGCCTTTCTTATCCCATGGAAGCCAGTAAAGGAAGTTTTGATATCAAATTTTACGGAGAAGGCTTCAAAGGCCATGAAGCCCCCGCTCTCACTCAAGAGGTTGTTAAGAAAAAATATACCTTTGTCGCTCCATCTTTGATTAAAAAAGAGTCATATATATATATATATATATATATATATATATATATATATATATATATATATATATATATATATATATATATATATATATATATATATGTTGTAGAAAATAGGTTGAGAACAAATTTCTTCAGGTTCAGTTGGAGATTTGTTGTCTAAAAGAGACCAGGCCATAAGGACATTTTTCCAAAAACTATTTGAGTGTTCCCCAACCATTGTTAACCCCTCTTTGTGTAAAAACCACGTTTGTAACCTCCGTATTTTTCGAAGTTGTTCAAAATAAAAGTTTGCCAGGGTGCCATTATGCGGGTATCCATTAATTTCTTAATCCAAACCATTTTTAAAGAATAACTGTTTGGCCGAATGTTTGGAAATTTAAGACCCCCGTCGTCAGTTTCGTTAATAAGAACATTACGTTTGGTCTTTTTCACGTTTCCCCGCCCATAGGTATTGGAATAAACGCGATTGTATAGTATCCAACATACTGCCAGATGGTTTTGGGAGAACCGATAGGCAATGTATCAATATTGGGAGGGCCAGTGTTTTTACAACAGCAGTTTTTCCAATTAGGTTAAGGTTTCTAAACGACCAGTCATTCAGAATTGGAAACATGTTTTTTTCATTTTTTCGACGTAATTATTCATTATATAGTTCTCACTGAATAGATCATAAGTGATACCTAGGATAATAAATTTCCCATTATGGTTCCATTAAACATTACGATTTGTTGCTACCTTTTCACTCGATTCCTGTTTCGACCCAATCCATATTACCTGTGTTTTCTCGAAATTTACTTTTATCCCTGACTGCTCAGCGAAAGAATCAACAGCTTCCAAAGCTGTGTTCAACGAATGTCCATCGTCACTCAAAAATAACGTTGAATCATCTGCGTACCTACTTATAAGATATTCGGAGTTGTTTATTTTGATACCGTCAATATCAGAATTGTACTTAAGTGCTGCACTTAATATTTCTACACTTAAAATAAAAAGATAGGGAGCGAGAGGGTCACATTGCCGCACTCCTCCCTGTAGGTTAAATGTTTCGGAACAGTGCCCGTTGTTTCAGATGTAACTGAAAATATTGCAATAAAAAGTATTAACCATTTTATAATAGAAGGTCCGAAATTTAGGAGCTTTAATGTTTTTTTCTCTGAAGGACCATTCAAGAGAGTCAAAGGCTTTTCGAAATCTAACAAAACAAGAGTTCCAGCAATATTTTCTTTCTCACATTTTTCTATCAGGTCAAATGTAAGTCTAGTGGACTCTCCGATGTATCTCCCTTTCATGAACCCAAGCTCAGTTTCTAAAATTAGTTTTGTTTTAGTAAGATCATTTTAATGCCATTTACTATATCCGTTGAAGCAATTTTTGTGTCGACATTGATAAGTGAGATAGGTCGCCAGTATTTTTTTTATAAATTTCTTGGTTTATTTTGCTTCGGAATACAGGTAATAATACCCGCTCGCTGTGGGTTAGACAACTGTTTAACAGTATATCCATAATTCAGAGAACTGATCAGGAAGGTGCCAATACCTTTCCAAAAGAATTTATAAAACTCTACCGTAAAACCATCAGACCCAGGCGTTTTATTATTTTTCATTGATTTCAAGGCTTGTTAGATGACCCTTCAATGTATTACTTTCCTCTTGATCTAAAATCTGTAAAAATGGATTAGTTTTATCAAAAAGGGGGTTATTGTCGACGGAAACATTTGCTGGGTTTAATTTAGTGGAATACAGGTATTCAAAGAACAGCTTTTGTTCGTTTAATATTTCAGATGAATTTTCCGTCATATTACCATTAGAAGTCACCAGTTTTGTTATTATTTTTTCAGTGTAATGTCTTTTTTCCAGGTTACAAAAATATTTAGTTGGTTTTTCTCCTTCTACTTTCCATTTTGCTTTTGTTCATAGAATTACACCATTATTTTTTTTATTTCTGATAGTTTGGAATTCAGAGTCGAGAGACTCAATTTCGGGACTTACTGACAAATCGCCGTCACCCAGCCGGCAATTTAATACCTCTAGTTTCTCCTCAATTTCAGCCAAACGTTTGTCAGTTCTAAGTTTTACATGGGCCGAGTATTCAATGGTTTTTCCTCTGATCATTAATTTTAAAGTTTCCCAAAACAGCTGGTCATCAATAGTGAATGATTGTTGGTAATTATTATTATTATTATTATTATTATTATTATTATTATTATTATTATTATTATTATTATTATTATTTGGAGTGGAGTACTGACGAACTGTCTCTGCAATTACGGATTTTACTGCTGAGATACTCCAAACGTCACATAAGTCGATTTTTTCCATTATATCATTACAATTATGTTTATGTATACAATATTGTATCAGAGTCGTACCCTTGTTTCTAACGCAATATGTCGACTCGTATCCGACTGGTCGAGACATGGCCTGGAAACAAGACCTCGACTCGGATACATTTCGAGCATAACTATAATGGTGATAATATATATATCTATCTAGGTGCGAAACGTGAATACTGACCTCTGGTCTTCGGCTCACATTTCGAAAAAAATGTGTTTTCGGGCTTTGTATTTTGTCGTACTGACGGTGAAAGGCCCCATACACCAGCCCGAAAATGTATTTTTCCAAGACCCCAAGTAGGCCTTAACCCTTTGATACTTTTGTACGTCTTATGACGTACGAAATCAAATAGCGCGTTGTTACTTTGTGGTCATCTGTTTTGTTATTATTTTTCGATTTTTTTAAAGTTTTAACCTCAATTCTTATTTTCTCCCGAATAGTGTTCGGTGACAACCTTGAGCCAAATGTTATCGCAGCTTAAAATACTAATATAATCCTGCTGTCAAGACTTCTTAACTGGTTGAGTGCTGGAAGCCACTGTCAGGGCTTTCAAAAACTGAGGATACCAGAGCAAAAACCAACACTTTCCTTGATTATATTTCATATCAGTCAAACACAAATAATATGTTTTGTTTATATAAATCTGTGTTATTCTAAATTATTGGAGAGTGCCTGTGGGCACTCTCCGATAATTTGTAATAAAGCAAGTTTTGAATAACAAATTTAGATCACCAAAAAATAATCTATCCCCCAACCTAATAATCACTAATGTGAAAAATATCTTGTTATTTGTACTTTCAGACGTTTCACGTCGCATTTTGAAAAACGTTGAAGAAACTGAATTCCCAGTGACGTTTGAACGCCAGGATAATTAAAATCTTTTAGGGTTAAGAAAGTAACATTTTACCACTATGTTTAATTAAACTAGAGCATAACACCGAAGTGGGCCTCGCAATCCATTCCACAAGGCCTCAACAGACTTCGCTATTTTGGGTCACTTTCAGGAATTGTGTCAAATAAACCTTTTTATGGCCAAAACCTATTAGAAAGACAATCTCTGATCGCAAATTCCGCATCATAAACATCGAAGAGTTTTCTGAAGCTGTTTCAACTTCAAGGCTGTTGCCATCCAAGTCATCTTGTATGAAAAAGGACCTTCAACATTTCAGCTCTGCCTTGCAAGCATTAGTGGATGATTTTGCGCAGTTTCGAACAAGAACTGTTGTTCTTAGACCAAATACACCATGGTTTAATTATGACATTCGTATTGCAAAAAAGCTGCGCCGCAAATATGAACTGCAGTAGCGTGAATCAAAACTTGTAGTGCACAGGGAAATGTATATGCGTCAACAAAAGCATGTCAATGAGCTTATTCGCATTGCCAAACAGCAAAATATTGCCGACTTAATCGCAAATAATTCCCAGCAACCGCATCTGTTAACTAAGATAACTGAAAGTTTACACCACCTGTATGAAAGTAAGAAAACGCCGGTTGTAGCACCAACTTTTGTTACTCTACCCACTTCTATTACAGGTCACTACTTTTGTTATCGAAATCGGCCACTTTTGTTACAGGTCGCCAGTTTTGTTACAAAATCGCCCACTTTTGTTTCAAAAATAGCTTATGACTTTTGTTACGAAAATCAATAAAATCGCACATGTAACAAAAGTCGGTGTTACTTGTTGCACCGACGATTGTTTCTCTATCAACTTTTGTTACAGGTCACAACTTTTGTCACCAAAATCGCCAACCTTTGTTATAGCTCACCACTTTCCTGTCAGAAAACGTCAGCTTTTGTTACAAAAGCCAATGTACGTTAAATAAGTTGAATAATAAAAAAGTATTCGTAGTATACCAAAAATAAATGGAATCATTTCTATATTCCATCGCATATTCTCGCCAGCCAGATAGATTAACCAATTAACTGTCATAATTAATGCCCGAGAATTATAAGTTACACGACGTTTACTTACCAGGGATGGATTCATGTGAGGGGAAGTGAGATATAATATTGATCGCACTGAGCTTTGCATGGCGCCATACATGGCGAGTAAACGTCCTGTAACGTATTTATCATGTCACAAAACTAATAAAATAATTAAATCAAAAGATTCGAACCTCTTCATTTTGAATAAGGAAACTGGCTTTTATTTTCACGGAAATAAATGAAAACTTGAGGTGTGAAAATTAATTCAGAAACAAAATGGCGCCCAACAGAAGGGGTGTATGGGCTCATACACGGTCACAGGCAGTGTATGGTCTCAGTCCGATAGCCGGTTCCCCACTGAATAACCTAATATAGCATGGTCCACCGATGCCATTAGAGCACGTTGATTGGTCAAATTAAACAGGTGGCATGATAATTAGGAATACACCCACAACCGTGGTCAACAGTAATCCCGTATTAATTCAATAAACCGACAATATATCGACTCTGGCGATATATTAATTGTCACTGTCCGCCATTTTGTTTTTTGGCACTTGAAAAAGTTTGTTTTCGGCTCAAAGCACCGGAAAGTGGACAGCCTTTTAAATGCGCCCAAACACGTCGGACGTAATAAATCAAATAATTTTTTTGGCGATCAATGAGATGTTAGGTTACTCCCCTTGAACTGCATCACTACTCGACTGCTTTTGTGAACAAGAGAATACCGCTTCGAAAATTTAACGAAATCGCGAACCGGTTTGCAAACACAACTGGCATAATAAATAATACGTTACTGGGGATTGAATTCAATCTATTTAGTGACAATTATATACTAAATAATTATACTAACAAAATTCAGAAAATTAAAAAAATATTAAGCGACTGGTCATTTCGTAATTTTAAAATTAATTGGTAAACATACCATTATAAAAACAATGGCTTTACCAATTCTGACACATTGTCTTATGGTTCTACCAGACCCACCAAAAGGGATACTTAACAAAATTCAAACATTTTTAAATAATTTCTTGTGGTCTAGCAAAGTCGAAAAAATTAAACGCTCAACAATTACTGGCCTTTTTGAAACGGCGGAATTAAATTTCCCCATGTTGAAAGTTTTTATTGTGCTCTAAAAATGATTTGGATTAAGAAACTACTGGACTCATCCTCGTTGGTTGCGTGGAAAACCCTCGTAATTGACGAATTAGAAATGTTTGGTGCTCACAAGCTTTGGCACTTACACGAAGAAGATTTTAAAATGGTTGGTAAACCGGTGAACACTTTCTGAAAGGATGTTCTTGTGGTCTGGGCTCTTCTGGACAATAAAAGCACCACAACTCCTGCAGAAATACTGGGCAAAACTATTTTCCTAAATAATCAAATAAAAGTTAATGGACAACCTTTTTTCAATAAAAATTGGTGTAATAAAGGTATTTACTTTCGTAAATGACCTAGTATCTGAAAACAACGGCCTCCTAACCTTCACTCTAAAATCAGTTGGGTTAAAAATTAACCCAAATCGACTGGGTTGAGTGAATATGAACCCAATTGGGTTCATATTCACTCAACCCAGTCGATTTGGGTTAATTTTTAACCCAACTGATTTTAGAGTGTTCTCTGACTTCTCCAACAAGTATAACATCAACACCCCATTTACAGTTTTTCAAGGTATTATAAATGCATTACCCAAATCTTGGAAAATTGCGATTAGATCCAATAAAAAATTGCTCATTATTCAGGACAGAAACGTTGACATGTTAAAATCTATCAATAAAGTCTCTCGAGTCTTTTATTTTATTTTTTTAGAACTGCACACAACACCTCCTATTCAAAAGCAGAATTAATAAAATGAGGTACTAGATATGAATCTGCACTCGGATGACTGGGATTTTATATATAAAATCCCATTTACAATCACGAACGATACATATTTACAAAGTTTGCGTTTTAAAATAGTCCATAAAATTCTATATACGATTTCAAAACTAAATGCAAACTCTCTGAAACGGAACTGTGCATTTTTCGCTGCAATACAAAAGGAGCAATACTTCACTTGCTTTTTGAACGTTCTGTTGTGAACACAGTTCTTTTGGATTTTTCGGAACATTTGAGGGACAAGTGTGATGTTGAGTTTCCTTTAACCCCAGAATGTTATTTCAGGCTACAAAAATACTCATGTCCCTTCTAATAACACAACAGACTTCTATATGTTTATCAACAGAACGTTCATTTATTCCTGCAAAGTGAAAAAGAATCTACCAGCCCATTCAAGATTTATTGAACAATTCGGAAATTATAGACATCTAGAAGTCATATCCAAATATTCATAATCGAAAAAACGCACAAAGGAGATACACTTAAGATGGGATACAATTAGTTCTCTGCTAACTGGTTAACCCCCTTTACATTTTCCATGGATTGAGTCGGCTTGACCTTTTACCTAACATAACATTTTTAAAAATATAATGATGGCTGCTCAAAAATGTCATATTTTTTTTTTTATTATTCTTACTTCTGGACCGCACTTCTGCCCCTCAGTGGAGCGCTTGTTCCAGTGGGGGGATCATGTCGTTTGGGAGAGAGGGATTGAAAAGAATGATGAAACTGTAGAGTGGTTTGCATATAGCCTTTTACAATGGGTACAGGTTTAAGGCATGTCCCGTAAATTTGGTTAATTCTTTTCGATCAGATACTAAGGTGAGAAGTGAATGCGTGTAATTCACTAGTTGATATAGAGAAAAAATAAATACATAATACGTTACGGGATGTTTAGTGGCGGATACGATGTAACACGAGGCTCCCCGAGAACAATATTAGGCTCAGCAATTTATCCGCCCGCCTCGTTACTTTTAATACCCCCAGAGCGCCAGGGGTAAACGGCTGCTTAAGATTACAAGCTTTTGGGGATGTCGGATTGAATTATTACTAAACAACCTGAAATACAAGACAGACTCACCAATTTCGCTGTATTCTTTAGTGTGTAAGGCGATACCTTTCAGGATCGGGGTTGAAAGTTTTAAGAGTACAACCCTTTTGGGCTGTAGGATTGAATTATTACTAAATGTCCCCCAAATATAAGGCAAACTCGCCCATTTCGATGTATGCGGTAGTTTTCATGAAGATACCCTTCAGGGGCCAGGGTTTCGAAGGTATAAGATTACAAACCTGTAGGGATGTAGGATTACCCCTTTACCCAACACAGACAATATCAAAATTTATTATTTTAAATATCATTTTTTGAAATTTTTCAAAAAATTTCAACAAAACCTTATCATGTGACCCCTCGTTGGAACGAGCTCGACGAGCTCGTTCCAACGAGGTGTCACATAATATGGCTTTGTTGAAAGTTTTTGAAAAATAATATTTTTTCAACTGCTGAATTTGCATATTACGCGGGCGGATGCGGCCGATTCGTTGGGTAAAGGGTTAAAGTATTACTGAACCAACCCACAAGATAGACTCACCCACTCCGCTGTATACAGCAGTGACTAAGATAATACCATTTAGGGCCTTAGTTTTGGAAGGGTTTTAGATTATAGTCCCAATTTGTTAAGTCTACATTTTACTTTTACAACAGACGATGTGACGAGGACTCCTAACACAAGAAATGATTCTCCTGAATGTACAGCCTACCCGTGCCTGGTGTTCGAAGACAATTTTGATACGTTTGATTTTGATGTATGGGAACACGAGATAACTGCAGGAGGAGGTGGGGTAAGGATATTATTACAGTTGACATGTTGACCATAGATTTTGAGGTGAATATTACACTGATCTTACTGATATTTATTTATTTATTTATTTATTTATTTATTTATTTATTTATTTATTTATTTATTTATTTATTTATTTATTTATTAAGGTTTAACGACATATTAACATCGTGTCGGTGCAGTTTTACGTGTGGAGGAAGCCGGAGAATCCGGAGAGAACCACCTAGCAACGACGAGCAGCTACCAGCTCCCCAACATCGTAACTCCGCACTGTCGCACAGGCAGGGTTAGATTGGTTGAAGACAAGCGCGTCATCGACGTGCAGTACGTCTTAGTACACAGCGTCATCGTGCCCCCATGTGGACAATCGGGGTTAAGTGCCTTGCCCAAGGACAAAACGCGGGAGTCCGAATCGATCGCTCAGCCGGTCACCCATCCAAGGACTAACCGGACTCGGCGTTGCTTTTCTTCGGTGATCTGGTGAGAACCGGTTACCGCAACGTCACCGCGCCCCCTGTGCCATGAGTCAAACCACTTTTTATATCCAAACAGATTGATCCGAAGTATTTATTTTTTCAGTAAAATAGTTGTATAGTCATCAATATAATTTATGTCGTTTGTTATTTTCATCTTTAACCCTTTACCCTACGCTAACGTTACGCAAATTTGTTATATTAATTACTTGTTTTTTTTACAAATTTTTCAAAAAAGTTCAACCATATTATATCGTGTGATCCCCCCCCCCCCCACCCCCCTCCCCACCGCTAATTGGAACGAGCTAGTCCCAATTAGTGGGGGGGGGGGGACCACCCAATCTCTATGTAGATTTGAAGTGGTTGTGTAAGACAGTTTTGATAAAATGAGAACACGCATATTGCTCGAACGACTCGAAGTCCGTTGAGCACATGAGCAATCGAGCAATCGTTCGAGCAATTACTCTAAAACTCATTTGCTCGATGGGCTTCGAGTCATTCGAGCAATGACTTTTCAGTAACTCGATAGCTTATAAGGGATATTTGGGATAGGTATGCCTTGTGATACAGGTAATAGTATCCTTTGATAAGTATCCTATAAAAGGTATCCTCGAATAATACAATACCGGGCCATAGGTATCCTCAAATACTCAAATACTATGTGCGAGTCACTCGAACGAGCAATTGCTCTATGGCTCATTTGCTCGATGGGCTTCGAGTCGTTCGAGCAGTATGTGCGAGTCACTCGATCGAGCAAGTGCGCGATAGCACATTTGCTCGATGGGCTTCGAGTCTTTCGGGCAATGGTTTATCAGTAACTGCTCGATAGCTTATTGGTTTTGGGAATGATATAGGCTTTTGTTATACAGAAGGGAGACAACTCTGCATACAGATTATGGGAAATAAAGCAATCTGATTGGTTAGCAATAATCTATATAAATGATCTAGATAAATGAAAAAGCACCGCAACAGAAAACAATAAACAGGATAAAAACAGCACTTTAGCACTGTTCTTGGATTTGTCAAAGGCCTTCGACACGATAAATCACTAAATTCTATTATGTAAACTCGAAAAGTATGGTATCCGAGGCCTTGCGAATAATTGGTTCAGAAGTTACCTGTCTGACAGGCTTCAGTATGTTATGTACGAAGAACACAACTCAGATTCAGCGAAACAAAGCTGTGGAGCCCCACAGGGCTCAATTCTGGGCCCTGTACTCTTCCTTTTATATATCAACGATATTAGTAAATCAACATCACTCGATCTATTGTCGTTTGCGGATGATACCACGGTACACTGCTCCGGTTCAGACGGGAATGCCATAACTCACTATTTCAACAACGAAGTTCAAAAAATATTTGAATGGTGCTCGGCGAACCAACTGCTGTTGAATGCTAAAAAAAACCCACTTATATTATACTTAACCCAAATAAAGGTAAGAATAATAATTTCTGTCAAGAGATAAAAATAAATAATTAAAAGATAAGCAAAAACACTTAACCTACAAAGCTCATATATCTAGGCTATGCTCGAAAATAGCTCACGCAAATTATAACCTCAACAAAGTAAAACATATTCTCCCACGCAAAGTCCTGAAAACATTGTACTACGCCCTGGTTCATAGTCATCTGGTGTACGGGATTTTAGCATGGGGCAATTCAAGAGCTGTTAATAAACTAGTTATCATGTAAAAGCGCTCATTGAGAATAATAAATAACAATAAGTACAATTCCCATACAGACCACTTATTTAAGGAAAATAAAATACTCAAAGTAGATGACTTGTTCAAATTGCATGCATTACTGTTCGCGCATGACTGGCAAAATGGCAGATTACCGGCTTCTTTTAACGATACATTCAAGGTTACTGACAACCCACTCGATAGGACAACCCGGCAGTCGGGACATTTATACATAGAAAAAAACACGTACACGAACCCTAGATAAACTTCATCTATACGCCATCCCGAAACTATGGAACGCTTTAGACGAGACAGTTCGAAATATCAGTAACAGGGCTACATTTAAGAAAACATTGACCTCAACATTCCTTTCGTCATATTCGACGTATGTCCGTTGCGATAATCCCTACTGCTCAGACTGTACGTAGTAAATATTGATCATAGTGACACATTAGCAAATTAAACAAATCCGCAATAGAAACATACTAGTCGTGCGATATGTCTTAATCTTGCACCCTCGTCCAATGCAACCTGCAGAGTTTTTCCCTCTAGTTGCCTCACTAACCTCGCGTAGAGACACACACGATTAAGAAGCTCCAAACAATACTCTTGAGGAACAAATCTGCGTTCGGAAACACGTATTTAAGCAAGTGCTTGGTCAAGTCGGTCGGCTAATCATGGAAAGTCGCATGCGGTGAACTGACCGACACCTAAATGCTGTCAGCTAGTTTACGGCATTCGCCTCCCATGGTGCGCCCACCGATATTGACCCCTCGTCCAATTATAAAGATCATGATCTTTCTAGTTGGAACGATATTATCCCCACGATTTGACTGATTGTGTCTCTTGAACTTTATGCGGAGCAATGATGGTAATTTAGCAAGCAGGTTGCTCTCTGCGGACTCTGCCTAAACAGAAACCCACCCTATCGCTGGCTTTTTATCCTAGCTTCTCACACTTGAACGTAATTTCGACCCAAGGAACGAAAAAACCAGCATCCCTATCATAGACCGGATAAATCGCCCCATGTTTACTCATCTAGTCACAGTCTGTTCGCGAGTTCTATTTCCTTTAGGGGGTGGCAGGTAGACAGCCAATCTGGCTATGCCACTTCCCACGGTATGCTATTTGTTACTCATGTATAATCTTTATTTTTGTTTACATCATACATATATGTATATCGTGAATAAAGAATCTGAATCTGAATCTAAATGAAACAACAAGAGTACACGGAATAGGGTCAGAACTAACAAGAACAGACCAAAATAGCTAAATATAGTAACAATAAGCAAAGCTGTTCCAGTTGATAGGCTCTTCTACGCTACTGGAGTATACTCCGGAACAAAGGAACATGGTCAGGTAGGGGAAAACCATTGCACATATAGAAAGAAGCAGAGAATTCTGAAAGAATTCGAAATAATACAACTTGTTGGGGTTTATTTGGGTAATTAAACGAGAATTCTGGGAGAATTGTAAGCCAGAAAACTACCCTTATTTAATCGAACATACACCCCCGGTACCGCCTTGGTACTATAGCATTACGTGCTACACCGATAAATTGGGGAATCCGTAGTAAATAAAGTCAATTTCGGTGATTTGTAGGGATTGTCGGGTTGTTTGTGGTAATTCTACAAATCGGGAAATTACTTCTGTTCAAAGGAACACACCCTCCGAACATACCACCCGTCTTGTTAGAAGGTTTTTGGTCACATAGCAACCACGTGCTACCATAGAAACCAAGATGGCGGTCTCTAGTATATAAAATGGCCGACTGAAACACATGTCACCCTAACAACACGCGCTGCGCATGCGCACTGACACCACGTATCACTATGGAGATGACGTCACAGGATGGCCGCTCACGCGGGTTACCATAACAACCAAACATGGCGCCACCAGGTCACGTGACTATGACGTCACATATGAGATCCCCCATGAGATCCCCCCAATAAGGCACTTTTCATCCCTCTCCTACTGCGGCCCAGTCAGTCCATGTTCAATCCTACAGCCCTAAAAGGATGTATAATTAAACTTTTTGCTTATCCTTCTCACCGATTTGTTGAGTATTTTGTCATCATGTGTGGCATTTTCTTCAAACAAAATTGATACATAACTTTTGAAAGGGTTACCTTACCTTTCCAACTATTTTGTGGTATTATGTGTCAGGCGCGTTGTCGGGATTTAAATCGAACTAAAGTTATCATCCAGACCACAAATTTTCAAAGCTGAAAAATGGAAAAAGGGCCATAACTCAACCAACTTTGGTCGAACAGATCCCAAATTCGAACGTGACCTGCGTGTTCATGAGACAAACCTATGTGCAAAAGTTGGAGTTGATAAGAAAAAAAATAAATTGAACCTTTTTTGAAAACAAATTTAATAATTTAAAACTTCCAAGATATTTTAGGCTGTGGTAGGCTTATTCTGGCTAATTTTCTGACCGTTTTTGGCCGCTGTATTTAGGTAAACGGTTAACAAGAGAATTTAATTAACAGGATTAATAGGAATTTGTTAAATGTTCTCTTATTTAGTCATAAACTGAGTATGTGATTCATTGTATCCTTTTTGACCGTGCTCATGTAGCTCTGTCAAACAAGATATAAAAGGCTACACGCTTGTAAAGAATGAACCAAAGAAAATAAATGTATTGAATTTGTTAGTAATATCAGATTAATTCTTTGATGGATCTTAGGTTCCGCTCCACAATTTCAAGGCCTTGTCAAAAATGATGTGCTCTATTCCACTGCCAATAAAGCCAAACTCATTTGCATTACCCCTGACATGTGTACATTTCCTAAGTTGACTGCAACTGATAAAATAAAATTGATACATATAATTGTGGGGAGCTTAACTTACAGTACAGCACGAAGCCCCGACCTGAAAAATTGATTGAAAAATTACCCAATCAAATCAGCCACTTTCAGGCACTTGGCAGCCACAAAAGCAGAATTCTCCCAGCTTCAGCACCTACCCAGCCCTGGAACACATCATCTCCAATTAATAAAAAGAGAAAACAAATTATATGTTTCCATTTCATGTTTTAGTTACACACCTGTAAACAATCCCGTGTAAAAATGATGTCTGAAAAGTTGGCCTCATTTTCTGAGCCACTGTTTCACAGAAATCCCATGCTGCCATGACACTATGCATCAGACTTCCATCCAATGACCAAAACAAAAAAAAAGTCCACTTGCCAACAAACAGTCTCATGCTTTCAAATACCCAATACTAAAAATATAGACCAAATTTATGTGGGGTCAGATTCAGGACAGGCCTTTTATTTCAAAATTCACCGCAGAAGTAAGAAATGTGGAGCGGAACCTCAATAGCTCAAACTAAAATTATCAGCCGGACATCCAATTTTAAAAGTTAAGCAACGTCGAGCCCGGTTAGTCCTTGGGTGGGTGACCACCTGAGCGATCGATTCGGACCCCCGCGTTATGTCTTTGGGCAAGGCACTTAACCCCGATTGTCCAGATGGGGGCGTAAAGCGTACTGCACGTCGATGGTGCGGAAGTTTTCAACCGATCTAACCCTGCCTGTGCTGCAGTGCGGAGTTACATTGTTGGGGAGCTGACAGTTGCTCGTCGTTGGTCAGTGGTTCTCTCCGGGCACTCCGGCTTCCTCCACCCATGAAACTGTCACCGACACGATATGACCTTGGCTGTTAAAATGTCGTTAAACCCTAATAAATAAATAAATTTTAAAAGTGAAAAAAAATAGAAAAAGGGCCATAACTCTGCCGAACTCAATTCGTGCGACAAACTTATGTACAAAATTTGGTGTTGATTCAGTAACTTAAACTGAAGCTATCATCCGGACACCAAATTTCCAAAAGTAGCGAAATTGGGCGGAAAGCATCGAAAAAGGAGCATAACTTCAACAAAAATTATCAGATCCAACCGATATTCGAAATTCACCTAATCATTGTGGAAAGGGACATACACACCAAATTTGGTTGTGATTCGATGACCTAAACTTTAGGCATCACTCCGGACGGTCTGGCGGACGGACAGACGCGCGCATGCACGGACGCACGGACGCACGCACGCACGCACGCAGCTGATTACAATAGTCCTCCGACAAAATGTTTTGTCGGGGGACAATTAAACGGCGATAAGCTCGGTGTAACATATATGGCCTGTAAAACCAGGACCATGCAACTAGCTTCTGTGAAACGCCTAGGTACTTTGATACTTGATGATAGCCGAAACTATAAACAGAATGTCGAAGTAGTACCCAGGCGTTTCACAGAAACTGCATTAAAACCTGTCTTGAGAGACCACTGTCGTGAGTGACCACCTGTCTTGAGAGACCATTGTGGCCATGTGCCGATTTGTTTCACTCTGTAATGGGCCTGTCATGAGAGACAACCTCTCTTAAGAGACCACCTGTCTTGAGACACCACAAAACTATGGCGAAAACTAAGTTTTTCACCTCTTTTCAGAGACCGGAAAAATCAATTTTTGGCACTTTCAGAGTATTAAAATCAATAAACTGGTTGCGGGTTAGATTTTTTTTTTTTGGGGGGGGGGGGGTGGTCTGAATTTGTTATGTAAATTTGTTTTATTTAAAATTATTGGAGAGTGCCTGTTGGCACTCTCCAATAATTTGTTATAAAACAAATTTATACAAAAAAAATATCATTTGTGTTTGACTGAAGAGGAAATGTGAGCAAGGAAAAAGATGGCTTCTGTTCTGGTACCCTCATTGTTTTGAAAGCCCTGATAGTGGCTTCCAGCACTCAGCCAATTAAGATCAATGCAGTGTGTACAGAAATCAGTAGTTCAAAAATGTAACCAGGACGTCTGCCCAACAGTGAAGTTTTTTAATTTATGTACTTTTAACTATAATTTATCAATTAATGCCTTTGTTCTTGTATTAAAACTGAATTAAAATAAAACAATAATAAAAAAAAGTTGAAAACTCCAGTTCTTTTCCATTTCTGCAACAAATATTCTCTGGTTGGTTGTTCACTGACTAACGAAAACCTCAAACCTGTAATGAGAGACCACCTGTCTTGAGTGACCACTTTTGCTCGGCAAAAGGGGTGGTCTCTCAAGACAGGTTCCACTGTACATGCAAACGAGGATATTATATTTTAACACAACCTACCCGGAGATACATCACACTCTCTGTGGTTAAGCCATAGAAAGTACGATCAGACGATGTACACTGGGACCATTACTATAAAACTTTTACAATTGCATTTTCTGGAATTGCAAGTGAATATAAATGACGGAAAAGAATCATTATCATTTGAAAAGATATGGCAATTTGCCAACTGGCAAATTGCCACATCTTTGAAAATGATGATGGTTCATTTATTTATTTATTTATTGGTGTTTAAGGTCACATACTTATGCACAGTGGCCAATCGTGACCGTGACAGTTTTACGGGTGGAGGACGCCGGAGTACCCGGAGAGAACCACCGAGCATCGACGAGCAACTGTCAGCACCTCAGCATTCTAACTCTGTTCAAGCTCCGCTCAAGCAGGGTTACAGCGGTTGAAGACATGTGCACCATCGACGTGCAGTACGCCTCAGTACACGCGTCATCGTGCCCCCATGTAGGCAACCGGGATAAAGTGCCTTACCGAAGGACACAACGCGGGTCGTCCCGGACAGGGATCGAACTCGGGACCTCTAGCATAGAAGCCACCGCGCTCCCAATGGTTCATTTCAATTAGTTATTTCCATACATAGAAAATACAATTCTGAAATATACAACTGTAAGAGTTTTATAGTATTTTGCCCCTGGGAAGTGAGATCACCCCATTTTATCAAAATTTTCAAATGGGAGATAATCCCTCAAGTCGATCTCCAATTTTGTGGAGAGGTGCGTTTGCACCCCTCGAACTCCTACGGCCGTGCGACTGTGTGCATTTTATCGCCATGAGGCTTATTTTTGCGGAGGTATAGATACGAGTCGCGCTTGTGCGATGGGAATTAACACGGACCAATACTATAAAACTTTTACAATTGTATTTTCTGGAATTGTAGTTTCTACAAGTGAATATAAATTGCGGAAATCAATCATTAGCACTTCAAAAGATATGGCAATTTGCCACCTGGCAAATTGCCACATCTTTGAATATGCTAATGGTTCATTTCAATTAGCTTTTTCCATGCATAGAAAATAGAATTCTGAAAAATACAACCGTAAAAGTTTTATAGTATAGGTCCCAGGGCAGATTCCAGCTTAAGATACTAAAACCTGATTTTATTTGGTGAAATGTCTCCAGACAAGGAGAAATAATCGTTCACCATTGTTTGATAATTTCTTTTTCAGAACTCTGAATTCCAATATTACACCAACAACAGGTCTAACAGTTATGTGAAAGATGGTAAGCTGTTCATTAAACCGGTAAGAAACAGTTTAACATATACTGATCAGAACTGACTTAGTACCAAAGCCGGACCGAGCAGTCAAGTATTTCGGAGCTCGCTCTTGAGTTGTTTTTTTTTTAATTACTTTAAAAGTCTCGGAGAGTCCTCTCTAATTGGATGCTGCGAGATTGCATTTTATCAGAAACGCCACATATTTACCAAGCGTCAGCAATACTCCTCTTATATATCTTCCTTGTTCAAATTATCCTTAGGTGTGAAGAGAGCAACTATACCCGGTGTTGTACTGGTTGAAGGGTGTACGCGATGTCATAAGTGATCGTGGTCCATCCCATGTCCCTTTCCTGGTCAAATTACCCCATGGCACCAAATGTCGTCTCCATCCCTCATGGCACTTCCGAGTCGAGACCCATACCATGCCCCTTTCCTGGTCAAATTACCTCAAGGTGGCAAGTTTTATTTCGTTCGACCGAGGCACGGTGGAGTTTTATAGCCTACAAATAAATGCAGAAATATAGTGTAGCGGAATCAATGGAAAAGTTTATCGATCTACGATCGTAAGTCAGGACTGAGTTTGTTGTGATTACTGACAGTACCGTGAAGTCCCACCAGCCCATGGCATGTTGATGTTTCCTTCCAGGCGATATTCGAACACCCAGTTTCAGATTAGGTTCAGTCTTTGGTAACCTCACGAACCTTGTCGCGCTCCAGTAGAACGAAGACTATATACAAGTTATCTGATATTTAATAACAATATTCTCGACTAACCGTCGCTATCTCTGGCAGTAAATACAAAGTTACAATGTTCAATCAAAGTTCATACCTTATAGCAACAGTGGCGCCATCCATCTTACTTCTTGTAGGTACGTATCTTCCTGTTGAGAGCCAAGCGACAGCTTGTTCCAACAGCCAGAAATCGGTGCTTATATACACCAAATTTCTGATTGCAAGACTTGATTACGTGACTACCAGTCAGCCGAAAAGTTAAGGAAAGTCCCCTGACGTGGTAGTCGCCATTGTTAGACTCCCGTCCTGCCATGCAGACTGTCGGGCAGTCTGCATGCAGTCTTATGGAGTTGTCATTACACAAACGCAGTCCGCCGGGGTTCTGTTAACTGTGGGAATTGCGTGGTGGACTGTGCAATTCTGCAACTTCAGCATCATTTCTGCAACTTCAGCATCATGTGATGCGCATGAGTGTTCTGGGAGTATGATTTATGGGTTGCTGACAGATATGACAGCTCAAATATTACCAATTCGGAGATTTCTGCCAGTGATATGATGTTCCCATCAATCAATAATCTCTTATCAGTGCTTCCACGGGGTACAAGTAAGTTTTATACGATTTCATATGATTCCAACTCTACGAGAGACTGATTATAAAATTGAGTCCAATTTAAGCTATCAGGAAATGTCTATACTTCAATAATAGTCATGGGAGAACTATAGCTCGTCTTCTGAGCTTGATTAACCTCTTGTGCCAACTTCGCAACATTCATCCCCAACCGAGGATCAAAACCTAGAGGGACTTGATCTCACAGAAAGGAAAACGATTTGCGAAGAGGAAACACATTGTGAATCAGCGTTAAGGTAACACCGTATCATAATATATAGGAGAATATATTTCCCAATAATAAAAGTTCCACCTGTTCATTGCTGCAATATATAATGACCAAGATTCTTATGCCAGGATTCTTTAAAACTCAAAACACATTTACACAACTACAGAATTGTAATTTGTTGGACAAATTACGGACTTTCCCCCAACTTCCCAATGTGAAAATGTAGACTACATATAGCAAAGCAAAGTGTTTGAAATTAACCATTTCCAAAATGATAGACAAAAAGCATTCAAAGTTGGCTAATTTTGGCATTTATTCTTATTCTTGCCCTCATTGTGCTTGGGGGTTAAATCTTGAGATTAAAAAGTAAACAGTAACTTTCTTCTGCAATCATTGTTGCATCTATCCATACCAAACTAATTGCTACAACAACCTCGCAATTTGAGGAAATGAGTACAGATGTTTGCAAAATTCACCGAAAATCAATTTTTTTGGACAGTTCTATTCTTTAAGTGGCCAAAGCGTATGTTGGGTTAAGCCCCAAAGCCTAACTTGCAGCAGTGGATTTGTTCATTAAGCATCCCTACCCAAAGTGTTTAAAATTAACACTTTCCAAAAGGACAGGAAAATGCAACCGAAGTTTGATAATTTTGTCATTTTTGAATGGTACTCTTACCCTCATTGCGCTTGAGGGTTAAAGATGAGATTAAAATTAAACAGTAACTTTCTTCTGCGAGCATTGTTGCATCTAGGCATACAAAAATAATTGTAACAACAACCTTGCAATTAGAGAAATTTACCCTTGAAGTTAGTCAATCTTGAAGATAAAATGCTCTATTCATATCATTTGTGCCCAATAGGGGTTAATTTTGAAATACGTGTGTGGTGATTTTAGTGTATCATATTATGCTCTAAATGTGTGAGCATCAATCACAGACTGAGTGTCTGATAAGAGACATGGGGGAATCTTGAATCTTGGTATTTGAATGAACATGTACAAGTTTGGGGGTACTCCAATTCAAGGCCTGAAAACTGGATGGGGATTAAATCTTGGAATAAAACATATAACAGCAAAATTATTCTGGGATGAATGCCCTATCTTTTCAGGGGAAACGTTTTGAGAAAATATGGCTCCAGTGCTGAGAAATCGCATGTAAAAGTTGGCGAAAATAACAATTATTCCGACAGTACCCTTATGGGAAGTCTAAAATCTGCTAAGGGTTAAACTTTTAATAATAACATATAAAACAAAATTTGTCATACTTTGACTGCTGCATGCAGCTATAGAAAACATCCAGAGCTCAATCAATTAAAAATGTAGGAAATCGTCACCTAAACTTACCAAGTTCTGAAAAATGGGAGTTTTGTTCGACGGTACCTACATTTATGCAACCAGAATGGGATAGGGTTAAATTTTACAACATAACTTACACAGCAAATATGCTCGGTAGTCAATTGGGAATACGTACATGAAAATTGTTTGAAATTAACCCTTTACAAAATGATAGAAAAAAAGCAATCAACGATGGCTAATTTTGGCATTTTCAAACAGTACATTTATGCAACCAGAATGGGATAGGGTTAAATTTTACAACATAACTTACACAGCAAATATGCTCGGTAGTCAATTGGGAATACGTACATGAAAATTGTTTGAAATTAACCCTTTACAAAATGATAGAAAAAAAGCAATCAACGATGGCTAATTTTGGCATTTTCAAACAGTACACTTATTCTCACCCTCATTGTGCTTGAGAGTTAAATCTGAGATTAAAAGGTAAACAGTAACCTTCTTCTGCGATCATTTTTGCATCTATACATACCAAAATAATTGTTACAACAACCTTGCAATTAGAGAAATTTGCCCTTGAAGTAGGTCATTTTGAAGAACAAATGCTATATTCATGTCGTTTTCGCTAGTGGGGGTTAGTGTTGAAAGATTTGAGTGGTGATTGTGGTGTATCATATTATGCTCTAAATGTGTGCAAAATTTTAGCTAAATAACTGTAAAAAATTTTGAGACTTTCGAAAAATGGTGAAATTTTAAAGGTTTTGGCAGAATATTTTGAAAATACGCGTTTTCACAGACATGCCGATACCACATTTCACTAGATTGTATGACATTACACATAAGTATGCCAAATTTGGTTAAAATCGTACAGCTTGTTTTTGAGCAGTGCAACAGACAAAATTGATGGAGGAAAAAAACTAAAAAAGTAGAGAATTGTAATTTGTTGGACAAATTATGGGCTGTCCCAACATTCCAATGTGAAAATGCAGACTACATATAGCAAAGCAACGTGTTGAAATTAACCATTTACAAAATGATAGACAAAAAGCATCCAAAGTTGGCTAATTTTAGCATTCTACATCGGTACTCCTATTCTCGCCCTCATTGTCCTTGGGGGTTAAATCTTGAGATTAAAAAAGTAAACAGTAACTTTCTTCTGCAATCATTGTTGCATCTATCCATACCAAAATAATTGCTACAACAACCTTGCAATTAGAGGAAATGAGTACAGATGTTTGCAAAATTAACTGAAAATCAATTTTTGTCGGACAATACTATTCTTTACGTGTCCAAAGCATATGTTGGCTTAAGCCCCAAGGGCATAACTTACAGCAGCGGATTTGTTCATTAAGCATCTCTACCTATAGCAAAACAAAGTGTTTAAAATGAACCCTTCCAAAATGACAGAAAAATACAACCGAAGTTATCTAATTTTAGCATTTTCGAATGGAACTCTTACCCTCATTGTGCTTGAGGGTTAAAGATGAGATTAAAAACTAAACAGTAACTTTCTTCTGCAAGCATTGTTGCATCTATGAATACAAACATAATTGTTACAACAACCTTGTAATTTGAACAATTTGCACTTGAAGTTAGTCAATCTCGAAGATAAAATGCTATATTCATATCATATGTGCCCAATAGGGGTTAATTTTAAAATATTGTGTGGACATTTTAGTGTGTATCATATTATGATCTAAATGTGAGGACATCAATCACAGACTGAGTGTCTGATAAGAGACATGGAGGAATCTTGAATCTTGGTATTTGAATAAATATGTACAAGTTGAGGGCACTCCAAGTCAAGGTACGACAACTGGGTGAGAGTTAAAACTTGGAATAAAACATATAACAGCAAAATTGTTCTTGGATGAATGCCCTATTTTCTCGCGGGAACCGTTTTGGGAAAATATGGCTCCGGTGTTGAGAAATTGCATGTAAAAGTTGGCGAAAATAACAATTATTCCGACAGTACCCTTATGGGAAGTCTCATATCTGTCAAGGGTTAAACTTTTAGTAATAACATATAAAACAAAATTTGTCATACTTTGACTGCTGCAAGCAGCTATAGAAAACATTCAGAGCTCAAACAATTACAAATGGAGTAAATCGTCACCTAAACTTACCAAATTCTGAAAAATGGGAGTTTTTTTTTGAAGTTACCTCCTTTTATGCAACCAGAATGGGATAGGGTTAAACTTTACAACCAAACTTACAACAACAAATATGCTCGGTAATCAATTGTGAATACGTACATGAAAAATGTCTGAAATTAACCCTTTCCAAAATGATAGAAAAAGCAACCACAGTGGGCTAATTTTGACATTTTCAAATGGTCCTCTTATTCTCGCCCTCATTGTGCTTGAGGGTTAAATCTGAAATTAAAAAGTAAACAGTAACTTTCTCCCGCAATCATTGTTGCATCTGTATAACCAAAATAATTGTTACGACAACCTTGCAATTAGAGAAATTTGCATTTGAAGTTGGTCAATTTTGAAGAAAAAAGCTATATTCATGTCATTTTTGGCCAATAGGGGGTTAATGTTGAAATATTTGAGTGGTGATTGTGGTATATCATATTATGTTCTAAATGTGTGGAAAATTTGAGCTAAATAACTGTAAACAGTTTTGATACTTTCGAAAAATGTTAAAATTTTGAAAGTTTTGGCAGAATATTTTGAAAATACGCGTTTTCACAGACATGACGATACCGCTTTTCACTAGATTTTATGACATTACATAAGTATGCCAAATTTGGTTAAAATCGTACAGCTTGTTTTTGAGCAGTTCAACAGACAAAATTCACGGCGGAAAAAAAAATTATAAATTTTTTAAAAAAATAGAGAAGAAAATTTTTGAAAAAGAAGAATAACAAGAGCCTTTCTCAAACTGCGTTTGGGAAAGCCTAAAAAAAAAAAAAAATAGAGAAGAAAATTTTTTGAAAAAGAACAATAACAAGAGTCTTTCCCAAACTGGGTTTGGTAAAGACTAAATAATACCAGCATCGGTACAGAGAAACACTAAGTAGAGCTTTCGCAACTACAATGGCACAAGATCAAACTCGTGGGTTTCAATCGGTCTCCCCATTTCACATCCATGCGACATGTTGGACATGTTTTGCCGGTGCTGCCATGTCGACCCACGTCTGACCGCAGACGAGGTGAACCCTCTTTTTACACTGAGGATATTCAAAAGCGAACGCTTCTTCCGAAATGTCCTCTAAACAGACACAACAACGTTCGGTAGTGCCACCAGTACACTGTTCAAATTGCACTGTGTTTAAACGAATTTTATGGGCTTCGAGAGCGTTTCGTAACAGAATATACCGGGGTTGGGTTCTCTCTCATTGCCATGTTTCATGAATATTCCAATGTTGTGAGCTCAACCCCACGAATTCCAAGGGTGGTGTTGCTACATACTTGATCGACTCGTCTGGTTCGACACTACGGATTGGTCAGATACGGGAAACCCCGTCTGTATAATACCGGGCAGTCCAGGACTGGTCGTTCCAGTATCTTAACACCTGTTCTGGAAAGACGATAATTACCTGTTGGCTCTTCTTTCCGACTGCCCTTATGCTCTCGGGATCAGTAGATTCATGCCTGAACGAATCGGACTCGTACAAATGGGAAAAGACATAATGATCGTCCTTTCGACGCCTGAGTGCTAGAATGTTCTATGTCCCATGGGGGACATAGAACATTCTATCACTCAGGCGACGTTTTGTGATCACATTCCTGAGATATACTTTGTACCTCCGCACGGTAGGGTCCAGTAAGGCCTCATTGAAGTAGATGGCATCCCAATATCGAACTAAACGTTGCTGCGTGAGACGTTTCTGTAGTTATTCGGTAGTCTCATGTTTTTCTTTGGGGACATATTGTTTTTGTCCAAAATAATGTTCTTGTTAGTTATTAAAATCGCCATCATTAAAATAGCCAATTCCTCTAAAAACTTGTACCTATGCCATACTCCAAATTTCCTTTCAACATTCTCAAAATTCAATTAATCAAATCGCAATTAAATCAAATCAAGTAAACGATTATACGATTAAAAATATCTCAAACGAATATATGAACTAAATAAATTCAGTCGCAATATACAACGTGCACGAATCCTTTTCTTCTTTCTTCCGGTTCCTTTCCGCTCACGTGGGTATATGTGTTTCTAGTGCCTTCTTTGACAATCAAGCCACACACGTACTAGTTTTGTGATTGTCTTGTGTAGGTTTTTCCGGTGAGTACTTCTTCAACCCTTTACCTAACGAATCGCCCGCATCCGTCCGCGTAATATGCAAATTCAGCAGCTGAAAAAATATTATATTTCGAATATTTCAACAAAACCATATCATGTGAGCCCTCTTGGGAACGAGCTCGTCGAGCTCGTTCCAAAGAGGGGTCGCATGATATGGTTTTGTTGAATTTTTTTTTGAAAAAATTCAAAAAATGATATTTAAAAAAAATAAATTTTGAAATCGTCTGCATCGGGTAAAGGGTTAAACCATACCGGATCCCCTATTTTAGTACTATATACTTGTTTTAACAAATGAAGAATTTATGGACGAAATTAGTTCATCAATTTATATAGCCAAAAGACAATCGCACACGACCCTATTTCTATCGGTTTTGTCCCACAATCTGCCGGTTGTAACACAGACGGCGGGAGAACACCAGGCGAAATGCTGTTGATGGTTAGCTTAGTCACTATTTTCTCCATCTAGTGCACTTCCGTATTGTCTTCAAATCCACCAATTATCCATTCCGGGATATATGGTAAGCCCAAAACGAGGGTTGATATATCCGCGACCCGTCCAACAAGGGTGTCGCCACTGATATAATATTGCGAACGTGGGTCCTCCCGAGGAAGAAACCTCTCCTTCCCGTTGATGTACTATCCGTGGTCTCAATGTTGGTGAGAAAAACTCTTCACTATGATGCAATTTTAAAAATTTGATTTCCTCAATAATGTAAACTTTACTATTTTGTGGGGGTTACATCCGGCATACTCCATGTTCCATTGGCCATTGTACCTGATCTGGAATTGGTTCGCCATACAAGCGTTGACACCCAAAGACTATTTGTTCGGAGTAGTCTCTACCATCACGAAGTTTGTGACCAAACATACCTGCGACCTCTGCTTTGATCAAGCGACCTGAGAGATCGCTAGTCATCATTCCTAGGAGATCAAACCGTTGATTTTCACGCACCGCTCGTGAAAAACCTGGTGGACGGCGATTTTCTTCATTTTTCCCTGCTTCTGCAATAGATATGAAAAATACAATAAACAAATTAACCCTTTACCCAACGAATCGGCCGCATCCGCCCGCGTAATATGCAAATTCAGCAGTTGAAAAAATATTATTTTTTCAAAAAATTGCAACAAAACCATATCGTGTGGTCTCTCGTTGGAACGAGCTCGTCGAGCTCGTTCCAACGAGGGGTCACATGATATGGTTTAGTTGAATTTTTTTGAAAAATTAAAAAACATGATATTTAAAATAATGAATTTTGATATCGTCTGCGTTGGATAAAGGGTTAAACTAATATAAATGTAATAATACAATCATCAACCTTCAACTGAGACGTCAATTGGTCCTCATGGCTTCAGGAAGCGATATCAGAGTTGTGTCTCTATTCAACAATTGTTGATATTTACATCTCTCGCACAATGCGAGGCGGGTTACCGTAGGCCTGAGGTGGGGTGGGTATGGCCCTCCCATTTAACAGGGGTTCGGGGAGCCCCCGAACCCCCACCAATGGGAAGGCCATACCCACCCACACATCAGGCCTAGAGCCTTCGGATATGCCTATGGCATATATCAACCTGGCACCCCTGACAAATTATGCCCCCCTCACTCAGTAGGAAACCCTAGCTTCGCCCCTGCTTAAATAACTAAAAAACGCTTCACAATCGCAGCTCGTTTCATTGAGAGGACATAATGCAGGGGCGTCACTAAAAGGGTTTAGGGTGTGTGTCCCCCCCCCCCCCCCACCACCTCTAATTTTCCTGTTCGGGATATTTTCGTCCGAATTGGAGTCTCGGATATCGATTCGCTCTTGTCAGTAATCGTGCACTTTTTTTACCAGACGAGATTGATACTTGGACGTATCCCTCACACATAATCGGCCATACAAATGGAGGTCTTATGTGTAGTGCCCGATTCTGACTGTTGTGGACACAGAAGAAATAATTTGGAGTACCGGTGTGATTATTTATATTATTTATTTATTGGTGTTTAAGGTCACATACTTATGCACAATGGCTAATCGTGACCGACCGGTGTGATACGCGTTAATTAAATAAAAAGTTTCGTCGCGACTATTACGTGTCTGTTTTGTTTATCCACAAATAAATTATCCAATAAGTCTAGAGTTTTTTTTTAATTAAAATCCCGACTGACTGATATTCCAACCACATCACCCATGCCTTCGAAGAAAGCATGCCTTGATGATGTGATCGGAATATTTAGTCATTATAGTCGGGATAAACCAAGTTGTCCCTGTATCCCGATAAATTCTGTCTTCTGATTGGTCTGAATGCCTAGGACAAATGACCACGGCAAAGGGCGCATCCAACATCCAATGTATATGAGAGCGTGAAACATCCAGGGTATAAGGGCATGCGAAACATCGGGGGTATGTGGTTTTATTGGCATGCTGTCCTCCATATGTTTGGGTTAGCAAGACTGAATACTTTTTCAGTGTCCTTAAGCGCCCCCACAACAAAATGAATAAATAAACGCTCAATTTTATTATTATTATTTTTATGACTGACTTGACTGAAAATACAGATGATCATTGGCGAATGATGTTTAGCTTGTGATAGATTACTATTGACAACCTCTCTTTCAGACGCTTACCGCGAATAAATTTGGCGAAGAATTTTTGACCAGTGGCATCTTAGATCTGTGGGGTAAGTACCGTAAATCTTAACTCTTAACCCGCTGAGTATTTTCAAGATATTTTTCATGCAATCTAGTAGCCATGACTAGATCAAATTCATCTAAATTTAACTCAAGAAATCATTGGCGAAAAAATCCATTCAGATTTCAGGGAGAAAATTTAATTAAATGTGCCCGAATTATATTTGTTTCAGTGGCAAGGGAAATCCTGTCCTGGTAGGAAAATCCACCAGCAGCATGCAAGGAATCAAAAGCCTACATTTTTTGTATCACATTCGCCCCATGTTGTTTGGTCCTGTGTAGAGCATGCTGTCGTTGTTACAGTGAAAGATCCAACAAGAATTTGAATAGAAACCTATTTAGCCTGCTAGGTCTAGGCTGGCATCGTAATGCTGCCAACGTCCACCCCTTCCCCATAATGCCAATACGACTGTTCATATTTATGAAGATTTCAGCACAAACTAGGCGGCGTAACCTGGGTGGTGGTGGGGGGGGGGGGAGGCAGGGAACACGTGTCCCTACACTTTTTTCCGTGAGGATTTCAGCACAAAGTAGGCGACGGAACCTGGGGAGGGGCACATGGGACACGTGTCCCTACACTATTTTCCACAAAAAGGCCACGCGGTAACACAACCAGTTCAAATGGCTGCAATCAAACATGTCAACATACAGGTATGCCTGTAATGTATACTACTCAAAGTTTGCTAAGCACCAAGTATATCCAACTACCTGTTTTACGTTTTAGTTGAAATATTGTTATGAAAAGTGTATATATTTTTTATTTAATTATATCTTTAATGATTTAAGTACAGAAATTAAGATTTTGTTTGTGTTTGACGTTATTTTTTAGCTTTTGAATACGATAACCATGGAAAATGGATATTATTGTTAAAAGGGGAAATTTTTCAAATTTGCCAAAAAGTTGACGGAGCGAACTGGTATGGGTTCAATATCGAGTATGAGACCCATTACTGTTAATTACAGTTTAACAACGCCTTCTCATGCTCCCAATCAGGTTCCTGATGTTCCTTTGTAGGATGTTGTTCCATTCTTGGATCATCATGGCGCCAAGCTCTTGGACACTTCTTGGATTGACTAGACGGGCTGAAATTGCAAGCTGCAACTCATTCCAGACATGTTCGATTGGATTGAGGTCAGGGGATCTTGCTGGTCAGTCCATACGCTCAATCCCCTCCCCCTGTTGGTACTCCCGGACAGCATAGGCAACATGAGGACGGACATTATCGTCCATCAGAGTGAATCTATCACCCACTGCACCTGCATATAATCTGACGTGGGCATCCAGGATCTCATCAATATACCGCTATGCAGTCAATGTACCACGGTTAAGGACACAGAGCTCTGGACGTCCATCCCAGCTGATGCCGCTCCAGACCATTATTGACCCACCACCATAGCGGTCATGTCCAGCAATGTTGGAGTGATCTGTTTCTTTACATCGCCAGTGAAGGCTTGTGATAGAACTCCTATCCCTGAATCCAGCAAGCCCAATCTGTCGTTGATGTAAGATCTCGTACATTCTCTGTTTTTATAACGAATATACTTTTGTTTTCTTTCGTCATATTTTTTTAATAATTGTTTTTTATTATTATTTTTTTATTTCCTGTTGTATTTACTATTAATTTTTGTTCTTTTGTCAATGCATTCATCGTCGATTTATACGTTTCTCTATCCAAAACCTTCTGTCGCAACCATTCGTCGCATATGCTCACCAACTCATTTCTCACTCCTGTATTACCGGCTTCTTGACTCGGCATCAAGAGATCCAGTCTTTTCAGCAGAGCATTGGGATCGCAAGGAAGGATCATGGTGGTTGTCATTCCCTGCCCGTTTACCGATTTGACAAATGCTTTATTCGCATCCCATATGGGTTTCACGACGTTCCTCCACTTAGAACTTCTGCTTGTTTTCGGTCTTGTCTCTCTGGGGTCGTTTTTTCATGACATTCGTCCGAACCAGGAGATAACCATAAGTTTTGTAATCCTCTTTGTTGTAATCATTAGGTTTAGCCAGCACGAGCAGATTCCACGGTCCCTTGGAGCCTTCGTATTCTCGATCTTTGTTAGATTATAGTAGTCGGTTATTTCCACTCGCTTGTCACCTATGTAGAGGTTGCTATTGTCTCCCTTGTGCAAGCCAAAGACAGAGTCCGTGCTTGATGGATTTGTCTTATGCAAATTTGAGTAATCGTTGGTTTTCATATTGCCGGTGTAAAAGGAATGGAAGTCCGTAGGAACGTTAGTCCCTCTGGAATATTATTCCGCGGAATTATAGTCCTAGGTCTAACATTTCTAGGAATAGTAGTCCGCCGGACTACTATTCCTAGAAATGTTAGACCTAGGACTATAATTCCGCGGAATTTTTGTTTTTTGTTTTTTTTTATTGGTGTTTAAGGTCACATACTTATGCACAATGGTTAATCGTGACCGTGACTGTTTTACGGGTGGAGGAAGCCGGAGTACCCGGAGAGAACCACCGAGCAACGACGAGCAGCTGTCAGTAACTCTGAACTCTGCACCGCAGCACAGGCAGGGTTAGATTGGTTGAAGACATGCGCACCATCGACGTGCAGTACGCCTCAGTACACAGCGTCATCGTGCCCCCATGTAGGCAATCGGGGTGAAGTGTCTTGCCCAAGGACACAACGCGGTTGCCGCAGGTGGGATTCGAACCGAGGACCTCTCGGCTTGCAGCCTGCACCTCTACCAACTGAGCCACCGCGCCCCCCAAAATTCCGCGGAATAATAGTCCAGAGGGACTATCGTTCCTACGGACTTCCATTCCTGTCACACCGGCATCTACCATCGTGTTACCGATCGTGCTCATAGTAATCATCGATGTTTCACTCAGAATCAGTCTCAATTCTGTCTATCTCTGAAGGATATGGCAGAAAGTGCTGATACCGAAGAGGAGGAGGACGTCCGGTTGTAGTGTATGTGGGAGACGATGGTGTATAAATCGGATCATAAAGTTCGTAAATAGAAGGTCTGTAACAAAATGTCCCGCTTTCTCTCAAGGGTTTCAATTCTTTAATGATCTCTTTCTTCCAACTCTTCCTGTGTTTCTGTCACAAGTTTGAACAATTTTGCCATCTCTCATTTTATCTTGATGGGCGACCAATCGTTTTGCCGTATTGCTCTCTCGAATATTCCTCTTCAATTCCTTCCCGTCTCTCCTCTCGGGATCTTTGATCTTTAAAATGAGATGCTTTTTAATATTTTAGAGTTTTGGGGTTTTTTTTAATTTTTTATTTATTGTTTTGTTTCTTTTTTCCTTATTTTTAATAATATATATATTTATTACTTTCCAAAGTGTGATTTACTGGGATTTCCTGGTTTGATTATAAACGATAACTTCACAAATGAATTATGCTATCAACAATTGTGTCATGTATCCGTGCGCGCAAACGAAGACGCTTTGCCGTAGGTGTAATGGGGACTTAATTGTTTTTTTGTCTTTTAACTCTTTACTTAACATGATAAGCAGACGACACTTGCAAAAAAAAATTCTTGAATAACTATTATTTTCATTTTTTGTCTCAAAAACATAGGTTATGATCCCTCATTAGAACGAGCTGTGCGAGCTCGTTCCAATGAGGGTCATAACCTATGTTTTAGAGACAAAAAAAATGAAATAATAATGAAAATTAATTGGCAATTTTTGAGAATAGCGCTGGTCGGTTTTGATTGTTACGTTTGGTAAAGGGTTAAATAATATAATTATGGTTAATAATGAAAGTAATAAACAGGGTAATCGCTTGACTGGATTGGTTACGTGAAATAATTCCTCCGTGGCGAGGGACTATATTGTAAAACACTCATGCGCATTCGCGCACTCGTGTGTGTACCACGTCCATCGCCTCTCATGAACTGTTTCACGTAACCAGTCCAGTCAAGCGATTACTCTCTATATATTTTTATTTGAGAAAAAAACCCATCATATATATTTTTCCATCACAGACAGATTGATTGAAAAAACAAAGATGATACAAAATGTCACAAAATGTCTCTCACCCGAGAGACCAGCGTCGAAACGACTGCATCCATCGAAGACACGCCGCAAAACGTGGGGTCATTGTGGTAAAATAAAAATTATATTATCGCTGTTTTACTTTTTGAACCCTCGTTTCCTGGAATGGTATCGCCTTTGTGGACACTTACAGTGAGATGGGTCAGTCCAGTATCAATATACAGAGGGGATAAAATAATAAGCCGGATGGCTGCAGACTTCAGTTATTATTTTATCATCATTGCCCAGTGTTTGACCTCTTATAATAAGACAAAAAGGGAACGAAATTACGTGTAGCACCGAAAAATCGATCTTACCGAAAAATCGATCAAATAAACTCACCTCAAGTCCTTGTTTCAAAATCTAACATGCATCTTTGAAATTTTACAAAGTTTGCACCTCCCAGTTTTTCTAACACAGCTTCTTAGATCTTTCTATAGTATATCTATCTCCTTTGTCGTGACATCAATATGTAGACTGTTGTAAATCATATTAATATTTATTATTGGTGTTTAAGGTCACATACGTATGCACAATGGCTAATCGTGACTGTGACAGTTTTACGGGTGGTGGACGCCGGAGTACCCGGAGAGAACCACCGAGCATCGACGAGCAACTGTCAGCACCTCAGCATTCTAACTCTTTTCAAGCTCCGCTCAAGCAGGGTTACAGCGGTTGAAGACATGTGCACCATCGACGTGCAGTACGCCTTAGTACACGGCGTCATCGTGCCCCCATGTAGGCAATCGGGATAAAGTGCCTTGCCCAAGGATACAATGCGGGTCGTCCCGGACGGGAAACGAATTCCAAACAGTCTACCACTGAGCCACTGTGATCCCCGTAGTAAATCACAATAATGTAGTAAAAATAGGTAAACATAAACAATGAATAAGAACAATGAGGAAAAGAGAAAAAGAAATTACAGGGAAAGGAGAACACATATAAATGGAAATTACATTTTTGGTGGTTTGAATTTGTTATTCAAAATCTGTTTTATTACAAATGACTTTGGGCACTCTCCAATAATTTGTCAAACAACAAATTTATATTAAATAAAATATTATTTGTGTTTGACTGAATATGAAACATGAGCAAGGAAAATGTTGGCTTTTGCTCTTGTACACTCATCTTTCTGAAACTCCTGATAGTAGCTTCCAGCACTCAACCAGTTAATGACGCTCTACCACACACATGTATATGAAAAGTTATTTCCCATGGTACTGTACTCTAGACTATTATTATGCCTCACGTTTGTAACATCACCCGTGATTGGTTAATTTGACACCTTCTAAAAGACATAGTACTGGAGCTTTGGGGCAAAACACGGGTACTATCGGAACGTTCTTCCCTGGAGACAAGAGAACAATGAAAATGTAAGCTCCACTTCCATTGATCAGCGTCGATTTCGTACGCCCTGATTGGAATTTCTCAACACCAAACGCTGGCGCTGTGTTCGTTTAACTTTTTTCGTCACCGATAGACACAAACTTACCAACAAATATATCATCTTCAGTGGGTGTGTTTTTAATTTTAACTGCAAACAATGAATTCAAAAGTATCAGAAATATTGAAAACTCACGTGTTGTTCACCACTTCATTGAATCCTGAATATGAGTTATGACTTCAATCAATTATATTTCCACAAGTTTAGTACTCCTCGGCCTCACTGATCCTCCGCCTCAAGTTCAAAATAAATTGTTTCACTCCGCTTAATTCTATCAACTGTCGTCGTCCAAGAAACATGAATTTATATTCCATTAATTTATACCACTTATCCACAAGCATTAATAATGAATTATAACATGAACAGCATGATGCAGTTGTAAACACTGGCATTTGGTGATATAGAAACTCCCAAAGCGACGGCACTTGTGACAAGTCATTTTCGAAGAGACGTCATTCGTTCGAAATGACGTCATGTTTTTGGATTCGACTACATTGTTATTACAAGATTGATGGCATGTTGCAGTTAACGCTAAGCAATGAAAGTTATTGTTTGTTCGGCATAATAAAATAATTAGAACGTTTCTTTTCATGTTCTATCGGTCGATAGTACCTGAGTTTGTGTGATTTCTGAAATAAAACCTGAAGCAGCGAAGCTGTTTCAGGTTTTATTTCAGAAATCACACAAACTTAGGTACTATCGATCGATAGAACATGAAAAGAAACGTTCTAATATTATAATAGCAGCTATTGTCGTTTACAAGTTGGCCCAGGCGAATTAATAGTAGAGCCTGCAAAAGGAATTTAAATTTGTTTCTGCTCGTTGATTTGCTCCACTAGGAAGCCATCTGTCTTCTCCAGATCATTGAATACGAACAGCCTGGGCAGATGCGTCGGCGACAAAGAAACAAAAGAAAAAAGTTTATTGATAACATACAAGAAATATGGAACGACTGAGAGCAAATCAACCACTACAAGGCAGACATTATTTAAAATCTCAAAATTAATTTCCGAACATTACTGATGTAAAAATGTTATTTATTGTTACTTGTGTGTGTACAGAAATATATAAATGTCTTGTTGTTGAACATATCTAATTAGATAAGATAATGTGACATAACGTGCTCTGGGTTTTTTTGCGGATCTGTTTAAATAAATCATGATTTTTTTCAGATCTCTTTATTTATCATATCATGGGACGGTTCGTGTCAAATATTTGGGGGCGGTTTGGGTTAAATAGTTGGGGACGGTTTGGGTCACATAGTTGTGGACGGTTCGGCCATGGGACGGTTTGGGTTTTGTTCATCTATCAGACCTAGGGGACGGTTCGGGTCCAAAGGTTGGTGACGGTTTGGGCGAACAAGTTTGGGGATGGTTCGTGATGGTTTGGGTGACACTGATTAAATCAGCTTGTATGGGATTCAAACATTCAGACAGGATGGACAAGGCAGGTTAGGGACTTCCAAATCGAAAATAATTCCATTGAAACAGAAGATCTAGAAGGGGGACTGAAGCAAGGGTTGCAGTTTTATCAAATGAAGCGTTCTCGAGGATTGCAATAGAAACTGGCGAGCTGGAGGAAGCAGTGGCGGCGGGAAGCACTTGGGGGGGCCCCTGGCCATAATTATGATAGGGCCCTCTGACACAGAACGCACCGGGCCGACCGGGCACAGGACGCATAGTTCGGCCCGGTGTGAGAAAATTTTGAAAATTATGGATGAAAAACGCCAAATCCTTCACTGTAGAGAGGAGAATTCAGTTGTCTATTACCCCTTTACCCAACGAATCGGCCGCATCCGCCCACGTAATATGCAAATTCAGCAGTTGAAAAAACATTATTTTTCAAAACATTTAAATAAAACCATATCATGTGACCCCTCGTTGGAACGAGCTCGTCGAGCACGTTCCAACGAGGGGTCACATGATATGGTACGTTGACATTTTTTTGAAAAATTTGAAAAAATGATATTTAAAATAATAAATTTTGATATCGTCTGCGTTCGATAAAGGGTTAAAGGAAGACTCCCACATTTCACTTGCAATATCGAGCTCTGTGCATGAATGTCTGGGTTTTCTGTGGAGATGTAGATTACGCTTGATTTTTTTTACTAGCTGTCATCGTGTATTACTTTCGGTTTACTGCAAGCGGAAACTACGGAACGGCGTGTTGATGAAAAACTCTACTCCAGCGCGCGGAGAAATTTCATTTATGCACATGGAGCCTGTAAATTATTAACTTCTCTGTGGGGGCCCAATTTTTTAAAGAGGGGGCTCCCCAAAAAAACCTACAAATTTCTTTTTCCCTTTGAGTCCTTGCCCCCCCCCCCCCCCCCTCTGGAGCCCGGGGCCCCTGGCCACCCAGGCCCTATGGACCGGTCGCCACTGGGAGGAAGGGCCAAGTGCCCTTTGGACGGATTATATATAGAATAATCGTATAGTGTTTTCAAGTAAAAAATTTATTCTGCGCGTTGAATTAAGAATGAAACCGACGAGCCTCTGGCGAGTTGGTTTTATTCTTAATTCTACGGGTAGAATAAATTTTTTACTTGAAATACGTTTATTTTGTTTATCCCATAAATCTACTACGGGGCAGTTGCAGCAAAATCGTGCTACAGTTCACTACAAATCACAGCGAGAAGTGAGGAGCACATTGGTCCAATTCGATCGACCAGCAAAATTGGCAAAAATAAACAAGGCGCAGTAATACATTTCTGTCTCAAAATAATTCCTCTACAAACCTGAGCTAAACTTGCAAAAATTCTTTATTATATGAGCAGTGGGTAGTGTTTTCAACTGGCATTGCGTACTACTTTCAAAAAGATTTAAAGAAATCAACAATGGAACTATTAATTATGCCAGACAAATGTGGTAGAGGCCAGAGGTCAACAAGTCCGTCGCTAATTGGGGAATAAATTCTTTCAGTGTTAAACCTACATGTACGGGGAAAATTTATCACCCTACTAGGTGAATAAAGCAAAAATTTATCAAAGGCCTTTATTGTTCATTTAAACGGCTTTTTATGGGATAAATATAAAAAAAAAGATGCACCGGCTTTTGAGGAGTACCACGGTGGGTCGTTGGGGGTCGTTGTTGTTGTTGAGAGTGAGATCGAAGTCGCTGGAATAGAGGGGCAAATCCTGAAAGGCGATGAACTAGGGTGCCAACTGTGCAGCTAGGAGTAACGGATACTATGGAACATTTCATTTTATAATGCCCCGTATCTTTGCCTGAAACTCCTTGCAAAACTAACGGAAGAAAGGGATGAAAACAAGAGAGATGAGGGATGACATGAGGGAAAAAGTCAATATCATAACTGGGGAGATCGAGAAAGCGCCAACGGGGAGAAGTATAAAACATTTTGTGTCAGTATGTGGAGTAATAGTTCGGGAGGAATGGCAAGTCGGGTACGGGGTTGATGTAGATCCCCTCATTAGAGGACCGTGGCAATCAGCGGAAGGCCAAAGAATTATTATTGTGATTATTAACAAGGTTATTAAATTAGACGATAGCAAGTAAGCATGAAATGGAGAAAGTCAATGTTTGAGAGTTCCACATATATTTCTCTAATTTTCGTTACCGTGCGTTAGTACAAGAAATAATTTACAGACATGTTTTATCATATCGTCACTCGAGTTCCAATGTGTTCTATGTGCCTACTGGCACATAAAACACATTGGAACTCAGGGCACGATATTAAATATGCACTGCTATCCCCAATAAAAAAAGATGATCAAATAATTAGGGCAGATTTGCAAATAATTAGTGCGATAATGGTGTTAACCCTTTACCTAACATGAAAAGCAGACGACACTTGCAAAAAAATTCTTGAATAACTAATTTTTTTCATTTTTTGTCTCAAAAACATAGGTTATGACCCCTCGTTGGAACGAGCTCGTACCAACGAGGGGTCATAACCTATGTTTTTGAGACAAAAGATGAAAATATTTTGAAAATTAATTGGCGATTTTTGAGAATAGCGCTGGCCGGTTTTGGCCGTTACGTTGGGTAAAGGGTTAAAAAACAATTACTTGCGTACATTACGTTACCAATGTCATTATTTTCGCTAAATGAATAGAAATTAAATGTTATTGCCATAAAACAACAAGGGTAATAGCCACTATTCACAAATAACTTTGGTAATATCCACTGCTGACAGAAAACTTGAATCTGTGCACACAACACAATTCTCCAATGGATCAACCCTCAAGCTGTTTCTCAAAGAAGTGACAAACTGGTAACAAACTGACAGAGGAAAGACAGGGTAATAGCCACCAGATGGTCTGCCGAACCTATTGCTTCCAACAACAATATATCTACATCAACAGCATGCACTCGTGAATGGGCATATTATTCGAGATAGGGATGGATGGATGAAATGAATACGTAAGCTCTTATATCGCTGCCCCCCCCCCCCCCCCCCCCCACCAAACAAAATACAAAACAAAAACACTGGCCCAATGCAACTTTGACATAACATGGGGCCCTAAAATGGTATACAATTTGGCTACACAGCCTGCAAATGCCGGAGGTTCGCTCTTTGAGCACTGCATTTTGCAAAATTTTCTCATGGAGTGGTGGATGGTGATTTAGTCATAACTAGGACCCTCCTGTATTTATGTTATCCGTCCATCCCACTTCCATGAAGGGAAGTGAGAGGATGGGGTAGAGACTGGAGGGGGGGGGGGGGGGGTCCTAGTGACTGTTATATTGTTGAAAAGACGCATGATGCCGTTATGGGGTAAAATGATGACTTCATCGTCGGCATATTTGCTACCATTCTTTTTTATCAAACGCCCTTCTTTTTGAAGATAACTTTCGCTAGGATGGAGAAGGAGATCTTGCGTTTCGATATTGAGTCTTATCTATCCCTCATTATTAAGACTAGTTCCCGTCGTGGGTAAATAATATGCGTGCACTTCATATTCTTTAATACTTTCGTCTCCCATTATACCCTCCGTTTTATCCAATATGTTCCTCATTTTTTATTTCACTCTAATTTTAATTATTTGGGTTTTTTTATTTGGATTTTTTTTATTTATTATATATATGTGGAAAAAAAATTTTCGTCCTACTTTTTTTAAAATGCGTTCTTTTGCAATTGCTGTTCGTAAAACTTTCCTGTGATTTCTTTCCCGTCTAATGCTTCTATCTCGTAAATGATGGGGTCGGTGTTGAACACTCGAACCACGACGAAGATTTCTTCCGTCCATCTAGGGGTGTCACCTTTTTCGAAATGTTTTTTTTTCCACTTGTAAATTCTCACTCGATCGCCTACAGTAAATTTCGGTCATTTTGTCGTCACCATCTTCAGCGGATAGAGATTCGCGTAGACTTTCTTTTCGTTTCACGGATCACTAGCTTCCACAGGTGTCATCTTGATGAAACGCGTGTTTTTACTGTCGTCGACCAAATCGTCTGAGACGTTGAAGTATCTCTTTGTCGAGTTGGTCGTGAAATGTCTGTGCATTTTGTCCCTCATGGTTCTATGCTATCGTTCATGCACGCTCATCTTCTTCTTTTCTGTAGAATAGATGTCGATGAGTCGACGGACGTGGATGCTGTAAAATTCTCGACCTTTGTCCAGCCATAATTTCTCAGATTTTCGTGAAGAAGAACTGAAGATATTTTCCAAAGCTTTCCAATTTATTTTTTAACGCTTTTTCCTATTGTTTATTGTGGTATTGACGCTGTCGTCCATCTGTATTTCGAAAACGCCGTCTATGACCGTCAGTAGATATTTCATGTCCCCCAGATCGGTAGCCCACACCTGATCCAGTCATTTGACGGATACTCTTCTCTTTCGAAATCTGTTCACTTTCAGCTTGTGCAATTCGTTGGCCAATGCATTAATGAATTGCTTTTTTTTTTATTTTCCATTCCGAACCGACGTTTCGTGCCGATGAGCTTCTGACTAGCGAACGTTCTTTCTCATCGTGGGATGGACTATATTTTTAACCCTTTACCTAACGTAACGGCCAAAACCGGCCCGCGCTATTCTCAACAATCGCCAATTAATTTTCATTATTTTTTCATTTTTTGTCTATAAAACATAGGTTATGACCCCCTCCTTGGAACGAGCTCGTTCCAATGAGGGGGTCATAACCTATGTTTTTGAGAGAAAAAAAAATGAAAATAGTAGTTATTCAAGAATTTCTTTTGCAAGTGTCGTCAGCTTTTCATGTTAATAGCTAACATCAACATGATATTGTAAAAGATTCACTTACATAGATTACTAATTTTCATTTTCAATGTAAGTTTGTCTGGTATGCTCGTCCTGGCTGGCACCGTCGGGTTCCGCCTGATCCTTGCATTTGATACACGACCCGACTGCTCCGTGCTTTGGAACCTTACAGGATGGGCCGAACCGGAAAGGGCCAGCCCAATAGGTTCCTCCCACCACTCGCACCATTTGCAAATGCAATTGTTGATCTATTCTTTAAAAAAAAACAATACTGGCACTTCATGATGTTGCATCACAACTTTATTTTATTTTTTCCTTTTCGATCTAGATATTCCATTATTTTCTTTCTGTACTTTCTTCTACATACTTGTTCCTATCTACCTACCTCTTACTCTCTTCCTCCCTCAACTAGGGGACGGCAGGAAGACAGCCAATCTGGCTATGCCTCTCCCTGCTGGTATACTTAAGTAACTTATTGGTCTGAAACTTATTGGTTTGATTTCTGTATTGTGATTTGTACATTATATGTAAATTGTGTTTTATTTTTCTGTATACTGGTGAAATAAAATATATCAAATAAATATATCAATTAGGTAAAGGGTTAAAACTGTCCACATGTTCTTGTCGCACACGTCACTTCGAGTCTTCGTGTCAGGGTACTTCGCATAACAGAGGTCGTGACTGTAGGCAGCTCGAGCCACTCTGTTGAAGGGTTTGCTCCACGATTTCGCCGTCAGATCTTTATTCAATCTCTTGTTCAATTTCGTGCCGGATCTTGTGAATTGACGTCCTGACAGATACATTTCGAAGGGAAGATTATTGATGACTCTGTTGACCATTCCTCCACCTCTTTTGACGAATTTAGTTTGTGTTAAACCGCACATTTTGCAAGTGCCACGAAGCATCTGCCTATTATTTTCAGTTTGTACTCTTCGCTAGTTATCAGTGTCGGTACATTTTACGCAATACTTTTTTTTTGTTAATTATATCATTTTTTTAATTTAATTTAATTTTTTTTTTTATTTTCTTAAATATATAATATCATATTTTTGTTTTAAATCGATCAGTATTTCTGGATCTTTGTTTTTTCCCAAAGAGTTTATGAAAAGATTCCCTGGCTACTTCTCTACCTTTTTCTATCAGATTATGTTTCATCTCCTCTTTAAGAATCTGACGAGACTTTATTCAGATACCTTCTTTCAAAGCGTCAGATTTATCCTTTTCGTCGAGAGTGTAGCGATACTCCCGATCGGAAATTATTCCGTCCTTCAGAAAAGCGGATATCATGTCGCTAATGGAATTGATGTTCACATCAGCCAACACTTTGATCTTTTCGTGTTTCTCGGTCTTCAACGATAATCTTTTACTCACGAATTTTTCGAACGTGCTCAAGATTTCGGTCGCGAGAGCAACACCTTCTGTCGCCAGAACGGCTAAAATGGTGGCCACTGTCGATAGGAGACCTTATCCAGCAGGACTCAAACACGTGGATACGGTGATGAGGGTCAGATCCAGTCCGTCAACCAATTTAGTCATTCGCACGAACTTCTTGTTGAGCGAAAGTCATCTATCTCTTTCCGCCGTCAAATAATGTTGAATGTTATTGATCTGATGGATGCGGAACACGTTACCTCTGTCTTCCAAAGAAGGTGTCGTTGGCAGTACAGTCGATAAGTCGGGATACACATTATTTCTTGTTCCATTTTTCTTTTATTTATTTATTTATTTATTTATTTATTTGTTTTGTTTTTTTTTTTGTTTTGTTTTGTTTTTTTTGTTTTTTTTTATTCTTGTTCTTCTTCTTTGTTCTTATTTAACTATTAGAAGCCGGGAGTCGAGTTTTCTTGCCCGTGATGTAATACGGCAGGTAATCTGGCTGTGACGGTTCGGTTATATTTGGGCTGGGGAGAATTAAACACTGAGTAGTCAAGGCAGACGACACTTGACTAGAAGTACCTGCTTTACTGTAAGTTTTACGCGGTATGTCATGTTCAATAAATTCATTCTGATTGTCCGGTTTCTAAGAGTTAATATATAAATTCAATTTAATATTGTGCACAAGTTATTTCCCTTCTTTTCTCGAACACAAAGTCTCATAATAAAAAACTGAGAATGGGTATCTTTTTAAAAGGCGAATTCGGACCTAATAACAGTCCTCGACCGTCGCTCAAATTCTATCCTATCTTCAGATGAAGACCGTCTCCGTGGGCGTGGAATGCATCGCTATATTTCGCGCGTTTTAGATACACTCCTTTACCATCCATTTTGATCCGACACACAACTCTTCCCCTCTTCAGAAACAATCCGTTTCCCATTATTTTCTGCGCACCAGAACTGGCAAATCCTGACAGAGCTTCTATACGCACAGCCGGCAACACAGTCTTGGTAAGAATGGGTAATGCCTTGGTGGCCAATCCAGCCAACACTCCAAAGAAAATCACCTTTCATTTTCAAATTATATCTCAATTGAGCGGGACTCAGTCTCACGGTCAATCCTCTTCGATTATGATTCGCTTTGCCTATTCTTTTAATTTGCATTTTGTTCCACGCGATTTTGTCGCGACCATTGCTCATGTCTCGATAATTTATTTTTAATCTCACCGCTTCTCTTCGATTTTCAATGCTAAAGATACTTATAGTTCACGCATTACCCACCCTTTGTTGTTGAAATATTGGTATATGATGTAGGCAAACCTATATTTAGAACTTCTGTTTTGGTAACGAAAATTGGTATCAATGACATTATGGAAATTTGTTACGAATGTGGCGAATTGCAATAATACAATATTTCACTCATACAAGCATTTGTACACATATACGAGTCCAGAAAATCAATTTATACCCGAGCCTTTCTAAAGAAACAGCTGTGAATTTCCCAAACGTCAATTTTCAGAATCCTTACCAGGGCCCTGCGAATATTCAGTATTCGAAATGATATTCGATTTGACGGCAGTATTCGATTTGAATTCGATTCGGCAATCCGTGTCGAATATCTGTCGAATATCTCCGCAATATATATCCCTGCAATCTTTCCCTCTGTCGGAATGCACCGGATATCGGCGGGAGGAAAGCGTGCTTTAAAAATAGGCACTCATCAGCTTAAAACAGATTCCATCTCAAGCAACTCAGCATTCAGTGCCGGCGACGAATTTATCCGTCGCTCGTACTTCCTATTCCATGTGCTGGCGACGGATATATCCGTCGCCGGCAAATGGAATGGGGAGTACGGGCCAACATAGTTATGTTCCGGAGTAAAACACGATGTTTTTTCCGGTAGCGCTACCGGTAACCATTCTAATAAATTCGATTCGATATTCGATTCGATATTCGATTCGCGAATAATGAGCAGTATTCGATTCGGTGTTTGATTCGATCGCATTCAATATTGGCAGGGCTCTAATCCTTACATAATATTTATTACTTTCAGTCACGCACCATTGGTAACGAGCAACACAAAAATTTTAATTTTGACAACATCTGTAATGCGCATCCTTACATATTATGTGCATCTATTGGGTTCTTCTCCGCCAGTGGCAGCTGTGCTGTGTCCTCGGGCAAGGCACTTAATCCCGATTGCCCACAAGGGGGTGCGGCTGCGCTGTGTACTAAGGCGCACTGCACGTCGACAGTGCACTTGTCTTCAACCAATGCAAACCTGCTTGTGTGGAGTTAGTACGTTGGGAAGTCTGACAGTTGCTCGATGCTACTCGCTACTCTCCAACGGCTTCCCTCACCCATAAACATGTCCGACACGAGATTACTCTGGATGTCGAAAGTGTCGTTAAACCCAAATAAAAATGGGTAATTTGCACCCGTCCACATGAGGGTTGCTTTGTAACAAACTACTGTGTGCATACTGCATTTCAACAGAAGTACTTTTGAAACAAACTGTGTGTTGTTTTTTCTGCAATTAGCACTTTGTTTTACAAAATATCCTGGATCTGTCCCTGCCTTTATATACTCATTGTTTTGTAGATAGCATAACATGCTTTGCAAAGGAAAAAAGACTAACCAAAGTAACATTATCATATACATTATTTTATTCCAGGAAATGTAGCCAACGACGTTTGTACTTCTAACGCCTTCAGTGGGTGTTGGAAGCGAGGAACTCCAGATAACATGATAAACCCCATACAGTCCGCTAGACTGCGCAGTATTCGTGGATTTTCGATGAAATATGGTAAACTAGAAATCGGAGCAAAGATGCCGACTGGGGATTGGTTGTGGCCTGGTAGGTATAAATTCCTTATCTTCAAGCAAGAGTTTCAAGTGATTTTCTGAGCCATGCATACATACGAACTTTTGAAGACACCAAAAGGAATTTTGGACATCGGTGCATAGGGGCCGTTGTTTGTTTACTCGATTCTGTCAACTCATGTAAAAGAAGTCTAAATGTAGATTCCAGCTCAGCCTCCGACAATTGAGTGAGGCAGACTATACTTGCCAATAATTGCCCACCACAACGATCTTACAAGAGGTAGACTATACTGGCCTGAAAACATCGACACATCACCCTCGGGGAGAGGTACCACCTTTATCGAGAGGATCCCCTCTCACACTGGTCCTCACCCGAGGGAGAACATCATTTATCATATGACTATGACATTTTTACCCTAAATATCACTACTGTTTGACGATGTTTTCCACACTGTTGTATCACACCTGGTGAGATTTTTCCGGTTCAAAAGTCCATATCACACTCTTACGGAAATCAAAAATCCATATCACACTCCCACGGAAATATCCGAGAGTTTCCGTGAATAGTTTTCGTAACTAGGGAAGTCGTTGTTGTTTCGTCTGCTATTTTGTAACGGGCTTTTCACCGCATATTAATTAAAATGGCAAATTTGGGTGAATTTGACATCGAAACAATGTCATATGATAAACATATCATCATAACAGTGTGTTGATCCGTGTCGTCGCATCACGTCTCGTTGACGGCAGCTCGTGTGATCCGAAAATCTGGCCACCTCAACTCAACGTGATACTACGACACGGATCAACACACTGTTATGATAATATCTATATATCAAAGAACATCATAGAAATACCATAACATCTCGACTTACAACTCAGAACACCAAGACACCGGACTCCACCTTTGTTCATTGATAATATAACTTCTTTCATAATTTCTTGGAAAGCTGTTCCAAAATTGGGCGTAAAGATCTCCTTGTATAACAATAACAATAAATCAAAGTATTTCGCTAACAGTTAATGGGCTGTTACACTCCACCCTGTTTTTTGATAAAGCGAAGGTTATCTCCTGCTTAAATGCACTCACATCATTTCGTTCTTATGCACCCTCCCCCTTTAGCATGGTTTTGGAAGAATATTAATTGCAATATGGCTGCTCTTGTTATCAGAGAATCCACCCTGTATACTCATCAAAATCACAATCAACTACCCCCTTACTGCTTGGGTGTCTGGAAAAGATCTGAGTTGGTTTATATATGTAGTTAGTTATTTAAACTTTTAAAAATCAGGCCTTAAAATTTGACTCGATTCACGAGAATCTGCTTTGATTCCCGCGAACTCCTGTTGCTAGAATCAGTTTTCAGTTCTTATCCCTTTACCCAGCGGATCGGCCGCATCCGCCCGCGTACTATGCAAATTCAGCAGTTGAAAAATATTATTTTTATAAAAATATCAAAAAAACCACGAAAAAATGATATTTAAAATAATAAATTTTGATATCGGCTGGGCTGGGTAAAGGGTTAAATACATAAAATTTGAGAGTATTGTTATACCCATGTGAGTGGGACATGTACATATGCAATAATAAACATAAAACGTCTATATATTTGTACACTTATGAACGTTTAACCTTTTAAGGACCTAGTTTCAATTTTGGCATGTCATACATGTACGTGTAGAACACATGTTCCAATATTCGAGTTTTGGCGGTCTTGGTGATCAAATTTCAGTATTGTGGCAGTGGTGCCTAGTGAAGTCTTGACTGCCTGTAAAGGCAGCCAAAACTTCACTAGACATCACTGCTAAGTGAAGTGTTGTCATCTTATTATGAGGGTGAAAGGAATAAGAATTCTTCTGGCTTTTTAAGGCCAGTTTTATAATCAAGGACGAGAATCAAATGAACATTTCATGCGAATCCAAGTTGATTCTCATTGTTCATCCATTCTGATTCGAGCATAAGTTTTAAGCACTGAAAATGTTTCAAGAAAAAACATTAAAAATCTATTTTTTACTGATCCACATGTAGTTGATTTTTGCTGTAGTTGTGTGTGTTGATTTGGATTTGGAACTGAACATCATCCCTGGTACTTCCGTATAGACACGATTGACGTTTGTAAGACGACTTGGCAACACGATGGGTGACTGTACGGCGCCCTGACTCATCTGCATATTGCTTCTCTTGTTGATATCACCTAGATTGTATAAACTTGCTTTACAATTTCTCAATTTCTCGAACTCTATGTGTGGTTCATAAGGTTTTATACACAGTAGTTGAAACATTCTTTTCTTACGACCAACAGTTTTCGCCCCACTCCCTATTAACTCTTTACCTGTTCCTTTTTCATTCTCCCTTTGTCGGTTTTTTGAGAAATCAGAATCGGGGCGTTATTCGGTTACCCGACTAGCTTTCCTTTAGAATCTGGACTTGGGTACATGATAAATGTACATTTATTATCCATTATATTCACTGCAAGGTATTATTTCGTCTTTTGATATTTTTCAGCTATTTGGCTACTTCCTAAATGGAATAGATATGGCGGATGGCCAGCTTCTGGTGAAATTGACATTTGTGAATCTAGAGGTACATTTATATATAGATTACAGTACATACACAAAATCGTACAACATGGGGTAATTCGGAGATTGGGGAGTATTCGGCAGGTGTGTCGAGGACGGATACGAGAATTTTTTATTTTTGACTGGTGTATCTACCGAATTTGTCGCGCTGTGCGCACCGCGGATAGTGGGGCAAATTCGGCAGGTAATCCGGGAGAAGGGCACAAAGGTTATGCTTTCACCTGCACCCACCTTTCCTGCCGAATTCAAGTCTATGTATAAGGACACTCTATTTTACTAAAGTAACAACCTTCAGCTAAACACCGATCAGCGATATACATCTCACAGTGTCTTGTGTCGATATAACCAGAAAAAGCAAAATATTACAATAGCCACGTTATTTATATTTATTTATTGGGGTTTAAGGTCACATACTTATGCACAGTGGCTAATCGTGACCGTGACAGTTTTACGGGTGGAGGAAGCCGGAGTACCCGGAGAGAACCACCGAGCAACGACGAGCAACTGTCAGCTCCTCAACTGTCAGCACGGCGTCATCGTGCCCCCATGTAGGCAACCGGGATAAAGTGCCTTGCCCAAGGACACAACGCGGGTCGTCCCGTACGGGGATCGAACTCTGGACCTCTAGCAAAGAAGTCCAACAGTCTACCACTGAGCCACCGCTCTCCCAGCTACGTTATTAAAAAGCAACCGCTCTTGTTCGCTCGGATGTGTTTGTTAGAGCAATAGAGGAGATCAGCATTCCCCATCAGGGGCGGCGGAACGATTTTCAAAGTGGGGGGGGGGGGGGGGGGAGGGGGGGTGCTGGATCGAGCGATGGATGGTCGTTGATATGAAAATTGTAAATTCCAGGGTCCCAAAACCCCCATTTCCATGCATCTGAGTGGATATTTTGAGATTTTTCAGATGTATTTGAAAGATTTCAGACTTTGAGAGCCGTTAAAAACGTCTGTAAAGCATACAGGTGAACTCTATTTATCAGCTTTGGTCGTAACGACCAAAGCTGATAAATAGACCTCACCTGTATATGCTTTACCAGACGTTTACAGCAATTATACTGTCTGTAGATTATCTTGTCTGGGGGCGGATTAGGTACTTGTATGTCTGTAAGATTACGATCTACTTCAGTTAACCGATTTATTAACAGACTGTATACATTTTAGCGTTTGCTGCCATTTACTGCAAAAAATGATCTGAAATCCATCGAAACTTAACCAGTACGAGAGAAACATAGCTGGCGAAAATAGGGGCGGGGGCTCTGGATCCGCCCCTTGTTTCACCAGTCATTGGTTGTGTTAAAACATATGCATACAAAAAAACATGGCGCGGCAAAAAAGTGGAGGGGCTGAAGCCCCCCCCCCCCCCCCGGTTCCGCCGCCCCTGCCCATATTGGGTCACGTCGAAGTTTTCAAGACAAATCACACTTGGAATATTTAACAGGCGCAATCCTGGTCAGAAAATGGCGGACGTGAACTTGACTCAACGTAAAATAAATAGATTTTGGTATACTACGTGCTTGGTCATTTGTGTTAAAATTAACGTTTGTAGGAAGTAGGCTATCATTTGTAATATTCTCAATAATATGGTAAATGCGAGTTGGAAACAAAACTTTAGTTCAAAGTGAGATCCAAGTCACTTGAGTTGAGGGGGAGAATCGGGAAAGGCAAGGAGAGAGTGTGCAAAATGTGTAACTTAGGTGCAACGGATACCCTGGGACTTTCATTTTAGAATGCCTCAAATATTTGCCTAGTGGAACATGACTCCTTGGGAAACTAATGGAAAAATGGGATGAAAATATGAAGGATAACTAAGTGTATGAAGAATGACATGAGTAAAAGGATCAATGTTATAGTTGGGGAGATCGAGAAGGCACCAGTGGGGGAATTATGAAACAGTTTTTGACTGAATGCTAGGATATTAGGAGAGAGAGTGGGGAAGGAATACCTCAGCTGGGCACTGAATTAATATAGGTCTCATCGTTAGAGGGCCGAGACAAATCAGCGGGAGGCCGAAGATTTATTGTTATTAGTTCACGAAGACATTGAAGTAAGACTCTGACTGCATGCAGTCGGAATCGAGTTGCGTATCTTCCTTAGTAGTACAGGAGAAACGGACCCGGGCTTTTGGGGGAGCAGTTAGTGTTAAATTCCCATTTTTGGGTCAGAAAATTTTTCATGTGTAAAACTTCGGCTCCATCCAGCCAGATCCGGCAAGTGGTATACGTACTACATGCTATGGTATATATAGCGATATATGTGTACAAATAGCTTTGGGTGTGTAGCATGGGTATGTGATGGGAGATTGATGGGGGATTTAGCTGGGTTTCTTCTTTCAGAAAAGTTTTCCCCGCGAAACCGTTGATGTTGTAAATGCTGATGTTGTTAATGACGCTGTGACGTCATGATGCGCATGCGACATCATAGAAACGTTGACCGCTATTGTTGTCCACTGTACAATCCGACATTACGTTATTCGGGTCAGGTGCGTTGGGATTTCCGTACTGGACTGATATGGTAGTATAGTATGGGAGGTATATACCTCTATAGATCCTCTGTTAAACCTGAAACTACTAATCCACCTAATGCTTAGTGCTCTCTTATGACTGATATAGAGAGTATAGAATGCTAGGTCATGGAGTGTTATACATGGTTGTGTAGTATAGGATGATCTGTCTGTACTCTATGGGTCTACTGTTAGCCCTCAGTACAACTGATCTACTCATGGTGTTATACTGCCCTACCGTTGGTATTTGTAGTGCATAATGCTATGTCATGCAGTGTTATGGGGTATGCATCGTTGTCAAGTACGGCAAAAATGGCGTACTGTATTATCCCATTAGTAGGTAATAAAGGCAGATTCGGTATCACTTGTACACGATTTCGTACATGTACACGTACATCGATGTACACCTCCATAGGATTTAGTGTTAAAATCGTGTACAAGTACACGAAATGTCGTTTTTGGTGGTGATACAGAATCCGCAAAGCGGATTCTATATCACTGGATTCTATATACACATCGCTCAAGAGTGAAAAAATGTATGAAATTTTAAGAAAAATAAGGTGTATTGTCCGATACAGAATCCGCAAATGGGTTTCCCCCATAGGATTCAGTGTTAAAATCGCGAGCAAAAAACGTGTTGCGGATTCTGTATCGGCATCAAAAAGTGGTTTGCGGATTCTGTATCATCCGTATCTGTACACGATCATCCGTATCTGTACACGATTTTAACACTGAATCCAATGGAGGCGTACACGGAAACCATTTGCGGATTCTACATCATGAAATCGGCTTATGTACGGTACATGGAAAAGAGGTGATACTGAACCCACAAACCCACGAGGAGAGTAAAAACTGACACTCATCTCATATTTTTGTTCTGGTGTGAATGAAGGTTTTCGTTCAAAAGAGTCGACTATAAAACATGAGTGTCAGTTTTTGTTCTGGTGTGAATGAAGGTTTTCGTTCGAAAGAGTCGACTATAAACATGAGTGTCAGTTTTTGTTCTGGTGTGAATGAAGGTTTTCGTTCAAAAGAGTCGACTATAAAATATAATCTGTAAAAAAATAGACATTCATGTTTTGTTTCAATGTAAACGAAAAAAATTGAGTTTAGAAAAATTAGAAAAAATCAGAGGTAAAAAATCGTTTGTTCACGTTTTGTCACTGCTAATTTTGTGAAGTAAATTTTAATAAAATACTTTGTAGAATGTTTCATTCAAATAAAAAATAGTTCGTAATTGACACTCATGTTTTTGTTGTGGTGTGAATGAAGGTTTTCGTTCAAAAGAGTCGACTATAAAATATGAGTGTCAGTTTTTGTTCTGGTGTGAATGAAGGTTTTCGTTCAAAAGAGTCGACTATAAACATGAGTGTCAGTTTTTGTTCTGGTGTGAATGAAGGTTTTCGTTCAAAAGAGTCGACTATAAAATATAATCTGTAAAAAAATAGACATTCATGTTTTGTTTCAATGTAAACAAAAAAAAATTGAGTTTTGAAAAATTAGAAAAAATAGGAGGTAAAAAATCGTTTGTTCACATTTTGTCACTGCTAATTTTGTGAAGTAAATTTTAATAAAACACTTTATAGAATGTTTCATTCAAATAAAAAATAGTTCGTAATTGACACTCATGTTTTTGTTGTGGTGTGAATGAAGGTTTTCGTTTAATGGATCGTTTTAATAATAGATAATAAAACTCATTTTTCCACTCAATTAGGTTTGAGTGGTAAATTTTTAATATATTCGTGATAATGTTCGGAGATGTGAATGAATCTTTTTAACAGACGAAATTATTCTCAAACGTGTTAAATCAGAAACCGGTTTTCTTATGTGCTAAAACTTTTAAACTTTTTCAAAGTTCTTTTCAGTTCAACACTGAGTGAATGATTTGGAGATATGAATGAAATCCTTTTTAACAGACGTAATTATTCTCAAACGCGTTAAATCAGAAACCAGTTTCTTATGTGCTAAAACTTTTCAAACTATTCAAGTTTTCCCAGTTCGACTGAGTGAATAATCGGTGATGCGATTTTTAACGCGTTCGGAGGCAAAACGCATTTATATGGGTTTTATCGTGTAAAATGTTTTTTCTCAACTGGTTTTTAGTTATTATATTAAAGACAGAATATTTTATTTACTTAAAACATAAAAAATAATTATACATTTAATTTTGAAAATAATAAAATAACTCACATTAGCATACTCAAAGGAATATTAATAATTTAAAAACGAAAAATGTTTTTACAGATGGATGCCAAACGTCGAGGTCAGCTTTTAAGCGAATATGAACGTGCTAAGAAGAGCATTCAATCGGCTGACAGAAGCAGACGTCTTGGAGAGATTGAATTCAGACGCGAAGCCACAAAAATATTTAAACCTGTGATGGAGGTTCAAGAGCGAAGCAAGAAGGAGATCGTTGACGAATTGAGACCCATAAAAGAGGGTTCTTTGAGAATGGGTTCGTTGCCCGGTAGTTTTACGAAACAGTTTTCCTTTCAATCTACACCGGATTACGTTCCCACAGGGATTCAAACCAACGTGAGCGAGACCGACAGCTTCAACTATCACCACTGATAGCGTCGCGTCATCTGAGGATGGTGGTAAGAGAGATCTGTTGTATGGAATTTATAAGGATTCGGACGGTAGAACTTTTGTGGGCGATACAGAAGTGGAAATGGATGATGAAGATTTAATTGTCGGTTCGAATAAGTATAAAATAACTGATGGACTGCGCAAATTGCTCCTTTTCGACAAGCCTGGAGATTACACGGAACAGGATTTCGACAATTACGACGACATTCTGGTTCAGACCCACGCCATGCTGAGAAATAACGATGCCAGAGAGACAAGAACCAAAGCCAACAGAGGTTACAAGTGGACGAAAGTGGTGAAACCCATATGGGATATGAATAAGTAGTTCGTCGAATCGGTGACTGGTAAAGGGGTGAAAACCACTTTTCTTCCGAAAGATTCTGACGCTCTGTCTCAGAGATTGAGTTTGTTGATGGCAAGCAGACGTGCTGGTAACACAGGATTAGATAATCAAATAGTTAGCATATCTGACGAATTGTTAAGACAGAAGGTTTTGAATAAAAACCATTATAAAAGGCTGATGAACGAATTGAAGGATTGATGTATATAATAAGTAGAGAGAAACAAACAAACAAACAAAAATATATAAAATAAAAAAACAGTAAATTTTACACTAGAATAATAAAAGTATTTAAACAACAAACGACTTACCAGTGAAAAACAAAATATATATTATAAAATAAAAAAAATATGTTGGTGATAAAGAACAGGGGATACGTCAGAACTTACGTTCAAGGTGGTTCTGGCATCGTCAATTCTATAATGCGAGCGTTCACGAGTGATGTGGGTAGAAAACTCACATCGACCGCATTTGAGGTCGGTAAGAAGACGGCTTTGGATGCTGGTAAGAAAGCCACTTCCGAAGCCAGTGGTAGGATAGCTTCTGTGGCTGGCAAGAGGGCAGCCAACGCATTGATCGACAAGTTGATCAGTCCACCGGTGAAGCGAGCTGCGTTAGAGCAAACACCGAAAATTTGGAAAGATTTTAAGGATGCTGTGGTACCCATACAAGATTTAGCCAAAATGACGAGTGGATCTGGATTGAAGAGAACTCACGACGGTGTAATATAAATAAATAATAATATTAAAAACTGAGTTTGAAAAAACATAAAAAATTGTGTTTGAAAAAAATCTAAAATAACAAACAAAAAATAAAACAAAGATGAACATTAAAGATATGTCTTGGAACGATGCCGCAACCAAGAGGTCGAATAACGAGTTCTTTCCCAAAATCATAAGAGGCTTGATAGTGGGAAAATCGAATTGTGGCAAGACCAATCTGTTGATGAATCTGTTGTCCCGACCCGACTGGTTGGATTATGACAGATTGTTTGTGTTTGGCAAGAGCTTGTTTCAACCCGAATACAGATTGCTTCGAGAGTGCATGGATCGTAGATTGCCCAAGGACGTCATAGCCAGAATCAATGACAGTAGGGAGGAATTCGACAAAAGTGAAGCTCCTCTTTCGACCATTTTGGACGGTGCGGCGATGGAATTGATGAAGAGAAATGCATCTTCGAACATCAAGTGTCGATTTTATGAGAACGCTAGCAACGTTCCGGATCTAGAGAATTGAAATCGGAAGATAAGAATCTTATGATTTTCGACGATCTGCTTTTGGAGAGACAGAACCGATGCGAATCGTATTATGTTAGGGGTCGACACAGCAACGTGGACTGTTTCTACCTGTCGCAGAATTATTTTCGATTGCCCAGACAGACGATAAGGGAGAACGCTAATTTTCTATGTCTCTTTCGCTAAGATCTCAAGAATCTCAATCACATCTACGGCGATCACGTCGCAAACGACATGAGCGTGGCGGAATTCAGGAGATTCTGCAAGAGGGTTTGGGATGGAGGACTTTACAATTTCATCGTGATCGATTTGACTAGTGAATTTAATCACGGAAAATATTGGTGCGGATTCGACAAGTTTTATGTTTCTGATGATAATAAGAGAGAGCGTGAAAATAAAAAAAAATTAGAAAATAATAAATCTTCAAATAATTAGTTTTGAAAAAATAAAAATAAATTAAAATATAATGTTTGAACAAGAAGAATTGTTAGAACGGATAGCTGAGAATACGGCTGCAAAACAATCCATTCAAATCATGGTGAGTGGCGATTCGACTCGATTCACAACGAAATTCGAACCTTCCATCAAACTGAATAGAGAGAAAAGATACGAGATGGCGTTGGTGAATCTGGAGACTTATTATTCCTTTCCCAACGTCACCGAAAAGAATAACTCGTTCAAGTATTCCGACAGAGTGGAGTGGTTGGAGATTTGAATTCCCAAAGCAAGTTACGACATAGACGATTTGAACAATTACATTCAGACGCGAATGAAGACAGATGGAAAGGAAAGCAACAAGATCAGACTCGCTCCCAATCCTAACACATTACAGACGATGTTGGATTTGGAAGATAATTTTCGAGTGGATTTCAATACAGATGATTCTATAGGCAAGATGTTGGGATTCGATCGAAAGATGTATCGAGGCCACGCGGCATCTGAAAATACAGTCGACATTCTCGCAGTCAATAGCATTCTGGTGAATGTGGATGTGATTGCTGGAAGTTACGTGGATGGTAGCGCTCAACCGACGATCTATTCCTTCTTTCCAAACGTGTCGCCGGGTTATAAGATCGTGGAGCGACCTCAAAATTTTGTTTATCTACCAGTGATTTTAGACACATTGTATAGTCTCAAAACCACGTTGACGGATCAAAATGGTGAACTGTTAGATCTTCGCGGAGAGAGGGTGACGATACGATTTCACATAAGAGAAATATAAAAGCAAAAAAAAAAAATATTGTGTATATATATAAATAACAAAAATAAAATAAACGTAATATTAATTTTACAAACATTATTTAATATATATAATTATCATTAAAACAAAAAAACAATTGAAGAAAATATATTTTAAAAAAAAGAATTATGACACAATATGTGGTTAAAAACATGAACATATCCATAGGACAGAGGAAGAAACTTAAGAGAGCGTTAACAACTCGAGGCGAGGCAGTGAGATTCAAATTCAGTCACGAAGATCTGATGAGTGGCGGTCAGGATTCGATCGCCTGGACCAGAAGTCAAATCAAAAGGATGGAGGAAGCAATTCGTGATGTAAGAGGGTTTACGGTGAGATTGAGTCCCGCTCAATTGAGATACAATTTGAGAATGAAAGGCGGTTTCCTACAGCTATTGGCAGGAATCGTCGCAAAAGCATTACCCTTCGCCACAAAGGCACTACCCTTTCTCAGAAAGACTCTCGGCGTGGGAGCTCTCACGGGACTCGCGAGTTTGGGAGTTGAGAAATTAATGGGTGGCAGCGGACTGTTTTTGAAGAAGGGAGGAGCCGTGTGTCGCATCCACGTAGACAACAGTGGTAAAGGATTGTATCTAGAACCCGTTAGAGGTAACAACTCTTTGAGTGGAAATGGTCTCTATCTGAAGAGTGCACGGAACATTGGGCGACTCGGCAAGGGTTTGTTGTTTTGTGAGAATTCGCCGTTTAAGAATATACCGATTTTGAATATGTCATTATAATGTAAAAAAATTATATAATTATATAAATAGAAAATATAAATCATAGAAAGTATAAAATAATATATAAAATGGATAAAAAGATGGAAAAACAATTAGACGATAATGATGTATATCGTGAGATAGAGTGCGAAAAAGATGTGGAAAAACGATTTGACGCTAATGATGGATATCTTAGGAAAGAACTGATAAAAGAGTTAAATAAAGATCGGGATATACGGTTGAAATTTAAAAGAATGAGACGTTTTCCACTGTTACCACTATCTTCTGAAGAGAATGGTAATGATGTGAGTGTTACCAAGAGATGCACAACATTCATTCATAATTATGATTCGGATAAACAAATGTGTTGTTATAAAAACGTAGCATATCACAAAAAAAAATGAATAAAAGAAGAATCGATGCTGAAATTTAAGAAAAAAGGAAACGTTATTATAATATATGGGTAATAGTGAAGAAGGAAAACAAAAAAAAAACAAAAAAAAAGTAATGAGATCTAAAGATGATCTCATTACTTTTTTTTTTTGTTCTTCTTCGCTAAAAATCAATCTCTCTATTGTTTATATTTCCAAGTCCGTTATTAGCATGTTGACACTCGTGTTTTCTCCTTTTTCGCAAATGTGTTGAATGTTTATCTTTACTTTTTTGAGTTTTTTCACTTCGGTCCATGCGCTCTCACCACCCGATTTGTTCACAAGTTCAAGTGAGATGTTTGGATATATGTAACTTCCATAGAACAACGACAAATTGTCCTTGTCGGATTCTCTGTCTTTGGCGACGATGATATTCTGCAGATCGCTTTCGTAGTCGTAAAACAAATCGAGCATGGCTTCGTCCAATTTCAAAGGCATGTTATATCTGTCGTAGTAGCGCTCTAAGCCTTTCGTCTCGACCTCGTTCAATTTGATGGAATTGTGTCATTGTAATCTATAGATTTTAAAACCGAATTTTTTACATGTTTCAACTTGTTTCAATTTCAATTCGCATCTTTTAGGTGTTGTTGTCATGATCGATTATTTGGTTTTTTGTTTTATGAATTCTTGCAAATAATATATATTTTAAATTTTGTATTTAAATAATAATTTGTTAAAAAAGTTTGTTTTGTTTTTTTTAGTCTTTATATATATAAAAAAAAGTTTTTTTAATTTTAATTTTCTTTAATGTGAAAAAAAATTTTTTTGTAAAAGTTTTTTTCTCTTTATATATATGTTTTAATTCCTTCAAAAAAAATTTTTTTTTTTTTAAAATTAATCAATTTTTTCACGTTAAGGAACATCAAAAAATTGATTAATTTCATCCAAAAAAATTGTTTTTGAAGGAATTAAAACATATATATAAACAATTTTAAAACTTTTTTTTTATATATATAAAGAGTAAAAAAACAAAACTTTTTAACAAATTATTATTTAAATACAAAATTCGAAAAAAAATATTGTTACAAATGGAGCAAACAAATAAAAAAATTGAAAATTTAAATGAGAAAACCGTACCTCAGTTAAACGAGATTTGTAAACTATTAAAAATTCCACATTTCAGAAATCATAGAACTAAATCAAATGAAAGTGTCAATGACACTGTAGCTCAACTTGACAAACTTGAACTTGGTAAGTTATAAATGAAATGGCAAAATTGAAGATCATTGGTACCAATGTCATTTTTTTTTTGCCAGTGGCAACATTTTTTGACAGAAACCGAAGAAAATCAATAGCTCCCATCTAGAGGCCTCCCCAAACAAGCATGCCAGATTTCAAAGCCCTGTAGGGTGTACAAAAGGGAAATATTGTGGTCTGACTAGACTAAATTCTAAGAACGTTGGCCGTGGCAACATTTTTTGATGGAAATGGAAGAAAATCGATAGCTCCCATCTAGAGGTCACCGTAAATAAGCATACCAGGTTTCAAAGCAATCTAGTCATAAATGTGCCCTGTAGGGTGAGCCAAAGGGAAATATTGTGGTCTGACTAAACTAAGTTCTAAGAATGTTGGCTGCGGCAACATTTTTTGATGGAAATTGAAGAAAATCGATAGCTCCCATCTAGAGGTCACCCCAAACAAGCATGCCAGGTTTCAAAGCAATCCGATCATAAATGTGCCCTGTAGGGTGTGCCAAAGGGAAATATTGAGTCTTCTGACTAAACTAAGTTCTAAGAACGTTGGCCGCGGCAATATTTTTTGACGGAAATTGAAGAAAATCGATAGCTCCCATTTAGAGGTCTCCCCAAACAGGCATGTCAGGTTTCAAGGCAATCAAATCATAAATGTGCCCTGTAGGGTGTGCCAAAGGGAAATATTGTGGTCTGACTAAACTGAGTTCTAAAAACGTTGGCCGCGGCAACATTTTTTGACGGAAATTGAAGAAAATCGATAGCTCCCATCTAGAGGTCACCCCAAACAAGCATGCCAGGTTTCAAAGCAATCCAATCATAAATGTACCCTGTAGGGTGTGCCAAAGGGAAATATTGAGTCTTCTGACTAAACTAAGTTCTAAGAACGTTGGCCGCGGCAACATTTTTTGACAGAAATTGAAGAAAATCGATAGCTACCATCTAGAGGTCTCCCCAAACAAGCATACCAGGTTTCAAAGCAATCTGATCATAAATGGACCCTGTAGGGTGTGCCAAAGGGAAATACTGAGGTCTGACTAAACTAAGTTCTACGAACGTTGGCCGTGGCAACATTTTTTGCCGGAAAATGAAGAAAATCGATAGCTCCCATCTAGAGGTCACACTAAATAAGCATACCAGGTTTCAAAGCAATCAAATCATAAATGTGCCCTGTAGGGTGTGCCAAAGGGAAATATTGTGGTTTGACTAAACTAAGTTCTAAGAATGTTGGCCGCAGCAACATTTTTTGACGGAAATTGAAGAAAATCGATAGCTCCCATCTTGAGGTCACCCCAAACACGTATGCCAGGTATCAAAGCAATCCGATCATAAATGTACCCTGTAAGGTGTGCCAAAGGGAAATATTGAGTCTTCTGACTAAACTAAGTTCTAAGAACGTTGGCTGCGGCAACATTTTTTGACAGAAATTGAAGAAAATCGATAGCTCCCATCTAGAGGTCTCCCCAAACAAGCATACCAGGTTTCAAAGCAATCTGATCATAAATGTGCCCTGTAGGGTGTGCCAAAGGGAAATATTGAGGTCTGACTAAACTAAGTTCTACGAACGTTGACCGTGGCAACCTTTTTTGCCGGAAATTGAAGAAAATCGATAGCTCCCATCTAGAGGTCACCCTAAATAAGCATACCAGGTTTCAAAGCAATCAAATCATAAATGTGCCCTGTAGGGTGTGCCAAAGGGAAATATTGTGGTTTGACTAAACTAAGTTCTAAGAACGTTGGCCGCGGCAACATTTTTTGATGGAAATTGAAGAAAATCGATAACTCCCATCTAGAGGTCACCCCAAACAAGCATACCAAGTTTCAAAGTAATCTGATCATAAATGTGACCTGTGAGGTGTGCCAAAGGAAATTGTGGACGTACGTACTAACGTACGTCAGCTTGACTTTGTCAAGTTGAGCTAAAAAAAATGAAGTCATACAGGAATATTTGCGAAACGCTAGAAAGGCAAACGAAATGTCGATAGCAACGACGTCAAAAAATGAATTGGTTGTGAAAAATGAGAAGAAGAAAACGATAGTAAAAGGAATCGAAATGCCGACGTCGAAAAAAACCAAAAACGTTTCGATTGTGAAGAATAAGAAGACAACTAAACGAAAAGCCATTGAAGAACTTCAAGTTTCAAAAGAAAAGAAAAACTAAAATGAAAACGAGTGATGCACTTCAGATTCTAGACAAACGAGATATATCGAGCGAAATTCGACAAGCAATCAACGAAGGGAAAGGAAAAGAATATGTAGCACGACTCATCGTGGAACTATTCCAATCAAAGCCCGTAGAACGGGAGAGTGCGATCAAAGGCATTTTTAAAACTTTCGACGTGGTTCCCTCGTTCAAGAAAATCGATCCGAAATTGTTCATGGAACGGGTGAAGAAAAAAGTATTGGATTTGTTTCGCGAACACATGAACGTGGGACTAAAAATTAAGATGATACTCCATTGCGTGATGAAAAAAATCGACGTGAAGTCTGGCGAGAGCATCGTGAAAAATGCATATTTCAGATCTAACGTCGAACCCGTACTTCGAGGTTCAGATTTATCAGACGTTTTCGAAAAGATGAAAGATAAGATGTTGACATCTCTCACGAATTATCAACATGATTGGATGTTCGATGAGGTGTTGAAACTCGAAATTCATATAACTGAAAACGATTCGTTGAAAGGGTCTTCCTACGTGAAATTACCATATTTCTTAGCTAAAAAACAATCCGTGGTCAATGTGAGAAATAAAGATGATCAGTGTTTTAAATGGGCAGTCACCTCCGCTTTATACCCTGTCAAAATGAATTCCGATAGAGTTTCTCATTACGAGGAGACTTCTAAAAATCTCGATTGGACCGGAGTGACTTTTCCAACAGAGTTAAAACACATCGAACGTTTCAAGACTCAAAATCCCACCGTAGCAGTGAACGTCTTGGGATACGACGATGAAAAACGAATGATCTATCCTCTCAGACAGACTTCGTATCTCGAAAGAGAAAAGATGATTATTTTATTACTGATTTCGAATGGTGACAATCGTCATTATTGTTGGGTTAAAAATCCGAGCCGATTACTGTCGAGACAAAATAATAAACATAAAGGAAAGATATGTTTATGTTGCAACTGCATGAATATGTTTCAGAGCGAAAAATCGTTAGGGAAACATAGGGAATATTGCAATGAAAATCAAGGTGTCGCCATCGAAATGCCCAAACCCAACACCATCGTGAAGTTTGAAAATCACAATAGAAGTTGAAAGTACCATTCGTCGTGTACGCCGATTTCGAATGTTTCACCGCGAAAATGAGTTCCTGCCAACCCAACGCTCTTCAAAGTTACGTCAAAAGATATCAAAAACACATACCTTCAGGCTATTGCATTTACGTGAAATGCGCTTTTGACTCACAACACGACATGTGTCCCTTCACCTACACGAAACAGTGCGAAGACGACGACGTGGCCCAAAGGTTCGTGGAAGAGTTAGAATCGAAAATTCAAATGTTATACGACAAATTCAAAACTCCAGCGAAAATGATCATCACGCGAGAGCAGCAGGACGAAAATAACAGAGCCACCGAATGTCACATATGCAGACAATCGTTCAACGAGAATTTGGAGGAAAATAAGAAGGTCAGAGACCACGATCATTACACGGGTCTGTATCGCGGTCCGGCTCACAGCAAGTGTAATTTAAAATATCGAGACGCCATTTTCTATCTGGTGATATTTCACAATCTCTCGGGTTACGACAGTCATCTGTTCATGAAAAATCTTGGCACTTCCCATGAAGAATTAAATTGCATCGCGAACAGCGAAGAAAGATACATTTCCTTCATGAAATGGAAGCTCATGGAGAAGAAATGAGTAATCGACGGAGAGACATTGAAAGAAAAAACGAAATTCATTCGTAGAGCCATACGTTTCATCGACAGTTTTAAATTCATGTCGACCGCTCTGGAAAAATTAGTCGATAACATGAGCAAGGATAAATTTAAAATCACGAGCGAACATTTCGGAGAATGAGTAGACGTCATGTTGAGGAAAGGAGTCTATCCTTATGATTACATGAACGATCTAAAGAGATTCGACAACACCGCACTACCTTCGAAAGATGATTTTTATTCGAAATTATACGAATCCAACATTTCCGACGAGAATTACGAACACGTCAAAAACATGTGGAAATCATTCGATATGAAAAACATGAGAGATTATCACGATCTCTATCTGAAGACCGACGTTCTGCTCTTGGCAGACGTGTTCGAAAATTTTCGAGACGTCTGTCATCGAAATTACGATCTGGATCCTGCTTGGTATTTCACCGCACCCGATATGACGTGGGACGCTCTGTTGAAGACCACCGAAGTCCAATTGGAATTATTATCCGATGTGGACATGTTGCTCATGTTCGAAAGGGCTGCGAGAGGTGGCGTCTCGATGATCTCTTACAGATATTCTGAAGCTAACAATCCCTACATGAAAGAAGGTTTCGATTCAAAACAGTCGAATAAATACATACAGTATTGGGATGCTAATAATCTGTACGGTTGGGCTATGAGTTATCCTTTACCGATTGGAAATTTCGAATGGGTGACAGAACAGGAAGAGATGGAAAAATGGAGAGACTATCCTTGCATTTTAGAAGTCGATTTGAACTATCCAGAAGAATTACAAGATCTACACAACGATTATCCACTGGCTCCTCAACGAATGGAACCGAACGAAGGAGACGAGGAAAAACTCATTCCCAATTTATTTAACAAACGTAACTACGTCATCTACAGTGAGAATTTGAAACAATACGTCGATTACGGGATGAAATTAGTCAACATACATCGCATCATTCGATTTGACGAAGAGCCTTGGATGAAAAAATACATCGATCTCAACACGAATCTCAGAATTCGAGCTGAGAACGATTTCGAAAGAGATTTCTTCAAACTCATGAACAACTGCGTGTACGGTAAATTGATGGAAAACATCAGGAAGAGAACCGACGTTCGACTCGTCACGTCTGAGAAAAGAGCTAAAACATTAGTGGCGAAACCCAATTACAAACACCGAACCATATTCGACGAAAATCTAGTGGCCATTCACATGCAAAAGACGCACCTGAAGTTCAACAAACTGTATTATCTCAGACCGATCATCTTAGATATCAGCAAGCGATTGATGTACGAGTTTCACTACGATTACGTCAAACGAAAATTTGGTGATAAAGCCAAACTACTGTTCACCGATACAGACAGTTTAGTTTACGAGATAGAGACGAAAGACGTCTACCGAGATATATCTCCGGACGTGGCCGTGTGGTTCGACACGAGCAATTATCCCGTCGATCACCCGTCCAACATTCAATCGAACGACAACAAGAAGGTGTTGGGTAAATTTAAGGACGAGAGCGGCGGTAAACAAATCATCGAATTCATGGGCTTGAGACCAAAACTGTATGCTTATCATCTAGAAGATGAAGAGATCAATAAGTGCAAAGGGGTTAAAGCGTGCGTGGTGAAAAAAAACATCTCTTTCCAGGAGTATAAAGATTGTCTGTTAGGAAGTGGTCCGGTGTATAAGACTATGAAATCGATTCGAAGCGAAAATCATGACTTGTATACTGAAATAGTCAACAAGATTTCGCTGACGGCCAACAACAATAAGAGATTCGTGTTAGACGATAAAATAAGCACTTTGGCACTCGGACATTGGACTTTGGATCTAATTTTAGACGATATGATTTTGGATGATTGGATTCCAGATATGAGTAAGGATGATAGGATTCCAGAAAATCAAGAGGAACTAGACTTTATGATTCTGGAGAATCATGGCTTTTCCCGATGAGATTCCATGATTTTTCATGACCCCACAGTGTCTGATGAATTGTTTTCAACTGTCTCACTGAAGTTCCTTCATTGATGTTATGAGAAAGGTGAGTATAGTAGTCTCAAACGACTCAGTTTGATAAAAAAAATTGTTTAGGTAAAAACCATCATTAACGGTGGAATGGGTTAATGTCAATATCGTCGTCCAACAAGTTAATGACCGACAAAAGGAGTTATGTTTGTTTGACACATACCCACGTAGAGCTGTGGCTATTTGAAAATGGTCCATTTTATCTCAAATGCATCCAAAATATTGATGCCTGGCAGCTTGTAGAGGGTTAACAAGTGCTAACAGGAATATTAATTTATGCAACTTGTAATGTCACACCAAGAACTGTGAATGACTTATGTTGATTTCTCCTCTTAACTTTGGGTGCTTCAGGTATGCAAACACAGCCCATTTTATCAACATTTTGATGTTTGAGAACCTGCATAGGGTTAACAAATGTTTCCAGGAATATTTTGTACATGCAATCTGTAATGTCACACTAAGATCTGAGAATGGCCATTTTTTCTTGAAAATCTACGGGATGTTTTCAAAGAAATCCTCAGATAACACGAATTTTTAACCTTTTGAGGGGTATCTCTCTGTAACCAGCTCTAAAGGGTTAATGCTTGGTTTTGTGAATATCTTCATTACTTACAGAAATTATCGACGGTGAATTCCACTTCCAATGAAGGAGGTTATGTTTATCTCGTAGGTACACATTTGGTGTTATGGTTGCCCAAGAACAGCCCATTTTCTCCAAATGTGTATGCTTTGCAGCCTCTGGAGGGTTAACAAATGCTTACCGAAACATTTTGTTCATGCAACTTGTAATGTCACTCGAAGACCTGCGAATGGTCAATTGCTCTTGAAATTTTTTGTTGAGAAATCCACAGAAAACTGGAATTTTAAGCTTTTAAGGGGTATATCTCCTTAATCAAAATGGGTTAAGACCTCGATTTTTGAATACATTTACTACTTACAAAAATGTTTCCCTGTCAGTTTTGCGTCTGGTAAAAGAAGTTATGCATCTCTGTTGCATTCCCATTTGATGTCGTTGGTGTCCAAAAAAATTCTATTTTTCCAAAATTTTCACATTTAGCAGTCCATGGAGGGTTAATAAATGCTTCCCGGAATAATTTATCCTATCAATTGGTAATGTGACACCAAGACCTATCAGTGGCCATTTTCTCTTGAAAACTCTACCAGATGTTTGTAAAGAAGTCCAGGGAAAACATAAATTTTTAAGCTTTTGATGGGTATCACAATTGACAATCACAAAAGGGCTTAACGCTTGGTTTTTTGAATACTCTTATTACTTACAAAAATGGCCCTCGATGAATTCCACTTCCAACAAAGGAGATTATGTTTATTTCTCAGGTACACATTGGGTGCTGTGCGTGTCCGAAAACAGCCCATTTCAACAAAATTACAATGCTTGGCAGCCTCTAGAGGGTTAATAAACGCTCACTGGAATATTTTGTCCATGCAACTTGTAATATCACACAAAGACCTGCGAGTAGTCAATTTTTCTTGAAAACCTACAGGATGTTTTTAGAGAAATCCACAGAAAATGGGAATTTTAAGATTTTAAGGGGTCTCTCTCTTTAGCCTGTCCAAAATGGGTTAAGACTTCGACTTTTGAATACCCTTACAAAAATGTTTGTGTATAGATTGTGCGCTCGATAAAGGAAGGCACTTTTCTTTGTGGCGTACCCATTGGGTGCTGTTGGCGTCCAAAAACAGCCCTTTTTATCACAATTTTGACTTTTAGCAGCCCGTGGAGGGTTAACAAATGCTCACCGCAGTATTTTGTCCATGCAACTTCTATTGTCACCCCAAGGCCTGGGAGTGACTAATTTTTCTTGAAAATCTACAAGACTCGTTTAGAGAAATCCACGAAAAACATGAATTTTTGAGCTTTATGGGAGTATTGCTGTTTAACCAGCCCAAAACGGGTTAACGCTTGGTGTTTTGAACACCCTTATTACTTACAAAAATGATCCTCGGTGAATTTCACTTCCAATAAAGGAAGTTATGTTTACCTCTCAGGTATTGTTTGGGTGCTGTGGAGGTCTGAAACCGGCCCATTTCATCAAAATTTCGATGTTTGGCAGCCTGTGGAGGGTTACCATATGCATCGCCTAATATGTCGTGTGTATCAAAGGTCGTGTCATGGGTAGGTCTAGCAATGATGAATGTTAAAAAAAAATCTACAAGACCTGCTTCGAGAAAGTGCCGATAAACCCAAATTTTGGCAGTTTTTTGCCAATTCTGGCGAAATAAGGGTTAAATCGAAAATTCCGCTTTGGTACATTTTTAGATTTTTAGCCCCTCTATGCGTGTGCCAAATTGTGTGAAAATCGGTTCGAAAATGGCTTCTGAATCGTACGGACAAAATGTGTGGAAAAAAAAAAAATAACAATAATAATCTGTAGAAAAGCAATAGTCTTTTCCAGAGGGAAAAGCCTAATTATATGGATTCAAGATTATGGAAATCGATAGAGACATCGAGAGAGTTAGTTTAAAAAGAAAAAGAAAAAAAAAAAATAACGTCATTTTAGTGAATTATAATAAAATAAATAAAAAAAAAATATATATGCATTTATGAATAAGAAAATAGAGATATCCGTAGAAGGTGTCGTCTTACCTAACGAACCCCTATCCAACATTGATCTGTCGAATGTGGCGAAGGATTTGAAAATCAAAGATTTTCTAGGCGTGTTTTCTAGAGATGCCTTGCTGAAGAGAAGACCTCGACAATCGGAATGCGGAATTTTAAATCTAGACGATTTATCGGGTGAAGGCACTCACTGGATGGCGTGGTTCAAGAACGGGAAGAAGAATTATTATTTTGACAGCTACGGAATCTCAGCGCCGAAAGAAATAAAGAACTATTTCAACAAATCGATGGTTCGTTACAACACGGAACAAGTGCAATCACCAGATCAAGTGTTTTGCGGTCATCTGTGTCTCTACATTCTCAAGAGATGGTCTGAAGGAGATCGGTTTCAAGACATTCTCAATGATTTACATTAGAGAGAGATTTTTTTATAGTATATAAAGATAAAAAATTATTTAAAAAAATTTTAAATGAATAAAAACGAAAAATAAAAAAAAAATAATTCATTTTTTAATAAACTGCATTTTGAAATATATTTTTTTAAAAACAAAAAATCTCAAAACAACATGCCAGTCGATAAATTTGGTAGAAGTGACGACGAAAAAGTCAACATAAGAAAGAAGAGGAAGACGCTCGAAGTCGACGATGGTTACGACATTGCCAACTTGGACGAATGTTACGTTTGGAGATACGAACCTTGAGAGGAACCTTTGAACATGAACGATAAGAAGCTCTACAATCTTCCCGAGCTGATAGATCTCGCAGATGCTGCGACTAAAAAATACGTCGACAGGGGGAACGCCGATTTCGAACTAATCATGCTAGATAATTACGTGGATAAAACCATGACCGATGATCTCTATCTGAAATCCAAACGTTTGGTGAACGTTGTGAATCCCATAGATCCCACCGATGCCGCAACCAAGAAATACGCGGACGACTCTCATGTGCGATTCAGCGTACACCTGAGAAATAGATACGTTCAGAAAACGATGCACTCGGAATTGAATGCCAATTCTAACAAGATAACGAACGTGGCCACTCCCACGAATCCCAAGGACGTGGCGAGCAAACACTACATAGATCTGGAACAGAGAAAGTCTGACAGACGAGAAATAAAATCGGATCTGAATGCGGGATTCAACAAGATATTGAATCTGTCAAAGGTCGACTACGCGGATGCAGATTCAACCGCGGTCAACAAGGGCTACATAGATTCTGCCGTGACACGATCACAAGAATACCTAGAATCGCAAGTGGATGATCTCTACCTGAACAAACAATCTGGTGGAACCATGGAGGGTGGTATCAACATGAACGGTGAGAATTTATTCAGACTCAGTCACGATCCCGAATTCGATTCCAGTGCAGTCAGCAGGAAGTACGTGGACGTCAACTCGGTCTGGAGAAAGGGTGACATCATGGAAGGTAAACTAGACATGGGTGGACATGCGCTCACGAATCTACCGGATCCTGTGAACATGATGGATGCTTGCACCCTGATTTCGGTGGTGGAGAAAGTCAAATATGCTAGACAATTGATCACCGTGTGGGCCGAGGAGAGCGGCATGTTAGAGGAGGGAAAAGCTGAGTGGTCTTTCGGAAATGGAGGTAGTGGATCGCAACATGGTCAGGTGGGATATCCCATGCCGTTGGGAGGTGAAATCCTTCGAATGAGTCTGGCTTCCACGGATTTGAATAACAGAGCGATCATCAATCTCATGGTAAATGGAGTAGAGAGCGATAAGAGATACAGCATTGAAAAGACTGAGAATCAACACGCGAATGTCAGCACATTCGGCATGCCTCTCAAAGTGAACGCTGGAGACAGGATTAATTTCATTATGAAAACCAATAATCCCAAAGCCGCCACTTCCGTGGTGAGCCTACTGATCGAACTAGATCCTTTGAACAAACAGTGAGCGCGTGGAAATAATTAATTAAAAAAAAATAATGTGTGATTATTAAAAACAAAAAAAAGTAATGAGATGTAGAAAGATGTTCAATCTCTCTAGATCTCATTACTTTTATTATTTTTTTGTTTGTTTTTTTTTTAATAATTACTCATTACTTTTTTTATTTTTGTTTTAGTTTTTTTCACACACGTCTCTCATTGAATGATCGACATCTTATTTCCATCCGATTCGAATTGTAATTCTCTGTCCGACAGGACCAGGGCGAAGGCTTCGTTTTTTCTTGGCACGTTCCTATCGAATTGCATCTTGATCTGAATATCTAAGACGCTACTCTTGAGTTGTTCACTCTGTTTACTGTCGTCGAATACGAACATGGGATACATCGACTTGTATTCGCCAGGAGATATGTTAGGGTTGCTCATCAATTTGTCTAGACCGTGATACTTCTTTCTAAAATCAGCGGCATTGCCGTACAGTCTGCAGAAATCGTTCTTGTCGAACGATGCATTGTAATCGATTGCTGGATATCTCGTGGCATTCAGAAACACTTGCATGTTTCTCAAATGGCAGTGTTCGAACAGCAATGCATTCTTTTCCTGAGACCCGTCCCTATCAGTCTGAAACGCAACCACGATTGCTGTAATTGTTGTTCGTAAAACTTTCCGATGATCTCTTCTCCATCCAAAGCTTCGATTTCGTAAGTCACTGGATCGGTGTGAAATATTTTGATTATCACAAAGATTTCCGAGGTCCATCGAGGAGTATAACCCTTTTCGAAGTGCTTCTTATAAGCGTAGATTCTCACTCGATCACTGACCGCAAATTTCGGCGTTCTAGACTTCTTCCTAATCTTAGATCTTTCAGGATATAGATTCGCGTAGACCCGTTTTTCATTTCGAGGATCGCTAGCTTCCACGGGAGTCATCTTGATCGATCTGTGTTGCGTGTTGTTGTAATCTTTAACCAGACCGTTCAGAGCGTATATGTATTTCTTGGTCGAATTCGCCGTGAAGTATCTATGCATCTTTTCCTTCATCGTTCGATTCCAACGTTCCACCATGCTGGCTTTCTCTTCATTTTCGATCGAGTAGAGGTCGACCAATCGATGAACGTGCTTGTTGTAGAATTCCTTTCCCTTATTCACCCACAATTTACTCGGTTTTTGAGAAGACGAGTCAAACACGCTCTTCAGAGCTCGGCGACGCAAGGTCCCGATTTATTCTTCAATGCTCTGATCCAACCGTATTTGGAAAACACGTCGATGACCGTCAATAGATATTTGACACCCTCGTTCCACCTCGAAAATGATCTCATGTCGACCAAGTCGGCAGACCAAATATCATCCAAACCCTTCACGAACACCCTTCTCTTTCGAAATTTATGCACAATGGGTTTGTGTAACTCCTCGGCCAATTCGCTCGTCAATAATCGTTTCTTCTTCTTTTCAGATGCGCTTTTTTTTTTGAACGCCCCATCCGAATCGACGTTTCGCACCGATCAGATTACCGACTAACGAACGTTCTATCTTCTCTCTCCTGGTCAGATTCGATATGCCTCTCAATTTCCCCAACATGTTTTTATCGCAGACGTCGTTGTGAGTCTTGGTGTCGGGATGTCTGGTGTAGCACAGATCGTGATCATACGCAGCTGCGTCCACCCTATTCACAGGTTTGCTCCAAGATTTAGGAGTCAGATCGGCGTTGAGTCTCTTGTTCAATTTCGTTCCAAGTCCCGTGAAATTGTGACCAGGCAGATGCATTTCGAAAGGTAGATTATTGATCATTTTATTCACGATGCCTTTACCTTTGCTCGCATTCTTTTTTTTTACGAATCGAGACTTGATAGAACCACACATGTTGCAAATTCCGCAAAGCATCTGTCTATCGTTTTTAGTTCATACTTCTCGAGAATTACTCATCTCGGTAACTCTCTTACCTTTTACGCAATACATTTTTAAGAGTTATTTAAATTAATTTCGTTTTTATTTTATATATATAAATTTAATATTTTTTTTTTTAAATTCTGTTCTTATTATATATATATATTTTTTTCAATCGCTGCTCTTGAGTTCTATCATCTTACTGAATTCCTCCCTGGCCTCTTTCCTCCCCTTTTCCACGAAAGAATCCTTCATCTCTTCCTTGATGATCTGATGAGTCTTGATTCTCACAGCTTCTTTCATGGCTTCATATTTCATATTTCGTTTTCTCACCAAATATCGTGAAGTATTCTCCATCCGATATCCTACCATCTTTCAACGCCATCGAGATCATTTCGGATATCGTGTCGATCTTGGAGTTGGCCAAGACACGAATCTTGTCGTGTTTCCTCGCCTTCAGATATAATTTCCTACTCAAAAAGTTTCCGAGCATGCTAAACAATCCAGCGGCGAGAGCCACTCCTTCTACGGTCAACACGATCGGAATACCAACCGCGGTGAACAACAATCCGATGCCGGCCGCGTGTAAACCCATGGAAATCGTGATGAGTGTCATGTCGATCGCGTTGACGAATTTCACGAAACGCGAATACTTCTTCTTGAGAGAATGGCGAGTTAGATACGCTTAGATTCTATTGATTTGATCGATGCGATACCACTCTCCTCTTTCTTTTTCTTCTAGCGACGGTGCCGTCGGCAAAACGCCGTTCGGCTTCTCATCCTCGTCGTCATCTAACGTCAGATACTATTTATTTCTGGTTCTCATTTTTGTGTTTTTTTTTCTTTCTAATATTAGATAAAAAAATTTATGTGTGTGTTTATTTTTTTATTTTCTATTCTCCCTTATTTTATATCAACGAGAAAACCTTCATTGAACAATAATTTCATGATGCGTCCCTTCTCTTCTAAAGTCAGACTTCTACGCGCCAATTTCAGTTCTTCTGAAACTGTGGGTTTGTCTCGATCCTTACAGAAGAGTAATCTCTTCCAAAACGTGATCACTTCGTCGATTTGAACGCGTTCGAACACCGGTTCGAAATACTTGACGACCATATCTTCCCTTTCCATCGTCAGACACGAATGATTCTCGTGATCGAAGTCTAGGTGATCCCGACATCCGACGCATCGTTCTAACAAGAGGCGACCTAGTTGTTCATTCACACAGAATGCGTAGGCTCTCATCAGCATTTTTAAAAGAAACCTTGCTCTAATAATCTGGGAAGCGCTCATGATTTACGTATTTTTATTATCTATTCGATTTGATATATTTATTTTTAAATAACTATTTTATTTATATTTTTTCTTCTCTCCTATCTATCAATCACTTTTTTATTTCCTCGAGAAACGTGGCAGTGGGTTTGTGGGTTCGGTATCACCTCTTTTCCATGTACCGTATATAAGTCGATTTTCTGATGTAGAATCCGCAAATGGTTTCCGTGTACGCCTCCATAGGATTCAGTGTTAAAATCGTGTACAGATACGGATGATACAGAATCCGCAAACCACTTTTTGATGCCGATACAGAATCCGCAACACGTTTTTGCTCGCGATTTTAACACTGAATCCTATGGGGGAAACCCATTTGCAGATTCTGTATCAGACAGTACACCTTATTTTTCTTAAAATTTCATACATTTTTTCACTCTTGAGCGATGTGTATAAAGAATCCAGTGATATAGAATCAGCTTTGAGGATTCTGTATCACCACCAAAAACGACATTTCGTGTACTTGTACACGATTTTAACACTAAATTCTATGGAGGTGTACATCGATGTACGTGTACATGTACGAAATCGTGTACAAGTGATACCGAATCCGCCTGTATTACCTACTCCCATTGTTCGAATAGTCTTGTGGCGTGATGAAGTATATTTTGTTATCTAGTAAGGTAGTATACGGTGCATGATATTTACTCATGTGGTCTACTGTTCCCCCTTAGCACAACAAAAACACCTAATGGTTTGTACTATCCCATGGTTGGGTCGGAATGCTAAGAAAGAAGAAATCCACCTTCCCCGTCAATTTTCATCACATACCCAGCCTTGTGTGTACATATTTATCACTATAATACCATAGCATACTATATATGCAGTGCGTACACCACTTGTCGGATCTAGCTGAAGTTTTACACATGAAAACATTGCTCCACCAAAATTCAGGTTCCTATGGAATTTAACAATAGATGACTCCCCTCTGCCCCCCCCCCCCCCCCCAAAAAAAAGTCCGGGTAATGAGGCACAATCCCTCCTTCCTATACTACTTTCTATGCTTTGCAAAGCGAAAACTGAGCTACGATTTCGAAAGTTCGATATGCATTGATATAAATAATGTAGAGCTGCTGCCAATCAATACCCGTGCGATAGAAGTTTGCATAACTGAGTTATACAGGGTTTGTGATTTTTTTTAACCCTTTACCCAACGAATCGCCCGCATCCGCCCGCGTAATATGCAAATTCAGCAGTTGAAAAAATATTATTTTTCAAAAAATTTCAACAAAACCATAGCATGTGACCCCTCGTTGGAACGAGCTCGTCGAGCTCGTCCCAACGAGGGGTCACATGATATGGTTTTGTTGAATTTTTTTTTAAAATTTGAAAAAATTATATTTAAAATAATAAATTTTGATATCGTCTGCGTTGGGTAAAAGGTTAACAAAACAATTGGCATAGAATAAACAGCATACATGGAAACAGAGAGGAATCACTGAAACTTATGTTTTCTCATTGCTACAGCATTGCTTGAAGGAAGATGACTTCTTGAAAATCATTTTTGCTACTTGCAACATTCTTAAATCACTGAACCTTGTTCTCAGATTTGATTTAGTATTTTGATGGGGTCTTTGAAAGACTATCATATGTGTGGTTTAAGATCTTTGTTCACTTCAACATGATTTTATTCATATTAGCTGAAAATTATATAAACTTGTGAAACTTATTCAGGAGCATTTAACTAACCTACAGAACGTTCCAGTGGTCAAAACACAGTGGGATGTATATTTTCACTCCATAGTTTAGGTCTGTCATATACAACAAGGGCTAATTACTGTATTTCAACAGTTAAAACCCATTCCATCTTGTTTCAGCAAATTTCCATGTTCTTTTGAAAATATTCCTGAATATTTGTAAAATTTTTATTTAAATCAATAATTTTTTCCAAAATATCCTTGATTTAAATCATGATTTAAATCGGCCAACCCTGGAGTTATACGTAAGAAAATGCGTGATAAAAGAAGCGATTGATGATAACCGCTTTCGATGGCTCAATATCTCGTTCCACACGTGTTTATTGTTTTGGAAACAAATGTGACATGTGCCCACCCTCACGTGACCAAACATGGGGCATGCTGATAATATCTATTCCGTCAACCTTGTTATTTTGCGGAATGCCGTGACGCTGAATTAGTTGGCCCAAATGACATCTTAAATCAAGGATTTTGCCATTTGAATGAATATTCTAGGGTTTTTAATCCCGATACATTTATACAGGGGCGTAACTAGGGCGTGTGGGGGGGGGGGGGGGGGGGGGTCACCCCACCTAGAGGCGGACTGGCCGTGTGGTGCACCTGGAATATTCCCGGTGCCCCCCCCCCCCCCGACGCCCCATTGGGGTCTCCATGAGGTGCCCAAAACTGATTCAGCCCAACACCTGTTGGTGCATGAAATTTCGTGAAAATGACCAAAAGAGAAAAATGGAACTGATTGCATCGACTGGCTGTTTTTCGAAATGCTATCCATGTGGACTGCCATTGGCAGTCCACATAGAGAACATTTCGATATACCAGCAGCCTCGTCTGTCTTCGTTCAGATGCAAGTAAACAGGGTTCTTTCAGTTTGAAATATAAAATTTTCTCCCAATGGACCGACCTATGGTCGGTCCGATGTGTCCGGGACCCCCCTTGATGCAACCATTTTTTTGCCGAATAAGAGATGAAGATGATACAAAAATTCCATCGAAATGTATTCTATGTGGACCGCTATTGACCACCTCAGATGCGAGGCAGCAGAGTTCTTTCAGTTCGAAAAATCTAAATTTTCTCCGGATCCACATTCCTTTTTTTTTTCCGGTAAATCTTCTTGGCCCAGTCTGCCCCTGACCCCGCCAATAGGTCTCCCGTCGTGACGTTAAGATATCAATTCTCTCTTGCTTCTTATTATGTACTTTTCTCAAAAGACGATGAGATTTGGCGCAGACATTTGTCACAGGCACATTCGGTCTTAAAAATGGAGGTCTGCAGTATCCGATTTCGATTGTTGGGCGGCCCGGCATGAACATCTGGTATTGCTGGCACGATACGACAGGGACGTAGCTAGAATTTCCTATTGGGGGGGGGGGGGGCATAATTTGTTTGGGGGATGCCAGGTCGATATATGCCACTGGCATATCCGAAGGCCGTAGGTCTGAGGTAGGATGGGTATCTCCCTCCCTTCGGGGAGAGGGCTCTACCTCAAGCCTACGGTATCCCCATATTGGTGGGGGCTCGGGGCTCGGAATTTTTTAAAATTCAATACCCTAAGAGTGAATCTGTGGCACTTTGGTGCTTCAGTTTTTAGTGGGGGCACTGTAATTTTAGAGAGTGGCCATAGACCAACCCCCCCCCCCCCCCCCCCCCCCCCCGGCTACGCCACTGCGATACGTTTTAGCTGAATACGAAGTTGCGTCACGACTTCAGCATGTGTATTTTATTTATTCACGAAGTGGGCCTGTGACATTCACGATTCAAACTTGTCAGGGAGATGGCCTATTTTCTCCGTTGTTAGTATAAAAAAATGTAAATAATATAATAATAATGATGATAAGTATAATTATAACAATATCATAATAATGGTACTAGTTGTAGCAGTAGAAATTTTTTTTTTTATTATACCTTGTTTAAATAATTCCTTTTTAATTACCGCAAGTTTTTCTTAACGATAGTATCATATCACACAACGGACGATTACGCCAGTTAAATTCAAAGATATCGGGTTCGCTTAATTTGTAACCCGTTAAAAGACAGTTGTTCGCGAACTAAGGGACTAATTAATCTGCAATTCGAACAGGATGTCAGGGCGCTTAGATAATCATTTCAAACATTCTCGACGCTAGCTAGAGTTACGAATTTTTAGTGTCACATCTAAGAAATAGGCTAGGAATTCAAAGTTACCAATTTTTCATTTGCGCAGTGGTGTCGGAAACTTTAAATAAAGTCGTTAAATGCATCAGTTGGTTAAAGTTCTGCATAAGTACCCGACCAAGCGAGATGTCGGGCAGACAGTGTTTGGTGTCTCGGAGAGAGAGCTGAAGCGAGATATTTCCTCTGATTGACAGAGAGTAGATCTCATTTATCGGAGCCAGACCATGAGTCGGGGCTAAGTGTTAGGCAATAAAATTAGCGGTTTGGAACGCCTCGTCGCCAGTAGGGCCAGTAAAAGTTTGAGAAGTTTTTGTGGTAGTACTGATAGCTCGGTAGCGCAGGGAGCTCAAAGATTGGTGGCCAGGTAGTGGAACTACGCTGAATAAGGGACGGCAAGCGAGTGAGCTGCCGTATGAACATTTTCGGTAATTTAAGTGGCGATTGAGAGTAGTGATGAGATAGCAAGTGGCGCAGAGTGGAAACGTGTTAAGTTAATAAGACTCTATACATCAAAGTCGGAGAAGAGCTGGTGAATTTCTGGACGAATAGCGTGTACATAAGTGACACTCAAATATCTAAAAGTGCACGAGGAGAGCGGCGACGAAACCAGTGCTAGCATTGGGAAGAGAAGAGGACGCTATAATGACATTGATTTTGTTGGGGAAAAATTCATTGTTGAGAGCGAAAGTATGTATGAAATTCATTTTTTGTTTTTTGTAATAAACTTGTCATTTTCATAAATCACGTTGATCATCGTTCCGAGGAAAAGTCATTGACACCTACAGGACTATAATTCCCTAAATAGCGAATAACACCACGGGGTTCCGAGGCAGCGAGACATAGGTTTACGCGCAGAGTCAGGCTGCACTCCCAGAGTCGGGGCAGAGTGCGATTGAGCCTATTTCTCCAAACCGTCCCACGTGGTGGCACATTCGGCGACAACACTAAACTTGGTAACATATGGATGTGTCCAGTCACACGTTTCCAATACCATTTTTCGAAAATATCAACATCAGTTTGGATATCCCCTACTTTTTTGAATGGTATATTTCATTTCTATTCAGGTAACAAACAGCTGCTCGATGCTGGTGGCAAATCGCTTGGTGTTGATACAATGGGAAGCACATTACATTTTGGACCGGACTATATGCATAACGGTTGGATGCATGCACATGGAGAAAAGTAAGTTCGGGAATATTTTTTTACCTTCTATTTATTTCGGGTCATGGTGTGACCGGAATGCCAAAGGCAATTCCTGTAGCTTCTCTTTTCAAGAAAATACAGATTCGAAGGTATTAGAAATTAAGTTGACCCGAAAAACGGTTACCCTAACTTATTCCTGGAACCCCCGTTTTGCTGATATCGCTTTTTCAAACTTTTCCAGCATAACAAAATGAAAGTGTCAATGACACTGTAGCTCAGCTTGTTAAGACATGTACATGTATAGTATGTGACACAGCAAAGGCAAACATCTAGGTAATGACCTGATAATAAAGGTACATATAAAGTATTGTAATGGTCTGTACATAAATACTGACCGTAGCCTGTAACAAATGTATAGGTAGAGTATTGTAAAAGTGGGTGACAGTCAGATGCTAAACTAGAAAAGAAGAAACCTTTGAGTCCCAGAGTGGGTCTGTCTGAACCCCAAAATATTTGTTCTCATAGCACAGTGATAAGAAAGGCACCCCAAAACACACCCGTTCCTGTCCCAAGGTGATAACAAAGGTACCCAAGAAGTTTCGTGAAGATCAGTTCATAAATACGAGCCGTATAGAAGTTGTGACAAAAAAACTGATTGGACCTAATTTCGGTACAAAATGGCCACTGGCAGCCATCTTGAATTTTGGACCGCACCCAGAAACACTCGTTCTCGTCCAAAGGTGATAACAAAGGTACCCAAGACGTTTCGTGAAGATCGGTTCATAAATACAGCCTCTAACCCGAGCCGTATTGACATGTGCACTTACTGTGTACAAGTAGCACTGAATAAATCAAAGTTCATCTAATTTGCAGAATTTCTGCACAAGAAAAAAAATCCGTACTATAAGTGATGTATTCCATGTTACTAAACATTGATACAAAAATTTATTCAAATCAGAACTTTCATACAGAAGTTCTGTACAAAAAAACTGATTGCACTAATTTTGGTACAAAATGGCTACTGGTGGCCATCTTGAATTTCGAACCACACCCAAAAACACTCGTTCTCATCCCACGGTGATAACAAAGGAACCCAAGAAGTTTCGTAAAGATTGGTTCATAAATACAGCCTCTAGCCTGAGCCGTATAGAAGTTGTGTACAAAAATTTGATTAGACCTAATTTCGGTACAAAATGACCACTGGCAGCCATCTTGAATTTTGGACCGCACCCAGAAACACTCGTTATCGTCCCAAGGTGATAACAAAGGTACCCAAGATGTTTCGTGAAGATCGGTTCATAAATACAGACTCTAGCCCGAGCCGTATTGACATGTGTACTTACTGTGTGTAAGTAGCACTGAAAAAATCAAAGTTCATCTAATTTGCATAATTTCTGCACGAGAAAAAAACCCATATTATATGTGATGTATCCCATGATACTAAACATTCACACAAAAAATTATTCAAACCAGCGCTTTCATATGGAAGTTCTGCGCAAAAATCTGATTGCACCTAATTTTGTACAAAATGGCTGCCATCGGCCATCTTGAATTTCGGACTGCACCCAAAAACACTCATTCTCGTCCCATAGTGATACCAAAGGTGCGCAAGAAGTTTCGTAAAGATCGATTCATAAATACGGCCTCTAGCCCGAGCCGTATTGGCATTTGCACTTACAGTGCTGAAAGTAACACTAAATACATCAAAGTTAGTCTAATTTGCGTAATTTACGCACGAGGAAAAAACCCGTATTATATGTGATGTATCCCATGGTACTAAACATTCATACAAAAAATTATTCAAATCAGAGCTTTCATATGGAAGTTCTGCGCAAAAATCTGACTGCACCTAATTTTGTACAAAATGGCTGCCAGCGGCCAATTTGAATTTCGGATCGGACCCCAAAACACTCGTTCTCGTCCCACGGTGATAACAAAGGTATCCAAGAAGTTTCGTAAAGATCGATTCATAAATACGGCCTCTAGCCCGAGCCGTATTGAATTGTTGACGGACAGGACGGACAGACGGACGTTCTTACACGTTCTTACTTGTGGGTTTTTCCCCAGGTTAAACCCTAACCCCACAAGGTCAAAACATTAACCACACAGTGCAAAAAATAACCTCACAAGTGGCCACTGTACTAACCCAACCCCACAACTACCACTGACCCTAAATTGTAAACCCCACAATGTACCTCTGCTAAGCCTGGACAGACGGCCAGACGGACGACTGGCCATGACATAAGCTCAAATTTGACTTACGTCAAAGTTGAGCTAAAAATGTGATTCTGACATGTTTATCGTTGTCAGTGAAACCCAGAATCCAACCGCTTATTTCGTGAGTTCCTGTCATTAAGCCAATGTGTTGTATTATAACACAGTCAATACCATTGAAAGCAAATTTAAAGTTTCCAAACAATCTCGTAGAGGAACTGTTGCTGGCGGCTAGGCCTCTGCAGTACCTAGTCCCGGCAAATGTCGCAGCCGTTCCTGTTTTGAACTATAATAACAGGGAAATATTCCAACTACATCATCAATGCATGTCTTCGACGAAGGCATCTCTTGATGATGTAGTGGAATATTTTATCAATTGGGATCTGAGATATCATAGTCGGAACAAATCAGCACCCCTTCCTCCAATCTCACCTTCAAGGCGCCCACGATTCGATTCGAGGTTCGATTCGATTTCGAATAACAGACACGAATCGATTCGAAATTCGATTTGAATCAAAAATGTGTGATTCTCGTGGCGGTGGGTGATATGAGAACGAAACGACCGTTCGCCCAATACATATTTTATAACACGCCTGTTCTATGAAGTCCCCATCTACAGCAGCACTAAACCATGAGGAAAATGAAAATCCGTTCCGCACACTTGTTGACGGACTATTTTTAAATAGAAGCGAAGTTTCTCTGGAATTTTCTGCAAATTGTGCATCGCAATAACAATTTGATTCGCTAGCGATAGCTAAAAATCGTCCCCTGAGTTCCAATGTGTTCCATGTGCCAGTAGGTACATAGAACACATAGAACACATTGGAACACAGGGAACGGAATAGTAACACGGGTTCCCCTTCCAAATTTGGTTGTCGATAAAATGTGTTCTTTTTGTTGATAGTAACTGTTGTCAAATGAATTTCTGAGTGTCCTTCTAATAATTGTGTTATAGATCTGAAGGCGTATTATTAACACAGAATGACATGCGCGTTGTGGCCTCGGGTTTTATCCTTCCACGATGGCACAGGTGCCATACTGATTATCGCATTCACACACGCGTGTCGTTCAGTATATATATTTATTGTATGACCTTGGTATACTTTTGGAATGCAATGAAAAATTCCTTTCCAACGCTATGATACGATACTACCAAAGACAAAAATAGTACATGCAACACTTTCTTTCTTCATGTAAAGTAGATTGAAACGTTGTAGAAGATGATATGATAGCAGGGATGGACTGGGCCAAGAAACGTTACTGGGAAATGCAAAGAGGGTCCGGACCGGGAGAAAATTTTTATTTTTCGAACTGAAAGAACGCTACTGCCTTGCATCTGATTGGTCAATAGCAGTCCACATACAGTACATTTCGATGGCCTTTTTGTATCATTTTCATCACTCAGTCGGCAAAAAATGGTTGTATCAAGGGAGATCCCGGACCCATTGGGCCGACCATAGTGCTGGTATATCGAAATGTCTTCTATATGGACTGTCAATGGAAGTCCACATAGAGAGCATTTCGATATACCGCCAGTCGATGCAATCAGTTTTGCTCTTTTGGTAATTTTCACGAAATTTCATGCACCAACAGGTGTTGGGGTGCTTCAGTTTTGGGGGCTTCAGGGAGCCTCCAGTGTGGGCCCACCGGGAATTCTCACGGTGCACCATACGACCAGTCCGTCTGTGTACGACGGGTATTTTCATGGAGTTGATTAGCAGGCAAATATTTATCAAACGACAATGGTTTGACACGAGTTTCCCAGTAGTTTTCTGAAACTAGATTACAGCTCTTGCCAAAAGTTTGTTCAAAGTCACTGTACCTGTACCCCCATACATCTCGTAACAGTGTTTCAGTGCCTATTGTCTTCCATCGACTTTGATTGCTCCACTGACAAAATAGTTTAAGTAGCAAACTCCTGGTTCTCGATGCTCTACGAAGACCATTTCACTAATTTCGAAACTCTTTTGAAGACTCGGGATTTTTGATAACTTTAGTTGCATTTTCATATTTTGAGAACCATGGATGCTTATTGGTAAACCTATAGTCTACTGGACAAGCTTTTCAAAGCCTTATTGATGGTTGGCTGTTATGGTTTCTTCCTGTAGTGCACATAATTTCAAGGGAACGCTGATGGTCACGTAAAACCAAATTTACACGAACAATCGACCGGTTTACTAATTCTTTCTTTCAGCTGAACTTCTAACAAATTAGTGATGCGCGCCGTACCGGACCGCCATTGGTCTAAAAAAGGCTGTCTGTACGGTTCGGTACCGGGTATGTGGTCCGGTTTTCCCACTAGCCCGTCCCAAGGCGGTCTACTACAGTGTTTTAATTTTTTTTTAATGTAGGACATTCTAAACAGCCCATCTATCTACTTTATGAATTCAGGTACTTTAAGAATTCAGGTTACATTACCGCCTTCTCTGATGTAACACCTTATAACAATAATCGCAATTTAATTTTCATTAATTTTTAATTTTTTGCCTCCAAAACATAGCTTATGACCCCTCTTTGGGACGAGCTCGTCGAGCTCGTTCCAATGAGGGGTCATAACCTATGTTTTTGAAACAAAAAATAAAATCAAATAGTTATTCGGGAATTCTATTTGCAAGTGTCGACTGCGTTTCGTTATAGGTAAAGGGTTAAAATAATGCCAGTGGCGGCTGAAGCGACAACACTTTTTGAAATCATATAAATCCCCCTCCCCCCCCCCCCCCCCCCCCCCCCACCCTTTTTGTCTCCCGAAAAAAAATTTTCTTTTTTCGGGGGACTATTAAAATAGCCGGTGAGAGCGTCCGTTTGTCCGTACGTGCGTCCGTCCCACTTTGGTTTCCCGAAGATAACTTTAGTTATAGTTGGCCAAATCAAACAAAATTTGATATGTGGGTGTATCAACATAAAATACAGGTCAAGTTCGAATCGGGGTGCGGTCCGACCATTTTTGACTTCAAAAATTCATTTTTGTTTTTAGTTTCCCGATGATAACTTCAGTGAGAGTTGGCCAAATCGAATGAAATTTGGTGTGTGGGTGTATCAATGTAAAATACAGGTAATGTTTTAATCGAGTTGCGGTTTGATAATTTTTGCCAGAGTTATGCCTCTTTTTTTACTTAAAATTTTTTTTTGGGGGGGGTGGGGGGGGGGTGGGGGGGGGTTGGGTGTTTCCTGATGATAACATTAGTTGCTGTTGACCGATTGAAATAAAATTTGGTTTGTAGGTGTATCAACATAACATACAGGTCAAGTTCAGATCAGGGTTTTGGTTCGACATTTTTTGCCAGAGCTATGTCCTTTTTCGACTTCGAAAAATTCAATTATTTTTCAAATCTCAAATTGCACACTTTTTTCGGTGGACGTAGCCGGGCGGCCTTTTATTATAAGTATAAATTACCCATGGACGTTTTTAATTAACATTTAATTGTTATATTTACTACTTTGCCTTAAATGATCAGCGGACGACACTTGATAATAAAGTCTAGAATTAATATAGTAAATTGAATATTCTAATTAGCAAACTGAAGTAACCAATTAGTAATTTGAATAAACAATTTGTGAATAAGTTAATTCAAATTAGTTGCCTGAGGCTTCCACGCCACCTTATCCTCCGATGGAATTGTTTTGTTTTTTTTCTTTCAGGATTCTTACTTCTGGATCGTTTGCAAACGGCTTCCACAACTATGTTTTAGAATGGAACGAGGATGAACTAAAGTATGTTATACGTTATATGTCATACCTAAATAGTCGTAGTTCCAGGGCTTTCCTTGTTTTATTTTTAGAGCACATCGACTACTGTGCTGTTGAAGAGTTGGTTTATCACTGTGTTAACCCTTTACCCAACGTAACGGAAAAAACCGGCCAGCGCTATTCTCAAAAATCTCCTATTAATTTTCATTATTTTTGTCTCAAAAACATAGGTTATTACCCCTCGTTGGAACGAGCTCTTTCCAACTAGAGGTCATAACCTATGTTTTGAGACAAAAAACAAAAAAAAAAAGTTATATTCAAGAATTTTTTTGCAAGTATCGTCTGCTTTTCATGTTAGGTAAATGGTTAAGAGGCTCCGGGTTCATCGACGTATCAACAAACAAATATTGAAAATGTACGGTCGCAAATGTTACAAAAACGTCACAGGGTGCATAAATTTTAATTGAAAGCTATTCTGCTTCTTTATACTAGGATGAATATATCGATAATTTCTGTCAATCACCCCATCCCACCCCACGACACTACTAAAAGCCAACATGACTTGCAGTCGACACCTGATTTTCTCAGAATAATACCCCCAAAACATTGCTTATGACTCCCCCACTCTCGCCCGAACGATATTCCATGAAAAAAACTGAATGGACAAGCATATCCAGTGGTGGCGCCAAGATTTGTCAGGCATGGGTGGGTGGGGGGGGGGGGGGGGGGCGTGTTCCCATCTGAGGGGTAAGGCATTGCCTGACAATGCCACAATAAAATAGGTAGTTTCCCCGATATGTGGGCTGTAATCCCCCCCCCCACCCCCCTCTGTGCCATCGCTTATCTCGTCATGAAAATCAGCTTTCGATAAATTTATCTCCCCTGAACTTATCAGACGGACAAGGAAGGTTCAATTAAGAAGCATGTAATTGTTGAGAAAACACCCATGGCATCAGTAAAAAAATAAAGCGAAGTTTTCTTTTGTTACTTTTTATAAACGAAAACAACAGACAGCTCCGAGAGCTGTCTGTTGTTTTCGTTTAATAAAAGTTACAAGAGGGAGCTGATTTGATGCAGTTAACAAACTGTCGACTCTCAATTTTGCGAATGTTTTTTTATAGTAATTTGTAAGTTTTTATTCTTCCCAGAAAACAGAATTAGCTAACCTTATCTGTAGACTTTTATATTAATGGAAAGGATAGTCCTGTATTATATGTCACGATGTGCACACTGTTGATATAATGAACAGAAAAAGGGTTACAGAACATCAAAAGATGACAAAAGCGCCGTTTTCTTATTTTTAGAAAATTAAGGGGAGCTACCTTACCTATAGATCTCTTCCAATGACTAAACATGATGCAATCTTCAAAACTAAGTAGCCTTGGGAAAATATATTGTTACAAGAAACGTTTGAAGCATTCTACTACCACCTTAAATTACTGGTGAATATTCCAGATAAATAAAGAGGGTGGTTTGAAGACTTTTGCACCTAAACAATACAACTGACTATATATATTGGTGTGTTTTTGTTGTGAATTCCTGAAAAATGTGTGCACATAACCGGTACTTCCCTCCCTGTGTTTTTTTCTCTCTTATTTGTTGCATGACCCCCTGTTTTCGGGTCAGAATATGATGTCTGAAGGGCTATACTTGACAAAGATATTTGAATGTCAAGATTAAAGTGATGCGATCATATTTTTTTGTTGTTATTGCCTGAATGTTATAATGGTCGCCTATGGGACAGTATTGTGGCATCATATGGATATCACCAGGGGTTGTTTGGGGGGGTGGAGGGGGGTTGGCATGTGAATGGTGAAGTATCGACATAAGATGAAAATTTTGAGTACTGATGTGTGAAACCAAATGAACACAAAAAGGAAAAACGGTAGGAACCTTTTATCCCAGTCAAAATCTGTAACAAATGCTAAGCTTACCCAGCCTTCCAACAGCAGGCCTCAAGGGGGATCGGTCTTCCCATAACTTTCTTCTGTGTCTTTTCTATCAGTCGGGGTCAGAAGACCCCAAAAACAAAATGAATAGCCATTTCTAAATTGAACCTTCTTAATTACAGATTCGTCGATTTCGTGAAAGCGGAGGACTAGAACATTTGTATTTTCGTCACTAAGCCCTTCACATGCTAATTACGTCCCTGACCCCCCCCCCTCCTCCCCCTCCCCGTGTCATAATTCCAGAACTATCGGAGGTAGCTCGATCTATTTTTTTCAAAAGCAGACATTGTCAATCCCGCATTACGGCCCACACGATTTACGTATAATGTTCAGATGATTTTAGTGTGCAAAAGGTGAAGGGGACGTTTTGGGCCAATTTGCAGGTTTTTAGTTCCGAAAGATAAAATCTGTTCGAATGAACCGTTTAGTTTTTTAAAAAATTTAACTTCGTAACTTTGACGAAATACAGGTGAAGTTCGGTTTTTATACTTCTCCCCATTGTAGTTTAGGTGTTATGCCCCTTGAATTTCAAAATAAAAATTATGTTTTGTGTGTTTCTTGATAACCATCAAATGTAATTTTTATCAATCTACTGACCTGTTTTATTTCCAACTTTAAGAACAGATTCACTTTAATGAAATACAGGTCATCTATGATCGTGTCGCTCTTTTCTGTAGCAGCTCAGGGGTTACGCCCATGGAATTGGATTACAAATGTTAAAACATGTGGTTTTCGTCAGATAAAATGTGTTTCAAACAACACATTTTCAAAATGTTTTCACAGGTCTGGAACATTTTAACATTGAAATACACGTCAATCCAATTATTGTGCATTGGAGCTGAGTAGATCAATGGCCATTGCCATTGTTACTCAAAATAGAGTTTACAGCAAATGACTTTGTTTACCTTGCGCATACGATGTTTGAGGTGAACGGCCGTTTGGGTCGCGTAGAGGTATCCTAAAGGAAGAACACACGAACAAAAAACGGGTCGCGCCAAACTGTCACCGGGTCACGCGAACTTTTCACTAAGTTGAATGATCTAGTACGAATGAATGATGGAATGATGTTGAGCATCAACCATTCATTAGCTGCACTGGTGTTTGCATCTGCCTGAAGTATAGCTGCTCTGTTGGCCAACAGAGCAGACATACCTCGGGGAGATGCAAGCATCTATACTGATGACTGGTTGATGCTCAACATCATTTTAATATGTTGATCATCTTAAGAAGAAACATAGGTACAAAATCAGGAAATGGCAATAATTCATATCGCTGCCACAAATTCAGGGTTCATACAGGCAAGGCAAGATCACATTCAAGGACTTTTCAAGGACATAAGACTACTTTTCAAGGACCGACATTTTACTCTGTGAACACAAAGAATATGTCATAAATGCGCATGTCTGTAAGGTTGGGCCCTTAACCCTTAAGGCCTCAGATTAATTTTAAAGTAGTTACTGTCATATATGCTTATAAAGTTGTACATGCAGATGATTGATGATTTGGAAGTGGTTCTACATCATTGTTGGCTGCCTGTACAGGCAGCCAACAATGATGTGGAACCACTGCCAGGATAAATTCAGCCCACACATGGAATTAAGAAGGAAGATTAATCTTGGGAGCACCTGCTTCAAAGCATATACAAGTGGCAGTTTGGGGTTATGTGGGGACTTAAGGGTTAACTCCACAGACAATTCAAGGGCTTTTCAAGACTGAAGGTCAATTTTCAAGTACTTTTCAAAGCCAAAAATGGATTCAAGGACTTTTCAATACAAAAGGGAAATTCAAGGACTTTCAAGGCTCTGTATGAACCCTGAAATTGTGATTATGGATGTCATACTCAAATGCAACATGCTAGCCCATGCCAAGGTTAGGCTATATTTGCAACTAATTTGTATCTGAATTGCTGCAACACAGCCTCATTATTGTTCCTGAGTATTCAGCTATATTCATCGGGATATTGCCCATTTGAGCAAGAACTTGGCTATGATACAACAGTTCTTTTATCAGCATATTTGCGATACATATATATTTAGGTTACCAAACGGGTTACCCGAATCAAGTACAGGGGAATGAACGATAAGTTACTAAAACTCAGACCGGGTGAACGATAAATGGGTAACGCAGAATTTTGAAAACATCAGGCCTGCATATCATACACAGGTTGCCTATGATGGGTCGAGGGTTGCGGTTGCTTTAGTCGCCAATAGGTCTCAGGCCAGTTTCCGTTTCGGTGCAATACCATTAGTTGTTGGGTGTTTTCTGGAGTGCCAGTGGTTTCCTTTGGCATACAATGCTCATGCTCAATACTCAGTTTGTCTGTGATGTTTGGGACCACTTACTATAAATAGAACTTCAATTTCCGTACAGTGACATTAGTGCCACTGGGCGTTCAATACTTATAATGTATTCACAGGAGCTGCCCCTGAAGGTGCTAAAAAGTAAGGGAGATGTGTTTAACTTGAAATTCCCACCTCTGATACTACACAAATTCATATTAAATATACACAGATTATACATCAAGATGAAGGATGTGATGTATAGAATACGAAAAATATATGCAATCAAGTCACCGAGTGGACAGCAGGCACCAGTGGGTCCTGGAAGTCTGCTGCCGCATTCGTACCAGAACTGATAATAAAATAATATTTTCAGAGAACACCTCATGGCCAAATGTGCTTCAGATGTCCAAGAACAAAGCTGGGCATTCAAAACAAGTTACGATGCAGTGACAGGTCTGCATTTTGGGAAAAGGACAACACGGTCTGCATTTTTAATTGAAGATTGATTCAATGACCGACGGACATGCGCGTATCACTCGATACTACGAATTTCCATCGAAAAACAATTGCGTAATTCTTATTAAATTCAAACAGGTGTCGTGATACCTTGCAAGTAATATGGCAAATGTGCAGTCTCCGTATAATAATAGTGCGTAGTATGAAAGCGATTTTTCCAATTATCTGATTTTAGACGGCATTGTATATTGATGATTTTCGACCCAGATGTGGTAATGATTAGTCATTGTGCTGAAATATGTGACCTTAAACACCAATAAAAATTCGACCCAGGTGACCTTGAACAAAATGTAAACAAACATCCAACCAAAACAAAGCCGTGAGTTTGGGAATTTATCCTACCCGCCACCCCCCACCCCACTCCCACACCCTCACCCCCGCACTTTTGCCGCTGCGTTTTTAAGAATTTTGATTTCCTAGCTTTGTTCTTGGATACATGAAGTACATTTGGACACAAGCTGTTGTGCTGAAATATTATTCTGTTATCAGTTCTGGTGCGGATACGGTATAGACTTCCAGGAACCATGTATAATTTGAGTATATTTACTTTGTATTTATGGAGCATCAGAGGAAGGGATTTCAAAGTAAACAAATTTCTCTTACTTTTATAGCACCCATGCAACGAAAGGAATTTGGTCTCCGTTTATAACTTTTGAGCGACGATGCAGAATAACAATATAACATGACTTTTAACATGCTCTTGGTTTGTATTTACATGTTATATGAAACACAAATAAAACACAAATAGTGGCACAGACTTTTTACTTAATCGTGGTATTTTAAGAAAATAAAGACTGGATTTGAGGGGCCAGCCTAGTCCTAACTAGGACCATCCGGTCATTGCCACACTCCTCCCATTTCGCCTCAGGGGCAATGATCCGAGGTTAGAAGTTAGGACTAGCCCCCCACACCCCGAGAACAGTTTGCAAAATTTAGTGCTTAAAAGAGAATCTGTAGCGTCTGTAGTCCCTATTTTAGCGACCATTTTGGGCCTCAATATTGTGTGAAACTTGCATTGGGTCAATGTTTTGGAGCCAGGGAAAATTTGGGGGGGGGGGACAAAGCCGCACCCCCAGTCCCCACCATCACCCCCTAGCTACGCCACTGATCGGAACTTGCTTGCAATTTAATTCGCATGGAGAATGTTTTTAGTTTTTGAAACATTTTCGTCCCATCTGCCCTCCGCTCTTCCTGAAATGCTTTTAGCCAGTGACATCAAGGGATGTAAATTTAGGAGAATGTAAAGGACGTGTATCATCATTCGTATAGTAACGACTTTTTGTCTTAATTTTTCTTTTCTATAGAATCAGTGTTGACGATGAGCTGGTGTTGAATGTGATGCCTGATACGGATGGATTTTGGAAGGTTGGCAACTTTGGAACAACGAATATGCAAAATCCGTGGAAACATTCTGGATCGAAAATGGCTCCATTCGACCAAGAGGTTTGTCTAAAAGATGGAGTAATGTAACACGGATTCTCATACTATACCATTCAAAAAAGGTAGGGGATATCTGATAAAAGTGAGATATATGAAGACATATATTTATATTTTCATCAAAAAGACAGTGTAGGCATTGCACTGTGACATCTGGTGAATGATTTCAGCGATAGTTGGGTGTCTGACAAGCGCACATTCCACGCACCAAACTGTAGAAGACATGGGCGGCCAGTCCAAGAATTTACCACATTCAGTCCAAGACCTCAATACCTTGTAAATCCTCCTCGGTTCGCGAGACAAGCCCGGGTCCGAGGTGCCATAGTCCTCACCAAACGTCCAATATCAGCTTGACTGACGTTATTCCATTCTTCCAGCAGTGCAGCGGCGATGTCCTGAACATTGGTAGGGGGCTGTTGTGTTGGCTTTGTCGTAGGAGCCTGCCAAGCATATCCCCGATGTGCTCAACTGGTGAAAGGTCTGGACCTAGTGCTGGCCAAGGCAGTATAGTGATGTTCTGCTCCTGGAGGAACTCTGTAGCGACACGGGCCCTGTGGGCTCTTGCATTGTCATCTTGGAAAATGAATCCACGGCCGTGACGTCGTGTAAATGGCACCACATGAGCTGCTAACATGTTGTCGCAGTAGTACTGCCTTGTGACGCGCCCTTGGATGACATGTAATGCTGTTCTGCTTGTCATGGTTATGCCTCCCCACACAATAACCGATCCACCACCAAAACGTTCGTTCCGCCGCCGACACACTCTTTTTCGCCTGTCGTGGAAGTCGAGAATGGACCTCGATTCATCGGAAAACATGACGTGGCTCCACCGACGATTGTCCCAGCGAGGTCGTGCTCCACACCGATTACGCCTTGCTGCGAATTATTCGAGGTCGTCGAGCGTACAAACTCCAGCTGTATAGTGTTTGATGGTAAGGATAATGTTCATAGGCGATTCGGGATAGTCTGACTACTGACTCGTATATCTGTCGCTCGGTGCAGCTGCTGTCCAATTTCTGAGGCACTTTGATGGCGGTTACGTAATGCCGTGGTTCGGATAAAACGATGCTGGTTAGCAGTTGTCGCCCTTGGGCGATCTGACCGACGTCTGTCATCAACATTGCCTGTATGACGGTAGCGGTGACCACAACCTGCTAATCACTGATGGAGTTTTGTTGAGAATTTGAGCCACTGCAGTCTGTCTGTTGACAGCTTCCAACACGTTCGTCACGTGTCAGTTTTCGCATACCTCAAAAGTTACGTTTCGACCAGAAACTATTGATGAACGAGTTTATACCAAGAAAAGAACGATGGGACCTCCGAAAAATGCCTGTCCAGTGCAAATGACATTACAGTGCAGACATTAACGTGGCGCTCGTGCGAAACATATGCACGAAGTTTTCGTGGGCCGGTGACATTCATGATCCACACTAAACTTGATAACGTACCGATGTGTCCAATCACGCGTATCCAGTACCATTTTCCGAAAATATCAACACCAGTTTGGATCCATTTTCCGAAAATATCAACACCAGTTTGGATATCCCCTACTTTTTTGAATAGTATATTACTAATTACACACAACCTACTGATTCGCCTTTGCTTAAACTTGGCTTTCCATGACGCTGGAAAAAGAGAACAGATAGATTGAGGTGTTGGACAATGCGACAAAATATAAGAGAATACTGAACGTTGAAATCTCGTGGACTCAGATCTGAACTTATTCGAAACTTTCCACAAATTAACCGCAAATATACGTTTCAGTAGACTGAATCAGGGCTGTCAAGAGAGCCGGGGAAGCAGGGTAGTAAACCCCACGCCCCTCAAGCAAGGGCTCGCCACTAAAACAGCTTGAATACATGCTTGTGTAGTATAAATATTATGAGAACACACAAATTTGTTATTGTTCAATCGAGTAATTCAAGGCGAGAAATCAAGGAAACCTTGTCGTTTGACAACTCAAGGATGAAGGTTTTTATTCCAACCCCCAACCCCACCCCCGCATACTAGTGGGGAACAACCCTCTCGTACTGGTCCCCATTTCCTCGCTTCACGGCTTGGATGATGCGTTTCGCATTATGTGGGCTCTTTCGTCCAAACACGGGCGAAACTGTTATGGAGCCCGATATTCCTGTCGATTCCTCGTAATTGTGTATCATCTAGTTTTCTTCTGGCGATTTATAGAGATTATTACCATTATGTGGATGTACAAAATATGTATCCGAGTCGAGCTCCAGGTTCCAGGGGCAGAGAGGTTCTTTCCCTCCAAAACAAATTCCCAATTGGAGCCCCCAAAGCGCAATTTTTCCCAATGGCAGTCCCCGAACCATTTCCCAAAGAGGGCAGAAGAATCCCTACAATGAGGGCTCGACCAGGACAATCAACAACAACTAGTGGCATACTATACGTACCAGTAGCTCAACAAGCCACCATTCCTTGAAGTCCCCCCCCCCCCCCCCCCCCCATTACGGCCCGAGATAGATTATACTGTCTATGCGGGCAGTTGGCCTTCCCAACGAGCTACACCATGTAAGTGGCAGATTTTACATGCCAGGAGGACAAAGAATCGCCTACTATAGACAACCGGTGGGCCTGCGGATTACAGATTCTGGTGGCTTCCCTGATCTTTGCTTCTTCTTTGCGACTACTGGATGTGGAAGGGTAACATTGTACTGTTAAATGGGCCTTAACAGGATAGTTTACCCCCGCACAGTCCCAACTTTTATCAAAATCTCCTTAAGCTAATCCTAAAGCCAGATTTTTACACCGGTAAAGAGCCACCATGGCACCAATCAAGCGTGAAACTATTCAGATTTAAATTACAGTACTGTGTATCTGACTAGTGTATCTGAGCAAATGAAAATTCTCTTCAGTAATTGTTATTTTCATGTTATTTGAATTCCAAATTAAGCCCAATCGGTGGTTAAAGGTTTTGTGGCTGATTTCTCCATTGAAATTACAAACCCCAAATGACGCCAGCCAGTATCGGTAATTGATAAGTTGAATGAAGATTGTTCAGGCATAAATCTTCAGATGATGCAGCCAGGAACACATCATCCGGGTAATCACAAGTAGTGTAGAGGCGACACTGGCGGTAATGGGAATTTACTGCAGAAAAAAAATCCTATGTTAATTTCCCATTACCCATTAGTAGGGGAGGCACTCTGGCACCATGTGAGAATATACTATAGAAAGGCAGGCACTCTGGCGTACAAAAACAGTAGGCACTTTGGGGACTTTTTGATAATTTTTTTTTATCAACTTTTAGCGTAAAATTGTTAACACTGAATTTTTCATTGACCGGTGGATTACTCAGAATGATCGGAATAATATTCCAGAATGACAAACAGTCATGAAAACTAAAGTACCAGAGTAGTATCCCGAGTTGTATGCGCCTGCCAGGAATAATACTAGTATTCTAAAATGGCACACAAACACGACGTGCCTTACATTCAGGTTAGAAGCAACATCCACGAGACGAGTAGCCAGGAATTATAATAGGGTGCACCTTAGCCAGTTTTTTAGAGGTGGGGGTGGGGGGGGGGGGGCAAAGATTTTTGGAAGGCCTTTGGAGACCATTTTAAGGTTCTATGTTATGAAAAAAGTTTGCATTGGGCCAGCGAATTTTTTTTTATATTTTTTTTTTGGGGGGGGGGGGGGGAGGGGGAAGGGGTGCTACTAGTAACTATGACAAAAGACTTTTGTTTCACATTGGGTTTTGTTCTTCATTTCAGTTCTACATCATTCTAAATGTTGCTGTTGGTGGTCGAAATGGTTTCTTCCCAGACAATGTTCAGGGAAAACCATGGAGGAACTTTGCAGGGAACGCCGTGCAAGATTTTTGGAACGACCGGGAACACTGGTACCCGACGTGGCACGCGGACAATAACGACGGAGAGGATGCAGCTATGCAGATAAATTATATCCGCTACTGGAAGATGAGACCCTGAATACTCTTGTTATTCTAGGGAAAATAAAGGCCGTCATCGTTAAGACGCCGTGTCGGTGTTGTGCTCGATGCAATAGAGTGATAATAAATAATCATATATTCTTTTTCATTTTGTATTTTCGACGCAGTGTGATATTTCAGTCAAGCCTTGCAGTAGAACAAAAACATGCCGGGCGCGGTGACTCAATGGTTAGCGAATTGGACTTCAGATTCAGATCGGAAGGTTCGCTGCTTATCCGCGTCACCTGTGTTGTGTCCTTGGGCAAGATGGTTAATTTTTAATTCGCTGAGTATTTAAGATATTTTTCATCAAATCTAGTCATGGCTGCTATAAAGCAGCCATGACCAGATCTGATGAAAAATGCATCTAAATTTAACTCAAGAAATCATTGGTGAAAAAAATCCATGGAATTTCCTGGGGGAAATTTGATTAAATTTAAATGCCCAAATTATATGTATTTCATTGATAAGAGAAATCATGTCCCCGGTAGGGATGTCGCCGGCAGCATGCAAGGGAGTTAATCCCAATTGCCCAAGTGCAACCACGGCCGCGGCGTGTACTTTAGAAAGCATGTAGCACACCGATGGTACACTTGCATCCGACCAATGCTAGGGGGTGCAGACAAATCCCCCCCCCCCCCCGCCCCTCACCACTTCCAAAACTAATGTATAGACAAATTCCTCCTCTTCAATTTTTTTTTATTTTTGATCGTATAATTGTGTTGTTTTAGTTGATCTTTTCATATAAGTTAATGGAACCATACAAACTTGGATGCCATTGGAACCAGTTCAATGAGCGGGTTCCAATGACACCAGTATCTGTTTGGTTTTAATGATAATGCGGCAAGATATTTGAGGTCATGTAATTTTTAATTTTTCTCATTTGCTCTTAAGTTCATTGGTCTTTTCATATTATGTTAATGGAAACATACAAATATGGAAATCCTTGGAACCAGTTCAACGAGCTGGTTCCATTGACATTCATATTAGTGTGTTTTCACTGACTTGGACGTAAGATAGTTTTCTGGTTTGTTGGCCTGATCTTATGATGGTTCCATTGACATTCATATTACCGCACAGGCTGTGTTTTCACTGACTTGGACGTAAGATAGTTTTCTGGTTTGTTGGCCTGATCTTATGTTGGTTCCATTGACATTCATATTACTGTGTTTTCACTGACTTGGACGTAAGATAGTTTTCTGGTTTATTTGCCTAATCTTTTGTTGGTTCCATTGACATTCATATTACTGTGTTTTCACTGACTTGGACGTAAGATAGTTTTCTGGTTTGTTGGCCTAATCTTTTGTTGATTCCATTGACATTCATATTACTGTGTTTTCACTGACTTGGTCGTAAGATAGTTTTCTGGTTTATTGGCCTAATCTTTTGTTGGTTCCATTGACATTCATATTACTGTGTTTTCACCGACTTGGACGTAAGATAGTTTTCTGGTTTGTTGGCCTGATCTTATGTTGGTTTGGTCTTGAAAATCCAGGTCACGTTAGAGATTGTTGTGCTATATGTATTTCAGTGCTTTCTCTCACTCGGTTGCTCGTATGTTGATGGATTGTTTTCATATTTTATAGTTTGTGTAAATAAAAATGTCAATGACACTGTAGCTTTACTTGACTGTGTATAGTGTTTGATGGTAAGGATAATGTTCAATGTTTATGAAAGGATTATGAAATAAGACAAGAATTGTGATAATTGGGAATATGTTAATTTCTGTTCCCTGTATGCTGTTTTCAATAAAAATAATTTGAGGTGTAGACTGTTCTAAAGAATTGAGGGATGGGTTAATGTGGCCCCCACAGTTAATGTATGTGGCCCTCACAGTTAATGTATGTCAACCAAAGTTACCCAGTTGCAGTGAAATTATTCCAAATTGAGTCATCCTGTCGAGTTACAATGATATCCTTCATAAATACAGCCTGTAGTCTGTGCTAAAGGTTTTCGGCTTGGGCAGCCACAATGGCTGAATGATCGCGACATTATCTAGAGTGAAATCCCTTCATAAAAACGACACGTAGACTGTGAGAAAGGTTTTCAGGCTTTAGGCCCCTGTAGCTGTCACAGTTGACCAATCGCGACCAAAGGGGGATGTTCTCATCTAGACATTATATTGAGTCATTCTACCCAATTACAATGAAATCCCTCCATAAATACGACCTGCAGACTATGCTAAAGGTTTTCGGGTTTTGGGCTCGAGCAGTTGTCACGGTTGATAGATCATGACCAAATGGGGAAGTTCTCAACTAGACATCATTCGGAGTCATCCTGAAATCCCTCCATATTAAGTATGACCTGTAGACTGTGCTAGAAGTTTTTGGGTTTCGGGCTTGGGCAGGCATCATGGTTGGCCGATCATGACCAAAAGGGGACATTATCCTCTAGATATTATACGGAGTCATCCTACCAAGTTACCATGAAATCCCTTCATAAATACGATCTGTAGACTGTGCTAAAGTTTTTCGGGTTTTGGGCTTGGGAAGCCATCACAGTTGACCGATCGCGACCAAAAGGGGATGTTCTCATCTAGACATGACCTTAAACCTGCATATATTTCGTGATGATCGGGCAAGACCTACGTAGCCTGTGCTAAAGGAAAATGTGAACAGACTCACAGACTGACAGACCCACAGACTTCCGTACGTGTGATGGCAATAGCTTACCTTGACTTTGTCAAGTTAAGCTAAAAATTAAAAATATGTGTTCATCATTTACTGTCATGGGGGGATTTTGTCATACATGTGGAGGGATTTTGTCGGGGGGGGGGGGGGGGTGTCAGATGGGATTATGCCGGGGGATTTGGTGGGGGGGGGGGGGGGAGAGGGGGATTTTGTTGGGCCTCCCAATACTAGTCCCAGTTGTGCTGGGTAAGTAAGTTGGAGAATCCGACAAATTATTCATCGCTGCTTGGTTGTTCTATTTGGATACTCCGACTTCCTCCACCTGTGAAACTGGCCCACACGACATGACCATGGCTGTTGAAGGCGTCATTGAACCCAAACAAAGAAGACAAACACAAATATTGATAAATTGAGTCCAGCATTTAAAGTGACTCATGCAACCTCTTAATATAATTTTGACGTAATGAATCGATGCGTCAAAATTAGACAAAGTGGTTTGGACGTGGATCTCCATTTTGGAGTTTTGAGAAAATTCAATGACTTTCCAGGCCTTGAAAATTGATTTTTAAATTCAAGGCTTTTCAAGGCCCGCGGCAACCCTGGCCCACGTAATATGCAAATTCAGCAGCTGAAAAAATATTTTAAAAAAAATTTCAACAAAACCATATCAGGTGACCCCTCTTTGGAACGAGCTCGTCGAGCTCGTTCCAATGAGGGGTCACATGATATGGTTTCGTTGAAATTTTTTGAAAATTTAAAAAAATAATATTTAAAATAATAAATTTTGATATCGTCTGCATTGAGTAAAGGGTTAAAGAATTACCTTCATTTTACAAAAGTAATTCTTTAAAATAAAATAATAATAATACATGAATTTCTTTTGTGTACATAACTACTCGGTTGTATATACTAATAAATATAATATATCAAAAAGATATTGGAAACCGGGCCTTTAAATTCATTTATTTTGGGGACCCTTGATATTATTTGGCACATTAAAACCAGAATTAACAGTTTTATCCCGTTATGTTTATTGTCATGCCTTCCTTTGTTATTCTAAAATGCAGAAAATTTGTATATTTTTCTTGATGCCTTCGCACCTTCTCTAATTTGGGGACACCTGTAAAAGGTGTAAAATTGGGGTAATCTAAAGGCCTGTGGAAACATGAGGGTATTTTTGTGCATATTATGAAAATCATGTGCACAGTACAGTCTTAGTCTCATCTTTAGCAACTCTACCCAACGTGATGGCCAAAACCAGGCAGTAATATTCTCAAAAAGTATTAAGCTCGGCTTTTGAATGGACTGTGGAAAGTTTTTTTTCAGTTAATTTCAATGAAAGTGTCAATGACACTGTAGCTCAACTTGTCAAGACATGTACATGTATAGTATGTGACACAGCAATGACAAAGATCTAGGTAATGACCTGATAACAAAGGTACATGTAAAGTATTGTAAAGGTCTGTACATAAATACTGACCGTAGCCTGTAACAAATGTATAGGTAAAGTATTGTAAAGGTTGGTGACAGTCAGATGCTAAAATAGAAAAGAAATCTTTTGAGTCCCAGAGTGGGTCTGTCTGAACCCCAAAATATTTGTTCTCATAGCACAGTGATAACAAAGGCACCCCAAAACACACTCATTCCTGTCCCAAGGTGAAAACAAAGGTACCCAAGAAGTTTCATGAAGATCAGTTCATAAATACGAGCTGTATAGAAGTTGTGACAAAAAAATGATTGGACCTAATTTTGGTACAAAATGGCCACTGGCAGCCATCTTGAATTTTGGACCGTACCCAGAAACACTCATTCTTGTCCCAAGGTGATAACAAAGGTACCCAAGAAGTTTTGTGAAGATCGGTTCATAAATACAGATTCTACCCTGAGCCATATTGACATGTGTGCTTACATTGTGTAAGTAGCACTAAATAAATCAAAATTCATCTAATTTGCATAATTTCTGTACGAGAAAAAACCCGTACTGTATGTGATGTATTCCATTTTACTAAACATTCATACAAAAATTTATTCAAATCAGAACTTTCATACAGAAGTTCTATACAAAAGACTGACTGCACTAATTTTGGTACAAATTGGCTGTGGTGGCCATCTTGAATTTCGGACCACACCCAAAAACACTCGTTCTCATCCCACGGTGATAACAAAGGTACCCAAGAAGTTTCGTAAAGATCGGTTCATAAATACGGCCTCTAGCCTGAGCCGTATGGAAGTTGTGTACAAAAAACTGATTAGACCGAATTTCGGTACAAAATGGCTACTGGCAGCCATCTTGAATTTTGGACCGCACTCAGAAACACTCGTTCTCGTCCCAAGGTGATAACAGAGGTACCCAAGAAGTTTCGTGAAGATCGGTTGATAAATACAGCCTCTAGCCCGAGCCGTATTGACATGTGTACTTAATATGTGTAAGTTGCACTGAAAAAATCAAAGTTCATCTAATTTGCATAATTTCTGCACGAGAGAAAAACCTGTACTATATGTGATGTATCCCATGGTACTAAACATTCACACAAATGGAAGTTCTGTGCAAAAATCTGATTGCACCTAATTTTGAACAAAATGGCTGCCATCGGCCATCTTGAATTTCAGACTGCACCCAAAAACACTCGTTCTCGTCCCACGGTGATACCAAAGGTACCCAAGAAGTTTTGTAAAGATCGGTTTATAAATACGGCCTCTAGCCCGAGCTGTATTGGCATTTGCACTTACAGTGCAGAAAGTAACACTAAATACATCAAAGTTAGTCTAATTTGCATAATTTACGTACGAGAAAAAAACCCGTATTATATGTGATGTATCCCATGGTACTAAACATTCATACAAAAAATTATTCAAATCAGTGCTTTCATATGGAAGTTCTGCGCAAAAAGTCTGTACAAAATGGCTGCCAGCGGCCAACTTGAATTTCAGATCGGACCCCAAAACACTCGTTCTCGTCCCACGGTCATAACAAAGGAGCCCAAGAAGTTTCGTAAAGATCGGTTCATAAATACGGCCTCTAGCCCGAGCCGTATTGAATTGTTGATGGACAGACGGACGACTGGCCATGGCATAAGCTCAAATTTGGCTTCGCAAAAAGTTGAGCTAAAAATGAAAACATATTCTATTTTCAATTAATAGCTTGTTTAGTACACAAATCAGCAAATCGAGCCATCCAATTCATCACAAAATAATTTTCATGGGTTTTCCATGAATTTTTCCCATAAAGTTTGATTTTCAAGCACCTTAAAGGCAAAAATTTCACTCTTAAAATTAAAGCACTTTTAAGGATTTTCATGCATCACCTCTACAAACCAATGGGGAAAGCAGGCTAAGTACTATGTATAATGTTTAATTATTGGAGTTTAACCCTTTGAACCCTGGTGGTATCTTCCATGTCAGTTCCTTGGTAGCAATAGGAAGAGTCCATATTTATTAATTGGGGGTAGACCGATTAATATTTTCAACGTGCAGCCTTAGGGCTGCATGTTGAAAATATTGATTGGTCTACATCACACATTTACCCTGCAGTTATCCCCCTTAATGGCATTATGACGTGGCTTGTGACCTGACCGGAAAAACGGCCTATGGAGTTCAAAGGGTTAGGGACACTTTAGCATCTACTGCTACATCTTGTCAGACACAGAATTATGAAGTCAATTTTAATGAAATAGTTCATACTTTTGCTGCCCAAATTAGGGTACTTGCGACTCCAGCATTGGTTATCAAGTCCTTCTATACCAGCAACACTGAACTTGTGACTACAGTAAACAAGCACTGCTCCACTTTGCAAGGTTCACACAGGGAATATCTATTTTATAAACTGAACAATGAAAAAGGATAACTATGAACTTGACCAACTAGAGATTTTACTGAGGATTTTAACACCAAATCTGGTGATGATCAACACAATAAATTACAACGCTATTCAAAAATATGTGGTGAAAAGCAAAATTTGACAAAAAATGTGATTTCAAATATCTAATAAAAATAAGGTTATCTGATTATATCAGATACTAAAACATAAAAATAACCCAATGGGTAAACAACGACTATTGCAAAATAATGGAATATTACAAATGAATCTCAGTTGATATTCGATGGGATAAGTTTTCAATTTATTTGATATTAACACCACAAAATGATATCAATAATGATTAGGTGACAAACATAGAGAATGAATAGATACTAGGGCTGGTAGTCAGATTTAAACCCCGAGTAGGATAAAGGTTTTAACCACGAGGCTCTGCCGAGTGGTTAAAACCCTTATCCTATGAGTGGTTTAAATCTCATCAACCCTAGTACCTATTTGTTTTATTTACACCATGCTCTTAATAAATAATCGACTTTGTCACTTAAAATGGAGGAAAAAAAACGATACTTTCTATTACAAACAGATGGGTTTGTTTTGTTTACATCTGTGCCAATGGGCAGTTTTTCCAGCTGCACGTGAATGCTTGATTGATAGCTAGACACATCACCAAAGTTGATTGAATTTACCTTGCTTTTTCAGTCAAATTATTATTAACAATTCTTATATTTTATTTTAAATATTTAATGGTAGGTATTTTAAACTTAATAAGTCATTGCATGTGATAGATAATACTGCAAAATGTTGTATGTTTGAATGGAAGTATTATGAAACATCACGAAGTGTGAATGTATCGAAGTCGGCAAAGTGGGTCATGTCAAAGGTGAAGCTGGATGTAATTCCTACTAAAGGCAGCTCAAGATGTATATTTTTGTAATGGAATTCCCACTGAAAACGTTTTAACCGCAGAAGCTTCTCACCGATAGTGGGGTTAAAAGCTCAAATTTAACACATAGGCTTATCACAGGTAGTAGTAACACAGGTGAGCATGGTATAAAACTACTTATCTGAAAACTATCAACTCCAAGAAATTTTATCCAAACCAGAGCTTCTACTTGACCCCTTTGCTAACATAACGGTCAAAAATAAGGAGCTGCATTAAAATATTAATTCATTAATTATGTATTCATATTTAACTGGTAGGGTGCTAAATTATTTTTCAATGGCGATTTATAACGTAGGTATATTTTTTTTTTTTTTTTTGGCAAGGGTACCATACTACAAGCAAAGGGAATTCCAGTGTAGTCAGATTTTGTTTATAAACAAATGTTTTGTTAAAATTTATTGGAGAGTGCCTCTTAACTGGTAGAGTGCTGGAAGCCCATATTTGGGCTTTATTCTGAAGTGGAGGAATCACAGCTTGAAGGCCCATATTCAGTACATGTGCTTTGTATTATCATTGAAGTGTTATTATTTAGTTTGTAAGAGATTACCTTGTTACAATTTATGGGAGAGTGCCTCCCATAAATTGTAACAAGGCAAAGACATGTGCACAAGATTTGATGGCCAAAAATAATTTAGCACTCTACCAGTTAAACTGTAATAAAACAATTTGCTTAAACATTTTTTGTGTTTTAACTGCTCAACAAATGAGGTAATGAATACAGTGTAAAGCCACTATAGTGGCTTCCAGCACTTTTCGGTAGAGCCCCGATAATGGCTTCTTGTACTCAACCAATTAAGGTCTCTTTCAGCATCTACATATATTCCTACATCATTACCCAAAGACATGTATTTATTTATGTATTTATTGGTGTTGAAGGTCATATATTTCTGCACAATGGCTAATCATGATCGCAAGGATAAAGTCAAGTCCAGTCAATTGTTTATTCCCATGTTGTCCATTTTAGTTCCACCCCAAGAACTGTATAAAGTCAAAAATTAACAGCTTAAAACAAATAATTGCAGATTTGAATAAGTAGTCAATTAAGCACCCACTCCCTTCCCACCACCATGAAACACCATCTGAGGAATGCACAGTGATATGCAAGAATGAGCTGAGGGACTTTGTACTTAATTTGCATATTTTAATGACAGATTACAATCTTCTTCACTGGAACCCTATTAACTGAATGGCCAATTGGAAAAGAATATTCAATTTAACAGGAGTACATAATTAACATGGGAACTGGAACATTTTTCTATCCACTACTTACTAGACTAGATGCGGCCTGTCCCAATTTGGGACCAAGAATACCCCCGCGACACACTCTCTGACAATGGGCAACAATAATATCAAATATCACTAATATCCTTTAAGTCAATAAATAGTTCTGAGACAGACATGACTTTGTATATTTGGATATGGGTATGTGAAGTTAAAATAAGTTTGTCACCTTGACCTTGTAGACATGCATTCCAACTTTATTCACGACACACCATCTGGTGGTGGGCAACATTAATACCAAGTATCAATAATATCCTTCAAGCCATCAACAGTTCTGAGCCAAACACGACTTGTTAATAGTTGGTTTTGGATGTGGGGTATGCAAACTTGAATAAGTCTGTGACCTTGACCTTGTAGACAGGCATTCTAACCAACCTTATTCGCAACACATCCTCAAGTGGTGGACAACATTAATACCAAGTATCATTAACATCCTTCACGGCTATCAAAAGTTCTGAGCCGGACACGACTTGTTATAGTTGGGTTTGGATGTGGGGGAATGTGAGCTTAAACTAAGCCTGTGACCTTGACCTTGTAGACAGGCATTCCAACCACATTCACGACACACCCTCGGAGTGGGGGGGGGGGGGGGGGGGCAACATTAATACTAAGTATCATTAATATCATTCAAAGCTATCAAAAGTTTTGAGCCGGATATGACTTGTAGACAGACAGACAGATGGATGGACAGATGGATGGACAAGGGGATTCCTATTTACCCCCTATCCCCTGAACTTCATTTGCAGGGGGTATAATATATTTTGTTTGACCGAGCTCACTGAACTTTGTCAAACAAGATATAATAGGCTATATGTCTAAATTGGATGTCTTGAGACCCAAAATTAATGGGTGTCAAGAGTATTTCTTCAACAGATTAAAAAATTTTTTATTCAATTAACAGAGTTTACTCTATACCCTATATCCAATAAATAGGCCAAATTTGTACTGAGGGAATGGTAAATGGTTTGATTGTTGTAAGTAATATATAATTAACAGGGTTATTCAATTAAAAGATATCCAATTTAGTGGGCATCACTGTACAAGATTCTCATTTTATTACGCAGACATTCTATAAGCCAGAGAACATCCATTCCAGAAATATTCAGTCCAGTATGAGGCGAACTGACTATGACTGAAATGAATCTCCAATGATCACCTGATACAGTAGAATCTTCTTAATTGAATATCCATTTTGCCAGTGAAAATTATTCAATTAACAGGAGTATACAATTAACAGGGATTTGGTCAGTTTCCTGTGTTCTGTAGGTAAACTGAGCAATTATTCTATTTTATCTTGTTTGACAGAGCTCATAGAGCTCTGTCAAACAAGATATAATAGAATAAATGCCTGTATTGGATGTAGTGAGGCCAAAAAGGTTGATAAATAAGGTGCATTTGGTGCGTGTCACAGTAATTTTTCGACATATTACAAAAATTTATAAACTATTAACAAGAGTTTACTCTATAACCCATATGCAATTAACAGATCAAATTTGTACTAAAGGTATGGTAAATGGTTTTGTGTTTGAACATTATATTCAATTAACAGGGATATACAATTAAGAGATATCCAATTAAGTGGGCGGCACTGTATCTCAGTTTCCAATAGCCGGGTTCCCACTAATTTCAGAAAATCAAATTTAAGCACTTTTCAAGGACCCTGGCCATGATTTTCATGGAATGTAATAATTTTGATATGAACTTACAACACCAAAGCAACACAAAGAATTTCAGTCTTGAGGACCTGATCTCTGGAAAACCCAACTAGCTAGATATATATTGTTCCTCGAGTTCAACATGGAGTCATCAGCAATGCTTTAGTTGCATTTAAGGGGCAATATAGGGATCAAATAAATGTGATTCCTGACCAATTTTGTGACATTGCACGTATGTAGGGGTGAGTATTTTCTCTGAGGTTACAGGTAAAATAAATTTAAGTACTTTTCAAGAGAAATGATGGAAAATCAAGTACTTTTCAAGGCTAGAAACAATTTCAAGCACTTTTCATGGAAAGGACCAAAATTCAAGGACTTGTTATTTCAGTGGGAACCCTGAATGATTTTCATTGAAGGTTCCAATATTTAGAGACTTTCCAGGTGCTTACAGATGGCAAGGGATTTCAGTATTCCAAGACTTTCAAAGAAGTTAAGAAGCTGCAGGAACTCTGCCAACCAGGCAAGGCAGTTGAGTTGCAATGAAAATTGTATGGGAATCAATTACAGTGAAGCCCTGTTAATTGAATAGCCACTTTGTCATTGAAAATTATTCAATAAACAGGGATTTATTTATTTGTTGAGGTTAAACAACACTTTTGACAGCCAGGGTCTCCTTGTGTCAGAAGTTTTACGGGCGGAGGAAGCCAGAGTACCCGGAGAGTATCACCGAGCAATGGCGAGCAACTGTCAAGACTCCCCAACGTACTAACTCCGAGCATGCAGGGTTAGCACTGGTCGAAGACAAGTGCATCATCGACGTGCAGTACCCCTTAATACACAGTGCCCCCCACAACAGCAATTGGGATGAAGTGCCTTGGAGCTACACATGGCGGGGATTAAATGGTGGACCTTTCAGTATGAAGTTCAATGCCATAACCACTGAGCCACCACACTCCCAAACAGGGATTTGGTCACTTTCCTGTATTCTAAAGGTAAAATTAGAATTAATTCCATTATATCTTGTTTGACATAGCTCTGTGAGCTCTGTCAAACAAGATATAATAGACTAAACTGCTGTATTAGATGCACTGGGGACAAGTAGGTCTGAAGACGAGGGAAATTTGGTGATCTAAAGGGTCATTTCTCCACACATCACAAGAATTTTATTCAATAAACAGGAGTTTGCTCTGTCACCTGTAAATAATTAACAGGTCAAATTTGTATTTAAAGTGTGGTAAATGGTTTTGTGTTTGGAAGTTATATTCAATTGACAGATTTATTTTAACTGGTTGAGTACTGAATTATTTTTGGTCATTAAAATTTACTTACTTGGTTTCCTTGATACATTTAATGGGAGAGTGCCGAGAGCCACTCTCCCAAAAATTGCTACAGGACAAACCTACCAAGACATACTTAATATATATATTGGCATTTCAGGTCACATATTTCTGCACAATGGCTAATCATGACTGCAATATGGATATAGAGTTAAGTCCAGCAAATCATTTATACCCATGTTGCCCATTATAGAGGACTTCCACCCCAGGCTTTGCTGACCAGGTCCTATTTTACCAGAAAACAGAGCTTGATAACACCACAGTGAACAAGCACTACCTCACTTTCTGAGGTCCCAAGGAGAACACAAGACTTAATAATTTCACTTCAAAGATAATCTGAAATACACTGACAGAAAATGAAGCCTTTAAGCTGCAGCACTTGCACTGGTAAATAAAGCCCAAATATGGGCTTTCTTACAAGTGGAATTATTTAGTCTGTGTGGATTTGCCTTGTCATAATTTATGGGAGAGTGCCCACTGGCACGGCTCACACAGCCCACTGGCACTCTCCCATAAATCGCAACAGGGCAAAGACGTGAACAAATTCCGATGACCAACAATAACTTAGCACTCTACCAGTTAAGAGATATCCAATTATGGGGGTTCCACTGTATATGGATAAACTATTGAAGATTGCTGAACATGAATCAATAAGGATGGATGATACATAAGTTTTTAACAGGCAGTTTGTGGCATGAACAGTAAATAAGCATATGACCATGGAATATGCGATTTTTTTAACAACAGTCACTAACAACGAAAAAAAAAATGATTAATGAATACCAGAAATGTGAATGTGCAGGTGCATTTATGTGGAAGCCTCAAAATAACCAGATTGTCATCTGCAGAATGGGGTCCCCAGAGGGTGAATTTGGAGATGCTACCCTGCATAGCAGGGTAGCATTACTAAATTTACCCTCTGTGAACCTTAGTCTGAATCGAGGTTTCAGGCTTAGGCAGAAAGAGCTACCCAGAGGATACTTTGGGGGAATCTAGCCCTCTGTATGGAATAGCATCAGCAAATTCACCCTCTGGGGACCTCATTCTGCGAATGACAGATTTTGCTTATATCCAGGCTTGTTTATGTGCGAAGGGGAGATGATTCATATTTGCCAATAATTAAAACTGGTTCTTGTTGAACCTTTTGTTCCGACTCACAATGACAATACTATATTTATCAGTGCCTCTATAAAAGTGAAGGTGTTTTTCTTTTCTCAGTTATTTACCGAAGTATTTTCTCATGAAATACAAAATCAGGAATAACTTGTTTGTCGATCTAAGTGTTCAAATATAAAATAGGTGTAATTCAGTGTCAAGAGGTAAAATCAACTTTTACTGGTTGTAGACTACATTATTTTTCAAAGGTGATTTTATCCAGAAGTATTTTTATCTTTAGATATCTTGCTATCAAGAGTTATGGGTTAAAGATGAAGGCTGTTTGAAAGTTATGATGATGAAAAGTCAGTAAATCACTTTGCTTCAACCACTCATACAAAATTCAGTAAATCACTTTGCTTCAACTTCTCATACATAAATCTGTAGAAAAAAATGTTTGAAATATTTAATGATCAAATGTGATGTAGTGATGCTCAAAAGAAGCCACAGACTAAAACTGAATAATGACGTGGATGAAATGTGAGAAAACCATGTATGGCACTTTGTAAATATAATTTGATTTTTAATATACAAGCTAGCACTCTATGACAATTAAACCACATTCATGCATTTCACAATAATGAACAGAAATGTTATCAATTTCTTAACCCCTACCTAAAGTAATGAAATATCTTACCAGCGCTATTCACTAAAATTGCCATTCCAATTTTATTATTTTTATCAATTTTTGGCCCTAAAATATAGCTCATGCCCACCCCCCACCACCCCCCCCCCCCACTCCCTCATTTGAACAAGCTCATTGAGGAGTCATAAGCTATGTTACTGAGAAAAAAATGAGAATTATTTGTAATTCAGAAGGCCTTTGGACTAGTCTAATTTGGGGATACTGCAGTCCTTTCAAGACAATTGTGCCCCATTGAAGAAATGTTTTTCTGTTGACAGTCTGAAATGCTGTTTTTTGGGGGAGTTCTTAGAGCCATTTTGGTGCCTCAGAATATCTATTAACACAATGTGGCCTAATTCCGATTTTGATAAATTTTTATTGCAAGAGAATATGTTCCCAAATACGCAGTCCCTTAATAAACCTAACTAAAATTATTTATTATTATTTATTGGTGTTTAAGGTCACATATTTCTTCACAATGGCTGATCATGATTGCTACACTGATATAAAGTCAAGTCCAGCCAATCGTTTATACCCATGTTGCCCACCCCAGGCATTGGTGAGTGTGTCCTATTTTATGAGTAAAACAGAGTTTGTTTACCACAGTTAACAAGCACTGCTTCGCTTCCCTTGGGTTTCCTTGGAGAAACTTGAAAAGTTAACATAAACATATTGATTGTTAAATTACTAAAAAATCAGTGCTCATTATTACCATAGCTTTTGATAAACAAGAGGCCCCAAGGGGCCTGAGGGCGCTCACCTGACATGGTAGCCTAAATTTATATCAACCCAGAGAATTGATTTCAACAAGTTGCATCTGCTCCTCCTAAGAAAAGCTTATACCAAATATCCAAGGATTCTGACCAGTGGATCTAAAAAAAAAAAGATTTTTAAAGAATATTCCTCATATTGAAATAAGTTATAATTCAGGCTCCCACAGGGAGCCCATATATGAACCCAGGGACTTGGCTTTAACAAACTTGAATCTCATCCCACTAAGGATGCTGCACACCAAATATCAAAACATTCTGACTGCTGGATCTGAAGAAGAAGATTTTTAAAGAAAAGTCCTCATTTTGAACTAAGTTACAATTCAAGCTCCCACAGTGAGTCCAAATATGGACCTATGGACATGGCTGAAGAAGAAGATTTTTAAAGAAAAGTCCTCATTTTGAACTAAGTTACAATTCGAGCTCCCACAGTGAGTCCAAATATGGACCTAGGGACATGGCTTGAACAAACTTGAATCTCACCCCCTAAGGATGCCGCATACCAAATATCAAAACATTCCGACTGCTGGATCTGAAGAAGATTTTTAAAGAAAATTCCTCATTTTGAACTAAGTTATAATTCGGGCTACCACAGTGAGCCCAAATATGAACCCAGGGACTTGGCTTGAACAAACTTGAATCTCACCCCCCTAAGCATGGTGCATACCCAATATCAGAAGATTCTGCCTGCTGGATCTTGAGAAGAAGATTTTCAAAGAAATTTGCCTGAAATGCACTAAGTTCAAATTTGGGCTCCTATACTGAGCCCAAATATAAACCCAGGGAGCCGACTTGAACAAACTTGAATCAGATCCACCCCACAATGTTGCATACCAAATATCAAAAGATTCTGCCTGCTGGATCTGGAGAAGAAGATTTTTTAAGAAATATGCCTGAAATGCACTAAGTTAAAATTTGGGCTCCTATACGGAGCCCAAATATAAACCCAGGGGGCCGATTTGAACAAACTTGAATCAGATCCACCCCACAATGTTGCTTACCAAATATGAAAAGATTCTGAAGCTGGATCTGGAGAAGAAGATTTTTTAATAAATTTGCCCGAAATGCACTAAGTCCGAATTCGGGCTTCTATATTAAGCCCAAATATGAATCCTGGGGGCCGATTTGAACAAACTTGAATCAGATCCACCCCGCAATGTTGAATACCAAAAATCAAAAGATTCTGGATCTGGAGAAGAAGATTTTTTAAGAAATTTGCCTGAAATGCACTAAGTTCGAATTCGAGCTTCTATAGTAAGCCCAAATATGAATCTAGGGAGCCGATTTAAACAAATTTGCATCAGATCCATCCCACAATGTTGCATACCAAATATCAAAAGATTCTGCCTGCTGGATCTGGAGAAGAAATTTTTTTAAGAAATTTGCCTGAAATGCACTAAGTTCGAATTCGAGCTTCTATAGTGAGCTCAAATATGAATCTAGGAAGCCGATTTGAACAAACTTGAATCAGATCCACCCCACAATGTCGCATACCAAATATCAAAAGATTCTGCCTGCTGGATCTGGAGAAGAAGATTTTTTAATAAATTTGCTTGAAATGCACTAAGTTCAAATTTGGGCTCCTATACTGAGCCCAAATATAAACCCAGGGGGCCGATTTGAACAAACTTGAATCAGATCCACCCCACAATGTTGCTTACCAAATATGAAAAGATTCTGCCTGCTGGATCTGGAGAAGAAGATTTTTTAAGAAATTTGAATGAAATGCACGAAGTTCAAATTCGAGCTTCTATAGTGAGCCCAAATATGAATCCAGGAAGCCGATTTGAACAAACTTGAATCAGATCCACCCCACAATGTTGCATACCAAATATCAAAAGATTCTGCCTGCTGGATCTGGAGAAGAAGATTTTTTAAGAAATTTGCCTAAATGCACTAAGTTTGAAATTGGGCTCCTATACTGAGCCCAAATATGAACCCAGGGGGCCGATTTGAACAAACTTGAATCAGATCCACCCTACAATGTTGCATACCAAATATCAAAAGATTCTGCCTGCTGGATCTGGAGAAGAAGATTTTTTAAGAAATTTGCCTGAAATGCACTAAGTTCGAAATCGGGCTCCTATACTTAGCCCAAATATTAATCCAGGAAGCCGATTTGAACAAACTTGAATCAGATCCACCCCACAATGTTGCTTACCAAATATGAAAAGATTCTGCCTGCTGGATCTGGAGAAGAAGATTTTTTAAGAAATTTGCCTGAAATGCACTAAGTTCGAATTCGGGCTTCTATAGTAAGCCCAAATATGAATCCAGGGGGCCGATTTGAACAAACTTGAATCAGATCTACCCCGCAACGTTGCATACCAAATATCAAAAGATTCTGCCTGCTGGATCTGGAGAAGAAGATTTTCAAAGAAATTTGCCTGAAATTCAGTAAGTTCAAATTTGGGCTCCTATACTGAGCCCAAATATAAACCCAGGGGGCCGATTTGAACAAACTTGAATCAGATCCACCCCACAATGTTGCATACCAAATATCAAAAGATTCTGCCTGCTGGATCTGGAGAAGAAGATTTTTTAAGAAATTTGCCTGAAATGCACTAAGTTCGAAATCGGGCTCCTATACTGAGCCCAAATATGAACCCAGGGGGCCGATTTGAACAAACTTGAATCAGATCCACCCTACAATGTTGCATACCAAATATCAAAAGATTCTGCCTGCTGGATCTGGAGAAGAAGATTTTTTAATGTTTTTCCCATTGCCTACAGTGTTAAAAAGTGCTGACTCAGCACTTTTTCAAAGTCCCGAAACTGTACCCTATGATAAAACCGATGGCAATTTTTTTTTACCAATCCTTTCTGTTGGTCCTAAGGAAGCTGCACACCAAATAAAAATTCTCAGTGCCGTGCAGTTTTGGAGATATGGGAGTTTTAAATTTTTTCTATTTTTAGCTCCTGTGGTTCCCACGGGGCTGCAGGAAATTTTTTTTTTTGCATAAATCAAGTACTCATGACCCAATAAGCCCTCACATAAAATTTGGTTCAAATCAGCCTCTCGGTTTGGAAAATAGAAATTTTGGGCGGGGCAAAAAATTTTGCCCCTCCCATAACGACGCCAAAGATAGCCCCACAAACTTCTCTTGAACAAATCTTAGTCTACACCTCAAAAGGAAGCTGCACACCAAATATCAAGTCTCTGCTACTGCTGGTTCATGAGAAGAAGATTTACAAAGATTTTGGTGCCCCTTGGGGGCGTGGCACCACCCAGGAGGAGGGGCAACTTCATTTGAACAAATCTGAATTGGCATTAGGTAATAAACATTTTAATAAAATTGGGCTAGTGGTTTAGGAGGAGAAGTCGATAATGTAAAGTTAACGCCGGACGGACGACGACGGACGACGGACAGAAAGTGATTAGTAAAGCTCCCCTTGAGCTTCGCTCAGGTGAGCTAACTAGAGGCTCTACAGAGCCTGTAAGTGCTCACCTGGAACTACATATAAAACTGTGATTTACCATAGGCTTTCCATGGTAACTATGAGCTGCAATTGAGGCCATGTTTGCAACATTACATTAACATTACATGAGGATCATTGGTAGAAGGTGTCCCAGTCTTCAATGACGTGAAGTTTCAAAACATTTGAATCCACCAAACAGAATCATAGAATGTCTCTGGTGACCATATTTTCCAACCAACAGGAACAAAAAGAGGATCGTTTGTAGAGGGCCTCGTATAGACCATTCTTGCCAAGTTTTTGGTTCACATCGGCTCAGTAGTTCCAGAGAGATGAAAATGTGATTTCCCATTGGGGTTTTCTATAGTAACTACAAACCGCAATTGTGGCCATGTTTGCAAAACGATCAACTTTAAATGAGGATTGTTGGTAGAGGGTGTCCCAACCATCAACGATGCAAAATTCCAAAACATTTGGCCCTGTGGTTTCCGAGAAGAGTTTTCAAAATTGACCAATCAGAATCAAAGAATGCTTCTGGCGAGCACGTTTTTCACCCAACAGGAATAAAATGAGTAACAGTTGTAAAGAACCTCTCATAGACCATACCTGCCAAGTCTGGTTCACATTGGCTCAGTACTTTCAGTGAAGATGATGAAAATCTGATTTTCCTATAGGGTTTCTATAGTAACTGTAAGCCACAAATGCAGCCATAATTGCAACCTGATGAAGATTAAATGAGGATCATTGGTAGAGGGGGTTACAGTCATCAGTCACATTAAGTTTTTCAAACCACCTGGCCTTGTAGTTTCAAAGAGGATTTTCTTGAAAATGCATACATTTATATGAATTCTGTTTCAACAAAAAAAATCAATAAAAAAGGGTTAAAATATTTTGAAAATTAATTTTTTCAGACAGTATTCTCTTTCAAAATAGCTTTTGGATAGGTAAAGGATTACAGGAAACACATTTTCTCCAATTTTTGTCAGATCTCAAAAGATGAATATAATTACTGTCATCTAAGCTGACATGATGTGAACAGAATGTAAACAAACTTCCATTCTTTTCACAAACATCGGTCATAAATCACTGCTGTGTTTCTGATAAGTAAGAGAGAATAGATAATTAGTTTACAGTTGAAGTTGTTTTACAGTACAAGTCAAAATAAGTTGAGTTAATCATAAAAACTATGTATCTTTATCTTCCTACACTGATAAGACCAGAAGCTGACACCATTTTCTGGAAAGCTCTCACTGATAGCTTTCCAGAAAATGTCAGATTCTGATCTTGTCAGGGCAGGAGCAGTAAGTAGTTCACTTAGTTTATTGCAGTTATGCTACAACTTATTTTGACTTGTACTGTATACACAATATTTTGGGTTTTTTTCCCCAGTTCTCAGTGGAGAAAAAACTGGAACGAATCCTTACCAGATTCTCAAAAAACCCAAGTATTTTGCCGACAGTACTGATCTTCATTCAGACAGGAGAGGCCTTGGGTTACGCATTAGAATACAGCCTCTGGTGGCCACATATTTCCATCCTCTCATAAATGATTCCTGCGAAATTTGGTTCACGTCGGCTCAGTAGTTCCAGAGAAGATGAAAATGTGATTTCCCATAGGGTTTCTATAGTAACTATAAGCTGCAATTGTGGCCATGTTTACAACCCAATCAACATTAAATGAGGATCGTTGGTAGAGGGGGTCCCAGTCATTACTTATGTGAAGTTTCAAAACATTTGGCCTGGCAGTTTCAGAGGAGAAAATTTTTGAAAATCCACCTATCAGAATCAAAGAATGCCTCTGGTGGCCATGTTTTTCAACCCTCAGGGAACAAAATGAGGATCGTTTGTAGAGGATCTCCCATAGACCATCCCTGCCAGGTTTGGTTCACCTCGGCTCAGTAGTTCCGGAGAAGAAGATGAAAATGTGATTTCCCATAGGGTTTCAATAGTAACTATAAGCCACAATTGTGGCCATGTTTGCAACCTGATCATTAAATGAGTCTCGTTGGTAGAGGGGGTCCCAGTCATCGTTTATGTGAAGTATCAAAACATTTCACCTTGCAGTTTCAAAAGAAGATTTTTGATTTTTGAAAATCTACCAATCAGAATCAAAGAATGCCTCTGGCGGCCATGTTTTTCAACCCACGGGAACAAAATGAGGATCATTTGTAGAGTACCTCCCATAGACTATCCCTGCCAGGTTTGTTTTCATGTCACCTCGGTTTTTCCAGAGAAGAAGAGGAAAATGTGATTTCCCATAGGGTTTCTACAGTAACTATAAGCCACAGTTGCGGCCATGTTTGTATCCCAATCAACATTAAATGAGGATTGTTGGTAGAGGGGGTCCCAGCCATCATTTATGTGAAGTTTCTAAACATTTGGCCTGAAGTTTCAGAGGAGAAGATTTTTGAAAATCCACCACCCAGAATCAAAGAATGCCTCTGGAAGCCATGTTTTTCATCCAATGGGAACAAAATGAGGATCATTTGTAGAGGACCTCCCATAGACCATTCCTGTCAAGTTTGGTTCACACCGGCTCAGCAGTTACAGAGAAGAAGATGAAAATGTGAAAAGTTTACGGACGATGGACAACAGACAACAACCGACGGATGACGATGGACAACAACCGACGGATGACGACGGACGCCAAGTGATGAGAAAAGCTCACATGCCCTTTTAGGCCAGGTGAGCTAAAAAGTGCTTATCAGCGCCCATATCTATTCTCTGTACTTTTCAATAGAACCGAGTTATGAGGTTTCAGCATGTGATATGTCGACTTTGGAGAGGGTTTAAGAATTTTTTGCCACTTTCTGTTGTAAAGTATTGGCATTGGTGAAGGGTTGATGAAAATGATAACCTGCCAATCATAGATGACTATAGATGATCCTTTACCTAACATCATTTTGAAGACAACACTTGAAAAAAATTATGGCACTAACGTGCACCGTTTTTTCATGATGTAACTATATATCTGGCCCCTCAAGCCCTGGCCAAATAGAATTTTTATATTGATTGTAGTTTCTAGTCAAGTCTTGGCTGTCTGTGTTGCACAGAAACAACTGCAAATGAACAAGATATAGATCGCTATTGTGTAGAGAGAATGTATACAAATCTCTAGGCCCTTCAGGCTTGACTGCACATATTTAGTCTCTGCACTTTTCAAAAGAGCCAAGTTATGAGCCTTCAGCATGTGATCTGTCGATACTGGAAAGATAAACACTTTTTTATCAACTGGAAGGCTGACCAATCCAAGGACAGGTTGCCCATATGTATGATGGAAAATTTCGGCATGCTATGGATATCAAGGGAGGTAATCAAAACCAGAATTTTTAGCTGTCCCAAGTCACCTGGTAACTGAATTCCTACACTTTTATTTTTATAAACTTCATTATTACTGTTTTGTTAGAAATTACAGAATATTGCATTCTTGTATCACAGGGTTCCTGCAGGCAGGGACTGATGAAATTCAAGGCCATTTCATAACATTTTTCACCATTTTTCAAGCCCCCCCCCCTCCCCACTAACCCCCCCCCCCCCCCCCCCCCCCCCCCCCATAATAGCTAAATTCAAGGATTTCCACTGTTTACTCTCCTAACTAGGACCCTCCAGTCATTACCCGCTCCTCCCAGTTCCCTTGTAGGGAAGTGGGAGGTGGGCATAATGCCTGGAGAGTAATAGTTAGGACTAGAGGATATTAAACACAAACAGGACACTCCCATTGCTATCCACTTCAATGGAATTAATCATTCAATATCCGACATTTGCTATCGTATTATACATGTACTAAACTCTGACTTGGAGAGACCTAATACTATTGAACAGTGCAGACTTTGTGAAGCACATTAGACCTTCACTTTAAAAACATCACAACCATTCGGCTTGAACAGCAAGGACTTCTAAAGTGATGTATTACCTTATTCTATGTGCCTTTGCTTTTGTTTCTATGCAAGTCTTGGCTGCCTTTATAGGCAGCCAAGACCTACTTAGAATCAATGGCAAAGTCACAGCTTGTGTGCAGTCAACTTTTAGCAAAAATTTACAAAAATGTACAAGTCTTTGATGGTTAAAGCACAGATATGGCATTCCAACAGTTCTTAACAGAGTCCATGTATGAGCTTCAGTACTCAGTTAAATTCTTGATGCTACAATAATTTCCCGAAATGAAACTTGGATATTTTGTTAATGGTGGATTCTTCAATTACATAGCATTTGTATTGGTTTTAAGGTCACTTTCAGTATCTGTGGTCATACTGAACACACCATAAGTATAAAATCATTACAGCCAACCATTTACACCCAAGCCTGGAAAAAAGCAATCTGTCATTTGCAGAGGTCCCCAGAGGGTGAATTTGCTGATGCCATCCCATACAGTGGGCTAGAATCACCCCAATTCTTTGGGTACCTCTTTCTGTTTAGGCCTGAGACCTTGATTCAGATTGAGGTTCACAGTGGGTAATTTTAGTAATGCTATCCTGCTGTGCAGGGTAACATCACTAAATTCACCCTCTGGGGACCTCATTCTGTAGATGACAGTCTGCTTATTTCCAGGCTTGTTTACAAATATGCTTCCAGTAAACAGACCTGGTTCACCAAGCTAATCAAGCACTACTCCACTTCCCCATGGGGAAGTGATCACACTTGTAATGAATGAATGATAAATGATTGGCAAAATACTGAATGGCATTCAGCATATGTACAATATGTATCACATAATTAGACATCATGAGTAGATCAGCATAAAAAACTGAACACAGCATAAACTTTTTACCGGCACAACACAGCAGCCATGATGCTTTATCTATCATACTCACAGAGTGATTTATATTACTCATTCACACGACATCAACAGATGGATGTCTACCTACACATCTACTTTCTAGACTTTTTTTGAAATCCGAGAACCCAATAGGCAAATTTGGCCACCAATAAGTGTACCTATGGACACCGATCAAATGATTTTCTTGTTTTTATTTACTCATATGATAAAGTAAAAAAATACTATATGCCAAAGAACCCTAATGTTCCAGATATAATTCAGCTCAATCGCACAGTGTAATTTAACCCTGTGAGCCCCATTTCAAATTCTGATCACTTTTTACTTTGATCGAACAGGTGCTCCAACATGCAATCTCAGGTAAATTTGAAACGCACATTTTATGTACCTTAGCACTTGTTTCTAGACAAGCCTGGCTGCCTCTATATAGACAGCCAAGACTCATAGAGAAACACCTGCAAAAAAAACCAAAAAACACAAGATATACACTGTTAACTGGTAGAGTGCCCATGTTTGGGCTTTATTCTGAAGTGCAAGTACTCCAAATTAAAGGCTTCATATTCTGTGGATACATTCCATTTTATTTTTGGTTGGAATCTATTTTGTCTGTACAGATTTTTCTTTGTTAAAATTTATGGGAGAGTGCCCATAGGCACTCTCCCATAAATTGTGACAAGGAGAATACATGTGAACAAAGTTTGTCAACCAATTCAGCACACTATCAATTAAAATGTAGCAAAAAAGTACACAACTCTCCCAGCCTCTAAGGGTTAAATAATCAAACCGGAATAAGTTTTACTTTTTACCTAACAAAACAGCCAAACCCCGCCAGAAATTTTCACAAAAATCACCCTTCAAATTTTATTTTTTTCAATTTTTTGCCTTGAAAAATAGCTTTTTGTGCCCTCACTGGAATGACTTCATCAAGTTCAATCCAATGAGTTTTTGCTTTTTGGGGGAAAAACACTGAAAATTTGGTGTTATTTAAGAAAGTATTTTGCAAGTGTCATCTCCTATTAGCATTAGGTAAAGGGCGAAGAGCCACCACATATGAATTTGACTTTCACAGCCAGCTGCTTTAAAAATAAAATTTTACAGATTGCCACATTAGAACAGGGTTCATACACTCAAAACTTGGCTGAAATTCCAATACTATACAAGTATATTTCCAGTGTCCACGGAGAATTTTCCAGTAAGGTATTCAAAGTTCTTCACTATACAACAACTTGTGATAACAAAGGCATATACCATATTTCAGAAGATGCAAAAGTAATGAACAGGTCATTAAAATTCACGTAGAAATTGAAGCCACCTGTGCAATGACTAGTACCAATAATTATTTATTCCAAAACAACTTCAATTATCATACTGACAAGAGTTTGTTTAGAGTAGTAAATTAGTGCAAGGGAAGTGTAAATTAGGCCTCATAAAGTAGATTTTCTGTTTCTCAGGCCATTTTTTGCAAAATTGCATGCTAGCGGGCGTTTTTTTATTTTAATTCTCAGTGCCGTGTAGTTTTGGAGATATGGGCATTTTCATTTTTTCTACTTTTAGCTCCTGTCGTTCCCATGGGGCGACAGAAAAATTGGGGGGGGGGGGGGCATAAATTAAGTACTTATGACCCAATAAGTCCTCATGTCAAATTTGGTTCAAATCGGCCACACGGTTTGGAAAAAAAAATCTTGGGAGAGGCGAAAATTCTTGCCCCTCCCATAATGAACAAATATAGCTCCTCGAACTTCTCTTGAACAAATCTGAGTCTACACATCAAAAGGAAGCTGCACACTAAATCTCAAGTCTCTGCTACTGCTAGTTCATGAAAAGAAGATTTTTTTAAGATTTAAGCACACTTTTTGGGCATGGCCCTACCGAGGGGCAAGGCAACTTGATTTGAACAAAAGCAAAATGCAAAGTCATAACAAACTATTATCTCAAATATCAATTAAATTGGTTCAGCGGTTTGGAAGGAGAAGATGCAAACACCATGTTCATGGACAACGGACGGTGAGTGAACACTGTAGCTCCCCTGACTGAAAGTCAGGCAAGCTAAAAATTCCATGACCGGGTTGTCCGCACCCAAACAGAAAAGCTTTGTTTTTTTTGCATAATTTTTGCACAAGTCGCGCGTAATTTTTACACGAAATCAATCCCTTTTAAACCTGGTTACTAATTCCAGGGCTTTTCATATACTTTAACCCTTCCAGCCCATTTTCTAAAACTTTTCAAGGCCCTTGAATTTTTTTTCTCAAAATTCCATGACTTTTCCAGGATTCCATGACCTGTGAGAACCCTGTGAGAAGCAAGAATTTATTTTAAATAGCCTTTGTGGTGTAGCATTGATTCAAGAAAAGCACCAAAAAATCATTGTTTTTTTTTTTTAGATTAAAGCATGCCTGGAAATAATCTGTAAATGACCACTTAAGTTATGTGGGGGCTACTTCAGTTGTACAATTTGTAAATGAAATACAGGTTACGACAAAATAACAACATAAATTAATAATACTGCATATTTTGAAAGTCAGACTTGACAATCTTTTGGGACAAACTGGACTCAAAGATGGTGCATTGCATTCACATATGAATAGAGTGGCATGCCATTTACATCAAAACAAAATTCCACTCGGATAAATAACAACAGGTAACATGTGATCTCGCCAAAGTGAGATCACTTGTAAGTCATAGCTATTTATTTTTATGGAACTTCTATTAAAACATAAACAGCATGACTAATAAAGTACATCAGACATGGCAGAAAGCGTCAAACACAATTTTTTACGGGTTACCACCATCTTACATAGCATAACCTGCTAACCATTAACAATGTAAGCTATTTATTTCCAGGACTGTTAACCCTCTACCTAATGCGAAAAGCTGACGGCACTTGCTAATAAAATCTTAAACAACTAAAGTTTTTCAATTTTTGTGTCAAAACCCTACTTGTTCCAACAAGCTTGTTCCAATGAGGGGTCATAAGCTATGGTTTCGCAATAAAGAATGAAAAAATAATGAAAATTGAATGGAGATTTTTATGAATAGCGCTGGCTGGTTTTGGCCATAACTTTGGGTAAAGAGTTAATGGCTGTGTGAAGTTTGACATTTTATGTCAAGACCATACTGTATACATTATAAATAAGCACATAAGTTTGCGTGAAGAGGTAACATTTCTATTGCACAGTGAAAAGTAACTGTAAAAGTTTAAAACTCTGGCTGCTGTGTTGAGTAAAAGGTTTTTCAGGTTCTCTGATAAAACAACATATAGGCCTGACTGTTAAAGACTGTTTCAGCACTTGCTTTTCTGACAGTAGTGTCCGATGTGTACAACCACCTGTCCGGATTGACACTTGTTACATTTCTTCTGTATGCCACAAAATGTCCAGAATAAACATCTCCTAAGTGCTCGACAACTGATGTTAAACGGTAGGTGTGAGCTTTCTTTGATATTTCTTGTATTACAGGTTGATTGTGATTTATATCAGTATCTGCGTTGTTATTGGATGGATCAGGCATGTTGTGGTTCTCATCTGACATGTTGTTTGGTACTGGTGGAGAAGGAGGTGGTTTGAAGAACAATCCATTTGTTGAAGTTTTAGAGTCATAGTTTAGTGCTCTCAGCAAATTAACTGGTGCTGAATTTGAAACATTCAAAGCAGGTGAATTTTGACTGGAAAGAGAAATAAGTATTATGTCACTAGGGCTGCACAGTATATCGATAAACCGATATATACCGGTATTCAAATCAATATCGGCTTATCGTCATTATTTATTTACACATAATTTAATTTTCAAGATGTCTTGAGTTTTTTAACTGTAGCCCCAAATGAATAATATAATCCCTTTATCCAAGGAATCGTCTGCTTGTGCCCTCGTAATATACAAATTCAGCAGTTGAAAAAATAATTTTCAAAAATTTCAACAAAACTATATCATGTGACCCCTCATTGGAACAAGCTCGTTCCAATGAGGGGTCACATGATATAGTTTTGTTAAAATCTTTGGGAAAAATCGGATGAACTAATTTTGAAAATAATAAATTTTGATATAGTCTGCATTGGGTAGTTTTTCGAACCGCATCATCAAGGCATGCTAATTTGTTCCAACTGTGATGCCTCGAGTCTCGATTGTGGAACTTGTGTACATATACCTGAACAGTTTTCGATATAACGGTATGCCATGGTATTTTTCTGAATACCGATGCCGGTATTCAGTTTTGAACATCGTGCAGCCCTATATGCCACTGCAATTAAAAATAATACACAATGCAGAAAATCATCTGACAATTCATCATGAGGGAGTATTCACTAGAAATAAAAGTTAGGGTGAGGAAGAAAAAATAGTACAGTGGTACTCCTATAATTGCATATCCCTTAATTGAATAACCCTGTTAATTGAATATTACTTCCAAATACAAAACCATTCACCATATCAGCAGCAGAAATATGACCTATTACTTGCATAGGTCATAGAGTAAAGAATAAAAAATCTTGTACAGTACAATCGCCGTGGCGATGGGCAGTGATGTCCACACATGTGTTTACCAGGTAATAAAAATCCATCATCAGCAAAATTTTAATTAATGAAGCACCGGGTTGGACCCGGTGATTCATTAATTACATTTTTAATGATTATTCCTATAATTGGTGTTTGAAATCAAATATTATTGAGTCCGTGGAAATATTGTCAACCTGTGGAAAGTGACCAATCCATGGCGGCTGTACTGTAATATGTCAGGAAATGACCATGAGAATCATGAAATTTCCCTTGTTTATAGAGCCGTTTGGCCTCACAAAATATCCAATACAGGTATTTAATCTATTATATTTTGTTTCACAGACCTTATTGTGCTGTCAAACAAGATATAAAAGAGAAAATGTCGCTAGAATGTAGGATACTGACTAAAACGGTTAACTGAATACTCCTGTTAACTGAATGCTTTTCGCTGGCAATGTGGCTACTGTGTTTTAACCCTTTACCCAATGCAAACTAAATTCAGTATTTCATTTTTTTTTTTTTTTACTTTTCAACAAAACCACATCACTTGACCCTCTCATTGGAACGAGCTTGATGAGATCACTCCAGTGAGTGGGGCCCTTACAAAATACCTAACTGCAATCAGAATAAGTCCATATTTTATATTTACTTGATTATGATTTGTCGTGATAAGCCATATTCATGGCTTTCTCCCATGGCAATGCTAGTTTGAAGGGCAACTTGATATTAAAAATTGGTGACTATTTTTTTTCCTGTCAAGTAGACACACTAGCGACATAAAAGATTGTCATTTTAATTTGTAAGTGAATCGATAAAACATGTCAAATGATTTTTTTATCAAAGGAATGTTGACATTTCTTTTGGACACCAAAGCATTTTCACGCTTTCCAAAGTTCATCAACTCTCTGCTGGAAAAGAATTCGAAGTTCTTTCCAGGATCTTCACATGAAACTACACAGTGCAACCCTGTTAATTAAATAGCCCTTTTTGACTGTGAAAATTATTCAATAAGGCCTAAAAAATAAAAAAATCTGTTTCTCAGGCCCTCCTGCATGGTTTTTTTAACATAACCTAACATAACCGATGGCAATTTTTTTTTACCATTCAATTCTACTGGTCATAAGGATACTTCATACCAAATAAATGCTCTCTGTTCCGTGGGGTTTGGGAAATATGGGCGTTTGAAAATATTTCTATTTTTAGCTCCCAGGGTTCCCATGGGATGCGGGAATTTTTTTTTTTGCATGGGTCATGTACTTATGACCCAATAATACCACAAACCAAATTTGGTTCATACCGGACCATCGGTTCAGAAAATAGAAGTTTTGGGCGGGGCCAAAAATCTTACCCCTCCTATTACAAAGCCAAATATTACTTCGTTTGAACAAACTTGATTCTACACCTTATATGGAAGCTCCATAGCAAATATCAAGTCATTGTACACACTGGTTCTTGAGAAGAAGATTTTTAAAATATTTGGGTGCATTTTCCCCCACTCCCTCCCTATGGGGCTGGGCATGCTGAGTTGAACAAAAATGAAATGCCCCTTTGGGACCATCACTCACACAAACTTTCACTTGAATTGGCCCAGTGGCTTTGGAGGAGAAGGCCAAAACATGGTGTTGACGGATGACAGACGACGGACGACAGACGACGGACGACGGATGGGAAGCGATGAGATTAGCTCAGCTTGACTTTGTCAAGATGAGCTAAAAACTATGACCTGAATGAATTTTTAAAACATAAACTTATCACTTAAAAACCATCCCAGTAACAGCTCAGAATTACTAACTCCGGAGGAGGTATCCCCTTGTTTTCATAATAAAAGAGGTGACCCAAGGGAACACCCTCCCCCCCCCCTTCTCCTTGCCCTGGGTCAAATAGCCCAGAGCAAAGAGGGCAGCAGGACGGAGTCACTGCCGGAACAGAAAGCCTACCTAGCTATAGTAGCAACTGTTAAGTGAATGACATTCTGAGCAGTAGATAATAGACCTAACAATGGAGGCCTCCAGAAAAGGACTCAATATTTCTGAGATAAAAATTCATGAATGTGGATGGCTGAGCCCAATGTGCAGCCTTCATAAAATCTATAATAGCGACACTATTAATGTAAGCCCAAGATGTAGAAAGAGCTCTTACTTCATGAGCCGAAATCTCAAGCACAAACTGCTGAGTTAATGATATACCATAAGCAGTACCGATAGTTAATTGAATCCATTAGCAATAGAATGGAGCGTAATGTCCTTCTATTAGGCATCAAAGACAGAAGAAGCTTACGTCCTTACTAATAAACTGATATCGGTTTATAAATACGTAAACTCTAACCGGACAGAGTAAAGGCCTATGCCTGTACGAAGACGGAAGGACCTTAATAACAATAGGTTCCGGATATTTATTAGGAGCCTGATTCTTAACCAAAAATCCAACATTAGTAGTAAAGGAAATAGTGTTTCCGATACTACGAAAGTGAGAATCGTCCACCGATAGTGCATGAAGCTCACTGACTCTTCAGTAGAAGAGAAGACTACGAGAATTACTGTCTTAAAAGGTCAGAATATGAAAACTACTGTTTCCAAAGGCTCAAATGATTACTAAGGTAAATAAAAACCGAAGCTAAATTCCGTATAGGAATTTAATCTAAGGATTCTAGGTCTATTTATCGAAAAGTTTCTAATTGACTTAGATAAAGAGACATAAGACTCAATTGTAAACTATCAAAGAGTGCATAGGTATGAGATAACACAGACCTATAACCCTAATAATAACAGGCTGCAGTTGATCTTGTCAAACAAGTATACTAGAAAGTTGCAATGTCTAGTATGGAGGGATCAAAAATATCAACATAATGATCCCTACACCAACGACGGAAGAGCCTCCACTTTAGCCGCATAGTATAGCAAAGAAGAGGTTCTCCTACAGTAAGAAATCGCGTCCATAGCTCGTCCTGTACAATGCTTGCCGTGCAAGAAGGACCAGACAACGGAATACGTGAAGGTTGAGACCTTGCGGGTTGTGATGAAGTTGACACGATTTCCCCAGCGAAAGAAGATCCTCTCATGGAGGAAGTTTCGCGGTAAGTCCCACAGTAGACACCTGAGTAAATTTACCCACGGTCTCTGTGAAGACAGAGATGCTATCAACAGAATTGTATTGTGGATGTTTATCTTAGCAATACTAGCTGCATCAACAGCGCTGGAGGATACGCGTATCCTATCATTCCGTCCTATTAGATCAATAGAGCGTTAACAACATAAGCTCAGGGATCCGGACATGGAAACACATACGTCTGCAATTGAATAGTGAGTTGTGTCGCAAATAAATTATCATTGGGCGCTCCCACTGATAGCAAATCTGATTGAATACTTGTTTGTTGAGAGTCCATTCTGATGGCAACAAGCGACCCTTACGTGAAAGGGAGTCTGCTAATACAATCAGACGACCCGGAATATGACGGACCGAAGCAGAACTTGGTGTACTATAACAAACAGAAGGATTCGTTCCGTTAAATTGAATAACAGAATCGAATGAGTGCCTCCCTGGTTCCGGAGATACGCAACTACTGTCGTATTAACGGACAGGATTTGGACATGCGTTTCTGAATAATGTTCATCCAATGACATAGTGCAAGCCTAAATAACATCATTTCCTGGAAGTTAAGTGCTTGCCTAGAAACTGCAGAACCCAAAGACCCTGGCACTTCGAATCCATTGGGATCAATATTGTACCCCAACCTGTTTGACTGGCATCCGTCATAATCATAAAACTCGGATCCGGCAACTGCAGTGGCACTCTCTGAGTCAACCAACGAATGTTTGCCCCAGTCTGAATCTCTTGCTACACTTGATAGACAAGAGAATGTGTATATCGAGCAATTCATAGATTGCTGAAAAGTTGCCGTCGAAGAGAAGCTTCTCCGAGACCGAAGCGACTCTGAGAGAGTTCTTCACCTTACTATCCACGCGCGTGGATGTAACCAGGGCTGCGTCACGTCTAACCAACTCCAGGTTACCACTGAAGGGCGGAGTTATACGTGGAAAAACTACTGCCCTTGAAAGAAATCACATTGAGGATCATATCCTGGAATTCTTTCTCTTGAAGACGTAATGATAACGCCTCAGTAAGGTGGTCTACGTATGATAAAGCGTCTAAGTTAACTCTATTAGACATCATTGTCATTTCCAACATCGTGGTTGGAATTGACATAGACGGCGAAAAAGATAATTCCCAGTCTTCAGCAACGCAGTCTAGATGCATATGAACTCTCGGTATGCCCTGTTCTGCCAATATAAATTATTTCCTAGAATTGAAAAAAGGCAGAATAGAGCATTGCGGACAAGAAACTAGACTATCATGCTTGGTAGCAAGCTTATATATAGCGTCGTTAAATAATTCGAATGTTCTAAAGACATTATTGGACTGTGTCGGTAAGTCAGGGACAATGTCCCTGAACCGATCCAAACTCCGTGTCCAATGACGCTATTAGTCTCTTATCCAGCATCGCAACAATGTAGTCTGATGGAACAACCTCTGGAAGATAATGCCGGAAGAAATGTATGGCAGCTTCTGTTGTTCCGAAAGGGAAAGCTCGAAATCATCCGAATCCCTTTCGTCATCCTGTCGGACCCTATAAAGTGTTCGGTCATCCGAACCTGATGCAACAGCGGAGCGCACCGACCCAACGCCGTCGGATTATTTCTGATCCGACCGAGAATTTGTCGTTTGCTGGGATGCTGCGATAAACTGTGCTATTTTGGATAGCACGTCCATCACTGAGGCCTGTGGAGAAGCGGTCTTACGATGCATTGCCGCTGGAAGCTCCGTGTTCGTTACCCCGTGCATACTTCTATTATGCGAGCGAATGGAGTGTATAGGCCTCGTGTCCCTTGGCTACCGGATGGCGTGACCTGTTTGCCGTGGAATCAGTGAATGACGAAGCTGGCCGGATACTCGAGGTCACGTAGCCAATGTGCGGTCGAGTGCGCTGCTGTAAGGATGAGGAAGCATTATCGACAGTCTCTCGGACTGTCAATATAACGGAGCGTCCCAAGCGACGGACATATGCTCCGAATGCAAAATATCTGTACCACAACATCCGGTCCCATATATTGTTGTACGAGAGAGGGACCTCTCTCGCTCGCAGCCCGGACGGACCTGGACGAGCTAGGAACCGGACTAACAGGCTTCCTCCGATTTGTCCTCTAATCCGTCGTCACTGGGTGTGTACTAAAGTCTATTATAGTGCTCGCATCAGCCAAAACTCCTTCCTAGACCGCAACGGACGAATCCGACTGCCGAACCATTCGATGAATGGACGCTACATCAGGTGAGCTAGCGAATGTCAACTCCGTCGATCCTACTAGGGACCTCTTAGGCGATTGACGTATTCCGTGAGCACTTATTGCCGCTAGCTCTTCATTAACTATGACGACAGAGGCACACTTTTGAAAGACATCTCAGTAACTTTGCGAACAAGAAACCAGACATGCTTGTTAATAGCAAGCATATAATAATATATATAGCGTCGTTCAATAATTCGAAAGTTTGTGTGACATTATTGGACTGTGTCGGAACTGAGGGACGATTCCCTGAACCGAACCAAAAATTTCTTTGTCCACCGACGCTATCAGTTTCTTATCCGGCATCGCAGCATTCTGGTCCGACGAAAGAACCTCTAGAAGATAAAGTCAGATGACATACACAGCAGCTCATGTTGTTCCGAAAGGGAAAGCTCAAAATCCTCCGAATCCCTTTCGGCATCCCGTCGGACCGGATGAAATTTTCGGACGTCCGGACCTGCTTCCGCGGAGCGTCCCGACCCAGCGTCATCGGATAATGCGACAGAGATTCTGTCGTTGCTGGGATGCTGCGATAAGCTGTGCTATTTGGGATAGCACGTCCGTCAACGAGGCCTGTGCAGTAGCGGTCTTACGATGCTTTGCCGCTGGAAGCTCCGTGTACGTTGACTCCCGCACACTTTCTTATGCGAACAGCCGGAGTCTGCAGGCCTTGTGTCCCTGGCTACCGGATGGTGTGACCTGGTCGCCAATGATTCTCTGATTGGTGAAGCTGACTGGATATCCGAGGTCACGTAGCCAAGAGCGGTCGGGTGCGCTACCATGAGGATGAGGAAGCCTTATTGACAGTCGCTCCGGACTGACTATATATCGGAGCGTCCCGAGCGGCGGACGTATGCTCTGAATGCGAAACATTTTGTACCACAACATCTGGGGCCAGATGTTGTTGTACGAGAGAGGGGCCTCTCTCGCTCGCAGTCCGGATGGACCTGGACGAGCTAGGAACCGGACTAAAAGGCTTCCTCCATTCTCTCCTCTAATCCGCCGTCACTGGGTGTGCATTTGGTTGATTTATAGTGCTTGCATCACCCAAAACTCCTTCTAGACCGCAACGGACGAACCCGGCTGCCGAACCATTCGATGAATGGATGCTACACCGGGCGAGCTAGCGGACGTCAAAGGCCGTCGAACCTACTAGGTATCCTCTTAGGCAATTGACGTATTTACATGAGCACTTTTTCGCTAGCTCTTCATTAATTGTGACGACGGAGGCACACTTTTGGAAACAACACGGATACATCACCCTGTTCTTGATCGTCTGAAATAGAAATTGATAAAGTAGAGTGACCCTGTGGGGAAAGGACCGGAATGGCCAATTCCCCACTAACATACCGTGACACACGCTTCCCATGTTGTCGTCGAAATTAACACATACAGAACAGGAGTTAGTGCGAGTACACTGACTACATATACAATGATTATGAAAGTCAGAGGAAGATTTCCTCTTATTACAATTGAACAATATCCTTTCACTGTGAAAAGAAAACAAAGTCCTAGTACTCGCACCAACCCCTGACAATCAAAATACATAATAACATGATCCTTTAACATTGAAAAAATAATTGAAATCAAAAAATTTTGAAAAAATATTTTTTCAGAACAGCCCAAGTTCCTGAAAAGTAACGTTGAGCCCCAAGCCTAAGTGTGGACAAAAATTCTAAAAATATTTTAAACAATTTATGCAACACTTACAAACAATAATAATGTATCTAGTTATGATTAAATGAACATCAAGATATTATTTTCAAGAAATCCCCCCCCCTCACACAGAGGGCTGTTGTAAATGTAAACAATAAGTGTAAACACACCAGAAGAAGACTCCAGGCACCCAGGCCCGAAATCAGTTACCAATAATACACTATCTGATGCAAAACAGAGACTTCCAGGGAAGAAACTGCAGAACATCAGATGGTAGATGCAGAACACTACGCCTAACCACCCATAGGTGAAGACGTAAACATGGGGAAAAGAACAGAATTCATTCTGTTATCTAGCTAAAACTCCCAAGAAATTTTAGTAATAATATTACAGAAAATATGCCAAAAGCATGGGAGAATAGCAAGAGGGGACTTAAAGGAAAGGGAGAGAGGAAAACACTGAACAAGTAGTGTAACTTGATAACAAGAATAACCACAACAGGCTGTTGCCTCGAAAATAGGTAACTTAACATAATTTCATTAAAAAATGTTAAGTTACAGCCCTGATAATTTTCTGTCACTCATTTTTCCTCTCCTCCTTCTATATCCTCCTTAGAATCACCATTTCTCTAATATTTATGTGTCTGGCATCATTTAAACTGAGATTTACAAGCACAAAGATCAGTCAGATGTTAACTGATGAAGGGCCAAACAAAGAATGATTAATGGCGCCAATTTCGGGACGTCCTTGATACTGCGCATGCGCAGTAGAGGTGAAGTATGGAGGGCCATTCAGGACATGTTTCCTTTGGTTTTAGATGCAAACTTTGGGGATTGGGGGCAAAATTTGTGTTTGGCCCTATATTTTTAAGAGTTAGCACCAGCTATGTCTGGGTCATTGGTACAGTATAAAAATATAAATGGTTTATGTCTGATATTTGACCTAAGTTAAAATGAAAGTGTCAATGACACTGTAGCTCAACTTGTGTAAGACATGCACATGTATAGTTTGTGACACAGCAATGACAAACATCTAGGTAATGACTTGATAACAAAGGTACACATAAAGTATTGTAACAGTCTATACATAAAAGCTGACTGTAACTTGTAACAAATGAATAGGTAAAGTATTGTAAAGGTGGGCGACAGTTAGATGCTAAACTAGAAATCTTTTGAGTCCCAAGTGGGTCTGACTGAACCCAAAAATATTTGTTCTCATAGCGTTCTTGTCCCAAGGTGATAACAAAGGTACTCAAAAAGTTTTGTGAAGATCGGTTCATAAATACAGACTCTAGCCCAAGCCATATTGACATGTGCACTTACTGTGTATAAGAAGCACTGAATAAATCAAAGTTCATCTAATTTGCATAATTTCTGCATGAGAAAAAAAAAATATTATATGTGATGTATTCCATGTTACTAAACATTCATTCAAAAATTTATTCAAATCCGAACTTTCATACAGAAGTTCTGTACAATGAAAGTGTCAATGACACTGTAGCTCAACTTGACAAACTTGAACTTGGTAAGTTATAAGTGAAATGGCAAAATTGAAGATCATTGGTACCAATGTTATTTGATGAAATTTCAACATAACAGCATTGTGTGTTTACAACGTCAGAGTAATCCATGCATTTTTAAATGTGAACTGTAAGACTGGCTAAAGGAACAATGTGGATACACAAATGCAGTATGTTCAGAGGTTATTGTAAAACTTTTTTCACAGAAATGAATGCTAATCGCTAGCTCTTATCTAAAGGTCTTGCCTAATAAGCACACCAAGTCATAAATATACCCTGCAGAGAGTGCAAAAGGGATAAGTTGATGCACAAATGCAGTAAGTTCAAAGGCTGGTGATAACGACAATAATTTTCTATGGAAATGAAAAAAAGCAATAGCTCACATCTAGAGGTCACCCCAAACACACATACCAAGTTTCAAAGTGATCTGATCATAAATGTGCCCTGAAGGGTGGTTAAAGGGAAATATTGAGGTCTGACTAAACTAAGTTCAAAGGTCAGCGGCAACATTTTTTTACAGAAATGAAAGAAAATCGACAGCTCCCATGTAGATGTCACCCTACACAAAAGCACACCAAGTTTGCAAGCGATCCAATCATAAATGTGCCCTGCAGGGTGTGTCAAAGTGAAATATTGATGATTAATTGTACTAAGTTTTTACTAAGTTCATCGAAGGTCATTGCCAGTGGCAACATTTTTTGCTCGAAATCGAAGAAAATAAATAGCTCCCATCTAGAGGTAATCCCAAACAAGCATACAAAGTTTCAAACCAATCTGATCATAAATGTGCCCTGTTGGGCATGCCAAAGGAATATATTGATGTCTGACTAAACTAAGTTCAAAGATCGTTGCCAGCGGCAACATTTTTTGATGGACCGAAATGGAAGAAAATTGATAGCTCCCATCTAGACGTCACCCCAAACAAGCATGCCTGGTTTGAAAGCAATACGATCATAAATGTGCCCTGTAGGGTGCGCCAAAGGGAAATATCGAGGTCTGACTAAACTAAGTTCTAAGAATGTTGGCCGCGGCAACATTTTTTAACGGAAATGAATGAAAATCTATAGCTCTCATCTCGAGGTCTCCCCAAACAAGCATGCCAGGTTTCAAAGTAATCCGATCAAAAATGTGCCCTGTAGGGTGTGCCAAAGAGAAATATTGTCTCACTAAACTAAGTTCTAAGAACGTTGGCCACGGCAACATTTTGTGACGGAATTGGAAGAAAATCAATAGCTCTCATCTAGAGGTCTCCCCAAACAAGCATGCCAGGTTTCAAAGCAATCCGATCATAAATGTGCCCTGTAGGGTGTGCCAAAGGGAAATATTGAGGTCTGACTAAACTAAGTTCTAAGAATGTTGGCCGCGGCAACATTTTTTGATGGAAATGGAACAAAATTGATAGATCCCATCTAGAGGTCACCCCAAACAAGCATGCCAGGTTTCAAAGCAATCCAATCATAAATGTGCCCTGTAAACTGTGCCAAAGGGAAATATTGAGGTCTGACTAAACTAAGTTCTGCAACATTTTTTGACGGAAATTGAAGAAAATCGACAGTTCCCATCTAGAGGTCACCCCAAACAAGCGAACCAAGTTTCAAAGCAATCTGACCATAAATGCAACCTGTGAGGTGTGCCAAAGGAAATTGTGGATGTACAAAAAACTGACTGGACCTAATTTCGGTACAAAATGGCCTGTAGGGTGTGCCAAAGAGAAATATTGAGGTCTGACAAAACTAAGTTCTAAGAACGTTGGCCATGGCAACATTTTTTGGACGGAAATGGAACAAAATCGATAGATCCCACCTAGAGGTCACCCCAAACAAGCATGCCAGGTTTCAAAGCAATCCGATCATAAATCTGCCCTGTAAAGTGTGCCAAAGGGAAATATTGAGGTCTGACTAAACTAAGTTCTAAGAACATTGGCTGTGGCAACATTTTTTGACGGAAATTGAAGAAAATCGACAGTTCCCATCTAGAGGTCACCCCAAACAAGTGTACCAAGTTTCAAAGCGATCTGACCATAAATGCGACCTGTGAGGTGTGCCAAAGGAAATTGTGGATGTACAAAAAACTGACTGGACCTAATTTCGGTACAAAATGGCCTGTAGGGTGTGCCAAAGAGAAATATTCAGGTCTGACAAAACTAAGTTCTAAGAACGTTGGCCATGGCAACATTTTTGGACGGAAATGGAAGAAAATCGATAGCTCCCATCTGAGGTCTCCCAAACAAGCATGCCAGGTTTCAAAGCAATCCGATCATAAATGTGCCCTGTAGGGTGTGCCAAAGGGAAATATTGAGGTCTGACTAAACTAAGTTCTAAGAATGTTGGCCGCGGCAACATTTTTTGACAGAAATGGAACAAAATCGATAGCTCCCATCTAGAGGTCACCCCAAACAAGCATGCCAGGTTTCAAAGTAATCCAATCATAAATGTGCCCCGTAGAGTGTGCCAAAGAGAAATATTGAGGTCTGACTAAACTAAGTTCTAAGAATGTTGGCCGTGGCAACATTTTTTTATGGAAATTGAAGAAAATAGACAGTTCCCATCTAGAGGTCACCCCAAACAAGCGTACCAAGTTTCAAAGCGATCTGACCATAAATGCGACCTGTGAGGTGTGCCAAAGGAAATTGTTGATGTACAAAAAACTGATTGGACCTAATTTCGGTACAAAATGGCCACTGGCAGCCATTTTGAATTTTGGACCACACCCAGAAACACTCATTCTCATCTCAAGGTGATAACAAAGGTACCCAAGAAGTTTCTTGAAGATCGGTTCATAAATACAGACTCTAGCCCGAGCCGGATTGACATGTGCACTTACTGTGTATAAGTTGCACTGAATAAATCAAAGTTCATCTAATTTGCATAATTTTTGCACGAGAAAAAACACCGTATTATATGTGATGTATACCATGTTACTAAACATTCATACAAAAATTTATTCAAATCAGAACTTTCAAACAGAAGTTCTGTACAAAAAACAACTTGCACTAATTAAAATACAAAATGGCTGCTGGTGGCTGTCTTGAATTTCGGACCGCACAAAAAACCACTCGTTTTCGTCCCACGGTGATAACAAAGGTACCCAAGAAGTTTTGTAAAGATTGGTTCATAAATACGGCTTCTAGCCCGAGCCGTATTGGCATTTGCAGTTACAGTGCTGAAAGTAACATTAAATATATCAAAGTTAGTCTAATTGGCATAATTTATGCACGAGAAAAAAACCTGTATTATATGTGATGTATCCCATGGTACTAAACATTCACACACAAAAATATTCAAATCAGCGCTTTCATATGGAAGTTCTGCGCAAAAATCTGATTGCACCTAATTTTGTACAAAATGGTTGCCAGCGGCCATCTTGAAATTCAGACCAGACGCAAAAACACTCGTTCTCGTCCCACGGTGATAATAAAGGTACCCAAGAAGTTTCGTAAAGATCGGTTTATAAATACTGCCTCTAGCCCGAGCCGTATTGGCATTTGCACTTACAGTGCTGAAAGTAACACTAAATAAATCAAACTCAGTCTAATTTGCATAATTTATGCAAGAGAATAAAACCTGTATTATATGTGATGTATCCCATGGTACTAAACATTCATACAAAAAATTATTCAAATCACAGCTTTCATATGTAAGTTCTGCACAAAAATCTGATTGCACTGAATTTTGTACAAAATGGCTGCCAGCGGCCATCTTGAATTTTTGACCGGACCCAAAAACACTCGTTCTCGTCTCATGGTGATAACAAAGGTACCCAAGAAGTTTCGTAAAGATCGGTTCATAAATACAACCTCTAGCCCGAGCCATGTGTACGGCACAACAGATGGACAGACGGACAACGGGCCATGAAAATACCTCAAATTTGGCTTCGCCAAAATTGAGCTAAAAAATGCTTGCCCACAAGAAATTTTACAAATAATGGCCTGAGAAACAGATCTACTTTGTGTGGCCGAAACATGAGTATTCAATTAACAGGGATTTGTTCACTTTCCTGCAGAGAAAAAGTGATCATTTATTAAGGTTCATCTCTTCAGGGGTAAGACTTATTAATGTACTTGATTTTGAAATATTATTTGTTTTTTGTTTTTTTTTTATTTAAATATTTATTTTTTAATAATTTTTTTATCCACCTCGATTTTGTACTCACAGAATCTCCAAAACTGGTTCCTGATATTTTACAGGCCAACAGATCTCAGCCTGACTTAAATCCTATCTTTTTCTGCAAAAGCCAGGCCAAAAATATAGCCAAGACGTTTTTCTCAAAATTCGTAAAAACTATTAGCCATATCCAGTTCAGATTTTCAATACATTGAGAGCATAATATGATGCAACAAAGTCACCACACTACTTTTTAAACATTAAACCCTTTCAGCATGGAAGTGCCCAAAAACAGTGATTTTCTGAAAAAGCGACAAACTTCAAAAGGCAGCTTTGCTTACTGAGAGCATTTTTTGACTAGTGATGAATCGATGTTCAGCAATCGCATCTGACATCGACCAATTTTAAACCATCGGTTGCCCATCGATAGACGTTTTTGAAAATTGTCTCATGCCTGCAGCCAATGGTTACATGGAACACTATGGGGTCAAAATTTTTGTATTTACATTTGATTCACAATCTCATACAATCAGTAACAAGCTTAACAAGATACCCCAGAGGGCCTGAGGCACTCACCTGACATGGTAGTCTAAATATCAAACCAGGGACTTGACTTGAATAAGCTGCATACGCCCCTCCTAAGAAAAACATATACCAACTAGATGAAGCGATTGTGCCCACACAATACACAGGATTTTCCTTCTATTTTCAGTTCCTGCACTTTTACGTCCCAAAATTGAGATAAACGCATAAAAAACAGATTTTTTTTTATTTTTGTTCGGAAATTTTCGAAGTCCCAAACAAAATATTTTCAGACTAAAATTTTTTTTTCTTCTTAAAATTGACCAAAACGCATAAAAAACTAAAAAACTAACTTCCGGATTTTGGTCCAAAATTTTAAGCCCCACGCGGACCCCAAATTTTCAGTGTAAAAAAAATAAATTTGTTTTGTCTTAAAATTGACCAAAATCCATAAAAACAAAAAAACTCATTTCCGGCTTTTGGTCCGAAATTTTCGAAGTTCCACCCAGACCCCAAATTTTCAGTGTAAAAAAAAAAAAATAATTTTTGTCTTAAAATTGACCAAAACGCATAAAAAACCAAAACACTAATTTCCGGATTTTGGTCCAAAATTTCTAAGTCCCACCCGGACCCCAAATTTTCGGTGTAAAAAAAAATAATTTTTGTCTTAAAATTGACCAAAACGCATAAAAAAAAAAAAAAAACTCATTTCCGGATTTTGGTCCAAAATTTCTAAGTCCAGAACGAGACTCCAAATGTTCAGCCTAAATATGAACCCAGGGAATTGACTTGAACAAACTTGAATCTCACCCCCCTAAGCATGCTGCATAACAAATATCAAGAGATTCTTATTCGCAGATCTGAAGAAGAAGATTTTTAAAGAATATTCCTCATACTGCACTAATTTGAACATTTTGGCTCCCATAGGGAACCCAAATATGGACCGAGTGATTTGATTTCAACAAATATGTGAATCAATGTTCCAAAGATGTTATATGTAAAATATGAAAGCTTTTGGAGCAGTGGTTTGGAAGCAAATGATTCGATTTTTTCCCATTGCCCACAGTGCTAAAAAATGTTGACTCAGCATTTTTTCAAAGTCTCAAAAAAGTACCTTATGACAAAACTGATGGCAATTCTTTATTACCATTCCTTTCTGTTGGTCCCAAGGAAGCCTCACACCAAATAAAAGTTAAAAAATTTATAGTAATTTATATATTCTTTATACTTACCAATGACCCAGACTTAGCTGGTGCTAACTCTTAAATTCTAGGGTCAAACACAAATTTTGCTCACCCAATCCCCAAAATTTGCATCAAAATCCAAAAAATATATGTCCTATGTGGTCCTACATACTTTTATCCACTGCACATGCGCAGTGTCAAGGATGTCCGAAATTGGAGCCAAATCCTCATTCTTACAAGCAGTGCCTTGTAAGCGTTATGTAATCAGAGGGGAGGTATGAGTTCCCAACTCATAGGAGGGCCATCCCCGTCTGGGTCATTGGTAACTATAAAAAATATATAAATTACTATAAATTTTTCAATATTTTTATACTGTACCAATGACCCAGACTTAGCTGAATAGAAAAAAGGCTGGAGGGCCTAGGACATAAAGGATAGTCCAATAGACTCAATTACATGTAAACAGAATTATCCCCTCAAGGAGAAGAGGAGAACAGGCTTTACATGTATCTTTCTTGTTTATACCAAAAAAGAAAGACACAATACCATTCCGTAATTGAGCACAATAACATCAATGAGCTCTATTAAAATCCACTATAACCCATTATACTAATTTATTAAGGAAAAGCCAATAAATAAAGATAGTCCAGAGAATGAGACTCTTTATATTCATTTAAAAGTGTCCGAGGATTGCATATTAACGCTCGTATGACACGTGACATACACAAATGCTTCACACCGAGCTACACTTTAAAAATATTACATTAATGAGATAGACATTAGCTTTACACTTTAAAACCATCCCGGCAACGACTTGGAATTACTGACTCCAGAGGAGGTATTCCTTTGCTTTTCACTATAAAGCAGGTGATATGAGGGAACAACATCCCCCCCCCCCCCCTCCCCTTGCTTTGGGTCAAATACACCAGAACGAAGAGGGCAGCTGGGCAGAGACACTGCCGGAACAGAAAGCCTGCATAACTATAGTTGCAACTGTTTAGTGGACGACATTCTGAGCAACAGATAATGGCCCTAAACAACGCAGGTTGCCAGAAATGGACTCAATATTTCTAAGATAAAACTTTGCGAATGTGGAAGGCTGAGACCAATATGCAGCCTTCATCAAATCAATAATAGCAACACTATTAGCATAAGCCCATGATGTAGACAGTGCTCTTACTTCATGCGCCAAAATCTTAAGCACAGACTGATGAGATGAAGATAATTTTTCATAAGCAGTTCGGATAGTTAATTGAATCACCTTGCAATAGAATGGACCATAATGTCCTTTCTATTAAGCAGCAAAGACAGAAAGAAACGCTTACATCCCTTTCTGATAAACTCAGATCTATGTTTCTAAATACGCATAGCTCTGACTGGACAAAGCAAAGGCCTATGACCGCCTGAAGACGGAAGAGCATTAATAACAATAGGTTCAGGGTACTTATTAGGAGTCTGATTCTTAGCCAAAAATTAGCCAAAAATCCAACGTTAGTAGTCAATGTAATAGTATTACCAACACTACGATAGTGAGAAGCATCAACAGATAGTGCATGAAGCTCACAAACTCTTCTAGCAGAAGAGAAGGCTAAGAGAAAAGCTGTCTTATAAGTATTTGAAATCCACTGTATCAAGAGGTTTAAATGGTGCTTCTTTTAGCTTCAGCAGAACCCAAGCTAAATTCCACTTTGGAATTAACCTAAGGGTTCTAGGTCCATTGATCGAAAAGTCTTTCACTAACTTAGATAAAGAGACATTAGATCCAATCTGTAAGCTATCATGATGAGCATAGGTATCCGATAGCATAGACCTATAAAACCTTAATAGTATTGGCTGCAGTTTGATCTCGTCAAACAAGTAGACCAAAAAATTAGCAATGTCTGGAATGGAGGGATCATAAAAATCAACAGAATGATCCCTACACCATCGAGAGAAAACCTTCCACTTTGCAGCATAATTTAGCGAAGAGGAGGTCCACCTACAGTTAGAAACTGCACCCACAGCTCGTCCTGTAAAATGCAAGAAGGACCGTACAACAGAAATACGTGAAGGTTGAGACCTTGCGGGTTGTGATGCAGTGTGCACGATTTCCCCTGTGAAAGAAGGTCCTCCCATGGAGGAAGCTTCTGCGGAATGTCCCACAACAGACACCTGAGTAGATTTATCTATGGTCTCTGGGGTGACAGAGATGCTACCATTTTTAGCAATATCAGCTGAATCAATGGTGTTGGAGGATACGCGTATCCTATCATTCCGTCCGCTAGAACGTTCAGACGACCTGGTATATGACAGACCGATAGAAGAACTTGATGCTCTACGACAAACAGAAGGATTCTTTCCTTTAGATTGAACAATGGAATGGAATGAGTGCCTCCCCGGTTCCGAATATATGCTACTACTGTAGAATCGTCGGACAGAATTTGAACAAGCGAATTCTGAATAATGTTCATTCACTGACGTAGCTCAAGCCAAATTGACATCATCTCTTTGATGTTTATGTGCTTGTTTAGGAACTGCGGATCCCAAAGACCCTGGCACCTCGAATCTGATGGGCTCAAAGTTGTGCCCCAACCTGTTTGACTCGCATCCGTCAATATCGTAAAAATCGGATCCGGCAGTTACAGTGCTACTCCCTGAGTTAACCACTGAATATCTGCCCAAGTCTGAATCTCATGTTTCACATGATTCGACAAGACGATGTTCGTTTCGAGAAAGTTAAAAAATTTATAGTAATTTATATATTTTTTATACTTACCAATGACCCAGACTTAGTTGCTGGTGCTAACTCTAACAAAACCAGGGCCAAACACAAATTTTGCCCCCCAATCCCCAAAATTTGCATCCAAAACAAAAAGAAATCATGTCCTAAAGGACCTCCATACTACGACTCTACTGCGCATGCGCAGTGACGCAGTCGTCCCGAAATTGGCGCCAATTATCATTCTTACTGGCAGTGCCTGGTCAGCGCTATGTACTCAGCGGGGAGGCAAGAGTTCCCAACTCCAGGGAGGGCCATCCCCGTCTGGGTCATTGGTAAGTATAAAAAATATATAAATTACTATAAATTTTTTAACATTTTTATACTGTACCAATGACCCAGACTTAGCTGAATAGTAAACAGGCTGGAGGGCCTAGGACATAGAGGAAAATCCAATAAGCTCAACTATATAGTAAAGAGGTAACCCCTTAAGGAGAAAAGGAGTATTAGGCTTTACATGTATCTTTCTTATTTAATATTAAATTAGAAAGATACACTACCCTTAATAATTGAGCACAATAACATTCATGTTCTCTATTAACATCCAGTATAACCCTTATACTAATTATTTTTAAAGCAAGCCAATAAATAAAGTAGTCCAGAGAATTGAGACTCTTTATAATCATTTAAAAGTGTCCGAGTATTGTATATTAAAGCCCGTTTGACACTTGACATATACAAATGCTTCACACCGAGCTACACTTTAAAAATAAGACATGAATGAATTTAAACATTAATATTACACTTTAAAACTATCCCGGAAGCGACTCAGAAATACTGACTTGGAGGAGGCATTCCCTTGCTTTTCACTATAAAGCAGGTGACCTAAGGGAACACCCCCCCCCCCCCCCCCCCTTCCCCTTGCCCTGGGTCAAATAGCCCAGAGCGAAGAGGGCAGCCAGACGGAGTCACTGCCGGAACAGAAAGCCTGCATAACTATAGTTGCAACTGTTTAGTGGACGACATTCTGAGCAACAGATAACGGACCTAAACAATGCAGGTCTCCAGAAATGGACTCAATATTTCTGAGATAAAAATTCGTAAATGTGGATGGCTGAGACCAATAAGCAGCCTTCATTAAATCTGTAATAGCAACACTATTAGCATAAGCCCAGGAAGTAGAAAGAGCTCTTACTTCATGAGCAGAAATCTTAAGCACAGACTGCTGAGAAGAAGATAAATCTTCATAAGCAGTACGGATAGTTAACTGAATCCATCTAGCAATAGAATGGACTGAAATGTCCTTTCTATTAGGCATCAAAGACAGAAAGAAACGTTTCCGTCTCTTTCTGATAAACTGAGATCTCTGTTTATAGATACGTAGTGCTCTAACAGGACAGAGTAAAGGCCTACGCCCGTCTGAAGACGGAAGAGCCTTAATAACAATAGGTTCCGGATATTTATTAGGAGCCTGATTCTTAGCTAAAAAACCCACATTAGTAGTGAAGGTGATAGTGTTCCCAACACTACGATAATGAGAATCATCCACCGATAGTGCATGAAGCTCACTGACTCTTCTGGCAGAAGAGAAAGCTAAGAGAAAAGCTGTCTTATAAGATAAGAATTTGAAATCTACTGTCCCAAGAGGTTCAAATGGCTTTTCCTTCAATTTAAGGAGAACCCAAGCTAAATTCCACTTAGGAATTAATCTAAGAGTTCTGGGTCTATTTATCGAAAAGTTTCTAACCAACTTCGATAAAGAGACATTAGATCCAATTTGTAAACTATCATGATGTGCATAGGTATCAGATAACACAGATCTATAACCCTTTATAGTAACAGGCTGCAGTTTGATTTCGTCAAACAAGTATACTAGAAAGTTTGCAATGTCTGGTATAGAGGGATCAAATATATCTACAGAATGATCCCTACACCAACGACGAAAAACCTTCCACTTAGCCGCATAGTTTAGCGAAGAGGAGGTCCTCCTACAGTTAGAAATCGCGTCCACTGCTCGTCCTGTAAAGTGCTTGCCATGCAAGAAGGACCGCACAACGGAAAAACGTGAAGGTTGAGACCTTGCGGGTTGTGATGGAGTTGGCGCGATTTCCCCTGCGAAAGAAGATCCTCTCGTGGAGGAAGCTTCCGCGGTAGGTCCCACAACAGACACCTGAGTAGATTTATCCACGGTCTCTGTGGAGACAGAGATGCTACCAACAGAATCTTGCATTGAGATTGTTTTATCTTTAGTAATACTTGTTGAATTAACGGCGCTGGAGGATACGCATATCCTATCATTCCGTCCCAAGGGATCGACAGAGCATCTACAGCAAATGCTCTTGGATCCGGACACGGAGACACATACGTCTGCAACTGATTGTTGAGATGTGTCGCAAATAAGTCTATCATTGGCCGTTCCCATTGGTAGCAAATCTGATTGAATACTTGTTTGTTGAGAGTCCACTCCGACGGCAACAAGCGACCCTTTCGTGAAAGGGAGTCTGCTAGCACATTCAGACGACCCGGTATGTGACGGACCGAAAGAAGAACGTGATGTTCTAACGCAAACAGAAGGATTCTTTCCGTTAGATTGAACAACGGAACTGAATGAGTGCCTCCCTGATTCCGTATATACGCCACTACTGTCGTATTGTCGGATAGGATTTGGACATGAGCATCGTGAATAATGTCCATCCAGTGACGTAACGCAAGCCAAATTGACATCATTTCCTTGATGTTTATGTGCTTGCACAGGAATTGCGGATCCCAAAGACCCTGGCATCTCGAATCCGTTGGGATTAATGATGCACCCCAACCTGTTTGACTGGCATCCGTCATAACGGTAAAACTCGGATCCGGCAACTGCAGCGGAACTCCTTGAGTTAACCACTGAATGTTTGCCCAAGTCTGAATCTCTTGTTTCACTTGATCTGACAAGAGAACGTCTACATCGAGCGAATGAATTTTCACACTCCAATTCTGAGTCAGGAAAATTTGAAGAGGACGTGTGCGTAGCCGCCCCATCGGAATGAGATCCGCGGCGGCTCCGCACAGACCTATAAGTCTCATAAATTCTCTCGCCGTGACTTTGTCTGCGTGCAGACAACAGCGAGCGTAACAACTGACTAATTTCGCTCTGGTTAACGGCAGACGAACGAGATTGTTGTGCGTCTCGAAGCTCATTCCCAGATGAGTGAATGACTTGGACGGCACCAGATCCGACTTCTCCTCGTTTACTATAAAACCGAGACGTCGGAGCAATAGAAGAAGATTCTGAACATCGTTCTGAAGCGTTAACTCGTTGCCGTACCTCTGAATAATGTCGTCCAGGTAGGCCGACGTTACCGCAGACGAATGAGCTCGGAAGTAGATCATTACCGAGTTCATTACCCGAGTGAAAGCCCAGGGTGCTAGATTCAATCCGAAGCACATCGCCCGGAATTGATACACCACTCCCAGGACTGCAAAGCGTAGATACTTTCGGAATGTCGGATGTACCATGACGTGAAAGTACGCATCTTTGAGATCTATGCTCGTTGCATAATCGTTCACCCGAATACTCGCTCTGACCGATCGAATCGTCTCCATATAAAACTTCGGAGTGACGATCAGCTTGTTTATCCAGCTCAAATCTATGACTGGACGGAACGAGCCGTCTGGTTTCGGAACCAGAAACAGATGGCTGTAGAATCCCAGAGATTCCTGGTTTTCTACGACCTCTACCGCGTTCTTCATTAAAAGAGACTGCACCTCTGATAACAGAGCGTCTCTTTTCTGTGGATTTGACGGAAGATGAGTCCACTTTGGACTTCGAGTTAATGGAGGCTTTCGTTTGAAGGATATCTTTAGACCTTCCGAAGTCACTCCTCTCACCCAAGGGTCGTCCGTAATCGACGCCCACTCTTGTGAAAAACTCGACAACATTCCGCCAACCGGAACGCGATAGAGGTTTAAGCCATCACCTCCTGGACCTGCGAGGCCTGCGGTAGGAGAAACCACGTCTTCCACAACCCGCACCTCGCCTCGTCGACCTCGGGGCGTCCGACCGATTGTCCCGGCCTGAAGGACGTCCCAAACGAGAGTCGCTATCCTGACGGTCTCTCGAATAAGACCAAGAGGACGCACCGGAACCTCTATAGGAACCTCTCTTGGGCGCATTAGACCCAGAAGTGCCTGTCTTATTCGTGTCTGCTGTATCCGACTTCTTAGGAGCCGATCTGAACAACAGAGAATCATTAGCTTTCTTTTTAATTTTATCATAAATAGCGGAAAGCTTGCCGTCAAAGAGAAGTTCTCCTGAGACCGAAGCAACTCTAAGAGAGTTCTTCACCTTAGAATCCATTAGTGTGGATGTAGCTAGGGCTGCGTCACGTCTAACCAACTCCAGATTTGCCACTGAAAGGGCGGAGTTACACGTGGAATAAGCTACTGCCCTTGAAAGAAGTCTTAAAGAGGATTGTATATCCTGAAACTCTTCCCCTTGAAGGCGCAGTGATAACGCCTTAGTAAGGTGATCTGCGTAAGATAAGGTATCTAAATTGGCTCTGTTAGACGCAATAGCTGTTTCCAACACTGCGGTTGGAATAGAAGCTGACGACGGTAATGATAGCTCTAAGTCTTCCGCCTCGTCGTCCATACGCAGAGGAACTCTCGGTATACCCTGTCCTGCCGTATCGAATTTATTCCTTGCATTAATGAAAGGCAGGTTGAGAGTATTAGCGGACAAGAAACCTGCTTTCCCCGTCCTGGAAGCAAGTTTAAATATAGCGTCGTTCAATAATTCAAACGTTCTAGCAACATTATTGGACTGTGACGGAAACTCGGGAGCGATGTCCCTGAACCGCTCAAAAAATTCAGAGTCCAATGACGCTATAATTCTCTTGTCCGGAAGCACAGCAGTCTGGCCCGACGGAACAACTTGAGGGAGAAAGTGCCGGATGAAGTCCACGGCAGCTTTATGTTGTTCCGAAAGGGATAGCTCCAAGTCATCCATATCCCTTTCACCATCCGGTTGGACCTCACGATGTTCCCGGTCGTCCGCCCCCGATGCTTCGGCGGAGCGTACCGACCCAGCGCCGTCGGATAATTCTCGATCCGACACCGTTTCTGTCGGCTGCTGGGATGCTGCGATAAGCTGTGCTATCTGCACAAGAATGTCCGGCGTCGAGACCTGCGGAGGCGCAGTCTTTCGCTGCTTCGCCGAGGGCAGCTCCGCATCAGATGGCTCCCGCATACTTTTCCTATGCGAACGTCCGGAGTCCATCGGTCTCGAATCCCTGGCTGCCGGATGGTGTGACCTGGTCGCCGAAGAATCCTTCATCGGCGAAGCTGGTAATATATCGGCGGTCACGCAGCCAAGGTGCGGTCGTGTGCGCTGACGAGAAGAGGAAGCCTTAACAGTCTCTGCGGACTGCTTATACAACGGAGCGTCCCAAGCGACGGACGTATGCTCCGCTAAAGACACATTTTGTACCACAACATCTGGTCCCAGATGTTGTTGTACGAGAGAGGGACCTCTCTCACTCGCGGCCCGGCTGGACCTGGACGAGCTATGAACCGGACTAAAAGGCTTCCTCCGTTCTCGCTTACTATCCGCCGTCACTGGGTGTGCATCTATTATGTTTATAGTGCTCGCATCACCCAAAATTTCCTCTTGGACCGCATCGGACGAACCCGGCTGCCGAACCATTCGGTGAATGGACGCTACACCGGGCGAGCTAGCGGACGACATTTGTCTAATCTCCATGAGCACTTTTGCCGCTAGCTCTGAATTCATTTGTGACAACGGACGCACACTTGAAGAAGATAACATGGAAACATCACCCTGTTCTGGTTCCTCTGAAATAGAAACTGAGAGAGTAGAGTGACCTTGCGGAGAAAGAGCCGGCATTGCTCTTTCTCCAGAAACAACATATCGTGACACACGTTTCCAATGTTTCTCATCCCAATGTTCACATATAGGACAGGGATTAATGCGAGAACACTGACTACAATTAATACAATGATCATGAAAGTCAGAGGTAGATTTCTTCCTATTACAATTTGAACAACGTCCCTTCATTGTGAAAGAACAACAATAAGTCCTAGTTACTCGCAAAAACCCCTGACACAAAGATACATAATAACATGATCCATTAATAAATAAAAAAAACAATTGCAAAACAAAATAATTTTGAAAAAATATTTTTTCAGAGAAGCCCAAGTTGCTGAAAAGTAACGTTGAGCCCCGATGGATCCGATGGCAAAGTGTGGTCAAAAATTTTAAATTTATATAAAATAATTAATGAGACACTTTCAGATAATATAAATGTATCTTATAATGAGATAAACTACCACAAAGGCAAACAGCCCCCCTCAAAAAAGGCTGTTGCCAATGAAAACAAACAGTGTAAACACACTAGAAAACATGACTCCAGGCACTGAAAAAACTGGCCCGGAATCAGTCATCAATTACACTCTATCTGATGCAAAACAGAGACTCCCAGGGGAGAATCTGTAGAACATCAGATGGAAGATGCAGAACACAAACGTTATACACCCATGGGTGAAAACGTAACTATGGGGAAAATAACAGAAAACATTCTGTAACCAAGCAACTCTCCCAGGAAATTTTAGAAATGAAATTTCTCAAAAATATGCCAAAAGCATGGGAGAATTGCCAGGGGGGGCTTTAGAAGGCTAGGGGAGAGGAAACACTGAATAAGCAGTGCAACAATTAACAAGAATGACAACAAGAGGCCCATGCCTCGAAAATAGGCAACTTAACATAATTTGATCAAAAAATTTTAAGTACAGCCCTGATTATTTTTTGCCACTTCTTTTTCCTCTCCTCCTTCTATCCTCCTTAGAATCACAATTTCTCCAAAAATTACGTGTCTGGCATCCTTTAAACTGAGATTTACAAGCACAAAGATCAGTGAGATGTTGACTGATGAAGGGCCAAACAGAGAATGATAATTGGCGCCAATTTCGGGACGACTGCGTCACTGCGCATGCGCAGTAGAGGCGTAGTATGGAGGTCCTTTAGGACATGATTTCTTTTTGTTTTGGATGCAAATTTTGGGGATTGGGGGGCAAAATTTGTGTTTGGCCCTGGTTTTGTTAGAGTTAGCACCAGCAACTAAGTCTGGGTCATTGGTACAGTATAAAAATATGAGTCTTCACACTCCAATTCTAAGTAAAAAATATCTGGAGTGGACAAGTGCGTAGCCGCCCCATCAGAATAAGATCCACAGCGGCTCCACACAAACCTGTAAGTCTCATGAATTCTCTCGCTGTTACTACATCTGAGTGAAGACAAAAGCGAGCATAACAACTAACTAATTTCGCTCTGGTTAACAGCAGATGAACGAGATTGTTGTGCGTCTCGAAGCTCATTGCCAGGTTGGTGAATGACTTGGATGGCACTAGATCCGACTTCTTTTCATTTACTATGAAACCGAGACGTCGGAGCAATTGAAGCAGACTCTGAACATCATTCTGAAGCATTAATTTGTTGCCGTACCTCTGAAGAATGTCGTCCAAGTAGGCTGACGTTACCACGGACGAATGAGCTCGGAAATGAGTCATTACCGAGTTCATTATTTGAGTGAAGGCCCAGGGCACTAGATTCAGACCAAAGCACATTGCTCGAAACTGATAAACGACTCCTAGGACAGCGAAGTGAAGATACTTTCTGAACGCCGGATGTACCATGACGTGAAAGTACACATCCTTGAGATCTATGCTCCAGCATAACTGTTCACTCGAATGCATGCTCTGACCGATCGGATGGTCTCCATATAAAATTTCGGAGCCACGATCAGCTTGTTTATCCAGCTCAGATCTGTAACTGGACGAAACGAGCCGTCTGGTTTTGGAACCAGGAACAGGTGACTGTAGAAACCTGGAGATTCCTGGTTTTCTACGACATCTATAGCGTTCTTGTCCAGAAGAGATTGAACTTCTGATAGAAGCGAATCTCTCTTCTGAACATTTAACGGAAGCTGAGTCCAACGTGGACTTCGAGTTAACAGAGGTTTTTCCTTGAAGGACAGTATTAGACCTTCGGAAATAACCCCTTGAACCCATGGGTCATCCATAATTGACACCCAATTGGTTAAGAATCTTTCTTTTTTCAAAGCGGATTTAAAAGCAGAGAATCCAAAGCTTTCTTAGTAATCTGATCATAGATTATAGAAAGCTTACCATCAAAGAGAAGCTCTCCTGAGACCGGAGCGACTGGAAGAGAGTTTTTCACCTTACTATCCACTCTTGTGGATGCAGCCAGGGCAGCATCACGTCTGACTAACTCCAAATTACCACTGAAAGGGTGGAGTTATACGTAGAATATGCTATGGCCCTCGAAAGAACTCTCAAGGAAGTTTTGAAAAACCTGGAATTCCTTTCCTTCGAGACATAATGATAATGCTCTGATAAGGCGATCTGCGTAAGATAATGCGTCTAAACTGATTCTGTTAGACGAGATAGTCGTCACCAGCGTACTGGAATAAATCGACACAGATGCCAGCAATGACAACTCCAAGTCGTCTGCCTGGTCGTCTAAACGCAGAGGAACTCTCGGCTAGCTTGAATATAGCATCATTAAGAAGTTCAAATGTCCGCCTGACATTTCTGGACTGGGTCGGAAAGTCAGCCACAATGTCCCTATTCCGGCCGAATAAATCTGTGTCCAGTGATGCTTTCAGTTTCTTATCAGGTAACGCAGCATTTTGGTCTGGAGAAACAACTTCTAAAAGGTGTTGCCGTATGAAATCTATGGCCACCTTAAGTTGTTCGGAAAGGGAAAATTTCAGCTCCGCTGATTCCCTTTCACCATCCGACTGGACCACATGAGAATCTCGGCCGTCCCTTTCTGACTCTGCAGGGGAGCGAACCGACCCAGCTTCCTCAGACAGTTTCTTTTCTGAAAAAGTTTTTGATGGCTGTTGGGATGCTGCGATGAATTGAGCTATCTGTGATAGCAATTCCGTCATGTGGCCTGTAATATCGTAGACCTGGACCAGCTAGCTACCGGACTGACTGGCTTCCTCTGTTCCATCCTCCGATCCGTTGTCGGGTGATCTGAGATTATAGAGCTCGCAACACTCTCCTCTTCTGGACCGCAATGGATGAACCCAGCGTCACAACCATTTTGGGAATGATTCCTTCACCGGGGGAGCTAGCAGGCGACATGTGACCATTGATCCTACTAGGGACCTCTTAGGCACTTGCCGCATTTCTTTGCCGCTAGCCCTTTATTGCGACGACGGAAGCACACTTTTGAAGACATCACGGAAACATCACCCTGTTCTTGTTCCTCTGAAAAAGAGACTGAAAAAACTAGAGTGACCCTGTGGAGAGAGGACCGGCATGGACCTCTCACCACTAACAATATACCATGACACACGTCTCCAAAGTTTGTCATCCAAATTGGCACACACTGAGCAAGAATTAGTGCGAGTACACAGACTACAGCAAATACAATGAACATGAGAATCAGAGGAAGACTTCCTCGATTTACAATTGAACAATATTCTTTCATTTTGAAAAAATATTAAACAGTCATCGTACTCGCACCAACCCTTGAAAACAAAGATACATAATAATAATAATCCATTACAAACATTTCGAAAATTAATTCAAAAGAAAAAATTTTTTCTAAAAAACTTCAAGATGAGCCCAAGTTCCCAATGGGAACGATGAGCCCAAATGGATCCCAAAAAAGCCTAAGTGTGGACAAAAATTTTAAATCATGTCTAAAAATTAATGTTACACTTACGGACAATATTAATGTATCTGGCTATGAGCAGAACTAATAGGAGACAATGAATCACTGTCAGAAGTAACTGTTGTCAATGTAAACAAAAGTGAATAAAAACTGGAAACAAGACTCCAGGCACTGAAAATATGGGCCGAAATCAGTAACCAATTTTAATACTATCAGATGTAAAACAGAGGCTTCCTGAGAAGAAACTGCAGTACATCAGATGGTAGATGCATGACCGAAATGCCTAACCACCCAAGGGTGAGGACGTAACCATGGGGAAAAACAGAATGAACATTCTCCCAAGAAATTTCAGTAAAAAATGAAAGTGTCAATGACACTGTAGCTCAACTTGTCAAGACAAAGACATGTACATGTATAGTATGTGACACAGCAATGACAAACATCCAGGTCATGACCTGATAACAAAGGTACATGTAAAGTATTGTAACGGTCTGTACATAAATACTGACCGTTGCCTGTAACAAATGTATAGGTAAAGTATTGTAAAGGTGGGTGACAGTCAGATGCTAAACTAGAATGAAAGAGTCAATGACTCTGTAGCTCAACTTGGATATGACAGGAATTAGTACTTGCTGTGACCAAGACAACTGAATAATGAATATGACAGGAATTAGTAATTGTTTTGGCCCAGTCAACAATAATAAAAGAATTACAAGGTGACTGTAATGGACTACAGATTAAGACCAATCATTGGAGATTATTATTTTTGTGTGGAAATTTTCAGTGTCAAACAAAATATTTTCAGACTAAAATTTTTTCTTCTTCTTCTTAAAATTGACCAAAATGCATCAAAACACAAAAAACTAATTTCCGGATTTTGGTCCAAAATTTTCTAAGTCCCACCCGGACCCCTAATTTGCATAATTTATTCACGAGAAAAACTATGTATTATATGTAATGTATCCCATGGTACTAAACATTCATACAAAAATTTATTCAAATCAGATCTTTCATTTGGAAGTTCTGCGCAAAAAATCTGATTGCACTTAATTTTGAACAAAATGGCTGCTAGCGGCCATCTTGAATTTCAGACTGGACCCCAAAACACTCCTTCTCGTCCCACAGTGATAACAAAGGTATCCAAGAAGTTTCGTGAAGATCGGTTCATAAATACGGCCTCTAGCCCGAGCCGTATTGGGATTTGCACTCACAGTGCTGAAAGTAACACTAAATAAATCAAAGTTAGCCTAATTTGCATAATTTACGCACAAGAAAAAAACCTGTAATATATGTAATGTATCCCATGGTACTAAACATTCATACAAAAAATTATTCAAATCAGAGCTTTCATATGGAAGTTCTGTACAAAAAACAGATTTCGGCATCGTCGGTACAAAATGGCTGCTGGCAGCCATCTGGAATTTGGGACTGCACCCAAAAACACTCGTTCTCGTCCCACGGTCATAACAAAGGTACCCAAGAAGTTTCGTAAAGATTGGTTCATAAATACGGCCTCTAGCCCGAGCCATAGCAGCTTGGCACTTACAGCACTAAATAAATCAAAGTTAGTCTAATTTGCATAATTTACGCACGAGAAAAAAACTTGTATTATATGTGATGTATCCCACTGTACTATACATTTATACAAAACTTTATTCAAATCAGAACTTTCATACAGAAGTTCTGAACAAAAAACTGATTTTTGCATCATCGGTACAAAATGGCCACTGGCAGCCATCTTGAATTTCGGACCACACCCGAAAACACTCGTTCCCGTCCCAGGGTCATAACAAAGGTACCCAAGAAGTTTTGTAAAGATTGGTTCATAAATACGGCCTCTAGCCCGAGCCATAGCAGCTTGGCACTTACAGCTCTGAAAGCAACACTAAATAAATCAAAGTCAGTCTAATTTGCATAATTTACGCACGAGAAAAAAACCCGTATTATATGTGATGTATCCCATGGTACTAAACATTTATACAAAACTTTATTCAAATCAGAACTTTCATACAGAAGTTCTCTACAAAAAACTGATTTTTGCATCATCGGTACAAAATGGCCGCTGGCAGCCATCTTGAATTTTGGACCACACTTAAAAACACTCGTTCCCGTCCCAGGGTCATAACAAAGGTACACAAGAAGTTTCGTAAAGATCGGTTCATAAATACGACCTCTAGCCCGAGCCATAGCCAATTGTTGACGTACGGACAGACGGACGGACGGACGGACGGACGGACGACGGACGACAGGCCATGACAATAGCTCAAATTTGACTTCGTCAAAGTTGAGCTAAAAAATCTTTGAGTCCCAGAGTGGGTCTGACTGAACCCCAAAATATTTGTTCTCACAGCACAGTGATAACAAAGGCACCCCAAAACACACTCATTCCTGTCCCAAGGTGAAAACAAAGGTACCCAAGAAGTTTCGTGAAGATCAGTTCACAAATATGAGCTGTGTAGAAGTTGTGACAAAAAACTGATTGGACCTAATTTCGGTACAAAATGGCCACTGGCAGCCATCTTGAATTTTGGTCCGCACCCAGAAACACTCGTTCTCATCCCAAGGTGATTACAAAGGTACCCAAGAAGTTTTGTGAAGATCGGTTCATAAATACAGCCTCTAGCCCGAGCCGTATTGACATGTGCACTTACAGTGTATACGTAGCACTGAATAAATCAAAGTTCATCTAATTTGCATAATTTCTGCACAAGAAAAAAACCCGTACTATATGTGATGTATTCCATGTTACTAAACATTCATACAAAAATTTATTCAAATCAGAACTTTCATACAGAAGTTCTGTACAAAAGACTGATTGCACTAATTTTGGTACAAAATGGCTGCTGGTGGCCATCTTGAATTTCGGACCACACCCAAAAACACTCGTTCTCATCCCACGGTGATAACAAAGGTACCCAAGAAGTTTCGTAAAGATCGGTTCATAAATACAGCCTCTAGCCTGAGCCGTATAGAAGTTGTGTACAAAAAACTGATTAGACCTAATTTTGGTACAAAATGGCCACTGGCAGCCATCTTGAATTTTGGACCACACCCAGAAACACTCGTTCTCGTCCCAAGGTGATAACAAAGGTACCCAAGACGTTTCGTGAAGATCGGTTCATTAATACAGACTCTAGCCCGAGCCGTATTGACATGTGTACTTACTGTGTGTAAGTTGCACTGAAAAAATCAAAGTTCATCTAATTTGCATAATTTCTGCACGAGAAAAAAACCTGTATTGTATGTGATGTATCCCATGGTACTAAACATTCACACAAAAAATTATTCAAATCAGGGCTTTCATATGGAAGTTCTGTGCAAAAATCTGATTGCACCGAATTTCGTACAAAATGGCTGCCATCGGCCATCTTGAATTTCGGACCAGACCCCAAAATACTCGTTCTCGTCCCACGGTGATAACAAAGGTACCCAAGGAGTTTTGTAAAGATCGGTTCATAAATACGGCCTCTAGCCCAAGCCGTATTGGCATTTGCACTTACAGTGCTGAAAGTAACACCAAAAAACATCAAAGTTAGTCTAATTTGCATAATTTACGCATGAGAAAAAAACCCGTATTATATGTGATGTATCCCATGGTACTAAACATTCATACAAAAAATTATTCAAATCAGAGCTTTCATATGGAAGTTCTGTACAAAAAACAGATTTCTGCATCGTTGGTACAAAATGACAGCTGGCAGCCATCTTGAATTTTGGACCACACCCAAAAACACTCGTTCTCGTCCCACAGTCATAACAAAGGTACCCAAGAAGTTTCATAAAGATCGGTCCATAAATACAGCCTCTAGCCCGAGCCGTATCCAATTATTGACGGACAGACGGACGACGGGCGATGGCATAAGCTCAAATTTGGCTTTGCCAAAGTTGAGCTAAAAATTACAAAAATTATGCCAAAAGCATGGGAGAATAGCAAGGGGGGGGGGGGGGGGGAGGGGGGGGGGGTGGGTATAAAGGAAAGTGAGCGAGGAAACACTGAACAAACAATGGTAAATTCATAGCAAGAATGACAACATCAGGCCCATGCCCCAAAATTAGGGAACATGAAATAATTTCGTAAAAAAAATTATAAGTTACAGCCTGAACACATCCTGCCACTGTTTCTTCCTCTCATCCTTTTATTTCCTCCATAGATCCACCATTTCTTTCATAATTATGTGTCTGGCATCATTTAAACTGAGATTTATAAGCACAAATATCAGTGAGATGTTACTGATTTTAGAGAATGACATTTGGCACCAATTTCGAGATCTCCATGACACTGCGCATGTGCAGTGGATAACAAGAGCACCGCTGGGCATTGCATCATACGCCCGTGAAGTGTTCAAATTGTACCATTTTAACACATTTGCAATTTATTTAGAGTGCGAGAAATTTATACTGGCATATATATATATGTTACGGTCAGACTTTGAAATCAGTGATTTTGTGAAATGACTAAATTTTTCAGTCATTTGAGAAAAAGACTAACAAGTTTGAAGCCAATCGAAAAACAAATACTAAAGTTATCATCCGGAAACCAAATATTTGACGAATTCTAAGTCCAACAGGGGCCGTAATTCAGGCAAAAACTGTTCAGACCGACCCCATATTCGAACTTGACCTGTATTTTGTTGTGATTAAACCACATACCAAATTTGGAGCCGATCGGAAAATAAATACTAAAGTTATCATCCGGAAACCAAATATTTGACGAATTCTAAGTCCAACAGGGGCCATAATTCAGGCGAAAAATGTTCGGACCGACCCCATATTCGAACTTGATCTGTATTTTGTTGTGATTAAACCACATACCAAATTTGGAGCCGCTCGGAAAACAAATACTAAAGTTATCATCCGGAAACCAAATATTTGACGAATTCTAAGTCCAACTGGGGCCATAATTCAGGCGAAAAATGTTCGGACCGACCCCATATTCGAACTTGACCTGTATTTTGTTGTGATTAAACCACATACCACATTTGGAGCCGATCGGAAAACAAATACTAAATTTATTGTTCGGAAACCAAACGGACGGACGGACGGACGGACGGACGGACGGACGGACGGACAGACGGACGGACAACGCCATACTATAATACGTCCCGTTTTTCAAACGGGCGTATAAAAAGTATGGAGGACCACATAGGACATTGAAATTTCGGATTTTGATGCAAATTTTGGGGATTGGGGGGCAAAATTTGTGTTTGGCCCCAGAATTTAAGGAGTTAGCACCAGCTAAGTCTGGGTCATTGGTACAGTATAAAAATGCATTCATCTGCAAGATCTGAAGAAGATTTTTAAAGAAAATTCCTCATTTTGAACTAAGTTATCATTCGGGCTCCCAGAGTGAGCCCAAATATGAACCCAGGGACTTGGATTGAACAAACTTGAATCTCACCTGCCTAAGGATGCTGCATGCCAAATATCAAAACATTCCGACTGCTGAATCTGAAAAAGATTTTTAAAGAAAAATTCCTCATATTGACTAAGTTATAATTTGGGCTCCCATAGGGAGCCCAAATATGAACCCAAGGACTTGGCTTTAACAAACTTGAATCTCTCCCTCCTAAGGATGCTACACACCACATATCAAAACATTCAGACTACAGGATCTGAAGAAGATGATTTTTTAAGAAAATTCCTCATTTCGAACTAAGTTACAATTCAAGCTCCCACAGTGAGCCCAAATATGGACCTAGGGACATGGCTTGAACAAACTTGAATCTTCCCCCCCCCCCCCCTCCCCAAGGATGCTGCATACTAAATATCAAAACATTCCGACTGCTGGATCTGAAGAAGAAGATTTTTAAAGAAAGTTCAAAAATTTATAGTAATTTATATATTTTTTATACTTACCAATGACCCAGACATAGCTGGTGCTAACTCTTAAAATATAGGGACAAACACAAATTTTGCCCCCTAATCCCCAAAATTTGCATCTAAAACCAAAGAAAACATGTCCTGAATGGCCCTCCACACTTTACCTCTACTGCGCATGCGCAGTGTCAAGGACGTTCCGAAATTGGCTACATTAATCATTCTTATAACCAGTGCCTGGTAAGCGCTAAATAACTCTTACTTCATGAGCCGAAATCTCAAGCACAACTGCTGAGTCAATGATATACCATAAGCAGTATCGATAGTTAATTGAATCCATTAGCAAAAGAATGGAGCATAACGTCCTTCTATTAGGCATCAAAGACAGAAGAAGCTTACGTCCGTAGTAATAAACAGATATCTGTTTATAAATACGTAAACTCTAACCGGACAGAGTAAAGGCCTATGCCCGTACGAAGACGGAAGGACCTTAATAACAATAGGTTCCGGATATTTATTAGGAGCCTGACTCTTAACCAAAAATCCAACCTAAATAGTAAAGGAAGTAGTGATTCCGAAACTACGAAAGTGAGAATCATCCACCGATAGTGCATGAAGCTCACTGCCTCTTCAGTAAAAGAGAAGGCAACAGAATTACTGTCTAAAAGGTCAGAATTTGAAAACTACTGTTTCCAGAGGCTCAAATGATTACTTAGCTAAATAAGAACCGAAGTTAAATTCCGTATAGAAATTTAATCTAATGATTCTAAGTCTACTTATCGAAAAGTAACTAACTGACTTAGATAAAGAGACATAAGACTCAATTGTAAACTATCATAGAGTGCATAGGTATGAGATAACATAGACCTATAACCTTAATAGTAATAGGCTGCAGAAGATCTTGTCAAACAAGTATACTAGAAAGTTGCAATGACTAGTATGGAGGGATCAACGATATCAACATAGTGATCCCTACACCAACGACGGAAGAGCCTCCACTTTAGCCGCATAGTATAGCGAAGAAGAGGTTCTCCTACAGTAAGAAATCGCGTCCAAAGCTCGTCCAGTACAATGCTTACAATGCAAGAAGGACCACACAACGGAATATGTGAAGGTTGAGACCTTACGGGTTGTGAAGAAGATGACACGATTTTCCCCAGCAAAAGAAGATCCTCTCATGGAGGAAGTTTTCGCGTTAAGTCCCACAGTAGACATCTGAGTAAATTTACCCACGGTCTCTGTGAAGACAGAGATGCTATCAACAGAAATGTATTGTGGTTGTTTATCTTAGCAATACTTGCTGAAACAACAGCGCAGGAGGATACGCATATCCTATCATTCCGTCCTATTAGATCAATAGAGTGTTAACAACATAAGCTTAGAGATCCGGACATGCAAACACATACGTCTGCAATTGATTAGCAAGTTGTGTCGTAAATAAATTATCATTGGGCGCTCCCATTGATAGCAAATCTGATTGAAAACTTGTTTGTTGAGAGTCCATTCTGACGGCAACAAGCAACCCATAAGTGAAAGGGAGTCCGGTAATACAATCAGACGACCCGGAATATGACGGACCGAAGCAGAACTTGGTGTACTATAACAAACAGAAGGATTATTTCCGTTAAATTGAATAACGGAATCGAATGAGTGCCTCCCTGGTTCCGGAGATACGCAAGTACTGTCATATTATCGGACAGGATTTGGACATGCGTTTCTGAATAATGTTCATCCAATGACATAAAGCAAGCCTAAAAAAACATTATTCTGTGGAAGATAAGTGCTTGCCTAGAGACTGCGGAACCCAAAGACCCTGGCACTTCGAAACCGTTGGGATCAATATTGTATCCCAACCTGTTTGACTGGCAACCGTCATAATAATAAAACTTGGATCCGGCAACTGCAGTGGTACTCTCTGAGTCAACCACCGAATGTTTGCCCCAGTCTGAATCTCTTGCTACACTAGATAGTCAAGAGAACGTGTAAATCGAGCAATTCATGGATTGCTAAAAAGTTGCCGTCGAAGAGAAGCTTCTCCGAGACCGAAGCGACTCTGAGAGAGTTCTTCACCTTACTATCCACGCGCGTGGATGTAGCTAGGGCTGCGTCACATCTAACCAACTCCAGGTTGCCACTGAAGGGCGGAGTTATACGTGGACAAACTACTGCCCTCGAAAGAAATCACATTAAGGATCATATTTCGGAATTCTTTCTCTTGAAGACGTAATGATAACGCCTCAGTAAGGTGGATTACGTATGATAAAATGTCTAAGTTAAGTCTATTAGACATCATTGTCGTTTCCAACATAGTGGTTGGAAAAGACATAAACGGTGAAAAAGATAATTTCCAGTCTTTAACCCCGCCGTCTAGACGCATATGAACTCTCGGTATGCCCTGTTCTGCCAAAATAAATTATTCCTAGAAATGATAAAAGGCAGAATTGAGCATTGCGGACAAGAAACTAAACTATCATGCTTGGTAGCAGGCTTATATATATATAGCGTCGATAAATAATACAAATGTTCTAATGACAATATTGGACTGTGTCGGTAAGTCAGGGACAATGTCCCTGAACCGATCCAAAATTCCGTGTCCAATGACGCTATAAGTCTCTTATCCAACATCGCAGCAATGTAGTCCGAAGGAACAACCACTGGAAGATAATGCCGGAAGAAATGTATGGCAGCTTCCGTTGTTCCGAAAGGGAAAACTCGAAATCGTCCGAATCCCTTTCGTCATCCTGTCGGAGCCTATAAAGCGTTCGGTCGTCCGAACCTGATGCAACAGCGGAGCGCACCGACCCAGCGCCGTCGGATAATTCCTGATTTGACCGAGAAACTGTCGATTGCTGGGATGCTGCGAAAAACTGTGCTAACTTGGATAGCGCGTCCGTCACTGAGGCCTGTGGAGAAGCGGTCTTACGATGCATTGCCGCTGGAAGCTCTGTGATCGTTACCCCGTGCATACTTCTATTATGCGAGCGAACGGAGTGTATAGGCCTTGTGTCCCTTGGCTACCGGATGGCGTGACCTGTTCGCCGTGGAATCACTGAATGATGAAACTGGTCGGATACTCGAGGTCACGTAGCCAATGTGCGGTCGTGTGCGCTGCTGTGAGGATGAGGAAGCATTATCGACAGTCTCTCAGACTGTCAATATAACGGAGCGTCCCGAGCGGCGGACATATGCTCCGAATGCGAAATATCTGAACCACAACATGCGGTCCCCTATGTTGTTGTATGAGAGAGGGACCTCTCTCGCTCACAGCCCGGACGGACCTGGACGAGCCAGGAACCGGACTAACAGGCTTCCTCCGATCTGTCCTCAATCCGTCGTCACTGGGTGAGTACTAAAGTTATTATAGTGCTCGCATCACCCAAATCTCCTTCCTAGACCGCAACGGACGAAGCCGGCTGCCGAACAATTCGATGAATGGACGCTACACCGGGTGAGCTAGCGAATGTCACTCCGTCGATCCTACAAGGGACCTCTTAGGCGATAGACATATTCCATGAGCACTTATTGCCGCTAGCTCTTCATTAACTATGACGACAGAGGCACACTTTGAAAGACATCTCCGTAACTTTGCGAACAAGAAACCCGAAATGCTTGGTAATAGCAAGCATATAATAATATATATAGCGTCGTTCAATAATTCGAAAGTTTGTGTGACATTATTGGACTATGTCGGAACTGAGGGACGATGTCCCTGAACCGAACCAAAAATTTCTAAGTCCACCGACGCTATCAGTTTCTTATCCGGCATCGCAGCATACTGGTCCGACGAAAGAACCTGTAGAAGATAAAGTCAGATGACATACACAACAGCATATGTTGTTCCGAAAGGGAAAGCTCGAAATCCTCCGAATCCCTTTCGGTATCCCGTCGGACCGGATGAAATTTTTCGGACGTCCGTACCTGCTTCCGCGGAGCGTCCCGACCCAGCATCGTCGGATAATATATTATGCGACCGATTCAGTTGTTGCTGGGATGCTGCGATAAGCTGTGCTATTTGGGATAGCACGTCCGTCACCGAGGCCTGTGCAGTAGCGGTCTTACGATGCATTGCCGCCGGAAGCTCCGTGTACGTTGACTCCCGCACATTTTCTTATGCGAACGTCCGGAGTCTGCAGGCCTCGTGTCCCTGGCTACCGGATGGTGTGACCTGGTCGCCGATGATTCTCTGATTGGCGAAGCTGACTGGATATCCGAGGTCACGTAGCCAAGAGCGGTCGTGTGCGCTACCATGAGAATGAGGAAGCCTTATTGACAGTCTCTCCGGACTGACTATATGTCGGAGCGTCCCGAGCGGCGGACGTATGCTCCGAATGCGAAACATTTTGTACCACAACATCTGGGGCCAGATGTTGTTGTACGAGAGAGGGGCCTCTCTCACTCGCCGTCCGGATGGACCTGGACGAGCTAGGAACCGGACTAAAAGGCTTCCTCCGTTCTCCCTCTAATCCGCCGTCACTGGGTGTGCATTTGGTTGATTTATAGTGCTCGCATCACCCCAAAACTCCTTCTAGACCGCAACGGACGAACCCGGCTGCCGAACCATTCGATGAATGGACGCTACACCGGGCGAGCTAGCGGACGTCAAAGGCCGTCGAACCTACTAGGGTCCTCTTAGGCAATTGGCGTATTTACATGAGCACTTTTCCGCTAGCTCTTCATTAATTGTGACGACGGAGGCACACTTCTGGAAGACATCACAGATACATCACCCTAATCTTGATCGTCTGAAATAGAAATTGATAAAGTAGAGTGACCCTGTGGGGAAAGGACCGGAATGTCCAATTCCCCACTAACATACCGTGACACACGCTTCCCATGTTGTCATCGAAATTATCACATACAGAACAGGAGTTAGTGCGAGTACACTGACTACATATAGAATGATTATAAAGTCAGAGGAAGATTTCCTCTTATTACAATTGACCAAAATCCTTTGAATGTGAAAAGAAAACAAAGTCCTAGTACTCGCACCAACCCCTGACAATCAAAATACATAATAATATGATCCATTAACATAGAAAAAATAACTGAAATCAAAAAATTTTGAAAAAATATTTTTTCAGAACAGCCCAAGTTTCTGAAAAGTAACTTTGAGCCCCAATGGATCCCAAGCCTAAGTGTGGACAAAAATTTTAAAAATATTTTAAACAATTTATGCAACACTTACGAACAATAATAATGTATCTAGTTATGATTAAATTAACATCAAGATATTATTTTCAAGAAATCCCCCCTCACACAGAGGGCTGTTGTAAAAGTAAACAATAAGTGTAAAACCACTAGAATAAGACTCCAGGCACTCAGGCCCGAAATCAGTTACCAATAATACACTATCTGATGCAAAACAGAGACTTCCAGGGAAGAAACTGCAGAACATCAGATGGTAGATGCAGAACACAACGCCTAACCACCCATAGGTGAAGACGTAAACATGGGGAAAAGAACAGAATTCATTCTGTTATTGAGCTAAAACTCCCAAGAAATTTTAGTAATAAAATTACAGAAAATATGCCAAAAGCATGGGAGAATAGCAAGAGGGGACTTAAAGGAAAGGGAGAGAGGAAAACACTGAACAAGCAGTGTAACTTGATAACAAGAATGACAACAAAATGGCTGCTGCCTCGAAAATAGGTAACTTAACATAATTTCATTAAAAAATTTTAAGTTACAGCCCTGATAATTTTCTGTCACACATTTTTCCTCTCCTCCTTCTATATCCTCCTTAGAATCACCATTTCATTAATATTTATGTGTCTGGCATCATTTAAACTGAGATTTACAAGCACAAAGATCAGCCAGATGTTAACTGATGAAGGGCCAAACTAAGAATGATTAATGGCGCCAATTTCGGAACGTCCTTGACACTGCGCATGCGCAGTAGAGGTGAAGTGTGGAGGGCCATTCAGGACATTTTTTCTTTGGTTTTAGATGCAAATTTTGGGGATTGGGGGGCAAAATTTGTGTTTGGCCCTATATTTTAAGAGTTAGCACCAGCTATGTCTGGTAAATTGGTACAGTATAAAAATATTCCTTATTTTGAACTAAGATATCATTCGGGCTCCCACAGTGAGCCCAAATATGGATCTAGGGACATGGCTTGAACAAACTTGAATCTCACCCCCCGAAGGATGCTACATACCAAATATCAAAACATTCCGACTGCTGGATCTGAAGGAGAAGATATTTAAAGAAACTTCCCCATTTTGAACTAAGTTATAATTCAGGCTACCACAGTGCGCCCAAACATGAACTCAGATACTTGGCTTGAACAAACTTGAATCTCACCACCCCTAAGCATGCTGCATACCCAATATCAAAAGAATCTGCCTGCTGGATCTTGAGAAGATTTTCAAAGAAATCTGCCTGAAATGCACTGAGTTCGAATTCGAGCTTCTACAGTGAGCCCAAATATGAATCCAGGGGGCCGATTTGAACACACTTGAATCAGATCCACCCCACAATGTTGCATACCAAATATCAAAAGATTCTGCTTGCTGGATCTGGAGAAGAAGATTTTTAAAGAAATTTGCCTGAAATGCACTAAGTTCAAATTCGTGCTTCTATAGTGAGCCCAAATATGATTCCAGGGGGCCGATTTGAACAAACTTGAATCAGATCCACCCTACAATGTTTCATACCAAATATCAAAAGATTCTGCCTGCTGGTTCTGGAGAAGATTTTTTAATGTTTTTCCCATTGCCTACAGTGTTAAAAAGTGCTGACTCAGCACTTTTTCAAAGTCCCGAAACTGTACCCTATGTAAAAGCGATGGCAATTTTTTTTTACCAATCCTTTCTGTTGGTCCTAAGGAAGCTTCACACCACATAAAAATTCTCGGTGACGTGCGGTTTTGGAGATATGGGCGTTTTAATTTTTTTCTATTTTTAGCTCCTGAAGTTCCCACGGGGCTGCAGGAAAAAAATTTTTGGCATAAATCAAGTACTTATAACCCAATAATACCTCATATTAAATTTGGTTCAGATTGGCATCTGGGTTCAGAAAATAGAAATTTTGGGCGGGGCAAAAAGCCTTGCCCCTCTCAGAATAAGGATAAATATTGCCCGTCAAACTTCTATTGAACAAACTTCAGTCTACACCTCAAATGGAAGCTGCATACCAAATATCAAGTCTCTGCTATGACTGGTTCATGAGAAGAAGATTTTTTAAAATTTTGTGTGTTTTGGCCCCCACCCCACTCCACAATATGTGTAGAAATCCAATTTGAAGAAAAACCCAAATGCCCCTTTATAACTGCTACTCATGTGAATTTTCATTAAACTGAAGCCAGTGGCTTGGGAGAAAATGACCCAAACACCACCTTCACGCAGGATGACAGACGACAGATGACGGACGACAGACAGATGGATGGACAGACGGACGAAGTGTGATCAGAAAAGCTCACCCTGACTTTCAGTCAGGTGAGATAAAAATATCCAAATTAGCCAACTTTCATCACAGCTTTTTACGGACTTGATAAGGTTAACTTTAAACTCTTTGAATCATGTGTGCAGAATTGTCTACTGAAAAATTTTGCTATTAAAAGTTTTTGTGTGTCTGTTAACCCAAATTTTGCTGTTTATGAGATCTGCTGTAGCTGTTAACCCAATATCTGCTTTGGCTACTCAAAGAAGAGTGGTGCCTGAAAAAAACATGCTTTTGGAAAATTTTGCACTTTTCTCATTTTTCCAAAATGGAAAGCATTGGCTCTTATTGCTTTGTATAGTTGTCTTCAGTATTGATAGAGCAACAAATGTTCTGTTTTACGTTTTGGTGTATCACTTTATCCAATACTTGTTTTGGCTGCATAAAAGTTAGTATTGTCAGAAGTCTGACAGTTGCTTGCCACTGCTCAGTGGTTCTCCCCAGGTACTCTGGCTACCTCCACCTGTAAAACTGTCTAACATGTGGTGACCCTGGCTGTCAAAAGTGTCATCAGACCACAATAAATAAGCACTGTCGGAAAAACACAACATGGTTACCCACGGCCTTGCAGTGATCATCCCTTGAACCTTTCGGTTCGAAGTCCAATGCCGTAACCAATGAGGCACTGTACTCCCCTCCAATGTTTTAACACACCCTGATGTTTGTATATTCACGAAGTTACCAATTCTTCCACACATATTTCAATCCATTAACAACTGCACCTGGCACTGATCCTTGGGAAGCTCTCACAGAGCTTTCCAAAGGATCAGTGTCAAGACCAGATATTATTTCAGTGTGAAGAAATACAATTCGCACATTAAAACACACAAATACTACAACTTTAAGTACATATTTTGACCACAATGTTATTATTTATTACACTTTAGACTTAGAACACAATGCCCCCATGGGTAAGGGTAATTAGGGTTATGAGCCTTGCAAAGGACACAATGCAGTTGGCCCTGGCAGGGATTTAACTGTGAACCATTTGGTTTGAAGTCCAAGGCCATAACCACTGTGCCACCACACCCCCTTTTGACCACAAGGAGACCACCAATTACCTGAGGCTAATATTTGTGTAATTTTCTGCAGAATGACAAAACTGGATGTCTTCAAAGCAAATATTATTGGCACTGTATTTTGATCATGCATCATGCAAATAAATCTATATAAATCAGAAAAGGCAGGCTTGGCATTTTCAGGAGAGTGATTTATTCGCTTACCTACTGCTCGCCTTAACAAAAATTAAGGAGGACGAAAACTAGCCCTCCTGGCCTCAGAAAATAATGATTATCATAACAGCCTATTCCTAAAAGCCACACCTTTTCAGATCTTTGCTATGTTAGTGATCCCTGTAAGATGGCTACACTGCCTCTTCCACATCAGGGCTTATATTTCGACAAGAATCCGAGAATCGATTCACACAAAGATTCGTGCAATAAAACCGACGAGAATCCATGTAGATTCTCGCTGCACCTCTGTTAAGATTCGCATGAAGAGAAATGAGTCAATTTAACCCTTTATCTAACACTGCGGCAACAAATTAACCGATATAAGGCTAACATGACTTGAAATATCCTGGGACTTTGTCAATAAAATTGAATAAATATGGCTGTCAATGGAACCGGCTCGTTGAGCCGGTTCAAACGACAGCCATATTTGTAAGATTTTATTGGTAAATGTTGTTCATTTAATAAATTTATCATTTATTTATATTATTTATTGTTTAAAAATTATCAAATTTAGTTTTAAAAATTAAAAAGATGTGCTGGGTAAGCGGTTAAATTGTGTTAGTATACAACAGGGGTTCAACCACGGTGGCCTCGTGGAATCCTGGGACACTCAAAGTAGGTATGGACTCTTGCAACCATTTTCATGAGAATCCAAATGGATTCTCACAAATTTAGACGAAATATAAGCCCAGCACATCTCCAGGCCTTGCTGAGGCCCGGAGGTTTGGGAGGAGCAGTGTAGCCGTCTAAAAGAGACTACCTTGTTAGCAGCACCAAATAAAATGTACAAAGCCCACTTGACAGAATTCATGATTAGTAAAAACTTCATTCTGCCACATTTAGCTTTTGTAAGCTTGAGGAGAGCTAATCCCACCCCTGGGCCATGGGAGGGGGGGGGGACGATTTTTAGCCCTCCTGCATTTTTAAGAATTCCAGGCCTGAAAAGGTAAAATTTTAAAGTCTCACGATTTTATACAGTGGAACCTGTTAATTGAATAGCCAGTTTGCCAACGAAAATTATTCAATTTACAGGAGTAGTCAATTAACAGGGATTGTGTCACTTTCCTGTATTCCAGAGATAAAGTTAGCATTTATTCTATTTTATCTTGTTTGACAGAGCTCTACGAGCTCTGTCAAACAAGATACAGTAGATTAAATGCCTGTATTGGATACACTGAGGCCAGATAGGTCTATAAACAGAGAAAAACTGGAGAGAGTCGGAGTAATTTTTCGACAGGATACAAGAGTTTTTATTCAATTAACATGGGTTTACTCTAAAACCTGTATTCAATTAATAGGTCAAATTTGTCCTGGAGGTATGGTAAATGGTGTTGTGTTGGCCTCAGAGTATTCAATTTCAGTGAGGGATTGCCTGAGAACCGAAATTCTTTTTTTGTAGGACTAATTGTTTTTCAAGGACGTTCCACGACTCTTCCCAACAAGGTATAATGTTGACCCTTTGAACCCGAAAGACTGCTTTTAACAAGATTGTTGCTCGGTAAGTTTGTGTGGTAGACTAATCAAGGTTTTCAACATGTAGCCTCAAGGCTGCACATTGAAAATATTGATTGCCTTCCCCAAAGTAATGAATATAGACTCTTCCAACAGATGACACTGAACAGGCATGAAAGATACCATCAGGGTTTTAAGGAGTTACCATATTTCATCTAAATTTTCAGATGCCAAACAATAATTAGTTTTCCAGTGTCCCAAAACTTCGAAAATGGCCAAAATACACGTGGACAGCAAATGTGGGTGGAAATTTTGAACAATTTTGAAAAACACACTGCATCGGTTAATAAATTTATTTTACACGAATGAGGGGGGTACCTCGGAAATGGGAAAGATAAAATAGCTGTTCCATATGGCGACTTTCATCATCAGCATAAATAAATAAATTGAATATACCGAATGAATGAAATGAAAAGTTTCCGTTTGTTTTTTCTGTTTTTATTTACTTTCCCAATAAATCTGTGAGAAGAAATCACTTTTGATCTACCGGCACTTGAAAAGTTTTGATGTTTCCACAAATTATGTTGAACAGAAATCAAGCCATGTGCTTGTGTTGTTACTGTTAGATAAAAAACCTGAGCTGGCTTCAGTGTTTTCAAAACGGACCAATGTAGCCATTGAAAGGCGATGAAGGGCAAACAATTTTGGGGTAGTATTGGCTCCAAGACTGTATGGCCCACCCCCGTCTTTTTGCAAAAGAAGGACAAATACGAACTGAGTTTTATTCAGCCCCACCCCGTCGTGTGGAAACTATTGCTATTATTTCTTATTGACATACAAGTTTAAATTATTGATTTACAAATATATATTCAACTGAAACGAAAATCATGGTCATTTTGGATTTATGTTTCACTGGGATTTTCACACCACACCAGTCCGGGATGATCTTTGAGTGGGTGTCCAAAAATTTCGAGGCTTAAAAAAAATTATTTTTGATGAAATGAAAGTGTCAATGACACTGTAGCTCAACTTGTCAAGACAAAGACATGTACATGTATAGTATGTGACACAGCAATGACAAACATCTAGGTAATGACCTGATAACAAAGGTACATATAAAGTATTGTAACGGTCTGTACATAAATACTGACCGTTGCCTGTAACAAATGTATAGGTAAAGTATTGTAAAGGTGGGTGACAGTCAGATGCTAAACTAGAAAAAAATCTTTTGAGTCTCAGAGTGGGTCTGACTGAACACCAAAATATTTGTTCTCATAGCACAGTGATAACAAAGGCACCCCAAAACACACTCATTCCTGTCCCAAGGTGAAAACAAAGGTACCCAAGAAGTTTCGTGAAGATCAGTTCACAAATATGAGCTGTGTAGAAGTTGTGACAAAAAACTGATTGGACCTAATTTCGGTACAAAATGGCCACTGGCAGCCATCTTGAATTTTGGACCGCACGCAGAAACACTCGTTCTCGTCCCAAGGTGATAACTAAGGTACCCAAGAAGTTTTGTGAAGATCGGTTCATAAATACAGCCTCTAGCCCGAGCCGTATTGACATGTGCACTTACAGTGTATAAGTAGCACTGAATAAATCAAAGTTCATCTAATTTGCATAATTTCTGCTCGAGAAAAAAACCTGTACTATATGTGATGTATTCCATGTTATTAAACATTCATACAAAAATTTATTCAAATCAGAACTTTCATACAGAAGTTCTGTACAAAAGACTGATTGCACTAATTTTGGTACAAAATGGCTGCTGGTGGCCATCTTGAATTTTGGACCACACCCAAAAACACTCGTTCTCATCCCACGGTGATAACAAAGGTACCCAAGAAGTTTCATAAAGATCGGTTCATAAATACGGCCTCTAGCCTGAGCCGTATAGAAGTTGTGTACAAAAAACTGATCAGACCTAATTTCGGTTCAAAATGGCCACTGGCAGCCATCTTGAATTTTGGACCACACCCAGAAACACTCGTTCTCGTCCCAAGGTGATAAAAAGGTACCCAAGACGTTTCGTGAAGATCGGTTCATAAATACAGACTCTAGCCCGAGCCGTATTGACATGTGTACTTACTGTGTGTAAGTAGCATTGAAAAAATCAAAGTTCATCTAATTTGCATAATTTCTGCACGAGAAAAAACCCCATATTATATGTGATGTATCCCATGGTACTAAACATTCACACAAAAAATTATTCAAATCAGCGCTTTCATATGGAAGTTCTGTGCAAAAATCTGATTGCACCAAATTTTGTACAAAATGGCTGCCATCGGCCATCTTGAATTTCGGACCGGACCCCAAAACACCCGTTCTCGTCCCACGGTGATAACAAAGGTACCCAAGGAGTTTCGTAAAGATTGGTTCACAAATACGGCTTCTAGCCCGAGCCGTATTGGCATTTGCACTTACAGTGCTGAAAGTAACACCAAAAAACATCAAAGTTAGTCTAATTTGCATAATTTACGTACGAGAAAAAAACCTGTATTATATGTGATGTATCCCATGGTACTAAACATTTATACAAAAAATTATTCAAATCAGAGCTTTCATATGGAAGTTCTGTACAAAAACCAGATTTCTGCATCGTCGGTACAAAATGGCGGTTGGCAGCCATCTTGAATTTCGGACCGCACCCAAAAACACTCGTTTTCGACCCACGGTCATAACAAAGGTACCCAAGAAGATCGGTTCATAAATACGGCCTCTAGCCCAAGCCGTATCCAATTGCTGACGGACAGACGGACGACGGGCCATGGCATAAGCTCAAATTTGGCTTCGCCAAAGTTGAGCTAAAAATGGTGTCCGAAAACAAAGTGTCCGAAAGTTAAAAAATTTATAGTAATTTATATATTTTTTATACTTACCAATGACCCAGACTTAGCTGGTGCTAACTCTAACAAAACCAGGGCCAAACACAAATTTTGCCCCCCAATCCCCAAAATTTGCATCCAAAACAAAAAGAAATCATGTCCTAAAGGACCTCCATACTACGCCTCTACTGCGCATGCGCAGTGATGCAGACGTCCCGAAATTGGCGCCAATTATCATTCTTACTGGCAGTGCCTGGTCAGCGCTATGTACTCAGCGGGGAGGCAAGAGTTCCCAACTCCTGGGAGGGCCATCCCCGTCTGGGTCATTGGTAAGTATAAAAAATATATAAATTACTATAAATTTTTTAACATTTTTATACTGGACCAATGACCCAGACTTAGCTGAATAGTAAACAGGCTGGAGGGCCTAGGACATAGAGGAAAATCCAATAAGCTCAACTATATAATAAAGAGATAACCCCTTAAGGAGAAAAGGAGTATTAGGCTTTACATGTATCTTTCTTATTTAATATTAAATTAGAAAGATACAATACCCTTAATAATTGAGCACCATAATATTCATGTTCTCTATTAACATCCAGTATATCCCTTATACTAATTATTTTTAAAGTAAGCCAATAAATAAAGTAGTCCAGAGAATTGAGACTCTTCATAGTCATTTAAAAGTGTCCGAGTATTGTATATTAAAGCCCGTTTGACACTTGACATATACAAATGCTTCACACCGAGCTACACTTTAAAAATAAGACATGAATGAATTTTAATATTAATATTACACTTTAAAACCATCCCGGAAGCGACTCAGAAATACTGACTTGGAGGAGGCATTCCCTTGCTTTTCACTATAAAGCAGGTGACCTAAGGGAACACCCGCCCCCCCCCCCCCCCCCCTTCCCCTTGCCCTGGGTCAAATAGCCCAGAGCGAAGAGGGCAGCCGGACGGAGTCACTGCCGGAACAGAAAGCCTGCATAACTATAGTTGCAACTGTTTAGTGGACAACATTCTGAGCAACAGATAACGGACCTAAACAATGCAGGTCTCCAGAAATGGACTCAATATTTCTGAGATAAAAATTCGTGAATGTGGATGGCTGAGACCAATAAGCAGCCTTCATTAAATCTGTAATAGCAACACTATTAGCATAAGCCCAAGAAGTAGCAAGAGCTCTTACTTCATGAGCGGAAATCTTAAGCACAGACTGCTGAGAAGAAGATAAACTCTCATAAGCAGTACGGATAGTTAATTGAATCCATCTAGCAATAGAATGGACCGAAATGTCCTTTCTATTAGGCACCAAAGACAGAAACGTTTTCGTCCCTTTCTGATGAACTGAGATCTCTGTTTATAGATACGTAACGCTCTAACAGGACAGAGTAAAGGCCTACGCCCGTCTGAAGACGGAAGAGCCTTAATAACAATAGGTTCCGGATATTTATTAGGAGTCTGATTCTTAGCTAAAAAACCCACATTAGTAGTGAAGGTGATAGTGTTCCCGACACTACAATAGTGAGAATCATCCACCGACAGTGCATGAAGCTCACTGACTCTTCTAGCAGAAGAGAAAGCTAAGAGAAAAGCTGTCTTATAAGATAAGAATTTAAAATCTACTGTCCCAAGAGGTTCAAATGGCTTTTCCTTCAGTTTAAGAAGAACCCAAGCTAAATTCCATTTAGGAATTAACCTAAGAGTTCTGGGTCTATTTATCGAGAAGTTTCTTACCAACTTAGATAAAGAGACATTAGATCCAATTTGTAAACTATCATGATGTGCATAGGTATCAGATAACATAGACCTATAACCCTTAATAGTAACAGGCTGCAGTTTGATTTCGTCAAACAAGTATACTAGAAAGTTTGCAATGTCTGGTATTGAGGGATCAAAAATATCCACAGAATGATCCCTACACCAACGACGAAAAACCTTCCACTTAGCCGCATAGTTTAGCGAAGAGGAGGTCCTCCTACAGTTAGAAATTGCGTCCACTGCTAGTCCTGTAAAGTGCTTGCCATGCAAGAAGAACCGCACAATGGAAAAACGTGAAGGTTGAGACCTTGCGGGTTGTGATGAAATTGACGCGGTTTCCCCTGCGAAAGAAGATCCTCCCGTGGAGGAAGCTTTCACGGTAGGTCCCACAACAGACACCTGAGTAGATTTATCCACGGTCTCTGTGGAGACAGAGATGCTACCAACAGAATCTTGCAATGAGATTGTTTTATCTTTAGCAATACTTGCTGAATTAACGGCGCTGGAGGATACGCATATCCTATCATTCCGTCCCAAGGGATCGACAGAGCGTCTACTGCAAATGCTCTTGGATCCGGACACGGAGACACATACGTCTGCAACTGATTGTTGAGATGTATCGCAAATAAGTCTATCATTGGCCGTTCCCATTGGTAGCAAATCTGATTGAATACTTGTTTGTTGAGAGTCCACTCCGACGGCAACAAGCGACCCTTTCGTGAAAGGGAGTCTGCTAGTACATTCAGACGACCCGGTATATGACGGACCGAAAGAAGAACCTGATGTTCTAGAGCAAACAGAAGGATTCTTTCCGTTAGATTGAACAACGGAACTGAATGAGTGCCTCCCTGATTCCGTATATACGCCACTACTGTCGTATTGTCGGACAGGATTTGGACATGAGCATTGTGAATAATGTCCATCCAATGACGTAACGCAAGCCAAATTGACATCATTTCCTTGATGTTTATGTGCTTGCCCAGGAATTGCGGATCCCAAAGACCCTGGCATCTCGAATCCGTTGGGATCAATGATGCACCCCAACCTGTTTGACTGGCATCCGTCATAATGGTAAAACTCGGATCCGGCAACTGCAGCGGAACTCCCTGAGTTAACCACTGAATGTTTGCCCAAGTCTGAATCTCTCGTTTCACTTGATCTGACAAGAGAACGTCTATGTCGAGCGAATGAATTTTCACACTCCAATTCTGAGTCAAGAAAATTTGGAGAGGACGCGTGCGTAACCGCCCCATCGGAATGAGATCCGCAGCAGCTCCGCACAGACCTATCAGTCTCATAAATTCTCTCGCTGTGACTTTGTCTGCGTGCAGACAATAGCGAGCGTAACAACTGACTAATTTCCCTCTGGTTAACGGCAGACGAACGAGATTGTTGTGCGTCTCGAAGCTCATTCCCAGATGAGTGAATGACTTGGACGGCACCAGATCCGACTTCTCCTCGTTTACTATAAAACCGAGACGTCGGAGCAATAGAAGTAGATTCTGAACATCGTTCTGAAGCGTTAACTCGTTGCCGTACCTCTGAAGAATGTCGTCCAGGTAGGCCGACGTTACCGCAGACGAATGAGCTCGGAAATAGATCATTACCGAGTTCATTACCCGAGTGAAAGCCCAGGGTGCTAGATTTAATCCGAAGCACATCGCCCGGAATTGATACACCACTCCTAGGACTGCCAAGCGTAGATACTTTCGGAATGTCAGATGTACCATGACGTGAAAGTACGCATCTTTGAGATCTATGCTTGTTGCATAATCGTTCACCCGAATACTCACTCTGACCGACCGAATCGTCTCCATATAAAATTTCGGAGCGACGATCAGCTTGTTTATCCAGCTCAAATCTATGACTGGACGGAACGAGCCGTCTGGTTTCGGAACCAGAAACAGATGGCTGTAGAATCCCGGAGTTTCCTGGTTTTCTACGACCTCTACCGCGTTCTTCATTAAAAGAGACTGCACCTCTGATAACAGAGCGTCTCTTTTCTGTGGATTTGACGGAAGTTGAGTCCACTTTGGACTGCGAGTTAATGGAGGCTTTCGTTTGAAGGATATCTTTAGACCTTCCGAAGTCACTCCTCTCACCCAAGGGTCGTCCGTAATCGACGCCCATTCTTGTGAAAAGCTTGACAACCTTCCACCAACCGGTACGCGATAGAGGTTTAAGCCATCACCTCCTGGACCTGCGAGGCCTGCGGTAGGAGAAACCACGTCCTCCACGACCCGAACCTCGCCCATTCGACCTCGGGGCGTCCGACCGATTGTCCCGGCCCGAAGGACGTCCCGAACGAGAGTCGCTACCCTGACGGTCTCTCGAATAAGACCAAGAGGACCCACCGGAACCTCTATAGGAACCTCTCTTGGGCGCATTAGACCCAGAAGTGCCTGTCTTATTCTTGTCTGCTGTATCCGGCTTCTTAGAGGCAGATTTGAACAAGAGAATCCGAAGCTTTCTTTGTAATTTTATCATAAATAGCAGAAAGCTTGCCGTCAAAGAGAAGTTCTCCGAAGACCGAAGCGACTCTAAGAGAGTTCTTCACCTTAGAATCCACAAGTGTGGATGCAGCTAGGGCTGCGTCACGTCTAACCAACTCCAGATTTGCCACTGAAAGGGCGGAGTTACACGTGGAATAAGCTACTGCCCTTGAAAGAAGTCTTAAAGAGGATTGTATATCCTGAAACTCTTTCCCCTGAAGGCGCAGTGATAACGCCTTAGTAAGGTGATCTGCGTAAGATAAGGCATCTAAATTGGCTCTGTTAGACGCAATAGCTGTTTCCAACACCGCGGTTGGAATAGAAGCCGACGACGGTAATGATAGCTCTAAGTCTTCCGCCTCGTCGTCCATACGCAGAGGAACTCTCGGGATACCCTGTCCTGCCGTATCGAATTTATTCCTTGCATTAATGAAAGGCAGGTTGAGAGTATTAGCGGACAAGAAACCTGCTTTCCCCGTCTTGGAAGCAAGTTTAAATATAGCGTCGTTCTATAATTCAAATGTTCTTGCAACATTATTGGACTGCGACGGAAACTCGGGAGCGATGTCCCTGAACCGCTCAAAAAATTCAGAGTCCAATGACGCTATAATCCTCTTGTCCGGAACCGCAGCAGTCTGGCCCGACGGAACAACTTGAGGGAGAAAGTGCCGGATGAAGTCCACGGCAGCTTTATGTTGTTCCGAAAGGGATAGCTCCAAATCATCCGTATCCCTTTCACCATCCGGTCGGACCTCATGATGTTCCCGGTCGTCCACCCCCGATGCTTCGGCGGAGCGTACCGACCCAGCGCCGTCGGATAATTCTCGATCCGACACCGTTTCTGTCGGCTGCTGGGATGCTGCGATAAGCTGTGCTATCTGCACAAGAATGTCCGGCGTCGAGACCTGCGGAGGCGCAGTCTTCCGCTGCTTCGCCGAGGGCAGCTCCGCATCAGATGGCTCCCGCATACTTTTTCTATGCGAACGTCCGGAGTCCATCGGTCTCGAATCCCTGGCTGCCGGATGGTGTGACCTGGTCGCCGTAACATCCTTGATCGGCGAAGCTGGTAATATATCGGCGGTCACGCAGCCAAGGTGCGGTCGTGTGCGCTGACGAGAAGAAGAAGCCTTAGCAGTCTCCGCGGACTGCCTATACAACGGAGCGTCCCGAACGACGGACGTATGCTCCGCTAAAGACACATTTTGTACCACAACATCTGGTCCCAGATGTTGTTGTACGAGAGAGGGGCCTCTCTCGCTCGCGGCCCGGCTGGACCTGGACGAGCTAGGAACCGGACTCAAAGGCTTCCTCCGTTCTCGCTTACTATCCGCCGTCACTGGGTGTGCATCTATTATTTTTATAGTGCTCGCATCACCCAAAATTTCCTCCTGGACTGCATCGGACGAACCCGGCTGCCGAACCATTCGGTGAATGGACGCTACACCGGGCGAGCTAGCGGACGACATTTGTCTAATCTCCATGAGCACTTTTGCCGCTAGCTCTGAATTCATTTGTGACGACGGACGCAGACATGTAGAAGATAACATGGAAACATCACCGTGTTCTTGTTCCTCTGAAATAGAAACTGAGAGAGTAGAGTGACCTTGTGGAGAAAAAGCCGGCATAGCCCTTTCTCCAGAAACAACATATCGTGACACACGTTTCCAATGTTTCTCATCCCAATATTCACATATAGGACAGGGATTAATGCGAGAACACTGACTACAATTAATACAATGATCATGAAAGTCAGAGGAAGATTTCTTCCCATTACAATTTGAACAATGTCCCTTCATTGTGAAAGGACAACAACAAGTCCTAGTTACTCGCACAAACCCCTGACACAAAGATACATAATAACATGATCCATTAATAAATGAAAAAACAATTGCAAATCAAAATAATTTTGAAAAAATATTTTTTCAGCGAAGCCCAAGTTGCTGAAAAGTAACTTTGAGCCCCAATGGATCCGATGGCAAAGTGTGGTCAAAAATTTTAAATTTATATTAAATAATTAATGAGACACTTACGAACAATATAAATGTATCTAATAGTGAGATAAACTACACCAAAGGCAAACAGCCCCCCTCAAAAAAGGCTGTTGCCAATGTAAACAAACAGTGTAAAATACCAGAAAACATGACTCCAGGCACTGAAAAAACTGGCCCGAAATCAGTCATCCAAATTACACTCTATCTGATGCAAGACAGAGACTCCCAGGGGAGAATCTGCAGAACATCAGATGGAAGATGCAGAACACAACGTTTATACACCCATGGGTGAAAACGTAACTATGGGGAAAATAACAGATTTATTTATTTATTGGTGTTTAAGGTCACATACTTATGCACAATGGCTAATCGTGACCGTGACAGTTTTACGGGTGGAGGAAGCCGGAGTACCCGGAGAGAACCACCGAGCAACGACGAGCAGCTGTCAGCTCTCCAACATCGTAACTCTGAACTCTGCACCGCAGCACAGGCAGGGTTAGATTGGTTGAAGACATGTGCACCATCGACGTGCAGTACGCCTCAGTACACAGCGTCATCGTGCCCCCACGTAGGCAATCGGGGTGAAGTGTCTTGCCCAAGGGAAAATAACAGAAAACATTCTGTATCCAAGCAACTCTCCCAGGGAAATTTTAGAAATGAACTTTCTCAAAAATATGCCAAAAGCATGGGAGAATTGCAAGGGGGGACTTTAGAAGGCTAGGGGAGAGGAAACACTGAATAAGCAGTGCAACATTTAGCAAGAATGACAACAAGAGGCCCATGTCTCGAAAGTTAAAAAATTTATAGTAATTTATATATTTTTTATACTTACCAATGACCCAGACATAGCTGGTGCTAACTCTTAAAATATAGGGCCAAACACAAATTTTGCCCCCCAATCCCCAAAATTTGCATCTAAAACTAAAGAAAACATGTCCAGAGAGGCCCTCCACACCTCGCCCCCACTGCGCATGCGCAGTGTCAAGGACGTTCCGAAATTGGCGCCATTTATCATTCTAATAACCAGTGCCTGGTAAGCGCTATGTACTCAGCGGGGAGGCAAGAGTTCCCAACTCCTGGGAGGGCCATCCCCGTCTGGGTCATTGGTAAGTATAAAAAATATATAAATTACTATAAATTTTTTAACATTTTTATACTGTACCAATGACCCAGACATAGCTGAATAGTAAAAAGGCTGGAGGGCCAAGGACATAGAGCAAAATGGAATACGCTCAATAAAATAAAATAGAGTCATCCCCTGTAGGGAAAAGAAGTAATAGGCCTTACATGTATCTTTCTTATTTATGATAAATTAGAAAGATACAACACCTTCCAAAAATTGAGCTTCATACATCCATGTACTCTATTAATATCCAATAATCCTTATACTAATAATTTTTAAAGTAAGCCAATAATAAAGTAAGTCTAGAGAATAGAGACTCTTATACTCCTAAAAGTGTGTGAGAATTGCATAATCATGTCCGTTGACATATGCAATATTCAAAAGCTATACTTTAAAAACTAAGACTTGAATGAATTTATAAACTTAAACTTCTCACTAAACAACCATCCTAAAAACAGCTCAGAATTACTAACTCCGGAGGAGGTATCCCCTTGTTTTCATAGTAAAAACAGGTGACCCAAGGGAACACCCTCCCCCCCCCCTTTTTCTTGCCCTGGGTCAAATAGCCCAGAGCGAAGAGGGCAGCCGAACGGAGACACTGCCGAAACAGACAGCCTACCTAGCTATAGTAGCAACTGTTAAGTGAATGACATTCTGAGCAGTAGATAATAGACCTAACAATAGAGGCCTCCAGAAATGGACTCGATATTTCTGAGATAAAATTCATGAATGGATGGCTGAGCGCAATGAGCAGCCTTCAAAAATCTATAATAGAACACTATTAATGTAAGCCCAAGAAGTAGAAGAACTCTTACTTCATGAGCCGAAATCTTAAGCACAACTGCTAAGCCAATGATATACCATAAGCAGTACGCTAGTTAATAGAATCCATTAACAATAAAATGGAGCGTAACGTCCTTCTACTAGACATCAAAGACAGAAGAAGCTTACGCCCTTGTAATAAACAGATATCTGTTTATAAATACATAAACTGTACCCGGAAAGAGTAAAGGCCTATGCCCATACGAAGACGGAAGGACCTTAAAATAATAGGTTCCGGATAATAGGAGCCTAACTCTTATGCAACAATCCAACCTAAATAGTAACGGAAGTATTGATTCCGAAACTATGAAAGTGAAAATCATCCATCGATAGTGCATGAAACTCACTGACTCTACAGTAAAAGAGAAACCAACAGAATTACTGTCTAAAAGGTCAGAATTTGAAAACTACTGTTTCCAGAGGCTCAAATGATTACTTAGCTAAATAAGAACCTGAAGTTAAAATCCGTATAGGAATTTAATCTAAAGATTCTAAGTCTATTTATCAAAGAGTTACTAACTGACTTAGATAAAGAGACAAAAGACTCAATTGTAAACTATCGTAGAGTGCATAGGTATGAGGTAACATAAACCTATAACCTAAATAACAACAGGCTGCAGTAGATCTTGTGAAACAAGTATACTAAAAAATAGCAATGAGTAGTATGGAGGGATCAACCATATGAACATAATGATCCCTACACCACGACGGAAGAGCCTCCACTTTAGTCGCATAGAATAGCGAAGAAGAGGATCTCCTATAGTAAGAAATCGCGTCCAAAGCTCGTCCAGTACAGTGCTTACAATGCAATATGGACCACACAACGGAAAACATGAAGGTTGCGACCTTGCTGGTTGTGATAAAAATGACACGATTTACCCAGTGAAAAAAGATCCTCACATAGAGGAAGATTTCACGTTAAGATCCACAGTAGACAAGAGAGTAAATTACTCATGATCTCTGTGAAGATAGAGATGCTATCAACAGAAATATATTGTGGTTGTTTATCTTAGCAATACCTGCTAAAAACAACAGCGCCGGAGGATACGCGTATCCTATCATTCTGTCCTATAGATCAATAGAGCGTTAACAGTATTAGCTCAGAGATCTGGACAAGCCAACACATACGTCTGCAATTGATTAGCCAACTGTGTCATAAATAAAACATCATTGGGCGCTCCCATAGATAGCAAATCTGATTGAATACTTGTTTGTTGAGAGTCCATTCTGACAGCAACAAGCGACCCGTAAGAGAACGGGAGTGCGATAAAACAATCAGACGACCCAGAATATGACGGACCAAAACTGAACTTGGTGTACTATAACCAACAGACGGATTCTTTCCATTAAATTGAATAACGGAAACGAAAGAGTGCCTCCCTGGTTCCGGAGATACGCCACTACTGTCGAATTAAAGGACAGGAATTTGGGCATGCGTTTCTGAATAATGTTCATGCAATGACATAAAGCAAGCCTAAAAAACATTATTCCGCGGAAGTTAACTGATAGCTAAAAGACTGCGGAACCCAAAGACCCTGGCACTTCGAATCCGTAGGGATCAGTATATATCCCAATCTGTTTGACTGGCAACCGTCATAACAGCCACACTCGGGTCCGGCAACTGCGGCGGCACTCTCTGAGTCAACCACCGAATGTTTGCCCCAGTCTGAATCTCTTGTAACACTAGATAGACAAGAGAATGTATAAATCAAGCAATTCATGGATTGCCGGAAAGTTGCCGTCGAAGAGAAGCTCCTCCGAGAACGAAGCGACTCTGAGAGAGTTCTTAACCTACTATCCACGCGTGGATGTAGCTAGGGCTGCCTCACGTCTAACCAACTCCAATCAGCCACTGAAGGGCGGAGTTATACGTGAACAAACTACTGCCCTCAAAAGAAATTACATTGAGAATAATATCCCGTAAATCTTTTCTTGAAGACGTAATGATAACGCCTCAGTAAGGCGGATTACGTATAATAAAGCGTCTAAGTTAAGTCTAATATACATAATGTCGTTCCCAACATTGAAATTGGAAAAGACATAAACGGTGAAAAAGAATATATGCAGTCTTTAATCACACCGTCTAGACGCATATGAACTCTCGGTATGCCCTGCTCTGCCAAAATAAACTATATGTAAAAAAGATAAAATGGCAGAAATGAGCCACGCGGACAAGAAACTAAACTATCATGCTTAGTAGCCGTCTTGTATATATATAAATATATAGCGTCGAAAAATAAAACACATGTTGTAATGACAATATTGGACTGCGTCGGTAAGTCAGGGACAAAGTCCCTGTACCGATCGAAAAATCCGAGTCCAATGACGCTATAAGTCTCTTATCCAAGATCGCAGCAATGAAGTCCGAAAAATAATCACTGGAAGAAATGCCAGAAGATATGAAAGGCATCTTCCGATACTACTAAAGGGAAAACTCGAAATCTTTCGAATCCCTTTCGCCATCCTGTCGGACCCTATAAAGCGTTCGGTCGTCCGTAGCTTGATGCAACCGCGGACCGCACCGACCCAGCGCCGTCGGATAATTCCTGATTCGACCGAGAAACCGTCAATTGCTGGGATGCTGCGAAACAACTGTGCTAACTCGGATAGCACGTCCGTCACTGAGGCCTGAGGAGCAGCGGTCTTACGATGCATTGCCGCAGGAAGCTCCGAGATCGTTACCCCGTGCATACTTCCAATATGCGAGCGAACGGAGTGTATAGGCCTCGTGTCCCTTGGCTACCGGATGGCGCGACCTATTCGCTGTGGAATCACTGAATGCCGAAACTGATCGGATACTCGAGGTCACGTAGCCAATGTGCGGTCGTGTGCCCTGCTGTGAGGATGAGGAAGCATTAAAGACAGTCTCTCGGACTGTCAATATAACGGAGCGTCCCGAGCAACGGACATATGCTCCGAATGTAAAATATCTGAACCACAACATGCGGTCCCCTATGTTGTTGGCTTCCTCCGATCTGTCCTCAATCTGCCGTCACTGGGTGAGTACTAAAGTAATTAAAGTGCTCGCATCACCCAAATCTCCTTCCTAGACCGCAACGGACGAACCCGGCAGCCGAACCATTCGATGAATGTACGCTACACCGGGTGAGCTAGCGAATGTCACTCCGTAAGCGATAGACATATTCCATGAGCACTTATTGCCGCTAACTCTTCATTAACTATGACGACAGAGGCACACTTTTGAAAGACATCTCCATAACTCTTCGAACAAGAAACCAGAAATGCTTGGATAGCAAGCATAAAATAATAATATATATAGCGTCGTTCAATAATTCGAAAGTTTGTGTGACATTATTGGACTATGTCGGAACTGAGGGACGATGTCCCTGAACCGAACCAAAAATTTCTAAGTTCACCGACGCTATCAGTTTCTTATCCGACATCGCAGCATATGTTGTTCCGAAAGGGAAAGCTTGAAATCCACCGAATCCCTTTCGGTATCCCGTCGGACCGGATGAAACTTTCGGACGTCCGTACCCGCTTCCGCGGAGCGTCCCGACCCAGCATCGTCGGATAAAATATATGCGACAGATTCAGTTGATGCTGGGATGCTGCGAAAAACTGTGCTATTAAGGAAAGCACGTTCGTTCCCGAGGCCTGTGCAGTAGCGGACTTACGATGCATTGCCGCTGGAAGCTCCGTGTACGTTGACTCCCGCATACTTCCTATGCGAACGTCCGGAGTCTGCAGACCTCGAGTCCCCGGCTACCGACCCAGCGCTGTCGGATAATTCTCGATCCGACACCGTTTCTGTCGGCTGCTGGGATGCTGCGATAAGCTGTGCTATGTGCACAAGAATGTCCGGCGTCGAGACCTGCGGAGGCGCAGTCTATCGCTGCTTCGCCGAGGGCAGCTCCGCATCAGATGGCTCCCGCATACTTTTCCTATGCGAACGTCCGGAGTCCATCGGTCTCGAATCCCTGGCTGCCGGATGGTGTGACCTGGTCGCCGAAGAATCCTTGATCGGCGGAGCTGGTAATATATCGGCGGTCACGCAGCCAAGGTGCGGTCGTGTGCGCTGACGAGAAGAGGAAGCCTTAGCAGTCTCAGCGGACTGCCTATACAACGGAGCGTCCCGAGCGACGGACGTATGCTCCGCTAATCGACACATTTGTACCACAACATCTGGGGCCAGATGTTGTTGAACGAGAGAGGGGCCTCTCTCGCTTGCCGTCCGGATGGACCGGAACGAGCTATGAACCGGACTAAAAGGCTTCCTCCGTTCTCCCTCCGATCCGCCGTCACTGGGTGTGCATTAAGTTAATTTTATAGTGCTCGCATCACCCCAAAATTCCTTCTAGACCGCAACGGACGAACCCGGCTGCCGAACCATTCGGTGAATGGACGCTACACCGGGCGAGCTAGCGGATGTCAAAGGCCGTCGAACCTACTAGGGTCCTCTTAGGCAATTGGCGTATTACATGAGCACTTTTCCGCTAGCCCTTCATTAATTGTGACGACGGAGGCACACTGTTGGAAGACATCACAGATACATCACCCTAATCTTGATCGTCTGAAATAGAAATTGATAAAGTAGAGTGACCCTGCGGGGAAAGGACCGGAGTGTCCAAATCCCCAACAACATACCGTGACATACGCTTCCCATATTGTCATCGAAATCATACGATACAGAACCGGAGTTAATGCGAGTACACTGACCACATATAGAATGATAATAAGGTCAGAGGAAGACTTCCTCTTAAAACAATAGATCAATATCCTTTCAATGTGAAAAGAAAACAAGTCCTGGTACTCGCACTAACCCCTGGCAATCAAAATACATAATAATAATATGATCCATTAATATAGAAAAAATAATTGAAATCAAAATATTTTGAAAAAATATTTTTTCAGAACAGCCCAAGTTTCTGAAAAGTAACGTTGAGCCCCAATGGATCCCAAGCCTAAGTGTGGACAAAAATTTTAAAAATATTTTAAACAATTTATTCAACACTTACGAACAATAATAATGTATCTAGTTATGATTGAAATAACATAAAGATATTATTATTTAGAAATCCCCCCCTCACACAGAGGGCTGTTGTAAATGTAAACAATGAGTGTAAAAACACTAAAATAAGACTCCAGGCACCCAGGCCCGAAATCAGTTACCAAAAATACACCATCTGATGCAAAACAGAGACTTCCAGGGAAGAAACTGCAGAACATCAGATGGTAGATGCAGAACACAACGCCTAACCACCCGTAGGTGAAGACGTAAACATGGGGAAAGAACAGAATTCATTCTGTTATTCAGCTAAACTCCCAAGAAATTTTAGTAATAATAATTACAGAAATTATGCCAAAAGCATGGGAGAATAGCAAGGGGGAACTTAAAGGACAGGGAGAGAGGAAAAACACTTGTAAAAACAGTGTAACTAAATAATCAGAATGACAACAAAATGGCTGCTGCCTTGAAAATAGGTAACTTAACATAATTTCATTAAAAAATTTTAAGTTACAGCCCTGATAATATTCTGTCACACATTCTTTTCCTCTCCTCCTTTTCTATCCTCCTTAGAATCACCATTTCACTAAAATTTATTTGTCTGGCATCATTTAAACTGAGATTTAAAAGCACAAAGATCAGTCAGATGTTAACTGATGAAGGGCCAAACTTAGAATGATAAATGGCGCCAATTTCGGAACGTCCTTGACACTGCGCATGCGCAGTGGGGGCGAGGTGTGGAGGGCCTCTCTGGACATGTTTTCTTTAGTTTTAGATGCAAATTTTGGGGATTGGGGGGCAAAATTTGTGTTTGGCCCTATATTTTAAGAGTTAGCACCAGCTATGTCTGGGTCATTGGTACAGTATAAAAATATAGGCAACTTAACATAATTTCATCAAAAAATTTTAAGTACAGCCCTGATTATTTTTTGTCACTTCTTTTTCCTCTCCTCCTTCTATATCCTCCTTAGAATCACCATTTCTCCAAAAGTTACGTGTCTGGCATCCTTTAAACTGAGATTTACAAGCACAAAGATCAGTGAGATGTTGACTGATGAAGGGCCAAACAGAGAATGATAATTAGCGCCAATTTCGGGACGTCTGCGTCACTGCGCATGCGCAGTAGAGGGGTAGTATGGAGGTCCTTTAGGACATGATTTCTTTTTGTTTTGGATGCAAATTTTGGGGATTGGGGGGCAAAATTTGTGTTTGGCCCTGGTTTTGTTAGAGTTAGCACCAGCTAAGTCTGGGTCATTGGTACAGTACAAAAATATTTAGATAAAATACGGTAAGCACTATTAAGAGCCTGGGATATCAGTTTCAGAATTCAAGAACTTTTTTGGAGTGACACATATGAACTCCCAACATTTGATCTACATGAACTAATTATTAAATGCCTGCTCTATGAAATCCCCCATCTCCAGCAACCATATGGAAAATGAAAATCTATTCCGCAAATGTGCCAAATGAAACTTGTTGACAGACTATTATTAGTCAAATTTCATTGAAATTTTCTACAAATTGTGCACCACATTACACTTTGAATCACTAGCGATAGCTAAAAATAGAAACACAGGTTCCCATTGCAAATTTGGTCGGCAATAAAATGTGTTCTTTTTGTTGATAGTTCATGCCCTGAGTTCCAATGTGTTCTATGTGCCTAGTGGCACATAGAACACATTAGAACTCTGGGGACCAGCTGTCAAATGAATTGCTGAGTGTCCGAATAATTGCTTCAAAAGATAGGAAGGCATGTAATAAACACAGAACGACGCATGCGTGTGAAAGAGTTAATCAAAATGGCACTCACAGGCTTCGAGTTTTATCCTTCCATGATGGCAGCTTAAGTGCCATATCAATTAGCCAATTCACACGTGTGTGTTATTGTATGGATTTTTTTTTTAATTTAAGTGTATTTATACATGTTTGCCCTAAAGGTATTCTATTTCCTTGACACTGGGAATATTATACTGATTACACCACAAAAGTAAGACATTGAACTATTTAGTGAAAAAATAATTGAAACATACCTAATAAATGGCATCCTCTTTCCTCCAAACACACCTCCTCTCATTTCCAGATCATTTTGACTGGATTTACTATAAATAAAATCATCCATGTGCAATATTTCTGGGAACTGGACATGATCATATCTCTTCACTGGACTACTATTGCTTAGCCACTGAGTTCTCTGTATATGTATGCAAAGGCACGCTGGTAACTGAAAGAGTAAACACATTAATTTTATTTATTTAATTTATTTCTTGGGATTCTTATTACACTTTGAACAGCCAGGGTCATATAGAGTCAGACAGCTTTACAGATCAAGGAAGCTGAAGTACCAAGAAAAAAAAAACTGTCAAACTTTCCAGTTTACTAGCCTGTATTATGCAGGATTGGCACTGGAGGGTTTTAGAGCTATAGGTTAACCGAACCGAGGTTTTTTGTTTTTTTAAAAAACCGAAACCGTCGACATCCCGTAATCTAAGGTTTTTCGTTTTTATTAAATACTCTCTTGCTGCTGAAATTCACAGAATGTAGCCATTCCAGAGTAGTGAGAGTACCCAGACACTGCCAATGGCAGTGTCTGGGTACTCTCACTACTCTGGGAAGGCTACATTCTGTGAATTTCCGACATTTCAGTTTAGTTGTGTTTGTAGCTTTCCTAAAGTTGCGTGTAGGTGTCAGACCTCGAAAAATGGCCAAGCACAATAAAAGTTCTGTATATTTAGGTAATTATTATATTGGCCTTCCTGATTCTTCATGTATTATAGCTTATTTCGGGCATTCATTGAGTTTCACTCAATTTCACTACCATTCAGTTATGACTCCAGACATAAGAATGAGTTTTATAGAATTTTACTTGGCCTCATGAACAAACCAAAAACCGAACCGAACCGAGGTTTTACTCCACCTGAAAAACCAAAACCAAAACCGAACAAGAAATTTAAAAACCTACAGCTCTAGAGGGTTTCACCTGATATCAGAGAATCAAATTCCAGTGTTATCTAAGCACTTTTTATTTTAAGAATGTGATGACGATTTTCAAGGACTATCCAGGTAGTATAACTTGGACAAACAATCATTTGGTTCTCCTGAAAAGAAATATGTGACCACGGGAGCATAGAGACACCACTGGCTTTCAGTTATTATCTTGTAATTACAAGATACCGTATTTCATCTAAATTTTCAGACACTTTTTGTTTTTGGACACCATTTTTTCATCAAAAATTAATTTTTTTTAAGCCTCGAAATTTTCGGACACCCACTCAAAGATCGTTCCGGACTGATAAGGTGGGAAAATCCCAGTGAAACATAAATCCAAAATGACAATGATTTTCTTTTCAGTTGAACATTTCATCTTTCTTTCTTTGTTTTATGTTAAAAACATGTATTGTATGCACAATATATTGTACAATGGACATAGAATTATTAAAACAACATTATTTGCAAACTTGTTCTTTATTTATTGACAGGTAAGTATTGTTTTCCATCTCAAACTGACATGTCTGACGAACTGACCAATCAAATTTTCGTTTTCAAAACGTGTGCTTTCATTAGACTCCTTCGAGATTTGGAAAGAGAAAAACCCACAAATGTTATGTTGAACTGACCTTAAATGATGACAAAAATGGAAGGGTCCCATAAATAAATCCATATAATGCAGTATAAACCATGCACCAGCAACAGAACAGTGTAATTATTGCTTCGAATAAACATATTCAGTGCACTGAACACCAACAAAATTTTCCAATATTAACAAGAGCTCACGTATCACTGAAGCAATACAATGTCCCCTACCGGACTAAACTCAAACTTGATCTGTAAGTCATCGTTCTATAGTAGGTTACCAAGAATGAAATCATTCGGTTGAAGCATTTCCAAAAAAGTCCGGAAAACTAAAGTGTGACTGACAGACTGACCGACAGACTGACGGATGGACAGAGTGCAAATGAAACTTGAGTTCTATAGTAGGTTACCATAAATGAAATCATTCCAGTGAAGCGTTTCCAAAAAAAGTCCGGAAAACTGGTATTTTGGTGTTTTTCCATATTTACAAGGGACATAACTCACACAAGAATAATGCAATCAGCATGAAACTCAAACTTGATCTGTAAGTCATTGTTCTATAGTAGGTTACCAAAAATGAAATCATTCGGTTGACGCATTTCCAAAAAAAGTCCGGAAAACTAAAGTGTGACTGACAGACTGACGGATGGACAGAGTGCAAACCTATTGTCCAATCCAGCGATGCTGGTAGGTGACTAAAAATAGAACAAACATCAAAGAGGTCAACACTTGCTGCTGCAGGGTTACACAAATATTAACACATGGCCCCAAACACTGTCAAAGCATACCAGTTTTAGATATTTTTTTCGATAAACATCAGCAGTGTATGTGGGGATGGCACGCTTCCAAAACCAGCAAGAGCTGGACTTTCGTTCGGTGCATACCCCACGTGGTGTACCGCCTAGTGTGGGCATACCTATGACCAACAAATATTATTTATGAATATTCTCGTACGGACTGATGCACAGATGGACGGACACAATCCAGTATACCCCCCCCCCCCCTTCCATTTTCTTCGAAAGTTTTCAACAATTTCTAAGTCAAAAGTATGGTAAATTGTTTGGTGTTTGGAAGTTTTATGCAATGAGGCAGAAGCCTTTGTCATAGGGAAACTGCATGCCATATTTCACTGAAATCCGATAACCCCAATCCAGTATGCCCCCCCACCTCCCATTTTCTTCGAAAGTTTTCAACAATTTCTAAGTCAAGTTATGGTAAATTGTTTGGTGTTTGGAAGTTTTATGCAATGAGGCAGAAGCCTTTGTCATAGGGAAACTGCATTCCATATTTCACTGAAATCCGATAACCCATACCTGAGATACAGGCTGAACAAACATATAATGTCTATTTCCTACAATTTCTAAGTCAAAAAAGGGGGATAACTATAAAAAGGAGAATGTGAGAAATATCGTTGAATCCTTTTTTTAAAGCCTATACCATAAGCAGTGTTCATGGCAAATTTCATTGCAATAGAACATTCGATACATGAGATACAGGCTGAACAGACGTGGGGGAGGGGAGGCTGAATGAAACTCATAATTCCTATTTGTCTTTCTTTTGCGAAAAGAGGGCAGGCCGGACAGGCTTGGAGCCAATATCCACATCATTCAAAAATTGTTTGCACTTCATCACCTTAGAATGGCTACATTGGTCCATTTTGAAAACACTGAAGCCAGTTCAGGTTTTTTATTTAACAGTAAGAACACAAGCACATGGCTTGATTACTGTTCAACATAATTTGTGGAAACATCAAAACTTTTCAAGTACCAGTAGATCAAAAGGGATTTCTTCTCACAGATTTATTGGGAAAGTAAATAAAAACAGAACAAACAATCAGAAACTTTTCATTTCATTCATTTGGTATGTTCATTTTTTTCATTTTTGCTGATGATTAAAGTTGCCATATTGAACAGCTATTTTATCTTTCCCATTTCCGAGGTACCCCCACCGTCCATGTACAATAATTTTATTAACCAATACAGTGTGTTTTTCAAAACTTCAACCCACATTTGCTGTCCACGTGTATTTTGGCCATTTTCAAAGTTTCTGGATACTGGAAAATTTAATTATTTTTTGGCATCCGAAAATTTAGATGAAATACGGTACTCACTTGTAAATACAAGATACTACCTGGAGCCATTACTATAAAACTTTTAGAATTGTTTTTCTTGAATTGTATTTTCTTCCTGTTAATATAACTAAATAAAATGAATCATTAGCATTTTAAAAGATATGGCAATTTGCCAACTGGCAAATTGACACATCTTTGAAAATGCTACCGGTTGATTTCAACCCATTTAAAGTCATAACTGGAAAATAAAATTCTAGAAAATGAAAAAATTTATAGGAATTTATATATTTTTTATACTTACCAATGACCCAGACTTAGCTGGTGTTAACACTAAATATTCAGGGCCAAACACAAATTTTGCCCCCCCCCCCCAATCCCCAAAATTTGCATCCAAATCAAAAAATCTAATGTCCTATATGGTCCTCCATACTTTTACCTACTGCGCATGAGCAGTGCCAAGAAGTACCAAAATTGGCAGTATAACCCATTATACTAATTTCTTAAAGGAAAGCCAATAAATAAAGATAGTCCAGAGAATAAGACTCTTTATACTCATTTAAAAGTGTCGGAGGATTGTATATTAACGCTTGTATGACATGTGACATATACAAATGCTTCACACCGAGCTACACTTTAAAAATATTACATAAATGAGATGGACATTAGCTTTACACTTTAAAACCATCCCAGCACTGACTCGGGACGAGGTATTCCCTTGCTTTTCACTATGAAGCCGGTGATATAACGGAACACCATCCCCCCCCCCCCCCATTCCCCTAGCTCTGGGTCAATCATCACAGAACTAAGAGGGCAGCAGGACAGAGTCACTGCTGTAACAGAAAGCCTCGCTAATTATAGTTGCAACCGTTTAGTGGACAACATTCTGAGCAACAGATAACGGACCTAAACATCTAAGGTCGCCAGAAATAGACTCAATATTTCTAAAGTAAAAATTAGTGAACGTAGAAGGCTGAGACCAGTATGCAGCCTTCATCAGATCCGTAATAGCGATACTATTAGAATAGGCCCAAGATGTAGATAGCACTCTAACTTCGTGTGCTGAAATCTTAAGCACAGCCTGCTGAGTTGAAGATAAACTTTCATAAGCAGTACGAATAGTCAACTAAATCCACCTAGAAATAGAATGGACCGTAATGTCCTTTCTATTAGGAAGCAGAGACAGAAAGAAATGTTTTCGTCCCTTTCTGATAAACTCAGATCTGCGTTTGTAAATATGCATAGCTCTAACTGGACACAGCAAAGGCCTATGGCCATCTGAGGATGGAAGAGCCCTAATAATAATAGGCTCAGGGTACTTATTAGGAGCCTGATTCTTAGCCAAAAATCCAACATTGGTAGTTAAAGTAATAGTATTACCAACACTACGATAGTGAGAATCATCAACAGACAGAGCATGAAGCTTGCTAACTCTTCTAGCGGAAGTGAAGGCTAAGAGAAAAGCTGTCTTATAAGATAAGTATTTGAAGTCTACAGTGTTAAGGGGTTCAAAAGGAGCTTCAGAAGAACCCAAGCTAGATTCCACTTAGGAATTAACCTAAGGGTTCTAGGTCTATTTATCGAAAAGTTTTTAACTAATTTAGATAAAGAGATATTAGATCCAATTTGTAAGCTATCATGATGAGCATATGTATCCGACAGTATAGACCTATAACCCTCAATAGTTACTGGCTGCAGTTTGATCTCGTCAAACAAGTAGACCAAAAAGTTAAAAAATTTATAGTAATTTATATATTTTTTATACTTACCAATGACCCAGACTTAGCTGGTGCTAACTCCACAAAAACCAGGGCCAAACACAAATTTTGCCCCCCAATCCCCAAAATTTGCATCCAAAACAAAAAGAAATAATGTCCTAAAGGACCTCCATAATACGACTCTACTGCGCATGCGCAGTGACGCAGTCGTCCCGAAATTGGCGCCAAATATCATTCTTACTGGCAGTGCCTGGTCAGCGCTATGTACTCAGCGGGGAGGCAAGAGTTCCCAACTCAGGGAGGGCCATCCCCGTCTGGGTCATTGGTAAGTATAAAAAATATATAAATTACTATAAATTTTTTAACATTTTTATACTGTACCAATGACCCAGACTTAGCTGAATAGTAAACAGGCTGGAGGGCCTAGGACATAGAGGAAAATCCAATAAGCTCAATTATAAAATAAAGAGATAACCCCTTAAGGAGAAAAGGAGTATTAGGCTTTACATGTATCTTTCTTATTTAATATTTAAATTAGAAAGATACACTACCCTTAATAATTGAGCACAATGACATTCATGTTCTCTATTAATATCCAGTATAACCTTTATACTAATTATTATTAAAACAAGCCAATAAATAAAGTAGTCCAGAGAATTGAGACTCTTTATAATCATTTAAAAGTGTCCGAGTATTGTATATTAAAGCCCGTTTGACACTTGACATATACAAATGCTTCACACCGAGCTACACTTTAAAAATAAGACATGAATGAAATTAAACATTAATATTACACTTTAAAACCATCCCGGAAGCGACTCAGAAATACTGTCTTGGAGGAGGCATTCCCTTGCTTTTCACTATAAAGCAGGTGACCTAAGGGAACACCCGCCCCCCCCCCTTCCCCTTGCCCTGGGTCAAATAGCCCAGAGCGAAGAGGGCAGCCGGACGGAGTCACTGCCGGAACAGAAAGCCTGCATAACTATAGTTGCAACTGTTTAGTGGACGACATTCTGAGCAACAGATAACGGACCTAAACAATGCAGGTCTCCAGAAATGGACTCAATATTTCTGAGATAAAAATTAGTAAATGTGGATGGCTGAGACCAATAAGCAGCCTTCATTAAATCTGTAATAGCAACACTATTAGCATAAGCCCAGGAAGTAGAAAGAGCTCTTACTTCATGAGCAGAAATCTTAAGCACAGACTGCTGAGAAGAAGATAAATCTTCATACGCAGTACGGATAGTTAACTGAATCCATCTAGCAATAGAATGGACTGAAATGTCCTTTCTATTAGGCATCAAAGACAGAAAGAAACGTTTCCGTCCCTTTCTGATGAACTGAGATCTCTGTTTATAGATACGTAGTGCTCTAACAGGACAGAGTAAAGGCCTACGCCCGTCTGAAGACGGAAGAGCCTTAATAACAATAGGTTCCGGATATTTATTAGGAGCCTGATTCTTAGCTAAAAAACCGACGTTAGTAGTGAAGGTGATAGTGTTCCCAACACTACGATAATGAGAATCATCCACCGATAGTGCATGAAGCTCACTGACTCTTCTGGCAGAAGAGAAAGCTAAGAGAAAAGCTGTCTTATAAGATAAGAATTTGAAATCTACTGTCCCAAGAGGTTCAAATGGCTTTTCCTTCAATTTAAGGAGAACCCAAGCTAAATTCCACTTAGGAATTAATCTAAGAGTTCTGGGTCTATTTATCGAAAAGTTTCTAACCAATTTCGATAAAGAGACATTAGATCCAATTTGTAAACTATCATGATGTGCATAGGTATCAGATAACATAGATCTATAACCCTTTATAGTAACCGGTTGCAGTTTGATTTCGTCAAACAAGTATACTAGAAAGTTAGCAATGTCTGGTATAGAGGGATCAAATATATCAACAGAATGATCCCTACACCAACGACGGAAAACCTTCCACTTAGCCGCATAGTTTAGCGAAGAGGAGGTCCTCCTACAGTTAGAAATCGCGTCCACTGCTCGTCCTGTAAAGTGCTTGCCATGCAAGAAGGACCGCACAACGGAAAAACGTGAAGGTTGAGACCTTGCGGGTTGTGATGCAGTTGGCGCGACTTCCCCTGCCAAAGAAGATCCTCTCGTGGAGGGAGCTTCCGCGGTAGGTCCCACAACAGACACCTGAGTAGATTTATCCACGGTCTCTGTGGCGACAGAGATGCTACCAACAGAATCTTGCATTGAGATTGTTTTATCTTTAGCAATACTTGTTGAATTAACGGCGCTGGAGGATACGCATATCCTATCATTCCGTCCCAAGGGATCGATAGAGCGTCTACAGCAAATGCTCTTGGATCCGGACACGGGGACACATACGTTTGCAACTGATTGTTGAGATGTGTCGCAAATAAGTCTATCATTGGCCGTTCCCATTGGTAGCAAATCTGATTGAATACTTGTTTGTTGAGAGTCCACTCCGACGGCAACAAGCGACCCTTTCGAGAAAGGGAGTCTGCTAGCACATTCAGACGACCCGGTATGTGACGGACCGAAAGAAGAACGTGATGTTCCAACGCAAACAGAAGGATTCTTTCCGTTAGATTGAACAACGGAACTGAATGAGTGCCTCCCTGATTCCGTATATACGCCACTACTGTCGTATTGTCGGATAGGATTTGGACATGAGCATCGTGAATAATGTCCATCCAGTGACGTAACGCAAGCCAAATTGACATCATTTCCTTGATGTTTATGTGCTTGCACAGGAATTGCGGATCCCAAAGACCCTGGCATCTCGAATCCGTTGGGATTAATGATGCACCCCAACCTGTTTGACTGGCATCCGTCATAATGGTAAAACTCGGATCCGGCAACTGCAGCGGAACTCCTTGAGTTAACCACTGAATGTTTGCCCAAGTCTGAATCTCTTGTTTCACTTGATCTGACAAGAGAACGTCTACATCGAGCGAATGAATTTTCACACTCCAATTCTGAGTCAAGAAAATTTGAAGAGGCCGTGTGCGTAGCCGTCCCATCGGAATGAGATCCGCAGCGGCTCCGCACAGACCTATCAGTCTCATAAATTCTCTCGCTGTGACTTTGTCTGTATTTAGACAATAGCGAGCGTAACAACTGACTAATTTCGCTCTGGTTAACGGCAGACGAACGAGATTGTTGTGCGTCTCGAAGCTCATTCCCAGATGAGTGAATGACTTGGACGGCACCAGATCCGACTTCTCCTCGTTTACTATGAAACCGAGACGTCGGAGCAATAGAAGAAGATTCTGAACATCGTTCTGAAGCGTTAACTCGTTGCCGTACCTCTGAAGAATGTCGTCCAGGTAGGCCGACGTTACCGCAGACGAATGAGCTCGGAAGTAAATCATTACCGAGTTCATTACTCGAGTGAAAGCCCAGGGTGCTAGATTCAATCCGAAGCACATGGCCCGGAACTGATACACCACTCCTAGGACTGCGAAGCGTAGATACTTTCGGAATGTCGGATGTACCATGACGTGAAAGTACGCATCTTTGAGATCTATGCTCGTTGCATAATCGTTCACCCGAATACTCGCTCTGACCGATCGAATCGTCTCCATATAAAACTTCGGAGCGATGATCAGCTTGTTTATCCAGCTCAAATCTATGACTGGACGGAACGAGCCGTCTGGTTTCGGAACCAGAAACAGATGGCTGTAGAATCCCAGCGATTCCTGGTTTTCTACGACCTCTACCGCGTTCTTCATTAAAAGAGACTGCACCTCTGATAGCAGAGCGTCTCTTTTCTGAGGGTTTGACGGAAGATGAGTCCACTTTGGACTTCGAGTTAATGGAGGCTTTCGTTTGAAGGATATCTTTAGACCTTCCGAAGTCACTCCTCTCACCCAAGGGTCGTCCGTAATCGACGCCCACTCTTGAGAAAAACTCGACAACCTTCCGCCAACCGGAACGCGATAGAGGTTTGAGCCATCACCTCCTGGATCTGCGAGGCCTGCGGTAGGAGAAACCACGTCTTCCACGACCCGCACCTCGCCTCGTCGACCTCGGGGCGTCCGACCGATTGTCCCGGCCTGAAGGACGTCCCGAACGAGAGTCGCTATCCTGACGGTCTCTCGAATAAGAGCTAGAGGACGCACCGGAACCTCTATAGGAACCTCTCTTGGGCGGATAAGACCCAGAAGTGCCCGCCTTATTCGTGTCTGTTGAATCCGACCTTTTAGGAGCGGATCTAAACAACAGAGAATCACTAGCTTTCTTTTTAATATTATCATAAATAGCGGAAAGCTTGCCGTCAAAGAGAAGATCTCCTGAGATCGAAGCGACTCTAAGAGAGTTCTTCACCTTAGAATCCACTAGTGTGGATGTAGACAGGGCTGCGTCACGTCTAACCAACTCCAGATTAGCCACTGAAAGGGCGGAGTTACACGTGGAATAAGCTACTGCCCTTGAAAGAAGTCTTAAGGAGGATTGTAAATCCTGAAACTCTTCCCCTTGAAGACGCAGTGATAACGCCTTCGTAAGGTGATCTGCGTAAGATAAGGCATCTAAATTGGCTCTGTTAGACGCAATAGCTGTTTCCAACACTGCGGTTGGAATAGAAGCTGACGACGGTAATGATAGCTCTAAGTCTTCCGCCTCGTCGTCCATACGCAGAGGAACTCTCGGTATACCCTGACCTGCCGTGTCGAATTTATTCCTTGCATTAATGAAAGGCAGGTTAAGAGTATTTGCGGACAAGAAGCCTGCTTTCCCTGTCCTGGAAGCAAGTTTAAAAATAGCGTCGTTCAATAATTCAAATGTTCTTGCAACATTATTGGACTGCGACGGAAACTCGGGAGCGATGTCCCTGAACCGCTCGAAAAAATCAGAGTCCAATGACGCTATAATTCTCCTGTCCGGAAGCGCAGCAGTCTGGCCCGACGGAACAACTTGAGGAAGAAAGTGCCGGATGAAGTCTACGGCAGCTTTGTGTTGTTCCGAAAGGGATAGCTCCAATTCATCCGTATCCCTTTCACCATCCGGTCGGACCTCCCGATGTTCCCGGTCGTCCGCCCCCGATGCTTCGGCGGAGCGTACCGACCCAGCGCCGTCGGATAATTCTCGATCCGACACCGTTTCTGTCGGCTGCTGGGATGCTGCGATAAGCTGTGCTATCTGCACTAGAATGTCCGACGTCGAGACCTGCGGAGGAGCGGTCTTTCGCTGCTTTGCCGAGGGCAGCTCCGCATCGGATGGCTCCCGCATACTTTTCCTATGCGAACGTCCGGAGTCCATCGGTCTCGAGTCCCTGGCTGCCGGATGGTGTGACCTGGTCGCCGAATAATCCTTCCTCGGCGAAGCTGGCAAGATATCGGAGGTCACGCAGCCAAGGTGCGGTCGTGTGCGCCGGCGAGAAGAGGAAGCCTTAACAGTCTCTGCGGACTGCTTATACAACGGAGCGTCCCGAGCGACGGACGTATGCTCCGCTAAAGACACATTTTGTACCACAACATCTGGTCCCAGATGTTGTTGTACGAGAGAGGGGCCTCTCTCGCTCGCGGCCCGGCTGGACCTGGACGAGCTAGGAACCGGACTAAAAGGCTTCCTCCGTTCTCGTTCACTATCCGCCGTCACTGGGTGTGCATCTATTATTTTTATAGTGCTCGCATCACCCAAAATTTCCTCTTGGACCGCATCGGACGAACCCGGCTGCCGAACCATTCGGTGAATGGACGCTACACCGGGCGAGCTAGCGGACGACATTTGTCTAATCTCCATGAGCACTTTTGCCGCTAGCTCTGTATTTAATTGTGACGACGGACGCACACTTGAAGAGGATAACATGGAAACATCACCCTGTTCTGGTTCCTCTGAAATAGAAACTGAGAGAGTAGAGTGACCTTGTGGAGAAAGAGCCGGCATCGCTCTTTCTCCAGAAACAACATATCGTGACACACGTTTCCAATGTTTCTCATCCCAATGTTCACATACAGGACAGGGATTAATGCGAGAACACTGACTACAATTTATGCAATAATCATGAAAGTCAGAGGAAGATTTCTTCCTATTACAATTTGAACAAGTTCCTTTCATTGTGAAGGAACAACAATAAGTCCTAGTTACTCGCAAAAACCCCTGACACAAAGATACATAATAACATGATCCATTAATAAATGAAAAAACAATTGCAAAACAAAATAATTTTGAAAAAATATTTTTTCAGAGAAGCCCAAGTTGCTGAAAAGTAACGTTGAGCCCCGATGGATCCGATGGCAAAGTGTGGTCAAAAATTTTAAAATTATATAAAATAATTAATGAGACACTTTCGGATAATATAAATGTATCTTATAATGAGATAAACTACCTCAAAGACAAACAGCCCCCCTCAAAAAAGGCTGTTGCCAATGAAAACAAACAGTGTAAACAGAGAAGAAAACATGACTCCAGGCACTGAAAAAACTGGCCCGGAATCAGTCCTCAATTACACTCTATCTGATGCAAAACAGAGACTCCCAGGGGAGAATCTGCAGAACATCAGATGGAAGATGCAGAACACAAACGTTATACACCCATGGGTGAAAACGTAACTATGGGGAAAATAACAGAAAACATTCTGTAACCAAGCAACTCTCCCAGGGAAATTTTAGAAATGAAACTTCTCAAAAATATGCCAAAAGCATGGGAGAATTGCAAGGGGGGACTTTAGAAGGTTAGGGGAGAGGAAACACTGAATAAGCAGTGCAACAATTAGCAAGAATGACAACAAGAGGCGTTTGCCTCGAAAATAGGCAACTTAACATAATTTTAACAAAAAATTTTAAGTACAGCCCTGATTATTTTTTGCCACTTCTTTTTTCCTCTCCTCCTTCTATCCTCCTTAGAATCACATTTTCTCCAAGAATTACGTGTCTGGCATCCTTTAAACTGAGATTTACAAGCACAAAGATCAGTGAGATGTTGACTGATGAAGGGCCAAACAGAGAATGATATTTGGCGCCAATTTCGGGACGACTGCGTCACTGCGCATGCGCAGTAGAGTCGTATTATGGAGGTCCTTTAGGACATTATTTCTTTTTGTTTTGGATGCAAATTTTGGGGATTGGGGGGCAAAATTTGTGTTTGGCCCTGGTTTTTGTGGAGTTAGCACCAGCTAAGTCTGGGTCATTGGTACAGTATAAAAATATTAGCAATGTCTGAAATGGAGGGATCATAAACATCAATCGAATGATCCCTACACCACCGAGAGGAAACCTTCCACTTTGGTGCATAATTTAGCGAAGAAGAGGCCTTCCTACAGTTAGAAATTGCGTCCACTGCTCGTCTTGTAAACTGCTTGCCGTGCAAGAAGGACCGCACAAAGGAAATACGTGAAGGTTGAGACCTTGCGGGTTGTGATGCAGTGTGCATATTTCCCTTGTGAGAGAAGGTCCTCCCATGGAGGAAGCTTCTGAGGAATGTCCCATAACAGACACCCGAGTTGATTTATCCATGGTCTCTGGGGCGACAGAGATGCTACCAACAGAATCTTGAAGTGAGATTGCATGATTTTTAGCAATATCTGTTGAATCAAGGATACTGGAGGATACGCATATCCTATCATTCCGTCCCAAGAGATCGAGAGAGTGTCTACTGCAAACGCTCGAGGATCTGGGCATGGCATCACATACGTCTGCAACGGATTGTTGAGATGCATCGCAAACAAGTCTATCATTGGGCGATCCCAGTGGTAGCAAATCTGATTGAATACTCGCTTGTTGAGAGTCGATTCTGATGGCAACATGCGACCTTTCCGAGAGAGCGAGTCCGCTAGAACATTCAGACGACCCAGAATATGACGGACCGACAGAAGAACATGATGCTCTAGAACAAACAGAAGGATTCTTTATGTTAAGTTGAATAACGGAATGAGTGCCTCCCTGGTTCCGAATGTATGCTACTACTGTCGAATTGTCGGACAGTATTTGAACATGTGAATTCTGAATTATGTTCATCCAATGACGTAGCACAAGCCAAATTGACATCATCTCTTTGATGTTTATGTGCTTGTTCAGGAACTCCGGATCCCAAAGACCCTGGCACCTCGAATCTGTTGGGCGCAATGTCGCGCCCCAATCTGTTTGACTCGCATCCGTCATAATCGTAAAAACCAGATCCGGCAGTTGCAGTGGAACTCCCTGAGTCAACCACTGAATATCTGCCCAAGTCTGAACTTCTTGTTTTACTTGGTTCGATAAGACGATGTTCGTTTCAAGCGAATGAATCTTCACACTCAAAAGTCTGAGTGAAAAATAACTGGAGTGGATGTGTGCGTAAGCGCCCCATCGGAATAAGGTCCGCCACGGCTCCGCACAAACCCATCAGTCGCATGAATTCTCTCACTGTTACTACGTCTGAGTGTAGACAAAAGCGAGCATAACAACTGACTAATTTCGCTCTGGGTAACGGAAGACGAACCAGATTGTTGTGCATCTCGAAGCTCATTCCCAAGTGAATGACGACTTGGACGGAACTAGATCCGACTTCTTTTCGTTTACGATGAAACCGAGACGTCAGAGCAATTGAAGCAGACTCTGAACATCATTTTGAAGAGTTAATCTGTCGCCGTATCTCTGAAGAATGTGGTCCAAGTAGGCGGACGTTACCGCAGACGAATGAGCTCAGAAATGAGTCATTACCGAGTTCATTATTCGAGTGAAAGCCCAGAGCGCTAGATTGAGTCCAAAGCACATTGCTCGGAACTGATAAACGACTAGGACAGCGAAGCGGAAGTTCTTTCTGAACATCAGATGTACCATGACATGAAAGTACGCATCCTTGAGATCTATGCTCGCAGCATAATCATTCACTTGAATACACACTCTCACCGATCGAATGGTCTCCATATAAAACTTTGGAGCCACGATCAGCTTGTTTATCCAGCTGAGATCTATAACTGGACGGAACGAGCTGTCTGGTTTCGGTACCAGGAACAGGTGACTGTAAAAACTGGGAGATTCCTGGTTTTCTACAACCTCTATTGCATTTTTCTCCAGAAGAGATTGCACCTTTGATAGAAGCGAATCTCTTTTCTGAAGGTTGGACGGAAGCTGAGTCCATCGTGGACTTCGTTAATTAACGGAGGTTTTTCTCTGAAGGACAATTTTAGGCTTTCCGAGATAACCTCCTGTACCCATCAGTCGTCCATAATTGACAACCAATTGGTCAAAAATCTTGACAGCCTTCTGCCCACTGAAGCACAACAGAGGTCCTGACCTTCACGTCCTGGACCTGCGAGGCTTGCGGGAAGAGAAACTAAGTCTTCCCCGTCCAGCACCAGTCGACCTTGGGGCATCTGACAGGTTGTCTCGGCCAGAATTACGTCCTCTACCTGAGTCACTACTCTGATGGTCTCTGGAGAAAGAGCTGGAAGATTTTTTATATCCTTTATAGGAGCATCCCTTGGTGGACGTATTCGCTCCAGAATCTCATGACTTACTCCTCTCTACTGAGTCCTTTTTCTTAGAAACCGACTTAAAGAGCAGAGAATCTGAAGCTTTCTTGGTAATCTGATCATAGATTAATGAAAGCTTACCATCAAAGAGAAATTCTCCGGAAACTGGAGCGACTCGAAGAGAGTTTTTCACCTAAAAATCCACCCTAGTGGATGAAGCCAGGGCAGCATCACGTCTGACTAACTCCAAATTTGCCACTGATAAGGCGGAGTTATACGTCGAATATGTGATTGCTCTAGAAAGAACTCTCAAGGAAGTTTTAACATCCTGGAATTCTTTACCATCAAGATATTGAGCTAACGCTCTGGTAAGGTTATCTGCATATGATAATGTGTCTAAACTGGCTCTATTAGATGAGATCGTTGTCTCCAACGTACTAGGGAGAATTGACATAGACGCCGGCAATGACAATTCTAAGTCTTCGGCCTGGTCGTCTAAACGCAGAGGAATTCTCGGCACGTCCTTTCCTGCCGTAGCAAATTTATTCTTATTGTTGATGAACGGCAGATGTAGAGCTTGTTGCGATAAGAAACTGGATTTGCCTGTCTTAGAGGCTAATTTAAAAATAGCGTCATTCAGCAATTCAAACTGCCGTGAGACATTGCTGGACTGGACCGGATAGTCAGGAACATCATCCTTAGTCCGGCCGAAAAAGTCTGTATCCAGTGATGCTATCAGTCTCTTATTCGGTATCGCAGCACTCTGGTCCGATGGAACAACGTCTGGAAGGTCTGGATGGATAAGGTCCACCGCCACCTTATGCTGTTCCAGAAGGGAAAAATCCCGCTCGGTAGTTTCCCTTTCACCATCCGACTGGACCAGATGCGAATCTCGGTCGTCCCTGTCTGACACTGCTGAGGAACGGACCGACCCAGCTTCCTCTGACAGTTCCTGATCTGAAACTGTTTCCGAAGGTTGCTGGGATGTTGCGATGAGTTGCGCTATCTGTGATAGCAAGTCCGTCATGGAGGCCTGTGGAGCTGCGGTCTTACGTTGCTTAGCCGCTGGAAGCTCCTGGGACGGTACATCCTGCATAATCCTTTTATGCGAACGTCCCAAGGTGAGGCCTCGTGTCCTTGGCTACTGGATGGAGTGACCTAGATGACATGGAATTCTTTGTCGGCGAAGCAGGCTGGATATCTGAGGTCACGAGGCCAAGGTGCGGTCGTGTGTGCTGGCGTGTAGAAGAGGAAGCCAGTAGACTAGCCGACACCGGCTGCCTATGCGATGGAGCGTCCCGAGCGGGAGGAGTGGACATATGCTCCGACTGATGAATGTTATGCACAACAACATCTTGCCCCAGATGTTATTGTAAGAGAGAGGGGCCTCTCTCGCTCGCGGTCCGGGTAGACCTGAACGAGCTTGCTACCAGACTGACTGGCTTCCTCTGAACCATCCTCCGTTCCGTCGTTGCAGGGTGTGCGTGATCTGCGATTATAGTGCTCGCAACACCCTTTTTCCTTTCCTGGACCACAACGGACATACCCGGCGTCACACCACTCACTTGACGAGTGATAGCTCCTCCAGTCGAGCTGGCTGGCGACAAGACCGTAAATCACTTTTGGGACCTCGGCACTTGTCTGATTTCATCGAGCACTTTTGCCGCTAGCTCTTCATTGATTGGCGATGATGGCAGCACACTTCAGGAAGACATCACGGAAATATAATAATATATAATATAATAACGTTATAAAAAATGTGATTTCCCATAGGCTTTCCATGGTAAGTATGAGCTGCAATTGTGGCCATGTTTTGCAAGATTACATCAACATTACATGAGAATCATTGGTAGAAGGTGTCCCAGTTTTCAATCACGTGAAGTTTCAAAACATTTGAATCCATCAAACAGAATCATAGAATTCTCTGGTGGCCATACTTTCCAGTCAACAGGAACAAAAAGGGGATCGTTTGTAGAGGGCCTCCTATAGACCATTCTTGTCAAGTTTTTGGTTTATGTCAGCTCAATAGTTCCAGAGAGAAGATTATAGTTTTTTTCTATAGTAACTATAAACCGCAATGTTTGCAATATGATCAACATTAAAATGAGTAACGTTGGTGGAGGTTGTCACAGTTATCAACCATGCAAAGTTTCAAAACATTTGTCCTGTGGTTTCAGAGAAGAGGAGTATTCAAAATTGACCAATCAGAATCAAAGAATGCTTCTGGCAGACACGTTTTTTCACCCAACAGGAATAAAATGAGTAACAGTTGTAGAGAACCTCTCATAGACAATGCCTGCCAAGTCTGGTTCACATTGGCTCAGTACTTTCAGTGAAGATGATGAAAATGTGATTTCCTATAGGGTTTCTATAGTAACTATAAGCCATAATTGTAACCCGATGAAGATTAAAATGAGGATCATTGGTAGAGGGGGGTTACAGTCATCAGTCACACTAAGTTTTCAAACCATTTGGCCTCGTAGTTTCAAAGAAGATTTTCTTGAAAATGCACACATTTCTGAATTCTGTTTTCAACAAAAAAATCAGTAAAAGAAGGTTAAATATTTTTGAAAAATTACAGCTTTTTTCAGACAGTATTCTCTTTTCAAAATAGCTTTGAATAGGTAAAAGGGTTACAGGAAACACATTACTCCAATTTTTGTCAAATCTTAAAAAGATATACAATAATTACTGTCATCTAAGCCAACATGATTGCAAGAATGTTAGCAAAATGTTCTGTTTTCTCCAAACACCTGTCAAAAACCAAGATTTCTGATAAGAACATGAGTAATGAGCATATATCAGCATCCATGTACAGTTCCAATAGTTTACAGTTGAGTCAAAATAAGTTGTAGGATAATCCTATAAACTGTGTATCTTTTTCTCTTCCTACACTGATAAGACCAGAAGCTGACATCATTTTCTGGAAAGCTCTCACTGATAGCTTTCCAGAAAATGTCAGATTCTGATCTTGTCAGGGCAGGAGCAGCAGTTTACTTAGCTTATTGCAGTTATGCTACAGCTTATTTTGACTTGTACTGTATACACAATATTTTTTTTGGGGGGGTGGGGGGGGGGTGGGGGGGGGGGGGGTGGGGAGGGGGGAGAGGTTCCCAGTTCTCAGTGGAGAAAACTGGAACCAACCCTTATCAGATTTTCAAAAAACAAGTATTTTGGCTGACAGAACCGATCTTTTGTGCAGACAGGAGAGGCATTGGGTTAAGCATTAGAATATAGCCTCTGGTGGCCACATATTTCCATCCTCTCATAGACCATTCCTGCGAAGTGTAGTTCACATCGGCTCAGTAGTTTCAGAGATGAAAATGTGATTTCCCACAGGGTTTCTATAGTAACTATAAGCCGCAATTGTGGCCATGTTTACAACCCGATCAACATTAAATGAGGATCGTTGGTAGAGGGGGCCCCAGTCATTACTTATGTGAAGTATCAAAACATTTGGCCCGGCAGTTTCAGAGGAGAAAATTTTTGCAAATCCACCTATCAGAATCAAAGAATGCCTCTGGCGGCCATGTTTTTCAATCCTCGGGAACAAAATGAGGATCATTTGTAGAGGACCTCCCATAGACTATCCCTGCCAGGTTTGTTTTCACGTCGCCTCAGTTTTTCCAGAGAAGAAGAGGAAAATGTGATTTCCCATCGGGTTTCTACAGTAACTATAAGCTGCAATTTCGGCCATGTTTGTAACCCGATCAACATTAAATGAGGATCGTTGGTAGAGGGGGTCCCAGTTATCATTTATATGAAGTTTCGAAACATTTGGTCTGGCAGTTTCAGAGGAGAAGATTTTTGAAAATCCACCAACCAGAATCAAAGAATGCCTCTGGAAGCCATGTTTTTCATCCGACGGGAACAAAAAAATGAGGATCGTTTGTAGAGGACCTCCCATAGACCATTCCTGCCAAGTTTGGTTCACACCAGCTCAGCGGTTACAGAGAAGATGATGAAAATGTAAAAAGTTTACAGACGACAAACGACAACAGATGCCAAGTGATGAGAAAAGCTCACATGGCCTTCTAGGCCAGGTGAGCTAAAAATTTGGGAAAGTAAGGGTAATTTCTTGACAGGTTACAAGATTTTTTAATCAATTAAAAGTTTACTCTTTAACCTATAATCAATTAACAGGTCAAATTTGTACTGGAGGTATGGTAAATGATTTTGTGTTGGGAAATTAATTCAATTAACAGGATTATTCAGTTAAGAGATATCCAATTAAGTGGATTCCACTGTTGTAGTTGTAGTGGTTGGTTTAGCTGTTGTAGTAATTGGTGCTGTGGGAGCGCGGTGGCTCAGTAGGTAGAGGTGCAGGCTGCAAGCCGAGAGGTCCTCGGTTCGAATCCCACCTGCGGCAACCGCGTTGTGTCCTTGGGCAAGACACTTCATCCCCATTGCCCGTGTGGGGGCACGATGACGCTGTGTACTAAGGCGTACTGCACGTCGATGGTACGCATGTCTTCAACCAATCTACCCTGCCTGTGCTGCAGTGCGGAGTTACGATGTTGGGGAGCTGGCAGCTGCTCGTCGTTGCTCGGTGGTTCTCTCCGGGTACTCCGGCTTCCTCCACCCGTAAAACTGTCACGGTCATGATTAGCCATTGTGCATAAATATGTGACCTTAAACCTCAATAAATATAAATAAATAAATTGGTGCTGTAGTTGTAGGGGTTCATGTTATAGTTGGTTCTGAAGGTGTAGTGGTTGGTGGCGTAGATGCGATGATTAGTGTTGCCATTGTTGGTGGTGTGGTAGTTTGGTGGTGTTGTCCTGGTTTCAATGTAGTAGATGTTGTGGTTAGTGTTGTATCAGTTGTTGGGAGTACTTTTTGGTGCAGTAGTTGTGGTGGCGGTCGGTGTAGTAAAGGTTGATGTGGTAGATGTTGTTTTAGTAGTATTTGCTGTAGATAGTGAAGAAGTGATTGATATAATGGTTGGTGTGGTAGTTGCCGGTGTAGTAGTTGAAGTGTTTGACATAGAACGATTACACCAAACACTATAACTTCTACACCAACCATTACCGACCATTATAGTATCAAATACAACAATAACAGCAACCAACACAAGTTCACAGACCACTACAACACCAACAAGTTCAACTTTTACAACATCATGTCATAAAAGGCAAATTTTATGGACCAAGGGGCCTGAGGGCGCTCACCTGACATGGTAGCCTAAATATCAACCCAGAGAATTGATTTCAACAAGTTGCATCTGCTCCTCCTAAGAAAAGCTTATTCCAAATATCCAAAGATTCTGACCAGTGGATCTAAAAAAAAAGAAGATTTTTAAAGAATATTCCTCATATTGAACTAAGTTATAATTCAGGCTCCCACAGGGAGCCCATATATGAACACATGGACTTGGCTTTAACAAACTTAAATCTCACCCCCCAAGGATGCTGCACACCAAATATCAAAACATTCCGACTGCTGGATCTGAAGAAGAAGATTTTTAAAGAAAATTCCTTATTTTGAACTAAGTTACAATTCAAGCTCCCACAATGAGTCCAAATATGGACCTAGGGACATGGCTTGAACAAACTTGAATCTCACCCCCCTAAGGATGCTGCATATCAAATATCAAAACATTCCAACTGCTGGATCTGAAGAAGATTTTTAAAGAAAATTCCTCATTTTGAACTAAATTATAATTCGGGCTTCCACAGTGAGCCCAAATATGAACCCAGGGACTTAGCTTGAACAAACTTGAATCTCACCCCCCTAAGCATGGTGTATACCCAATATCAAAAGATTCTGCCTGCTGGATCTTGAGAAGAAGATTTTCAAAAAAATTTGCCTGAAATGCACTAAGTTCGAATTCGAGCTTCTATAGTGAGCCCAAATATGAATCTAGGGAGCTGATTTGAACAAACTTGAATCAGATCCACCCCACCATGTTGCATACCAAATATCAAAAGATTCTGCCTGCTGGATCTGGAGAAGATTTTTTAAGAAATTTGCCTGAAATGCACTAAGTTCGAATTTGAGCTTCTATACTGAGCCCAAATATAAACCCAGGGGGCCGATTTGAACAAACTTGACTTAGATCCACCCCACAATGTTGCATACCAAATATCAAAAGATTCTGCCTGCTGGATCTGGAGAAGAAGATTTTTTAAGAAATTTGCCTGAAATGCACTAAGTTCGAATTCGGGCTTCTATAGTGAGCGGAAATATGAATCCAGGGGGCCAATTTGAACAAACTTGAATCAGATCCACCCCACAATGTTGCATACCAAATATCAAAAGATTCTGCCTGCTGGATCTGGAGAAGAAGATTTTTTAAGAAATTTGCCTGAAATGCACTAAGTTCGAATTCGAGCTTCTATACTGAGCCCAAATATAAACCCAGGGTGCCGATTTGAACAAACTTGAATCAGATCCACCCCACAATGTTGCATACCAAATATCAAAAGATTCTGCCTGCTGGATCTGGAGAAGAAGATTTTTAAAGAAATTTGCTTGAAATGCACTAAGTTCAAATTCAAGCTTCTGTACTGAGCCCAAATATAAACCCAGGGGGCCGATTTGAATAAACTTGAATCAGATCCACCCCACAATGTTGCATACCAAATATCAAAAGATTCTGCCTGCTGGATTTGAAGAAGATGATTTTTGAAGAAATTTGCCTGAAATGCACAAAGTTTGAATTCAAGCTTCTATACTGAGCCCAAATATAAACCCAGGGGGCCGATTTAAACAAACTTGAATCAGATCCACCCCACAATGTTGCATGCCAAATATCAAAAGATTCTACCTGCTCGATCTGGAGAAGAAGATTTTTTAAGAAATTTGCCTGAAATGCACTAAGTTCGAATACAGGCTTCTATAGTGAGCCCAAATATGAATCCAGGGATCCGATTTGAACAAACTTCCATCAGATCCACCCCCACAATGTTACATACCAAATATCAAAAGATTCTGCCTGCTGGATCCGGAGAAGAAGATTTTTTAAGAAATTTGCCTGAAATGCACTAAGTTCAAAATCGGGCTCCTATACTGAGCCCAAATATGAACCCAGGGGGCCCATTTGAACAAACTTGAATCAGATCCACCCCACAATGTTGCATACCAAATATCAAAAGATTCTGCCTGCTGGATCTGGAGAAGATTTTTTAATCTTTTTCCCATTGCCTAGAGTGTTAAAAAGTGCTGACTCAGCACTTTTTCAAAGTCCTGAAAAAAGTACCTTGTGATCAAACCGATGGGATTTTTTTTAACCATTCTATTCTACTGGATAAAAGTAAGCATTATACAAAATAAGAATTCTCTGTGCCGTGTAGTTTTGGATATATGGCAGTTTTAAGGTTTTTCCTATTTTTAGCTCCCGAGGTTCCCACGGGGCAATGAGAAATTTTTTTTTTGCATCAATCAACTACTTATGACCCATTATCATCTCATATCAAATTTGGTTCAAATCAACCTCACGGTTCTGAAAATAGAAATTTTAGGCGTAATGAAGGCAAATAATGCCCGACAAACTTCTCTTGAACAAACTTGATTCGAAACCTCAAAAGGACTCTGTATACCACATATCAAGTCTCTGCTACTGTTGGTTCATTAGAAGAAGATTTTCAAAAAATTTGGCCTTTTTTCCCCCACACCTCTGCTCAATATGAGCCGAAAGCTATTTTGGATAAAAATCAAAATGCCCCTATATAACCACTACTTACATGAAATTTAATTAGAATGTGGCCAGTGGTTTAGAAGAAAGAGGCTCAAACACCACCTTCACGCAGGACGACGGACGAAGAGTGATAAGAAAAGCTCACCCTGACTTTCAGTCAGGTGAGCTAAAAACACAAAGGAATGGATTTGAACAAACCTGAACCTAACATGCACCCCCCTGCCACTCCCTCATCCCACCCATAGAAAGTTCCAATATTAAGCCGGGGACTCAAACTGAACAAACCTGAATCTCACCCCTTATGGATGCTGCATACCAAATATCAATAGCTTCTGATTGGTGGATTGGAAGAAGATTTTTAAAGAATATTCCTCATATTGCACTAGTCTGAACATTTGAGGTCCCATAAGAGCCCAAATATGAACCCAGGGATTTGATTTCAACAAAAATGTGAATGAATCTTCCAAAGATGTTATATGTGAAATATAAAATCCTTTGGAGCAGTGGTATGGGAGAAGAAGATTCTTTAATGTTCTTCCCATTAATCACAGTGTTAAATGAAAGTGTCAATGACACTGCAGCTCAACTTGTTAAGACATGTACATGTATAGTATGTGACACAGCAATGACAAACATCTAGGTAATGACCTGATAACAAAGGTACATATAAAGTATTGTAACGGTCTGTACATAAATACTGACTGTAGCCTGTAACAAATGTATAAGTAAAGTATTGTATAGGTGGGTGAAAATATTTGTTCTCATAGCACAGTGATAACAAAGGCACCCCAAAACACACTCGTTCCTGTCCCAAGATGAAAACAAAGATACCCAAGAAGTTTTGTAAAGATCAGTTCATAAATACGAGCTGTATAGAAGTTGTGACAAAAAACTGATTGGACCTAATTTCGGTACAAAATGGCCACTGGCAGCCATCTTGAATTTTGGATGGCAATTTTTTTTTTGAGCATTCCTTTCTGCTGTTCCTAAGGAAGCTTCACACAAAAAATTCTCAGTGCCGTGTAGTTTTGGAGATATGGGCGTTTTACATTTTTTCTATTTTTAGCTTCTGCAGTTCCAATGTGGTGACGAGAAAAATGTTTTTTGGCATAAATTAGGTACTTATGACCCAATAAGCCCTCATATCAAATTTGGTTCAAATTGGCATCTCAGTTTGAAAAATAGAAATTTTGGTACAATTCAGGCTCCCACAGGAAGCCCAAATATGAACCCAGGGATTTGGCTTTAACAAACTTATATCTCACCTCCCTAAGGATACTGTATACCAAATGTCAAATGATTCTGACTGGTGGATGTGAAGAAGAAGATTTTTGAAGAATATTCCTCATATTGAACTAAGTTATAATTCGGGCTCCCACAGGAAGCCCAAATATGAACCCAGGGATTTGGATTGAACAATCTTGAATCTCACCGCCCTGAGGATGCTGCATACCAAATATAAAAAAAAATTCTGACTGCTGAATCTGAAGATTTTTAAAGAAAATTCCTCATATTGAACTAAGATATAATTTGGGCTCCCACAGTGAGCCCAAATATGAACCCAGGGACTTGGCTTGAACAAACTTGATTCTCACCCCCCCCCCCCCCCCCCCCCCCCCCCCCAAGGCTGCTGCATACCAAATATCAAAAGATACTGATTGGTGGATCTGAAGAAGATTTTTAAAGAATATTCTTTAGATTGCACTAATTTGAACATTTGGGCTCCCATAGAACCCAAATATAGACCCAGGGAATTGATTTCAACAAATATGTGAATTAACCTTAAAATGATGTTATATGTGACATATGAAAGCCTTTGGACCAGTGGTTTGGGAGAAGATTCTTTAATGTTTCCCATTACCCACAGTGTTAAAAAATGCTGACTCAGCACTTTTTCAAAGTCCCGGAAAAGTACCCTATGATAAAGCCGATAGCAATTTTTTTTTACCATTCCATTCTGTTGGTCCTAAGGAAGCTTCACACCAAATAAAAATTCTCAGTGCCATGCAGTTTTGGAGTTATGGGCGTTTTAATTTTTTTCTTTTTTTAGCTCCTGTGGTTCCCATGGGACGACGGTAAAAATTTTTTTGGATATAAATTAACTACCTATGTCCCAATAAAATCTCATATCAAATTTGGTTCAAATCAGCCTCTTGGTTTGGAAAAAAGAAATTTTGGGAGGGACAAAAATTCTTGCCCCTTCCATAACGATGGCAAATATAGCCCCTAGAACTTCTCTTGAACAAATCTGATTCTACACCTCAAAAAGAAGCTGCACACGTAATATCATGTCTCTGCTACTGCTGGTTCATGAGAAGATTTTTTAAGATTTAGGCTCACTTTTTGGGTGTGGCCCAACCAAGGGGCGGGTCAATTTGATTTGAACAAACTTGAATTGACATATGATAGGGAACATGCATACCACATTTGGTTCAATTTGGTTGAGTTGTTTGTGAGAAGAAGTCGATAATGTAAAGTTAACGCCGGATGCCGGACAGAAAATGATTAGTAAAGTTCCCTTTGAGCTTCACTCAGGTGAGCTAATAACAACTACAACACTAAACACAGTCCAGACTGGTCCATACCTGGGATTTAGGAGTCATACAGTACAGCCACCGTGGACTGGTCACTTTCCGCAGTTGGGCAATATTTCCATGGACGCAATATTAGATTCCAAACACTAATTATAGGAACAATCAGCAAAAATTTAATTAATGAAGCACCGGGTGCACCGGGTACAACCCAGTGCTTCATTAATTACAATTTTGCTGATGATGGTTCTTATTACCTAGTAAACGCATGTGTGGCCATCACTGCCCACATGTGGATTACGACCATTCCATGGCAACTGTACTGTAAAGGCTATAATGTAAGAGATATGATGTATCTTCTACAGTACTTGAGTGCACACCAGAACAATCACTTGCAGGAAAATAGCATAAAACCAATGTGGGTAGACTTATTGCTTTAGACAATCAACAAGTGTCTCAGAGGTAAAAAAAAAAAAGAACCAGTAAAGAACAAACAACATAGTATGGCCTAGCATTACACATTAACTAGCAAAAATAGGGCAGTGAAACAGATTTTTTACTTTTTTTGTCCTAACTGGAAAAATCTGTAACTTGAAAGTTTTACTCACATTCAAATGTCTGAATACAATGGCATTATCCTATCTGTCTGAACTTGTAAGTGTTTACAAACCTGGAAGACCGCTCTGCTCTCAAGATATTCTTAATCTCGTCCAATCGAGGTCTAAATTGGTTACAGCAGGCCATAGAGCTTTTTCGGTCATTGCCCCAAAATTGTGGAATGCTCTACTACCCCACTTACAAACACCACAAACACTTGACAAATTCAAAAAAAGCTTGAAGACACACATCTACCAACTAACTTTCCTTGATCAAAAAGACTAGAAGCTTGATGACATAGTGTGTGTGGCTTATAAAATTAATCTTAAATTAATCTTAATAATCTTAATTTCACATTTCCATTCAATAGAACAGCACCACAAATTATACTGGCAATGTATTTAACCCTTTACCCAAAGTAGCAGCCAAAACCAACCAGCACTATTTACAATGAAAGGATTATGAAATAAGACAAGAATTGTGATAAGTGAGAATATGTTAAGTTCTGTACCCTACATACTATGTATTCAACAAGAATAATTTCAGGTGTAGAGATGTAGATTGTACTAAAGAATTGAGGCCTGGGTTGATGCAGCCCTCACAGTTTTCTAAGTCATGTATACGATAAGCAGTCACAGTTGACCAATCGACAACAAAATAGGATGGTCTCATGTAGATATGATACCAGGTCATCCTACAAAGTTACTATGGAATCCCTTCATAAATTCGACCTGTAGACAATGCTAAAGGAACCTAGGTCACATGCCCAAGCGGCAGTAATGGCTGACCAATTATGACCAAAATAGGACAGACTCATCTAGACATCATACTGAGTCATCCTACCAGGTTACAATGGACTCAATTCATAAATATGAACTGTAGACTGTGCTAAACAAATCCAGGTCACGTGCCTGTGCAGCCATCATGGTTGACCAATCACGACAAAAATATGACGTTCTCATCTAGACATTATTCTGAGTCATCCTATCAATTTACAATTTACAATAAAATTTCTTCATAAAAGTAACCTGTAGACTGTGCTAAAGGAATCTAGGTCTCATGCCCCTGTGGCTGTCAGGGTTGACTGAACCCAACCAAAAAAGGATGTTCTCATCTAGACATGACCTTGAACCTGAACATGGAATTTAGTGATGATTGCACAAGAACTACAGGGTCTAGCCTGTGTTAAAGAAAATGTGAACAGACTCCCAGACTTTTGCACACGTGATGGCAGTAGCTTATCTTGACTTTGTCAAGTTACATGTAAGCTAAAAATCACCATTCAGTTTTCATTATTTTTTGTTTCAAAAACACAGCTTATAACACCTCATTGGACCGACCTACACTTGCAAACAAAATTCTTGAATAACTCTTTTTTCATTTATTGCATCAAAAACATAGCTTATGACCCCCCCCCCCCCCCCCCACCTCCCATTGGAACGAGATGATGAGCTCGTTCCAACGAGGGGTCATAAGCTATCTTTTTTATATAAAAAATGAAAAGATAATGAAAATTGAATGGTGATTTTTGTAAACAGTGCTGGCTGGTTTTGACAGCTACATTGAGCTCATTCCAATGAGGGGGCCATAAACTTGTTGAGATCGTTCCAATAAGGGATCATAAGCAGTTATCGACGCAAAAATGAAAAAAATAGTTATTCAAGTTTGTTGAGCTTGTTGGAATTAGAGGTCAAAAGCTATGTTTATGAGACAAAAAATGGAAAAATAATGAAAATTCAAAAATTTAGAGTAATTTATATATTTTTTACACTTACCAATGACCCAGACTTAGCTGGTGCTAACTCCTTAAATTATAGGGCCAAGAACAAATTTTGCCCCCCCCCCCCCCCCCCCCACCAATCCCCAAAATTTGCATCAAAAACCAAAATTCAATGTCCTATATGGTCTTCCATACTTTCTATCCACTGTGCATTCGCAGTGTCAAGGAACTCTCGAAATTGGCGCAAATGTCATTCTTACAACCAGTGCCTGGAAAGCGTTATGTAATCAGCGGGGAGGTATGAGTTCCCAACTCATGGGATGACAATACCCGTCTGGGTCATTGGTAAGTATAAAAATTATATAAATTACTATAAATTTTTTAACATTTTTATACTGTACCAATGACCCAGACTTAGCTGAACAGAAAAAAGGCTGGAGGGCCTAGGACATACAAGAAAATCCAATAGACTCAATTACATGAAAACAGAATTATCCCCTCAAGGAGAAGAGGAGCACAGGTTTTATATGTATCTTTCTTGTTTTATCAAAAAAGAAACACACAATACCATTCCGTAATTGAGAAAAATAATCATCAATGATCTCAATTAACATCCAGTATAAATCCTTTTACTAATCTTATTAAAGGAAAGCCAATAATTAAAGATCGTCCAGATAATGAGACTCTTTATACTCATTAAAAAGTGTTCGAGGATTGTATATTAGCGCTCGTATGATCCGTGACATATACAAATGTTTCCCACCGAGCTACACTTTTAAAATATTATATGAATTAGCTTTACACTTTAAAACCATCCCGGCACCGACTCGGAATTACTGACTCCAGAGGAGGTATTCCCTTGCTTTTCCATATAAAGCAGGTGATATAAGGGTATACCATCCTCCCACCCCTTTCCCTAGCCCTGGGTCAAATACCCCAGATCGAAAAGGGCAGCAGGACAGATACGCTGCCGGAACAGATACTTCATGCACCGAAATCTTAAGCACAGACTGCTGAGTTGAAGATAATTTTTCATAAGCAGTACGGATAGTTAATTGAATCCACCTTGCAATAGAATGGACCGTAATGTCCCTACTATTAGGCAGCAGAGACAGAAAGAGACGTTACGTCCCTTTCTGATGAACTCAGATCTACGTTTGTAAAAAACGTATAGCTCTAACAGGACAGATTAAAGGTCTATGCCCATTTGAAGTCGGAAAAGCCTTAATAACAATAGATTCTGGATACTTATAGGAGCCTGAATCTAGTCAAAAACCCAACCTTAGTAGTCAAGGTAATAGTATTACCTACACTATGAAAGTGAGAATCATCAACAGATAGTGCCTGAAGCTCACTAACTCTTCTAGCCGAAGAGAAGGCTAAGAGAAAGCTGTCTTATAACATAAGAATTTGAAGTCCATTGTATCAAGGGGCTCAAATGGCACTTCTTTAAGCTAGAAGAACCCAAGCTAAATTCCACTTAGGAATTAATCTAAGGGTTCTATGTCTATTTATCGAAAAGTTTTCCGTAACTTAGATAAAGAGACATTAGATCCAATCTGTAAACTATCATGATGTGCATAGGTATCAACAGAATGATCCCTACCTCACCGTGAGAAAACCTTCCACTTAGCAGCATAATTTAGTGAAGAGGAGGTCCTCCTACAGTTAGAAATTGTGTCCACTGCTCGTCCTGTAAATTGCTTGCCGTGCATGAAGGACCGCACAACGAAAATACATGAAGGTTGTCCCCGGCGAAAGAAGATCCTCTCGTGGAGGAAGCTTCCGCAGCATGTCCCACAGCAGACACCTGAACAGATTTATCCATGGTCTCTGGGGTGACAGAGATGCTACCAACAGAATTTGCAGTGAGACTGCTCTATCTTAAGCAATATCTGCAGAATCAATGGCACTGGAGGATATGCGTATCCTATCATTCCGTCCCAAGAGATCGAGAGATCGTCTACTTCAAATGCTCGAGGATCTGGACACAGCGACACATACGTGTGCAACTGAGAGTTGAGATGCGTCGCAAAAAAGTCTATCCTTAGACGATCCCATTAGTAGCAAACCTGATTGAAAAATCATTGTTGAGAGCCCATTCTGACGACAACAAATGACCTATCCGAGAAAGGGAGTCTGCTAGAACGTTCAGAGGACCTGGAATATGACGAACCGATAGAAGTACTTGATGCTCTAGGACAAACAGAAGGATCCTTTCCGTTAAATTGAATAACGGAATGGAATGAGTGCCTCCCAGGTTCCGAATATACGCTACTACTATCGACTTGTCGGACAGAATTTGAACATGCGAATTCAGAAGAATGTTCATTCATTGATGTAGCGCAAGCCATATTGACATCATTCTTGATGTTTATGTACTTGTTAGGAACTGTGGATCCTAAAGACCCTGGCACCCTGAATCTATTGGGCTCAGAGTTGCGCCGCAACCTGTTTGACTTGCATCCATCATTATCATTAAACTCGGATCCGGCAGTTGCAGTGGTACTCTTTGACTTAACTACCCAAGTCTGAAACCCCTGTTCACTTGATTCGACAAGACAATGTTCGATTCGAGCGAATGAGTCTTCACACTCCAATTCTGAGATAAAATATCTGTGGAGTGAACCAGTGCGTATCCGCTTCATCGGAATAACATTCTCAGTGGCTACACACAACCTTGTCGGTCTAATGAATTCTCTCGCTGTTACTACATCTGAGTGAAGGCAAAAGCGAGCGTAACAATTGACTAAAATGAGATTGTTGTGCATCTCTAAGTTCATCCCACGTGGGTGAATGAATAGGACTGCACTAGATCCGACTTCTTTTCGTTTACTTAGAAACTGAGATGTTGGAGCAATTGAAGCAGACTCAGGACATCGATCTGAAGCATTAACCTGCTGCCGTAAACCTGAAGAATGCAGTACAAGTTCCACTTGGTGAGGTGATCTGCGCGAGATAATGCATCTAAATTCTATTAGGCAATATTGTCGTCTCCAGTATACTGGAGTAATAGACATGGACGCCGGCAATGACAATTCCAGGTCCTCAGCCTAGTCGTCCAAATGCAGAGGAACTCTCGGCATGCCAAGTCCTGCCGTTTCAAAATTATGTCTTGCATTGATGAAAGGCCGCTGAATAGCGCTAGGTGATAAGAAACCTAATTTGCCAGTCTTTGAGGCTAGCTTGAATATAGCGTCATTCAAAAGTTCAAATGTCCATGACATTTCTGGGCTGGGTCGGAAACTAAGGGACAGTGTCCTTAATCCGGCCGAAAAAGTCTGTGTCCAGTGACGCTTTCAGTTTCTTATCAGGTAACGCAGCATTTTTGTCCAGAGAAACAACTTCTAAAAGGTGATGCCGGATAATATCTACGGCCACCTTAAGTTGTTCAGAAAGGGAAAATTTCAGCTGTGCTGATTCCCTTTTACCATCCACCTGGACCACATACAAATTTTGGTCGTCCCTTACTGACTCTGCAGGGGAACGAACCGCCCCAGCTTGCTCAGATAGTTCTTTACTGAAAAAGTTTCTGATAGCTGCTGGGATGCTGCAATGAATTGAGCTATCTGCAATTGCAAGTCCATCACGGAGGCCTGTGGAGCCGCGGTCTTACGTAATTAGCCGCTGGAAGCTCCAGGGACGTTAATTCCCGCATTTATATAATATGCAAACTTCCCAACTGGAAAGGCCTCATGTCCTTGGCTAGCAAATGGCGTGACCTGGTCGACGTGGAATCACCTCCTGGTCCTGCGAGGATTGCGGAAGGAGAAAACAGATCCTCCACGACCCACACCTCGCCCAGTCGACCTAGGGGCGTCTGACCCGATATCTCAGGCCAGCATTACGACCCCTATGTGAGTCGCTACTCTGACGGTCTCCGGAGTAAGACGTAGAGGCTTTGATCCTCTATAGGAACTTCCTATGGACGTATTCGCCCCCGAAGAACCTGCCTTACACCTCCCTGCTGAGTCCGACTTTTTCAAAGCGGAATAATGCAGAGAATGTAGAGCTTTCTTAGTAATCTAACATAGATTGTAGAAAGTTTAACGACGAAGAGAAGCTCTCCTGAGACCAGAGCAACTGAAAGAGAGTTTTTTCACCTTACTATCCACTCTTGTGGATGCAGCCAGGGCAGCATCACGTCTGACTAACTCCATATTGCCACTGAAAGGGCGGAGTTATACGTAGAATATGCTATAGCCCTCAAAAGATGGAGATCCTGGAATTCTTTCGCTTCGAGACGTAGTGATAATGCTCTGGTAAGGTGATCTGCGTGAAAAAATGTGTCTAAATTGTGTTCTCCAGTATACTGGAGTAAATAGACATGGACGCCGGCAATAACCGTTCCAGGTCTGCAGCCTAGTCGTCCAAACGCAGAGGAACGCGCCTTGTCCTGCCGTTTCAAACTAATGTCTAGCATTGATGAAAGGCAGCTGTACAGCGCAGACGATAAGAAACCGGATTTGCCAGTCTTAGAGGCTAGCTTGAATATAGCGTCATTCAAAAGTTCAAATGTCGATGACATTTTCTGGACTGGGTCGGAAACCCAGGGACGGTGTCCCTAATCCGGCCGAAAAAGTTTGTGTCCAGTGATGCTTTCAGTTTCTTATCAGGTAAAGCAGCATTTTTGTCCAGAGAAACAACTTCTAAAGGTGATGCCAGATGAAATCTACAGCACCTTAAGTTGTTCAGAAAGGGACAATTTCAGCCGTGCTGATTCCCTCTTACCATCCGCCTGGACCACATAATATTCTCAGTCGTCCCTACTGACTCTGCAGGGGAGCGAACCGACCCAGCATTCTCAGATAATTCTTTATTAAAAAAGTTTCTGATAGCTGCTGGGATGCTGCGATGAATTGAGCTATATGCGATAGCTAGTCCGTCACGGAGGCCTGTGGAGCCGCGGTCTTATGTAATTAGCCGCTGGAAGATCCAGGGACATTCATTCCTGCATTTATATAATATGCGAACAGCCCAACTGGAAAGGCCTTGTGTCCTTGGCTAGCGGATGGGGTGACCTGGTTGACGTGGATTCCCTGGTCAGCGAAGCAGGAGCTCCAGGGACGTTCATTCCTGCATTTATATAATATGCGAACGTCCCCTGGAAATCTGTGGTCACATAGCCAAGGTGCGGTGGAGCGTCCTGAGCAGGAGGAGTGGACGTATGCTCCGACTAACGAATGAACATACAACATCGCGGCCCAGATGTTGCTGTAAGACAGAGGGGCCTCTTTCGCCCGCGGTCCGGATGGTCCTGGACGAGCTAGCTACTGGACTGACAGGCTTCCTCCGTACTATCCCTGGGTGTGCACGTTCAATGTTTATAGTGCTCACATCACCCAAATTGCTTCCCTGGACCGCAACGGACGAACCCGTTTGCCGAGCCATTCGATGAATGGTCGCTACACCTGGTGGACTAGCGGACAATCAACGCCTTTGATTCTAATAGGTACCTCTCCGGCAATTGTCGTATTTCCATGAGCACTTAGCCGTTAGCCCTAATACTGCAACGACAGAGACACACTTGTTGAAGACATCACGGAAACATCACCCTGTTCTTGTTCTTCTGAAAAAGACACTGATAAACTAGAGCGACCTTGCGGAGAGAGGACCGGAATGGACCCCTCACCGCTAATAATATACTGTGACACACGTCTCCAACGTTGTCATTCCACTTAGCACACACTAAGCAAAAATTAGTGTGAGAACATTGACTACAAGAAACACAATGAACATGAGAATCAGAGGAAGATTTCCTCGCATTACAATTGAACAATATTTCTTCATCATGAAAAAATATAAACAGTCATTGTATGTACTCGCACTAACCCTTGAAACAAAGATACATAATAATATAATATAATCCATTATAACATTTCGAAAAAATAATTTCAAAAAAAAAATTTTCTTGAAAAATTTTCAGAAGAGCCCAAGTTCCCAAAGGGAACAATGAGCCCAAATGGATCCCAAAAAAGTGAATAATGATGGCCAGTTTTAGCCGATGCATTGAGCTTGTTCCAATAAGGGGTCATTAGCTTGTTGAGCTCATTTCAATGAGGGATAATAAGCTATATTTTTTATTTAAAAATGAAAAAAATTAGTTATTCAAGAATTTTGTTTGCAAGTGTCGCCTGCATTTTGTGTTAGTTACGCATTTTTCCATTTACAATTCAAACAAAACACCAGTGATGCAACTATTCACTTGATCGTCATTCTTTAACTCAAGTTGAATAAACAATAATCTCAAATACCTTGCCAATTGCAAGTTTCTTCATAAAAGATGACTTCACAATATTTTTCTTCTCTTCATTGCATTTATTCTGCTGTAACTTTGTACAAACTGGGCAGTAGACACCAGCAACCACTTCTGGCTTTAAAAACAGCTCAAGTAATCTCATCAGTGATAACTGGCCCTGTAAAATACAAATCATGTAGAAGGTATATGAGCTCAGTGATAAATGGCCCTGCAAAATACAAATCATGTAGACGGTAAATTAGCACATCAGTGATAAATGGCACTGTAATATACAAATAATGCAGACAGTATATTAGCTCATCAGTGATAAATGATGCTGTAATATACAAATCATGTAGATGGTATATTTGCTTTTTAGGCCCCACAAAGCAGATCTTGTTTCTCAGGCCATTTTTTGTTAAACTGCATGTGGGCACATGGTTGTTTTATTTTCATTTTTATTTTTGTAATTATTTCTTTGCAACAGAAGTTCATGTTCGTTGTTTGTTCTATGTTTTAGGCCTCATAATCTACAGAATAGCATAGGTGGTGGGTATTTCATCTGTTGAGTGCAAGAAGGCTTTGCACTCAAGGGACAAATTTATCAATTTTATTAACTTGGGAAAAATATCAGACATAAACCATTTAATTTTTATTTTTTTAAAGTTAAATTTGGTTATAAAAAGAGAGCATGCGGCAACCAAAAAGATCACACAGGAGGGCCGGAGAACAGATTTTTACTTTTTTTTTTAAGTCTCACCTAAGGTTACGTCCATAACCAGCTAGCACTGTTAAACCAGAGGCTCAAGTGAGCCAAAAACGCTCACATGGCTCAAGTTGTCAAAACAGATGAGTGTATCAGCATGTGATCAGCAGCAAGAGCAATTTTTTTGATTTGCTATGACACAACCAAAGGCAACTTTTTTGGCCATTCATTTCTGCTGGTCCTAGGAAAGCTTCCTAGCAAATCCTGTTCTGTGAAGTATTAAAAAACAACAAACGAAAGAAAGTTTTGTTTTGTTTTAAACTACTGTGTGGGGGTGCAGTGGCTCAGTAGGTAGAGGTGCAGGCTGCAAGCCGAGAGGCCCTCGGATCGAATCCCATCTGCGGCAACCACGTGGGCAAGACACTTCACCCTGGGGGCATGGTGACGCGGTGTACTAAGGCGTACTGCACGTCAACGGTTCACTTGTCTTCAACCAATGCTAACCCTACTTGTGTGGAGTTAGTCTGTTGGGGAGCTGACAGTTGCTCGCCGTTGCTCAGTGGTTCTCTCCGGGTACTCCGGCTTCCTCCACCCATAAAACTGTCGAGGTCATGATTAGCCATTGTGCAGAAATATATGACCTTAAACACCAATAAATAAAAAAATAAATAAATAAACAACTGTGTTCTCTCTAAAAAAACAAGAAAAAACAAGCGAATCGATTTGAACAAACTTGAATTCAACACCCCTTGAGATGTTACATACCAAATATGAAAGGATTCTCACTGGTGGATCTGAAGAAGAAGAATTTTCAAGAAATTTTCTCATATTAAACTTTGGGCTTCAATAAAAAGCCGAAATATTAAGACAGGTACCTGAACTGAATAACCTTCAATCTAACCCTCCCAGAGGTGTTGTAAACCAAATATCAAAAGAATCTGACTGCTGGATCTGAAGGAGATGATTTTTAAACGATAATTCCCAATTTTGCACTAAGTAAATATTTGGGCACATACCAAATATCAAATGAATCTGACTGGTGGATCTGAAGAAGATTTGCAAAGAATATTCCCCTTATTCCACCAAGTTAATAATCAGGCTTCTATAGGAAGCCCAAATATTAACTCAGGGAGTCGATTTGAACAAATTTAAATCTTACACCTCCAGAGATGTCACATACCAAATATGACAGGATTCTCACTAGTGTCTCTGAAAAAGAAGATTTTTAAAGAATTTTTTTCATATTGCACCAAGTTAAAATTTGAGCTCCAGTAAAGAGCCCAAATATTCATCCAGGGATCCCATTTGAACAAACTTGAATCTAACCCCTTAAAGATGCTGCATACCAAATATCAAAAGAATCTGACTGGTGGATCTGAAGAAGAAGATTTCTAAAGATTATTCCCCATATTGCATCAAGTTAATATTCGGGCTTCCATAGGAAGCCCAAATATTAACCCAGGGACTCAATTTGAACAAACTTCAATCTGACCCCTGCAGAGATGCAGTATACCAAGTATCAAAAGAATCTGACTGTATTATCAGAAGAAGTAGATTTTTAAAGCTTATTCCCCATAGCACCCTAAGTTAAATATTTGGACTCCTCTACTGAGCCCAAATATGAACCGAGGGGGTTGATTTGAACACACTTGTATTTGACCATCCTATGGATGCTGTATACCAAATATCAAAAGATTCTGATCAGCGATTCTGAAGAAAAATCTTTTTTTCAATTTTTGTGAATATGCTGACTCAGCATTTTTTCAAATGCATCTAAAGAACAACCTAACACAACTGATGGCCATTTTTTCTTTAACCCTTTACCCAACGTAACGGCCAAAACCGGCCAGCGCTATTCTCAAAAATCGCCAATTAATTTTCAAAATATTTTCATTTTTTGTCTCAAAAACATAGGTTATGATCCCTCGTTGGAACAAGCTCGTCGAGCTCGTTCCAACGAGGGGTCATAACCTATGTTTTTGAGACAAAAAATGAAAAAAATTAGTTATTCAAGAATTTTTTTTGCAAGTGTCGTCTGCTTTTCATGTTAGGTAAAGTGTTAATCCATTCTACCAGTCAAAAAGATGCTTCACACCAAATAACAGTTCTCTGTTCCGTGTCGTTTGGAAAATATGGGCATTTGAATTTTTTCTATTTTTAGCCCCTGGGGTACCCACGGGGCAACGAACAAAAATATTTTGGGCATCAATCAAGTACTTTGGACCCAATTATGCTACATGCCAAATTTGGTTCAAATCAGCCCATCGGTTCTTGAAATAGAAATTTTGGGTGGAGCCCAAAATGGATATGTACCCACTGAGAGACCAAATATTGATCTACCAACTTCTCTTGAACAAACTTTAATCTTCAACATCAAAGAGTGTTACATACCATATATCAAGGCAATCTCTCTGGTGGTTCATGAGAAAAAGAATTTTAAAGAATTTTGGGCTTTGGCATCATTGCCCAGAGCCCGAAGAAGGCAGACGCTCCATTTGAACAAAATAGAAAGGGTATACCCCAGGGATGGTTTGTGCAACATATGTTTGAATTTGGCTGAATGGCTGTGGAGAAGAAGCCAGGTTTGCAAAAGTTAACGTACGACAGACGACGCATGCCAAGTGATGGAAATACCTCACGCTGACTTGCAGTTAGGTGATCTAAAAAGTAAGTTTTATTATCTTATTAAAATCTTGCCTCAAAAACATACAGACAGAATACAAAGAGGGTGGAGTACAGGGGACTGTAATCAACTACCCATGGTCAAAATCCACCAAAGGTCAGTGATTCCCATCCCCTGTACTATACATGTGTACATTTGTGTTCTGTATTTATATCACAAACATGAATTAAGTGAATGAACTTGATGTTTTTAAAAGAGAAATATCACCTTCGGGAGTCCGATAACTTTCTTGCTTTACCCTGTTTTCTGTCAAAGCATTTCATTCACATCAGAACATCACTCAGATACAGAATATCTAAACTGATGCATTTTTACCTATTTGTACACCTACAGTTAAAACTAGAAGTCCTGTCATGAATTGCGCGCTTATCTTGACACAATTTCGCACAGGAATTGCGCGCAATTTTCCTCTTGAAAATACCCAAATTACCACAGAGTCTTGCCATTACTCGCAGCAAACACAAGCAATGATTCAGCCAATGGACCTCTGGGTTAAACCCGGAGGTCCATTGGCTGAACCATTGCTTATGCATAGGTTGCGTAGAGAATGTGACAGCCTTTTCATATGATCTAACGCGCCGATAAACGCGCTAAATGGCGAGGTGTTTGCGTGCAATTGATGACAGGACTTCTAGTTTTAACTGTAATCCAAATTCCACACGAGGTGTATCTAGCACATTTCCCAATGTTTGTGTTGTATCGTGCAACACTGAAGCTTCACAGCAATCATGGCGAAAAGCTTATGAATCCATGTTGCGATGAGCTTGTTGCACTTGTAATGAGGAGTCACACCCAAACTTTATTAGGCAACAAATGATTAGTTTAGTTGTTTAGTAATTTTTTTGCAGATGTTAGGTAAAGAGTTAAACAATTTATTTATTTATTTATTAAGGTTCAGGCCACACAAAGTAGATCTTCTGATTCTCAGGTCATATTTTATAAACTTGCATGCAGGCAGGAATTTTATTCAAAACATTGCAAAGTCTTGTTGAACTCAAGGGACAAATTAATCAATTTTATTAACTTGTTAAAATATCAGGCATAAATCATTTCAGTTTTATTTTTTAAGTTTGCACTGGTTATAGAAAAAGAGCATGCAGCAGCCAAAAAGACCATGTGGGAGGGGCTGAGAAACAGGAAAGAAAAGCCCAAATGTGCTGCATAAAGGAGAAGTAGAAAACTTAAGGGGGCGGAAAGCAATGAGGCCACAGTTGCTAAGGAAGAATACCACCAAGCACGAAATAAAGTAAATAAGATTAAAGACGATAATCGGAGAGTACGAAATAGTAGTCTTATTAGGACGATAAGAACGACAGGGGGGTCGAGTTCGTATTTTGGAAATGGGTGAATAAACGTAACAAAGGAAGCAACCCACAGAGTATTAAAGTAGATGGCAGAGTTACAGACGAGCAAGATCAAGTCACATCAGAACTAGTCAAGCACTGGGAAAAGGTAAACGATAAGTGATGGGGCATGGGGAGCCCACCAGAGTGTCCGAATCAAGTCGAGGAAAACCTATCGAAGTTCGTGTGCAGCGAAATTAAAACGGAGGAGGTACGAAAGGTGATATCAAAATTAAGGGATGGAAAAGCGGGAGGAGTGGATGAAATTCCTAACAAGTTTATCAAAAAAGGGGGAGAGGAACTCGTGGAAAGCCTAACTGCCCTATTCAACCTAGCCATAGAAAATCAAGAGGTCCCAAAGGAGTGGAGAGAAAGGAGAGTGACATTTATTCACAAAAAGGGGGAAAAAGACGTTTTGGATAACTATCGAGGGATCTCTGTCAGTAGCAACATTGGAAAGGTTTTCTGTAAAGTCCTGTATGGGAGACTAGAGGAGGTGATTGAAGAGAAGGGTTTTTTGGGAGAAATCCAGAATGGCTTCAGGAAGGGAAGGAGAGTTACTGACCATCTTTTCACACTATCCCAAATGATAGAATCCGCGAAAGCAAAAAAAAAGAAGATGTTAATGGCCTTTTTGGATATCAAAAAGGCATACGATAGAGTATGGAGGGAAGGTTTGTGGCGCAAGCTGGAGGCCATGGGCTTAGGAGGCTAGTTTGTTGGAATTATGAAAGTATTATATAAGGATGTACAGAGTGAACTTAGCCTGGGAAACATTACAACAAAACGTGTGCCTATGGAGATAGGCCTAAAACAGGGGTGTATCCTTTCGCCAATCCTGTTTGCATTGTACATCAAAGGTTTAGGAGATGAACTCCTGCGTAGCGAGGAGGGGGTAGCTGTTGGGGACTTGAAGATCCCAGGGCTATTTTTTGCAGACGATATGGTTCTAGTGTCAGAAAGCGAAGAGGGGCTAACGAAAATGCTGGGAATTGTTGGGAAATATGGGAGCAAATGGAGACTTGAACTTAATGAAAGCAAGAGCAAAGTTATACCTGTGGGCTGCAAAGTAGACCCCACTCGAAGGTGGAGAGTGGGTGAGTTCTGCATTCCGGAAGGGAGCAGCAAACTTCTCAGTGTAGGAGAGACAGGTGATTACGAGTATTTGGGGGTAAATATAAACATTACAGGAAGAGGCATCTACCGAAACCACACAAATAAATTGATTCTGAAGGGGAAGCGAATCCTTAACCAAATGAAACTTATAGGAAGAAACAGTTTCAATAAGGTTTTCGTGGGGAAAACCATTTGGGAAATGGTGGGGCTGCCAAGTATAACATATGGTACGGAAGTGGTACCCCTAAACCAGACGGCCGTAAAGAGCTTGGAAATCCTGCAGAACGATGCAGGCCGATGGATAACGGGGTCGAGTAATGCCGCAGCACTAGAAGCAATCAGGGGTGAGCTTGGGTGGATGAGGATCAAGGACAGGAAAGACCTGTTGAAACTCGGTTATCTTAATTATTTGGTAAATCTCCCCGACAGCCGATGGTGTAAAGTAATGTTCCTGAGAATTTTCAACTCAAATATCAAAACGGGGTGGATGGTCCAAGTGAGGGAGCTAGTGGAGAACTACTCATTGGAGATCCCGGACCTGGACGTTGGGGCAAACCAGGGTAAAACAATTGTCAGAGAAAGGGTCATGGCAGATTGTAACCGTAATTGGCGAGAGGGAGTCAAATCAAAGAGGTCTTTGGGTGGCCTGCGTGATAAAGAGAAGCCAGGTTTTGAAGAGTACCTTGATGGCACCTTTGGGGTGTCACTGTTGTTCAAGCTGAGGTCGCGATCCCTGGAGCTGAGGGTAAAAATTGGGAAAGACAGTGAAAGGGAGTGCCAGATGTGTAACTTGGGCGTGGTGGAGACCGTGGAACACTTTCTTCTAGAATGCCCAAAGTATCAGTCTAAAAGAATGAGATTCACTGGGAGTATAATGGGGAAGTGGGATGGGAGAATGAAGGACATGTGGTTAGGGAGAGACTCAAAGGAGAGGGTTAATATGCTAATTGGAGAGATTGGGAAGAATGGGGCAAGGGATGTCATCAAGCAGTTCGTCTCCGAGTGTTGGGAGGAGAGGAGAAGCATGGGAATAGTGAGGCAGTTGGGAGTACAGGGGTAACCATGGCCTTCTCGTCTGAGAACCGCGACAAATCAGCGGCTGGCCAAAGTGTTATTATTATGTCATGTAAGACATTTACATGTTTTACATGTGGAGGAAGTTGGAGTACCCAGAGAGTACCACTGAGCAGTAGCAAGTCACTGCTAGACTCTCCAACTTACTAACCCTGAACAAGAAGAGTTAACATAGGTTGAAAGCTTGTGTACAGTTGATTTGCAGTGTGCTTTAGCACACTACAAAGCCATTCTCCCACTAGGGCAATTGGCCATGTTTGTGCTCAAAACATGGCTTATCACCCCTCTGAGGAATGAGCTAAACAAGCTTGTTTCAGTGCGGTATTATTATGTATGCATTAAAAGTAAGAAAAATTAAAAAATCTGAGCTGCAATATCTGTGATTTTGTCCTGCATGTTAGATAAGGCAATAACATGTCGACAAATTTTAAGGCAAAAGCAGTGACGAATGGGAGCAAAATGGAGGTGAGTGGAAAATCGCTCACCTCAAATAAAGTTTGGGAGAGTGAAAACTGTAGGGAGAGTGAATTCAACTGAGTGTTGATTTCAATGTTTAAATTCAACTGTCAAGCGTCCTTCGAAACGAATGCATGAATACAACTGAACACGGATGGAAATTTTGACGGTGAAAATATATGTAACCCACTAAAATTAGTTCTGGATTTTAAATGGCAGATTATTGAAATCGTGGAAAATGGATGTGTCAATTCCAAATCGGGCACATTAATTCGTGTCATTGGTGAATTGGAGCGACAGGTGTCACAAGTACTTGCCGACATACTATTTATATTTATTTATTGATGTTTAAGGTCACATATTTATGCACAACGGCTAATCATGACCGTGACAGTTTTAGGGGTGGAAGAAGCCGGAGTACCTGGAGAGAACCACCGAGCAACGACGAGCTGTTGCCAGCTCCCCAACATCGTAACATCGTAACTCCGCACTGCTGCTCAGGCAGGGTAAGATTGGTAGAAGACAAGCGCACCATTGACGTGCAGTACGCCTTAGTACACGGCGTCATCGTGCCCCCACGAGGGCAATGGAGATGAAGTGTCTTGCCCAAGGACACAACACGGTTGCCGCAGGTGGGATTCGAACCGAGGACATCTCGGTTTGCAGCCTGCACCTCTACCTACCGAGCCACCACGCTCCCTGCTGACATACTTGTTTACTTGTATGATCATAATACTGTATCAAGAGCTGGAAATGGTCATTCTTAACCCTTTACCCATTGTGGGTAGCAGACGATACTTGCAAAATAAATTCATGAATTACTGAAAATTTTCAATTTTTGTCTCAAAAACATAGCTTGTGACCCCTCATTGGAATGGGCCCAATAAGCTCATTCCAATGAGGGGTCATAAGCTACGTTTTCGAAATAAAATTGAAAACATAATAAATTTGAATGGAGATTTTTGTATGGTCTAGTCGGTTTTGTTTGTTACGATGGGTAAAGGGTTCATGCTGTAAATCACCAACGGTATGGCAGTTATTCAGATATCTATTTGGACAAGTGATTAATTGGTAAACCAAGGTTAATCCACGTGATTAATCGATCAAGAAAATCCCTTAACCATTTCAGCTCTACTTCCAAGTGAGAGGATGGATAGTTCCCATCGAAAGGTGAAGAACATCATATTGTCACATTGTTCAGTGTACAATGGTATATTTACTGAATAGCCAAGAGCATTCTTATGGAATAGTCAACAGACAGGTTTCAGGCATGGGCAGTCCATCATCACACCACAAAGCCCTGGGGCCCCAGAGCGGGCAATGACCTGGACCCCGTGGAAACCAGCAACATATAAAAATTATGAAGTCTTCAAAGCAAACTTCCTGTATCAGTTGCACAACTATGAAGCACCCAGTGTGTAAATTTTAGCACCAGTCAGTCCATCATCCCACCTGGCATTCCCCAAGTCTCTCCAGAGACCAACCTGACCCCACGTTCCTAAAATATCATCAGTAGCATATATCTAATAGTTTCTAAGCCACACTCCACACCTACCTTGGCTCTAAGCCCTAGGTAGGCCTGGGGTGTGCCATATAAATTTGTAGATATACCCTACAGCTATTTTAGAACCCTGAGAAAAAGTGTCCCTCTGTTGCAAATAAGATGCATCATAGCTACACGGGAGTGATGCCACATCTCAGTAATGAAGCATTGATACCCCCATTAAAAGAAATGTTTCTTACCCAAATGTTCCGAGGTAAACTCAAAGAAAGGCTGTCAAACAAGTCATATCTCACTGGATATTTATACCCACAACAGCTACACTGCAGATGACTCGCTAATAATCCTCTGAATGGGTGATCTAGCTCACTGTGAGGTAATAAGGGTAGCAAACTCTTTGACTTTGTAACAGCCTGCCATTCTGGTTGGTACTGATTCATTTTATTCTGAAAGAAAATGAAGCATAGTAAAAAAAAAGATACATTATTATCAATTTATTGTGCTCTACCTTCACATTAATACTAATTTACACAGCCTGTAAGGAAGCATAATAAACCTGAAACAAAGATTGTAAAGTGTAGCAGGTTGTTAATGGCCATTTTTAGTAATTAGCGATTTAGACTGGCTCAGTACGCAATGACATTCTGTGCATGACATCATTTCGTCTTCGTGGAAAGCTGTTTACATTTACCTAACAATTTTACCATCATTGTTATTGACAGAGATAAATATAAAGTGTTCAAGCTTAAATTGCTAAATAAATGATGTTTCACATTGATTCTTTTCATGAAATAATATAACTCCAAAAGGGTCAAAATCGTTCTTATAATTTTCAAGTATTGATAATAATAATAACATGATTTTCTCAGGTGTCGTTTAGCTCTTTGGCTCCATTTCTGGATTAGCAGCCCCACACCCATTAGCGGCCCACAGCTGTTGCCTCGGGCACTAATGACTGCTGGGCTGTTAATCACAGATGGCGGTCCAGTAATGGAGCCCATCGCCCTTGAAAACTATGTTATTGTATAATTAATAAAGAAATAGACAGAATGTGATGTGTGTTTGAATCGGTGGGAGTTTTACATAATGAATTGAAATTAAAATTTTTTAGTAAATTTTGTTTCTTAACATACCTACCACAATTGTTTACAATTGGCTGTAACATAAGTGCAAGCCCTACTTCGGAACTAACTCAAGCTTTTAGAATCTTTTCCAAACGAGTTGGAAAAGTACTAGAGTGCAAAAGCACGAAAAAGATCGAAAAAAGGGTCGAGCGAGACCAGCGCTCGAAATTACAGGTACTCTCTCTGCACACCTCTTGCGTTTACCGAGCGCATGCGCAACAAACCGTGACGTCAATTCCGTATTTCCGCCAATGAGAAGTTTGTGATTTAGCAGGGAGGCATCGATATCAAAGATATCCCCAAGGAGGGTGGGCCTCCGGTAAACAATTGTGGTAGGTATGTTAAGAAACAAAATTTACTAAAAAATTTTAATTTCTTTTCAACCTACTCACAATTGTTTACAATTGGCTGAATAAACAATAGGAGGAGGTGAATCACATAACCAATACCAACAAGAGTAGCAGTAACGAAAGCAAGGATGGCAGAGAACAAAAACTAAAACCTGTAATGAAGAAAGAGAGAAGGCACCTGAAAAGAACAAGGCTGAGAGAAGCGCAACCTCGACAAAAACAATTTAACGAGGGTGCATCACAGCCTGAGCAGCAACGAGAGGACCTAAAGAATAAAGGTCCTCAGATTGCTGCTGAAGGTGGCGGAGATAAAAGGAGGAGAAGGTAGAAGCATTCCTCCAGTAAGCCGCATTCATAACATCACGGAGCGAAACAGAATTGGAGAACGCCCAGGATGTAGAAATGGCACGAACCTCGTGAGCATTAAGCCGGTTCGAAACAAGATCCGATGCAGACAAGCGAGAATAAGCCAGCTTGATTGCAAGACAGATCCACCTGGAAATAGAATGGGAAGAGATAGACTGCCGCTTAGGAATGAGAGACAGAAAAAATCTCTTCCGATCCCTCCTAATGAACTGAGTGCGAGTAATGTAAGTCTTGACCGCACGAACAGGACAAAGAAGAGGCCTCCGTCCATCTACAGCAGGGAGAGCCCGAATGCAGATGGGAGGAGGTACCGAATCGGGGAGTTGATTCTTAGCCAGAAAAGAGCAATCAGTAGTGAATGTAACACTGTTAGCCTCATTTCGGAAGAAGGCAGAATCAACAGATAGCGCATGAAGCTCACTGACTCGACGAGCAGAAGCAAACGCTAGAAGAAAAGCCGTCTTATAGGTGAGAAAACGCATGTCGGTCTCAGATAAAGGCTCGAAAGGCGCCCCCTCCAAACAGTGCAACACCCATGCCAAGTTCCACTTGGGTGTAAGACGCAAAACTCGAGGCCTCTTCAACGAAAAGTGCCGAATAAGTTTGGAGAGGAAAAGATTACGACCGATACACCGCTTTCCCACATAAGAGAAAGTATCAGACAGCATAGACCGATAGCCCTTAATCGTAATAGGCTGGAGGCCCTTGGAGTCAAAAAGAAAAACCAGAAAATCCGCAATTTGAGCGATAGACGGATCACGGTAATTCACATTGTGATCTGAACACCAGCGGCAGAAAACCTTCCACTTGGCGGCATAAGTCATTCCAGTGGAAGGTCGCCGCGATGCAGAAATGCACTCCACTGATCGTCTCGAAAAACCTCTACGTCGGAGACTGGACCTGATAAAGGACAGGCGTGAAGGGACAGACTCGCCAGGTTGTTGTGATACTTCCTGGGACGACCCTGTGAAAGAAGATCGCGACGTAGAGGTAGACGAATCGGTCGATCGGCCAATAGAGGCCGCAGCAGATTGATCCACACCCTCTGTGGAGACAGGGGTGTGATCAGAATGATCCTGCAACTGCAAGCACGAATCTTCGCTAAAACTTGAGGAAGAATCGGTGCAGGAGGAAAGGCATAGCCGACCCAGCCTGTCCAGTCCAGAGACAGAGCGTCTACTGCAAATGCCAGAGGATCTGGACAAGGGGAGACAAAAGTCTCTACCTGATGATTCCAGCGAGTAGCGAAAAGGTCGACCTGAGGACGACCCCACTGCTCGCAAATCGCCTGAAACACCGACCGATGTAGCATCCATTCGGTTGGAAGGACACTGTCGCGTCGGGACAGGGAGTCTGCTAGGACGTTGAGACGCCCGGGAATGTGTCGAATGGACACCCGAGCGTCCACATCCCGTGCCAACAGAAGAAGATCCCGAGACAGCCGATACATAGGAATCGAATGAGTGCCTCCCTGATTCCGTATGTAGGCCACTACTGTCGAATTGTCCGAAAGAAGTAGGACAACATGGCCCGACAGATGAGGGATCCAAAGCCGAAAACTCAACAGAAGAGCAAGGAGCTCCTTCTGGTTGATATGAAGGTCCACCTGCTCGCTGTCCCACTCTCCGTGAGCAGACAGACCGAGAGGGTCCAACGTCGCACCCCAGCCCCGATCGCTGGCATCCGCAGTAAGGATGCGATCGGCCAAAGGAAGATCCAACGGAACACCCTGTGTCAGCCAGGGAATATTTGCCCAAGGGCGGAGGTGACAAAGCAGAGACCGAGGAATAGTGAGTTCCAGGTCCAGCGGATCTACATTCGGACGCCAATGATCCAACAGGAAGTGTTGGAGAGGTCGGACAAACAAGCGACCGAGCGGAATGAGATCGGTCACCGAACCGCAAAGGCCCAGCATCCGAAGGAAAGTCCTGGCCGAGACCGAGGAAGATTGAAGCAGGTCCCGAGTCAAGGCGGAAAGAATCGTCGCCCGAGCCTGGGGAACCGACACTACATTGTGAAGAGTGTCGAAAACCATCCCCAAATGACGGAATCGCTGAGAAGGAAGAAGATCCGACTTCTCGCGATTGACTCTGAAACCCAGCGACGCTAGAAGGCAAAGAAACTGCCGGACATCGAACTCCAGAACAGCAGCATCGTGGTGCCGTTGGAGGATGTCGTCTAGGTAGGCGGACGAAGTCACCGCCGACTGAGTGCGATGGAAAGCAAGCACATGTGACATCAGTCGGGTGAAGGCCCAAGGAGCCAGGTTCAAACCGAACGGGAGAGCTCTGAATTGAAAAACTCGATCCCGAAACGAGAACCGAAGGTATTTCCGTGACGCCAGATGAATGGGTACATGGAAGTAGGCATCCTTCAGGTCGATACTGGCCGCAAAATCGCCCTGATGAACTGAACGTCGAACCGACCGGAAAGTCTCCATACTGAAACGAGGAGCAATTATGTACTCGTTCAGGGTACTCAGATCGATGACAGGACGAAATTGGCCGTTTTTCTTCGGCACCAAGAAAAGTCTCGAGTAAAACCCCGGTGAAAGGGTGTTCCTGACCACCTCGATCGCCCCTTTGGTGAGGAGATTGTCGATCTCCTGCACCAGAAGGTCCCGACGCAGAGAATCTGAAGGGACCTGAGTCGGAAGGGGCACCCGAGATAAACTGGGGTGCCGATGGAAGGACAGTCGCAGACCGGAATGAATGACGTCGAGGACCCAAGAGTCCGACGTTATCTCTGTCCAACGGTCGTAAAACAGCGACAGCCTTCCTCCGACTGGAGGCGAATCGAGGTGAGAACCTTCACTTGCGGCCTCGACGAGGCCCCCGAGAGGAGAAACCACCTCGGGAAGTGACAGAGTCCTGAGACTTTCCAGCCTGAGGCTGCCAGCGGGCCTGGCCACGTCGGCGCTTCTTATGAGCAGAAGGAGCAGACGGAGCCGAAGGCGTAGCCGACGTCGCCGACGAGGCAGACGCAGCAGCACGCTTGGCGGGCCTGGAACGACCCCCACCCGCAGCAGCAGGTGGGTCAAGCTGTCTCAGCAAAAGCTGGTCCTTCGAATGACGAAGAACTTCGCCACGAACAGCTTCCACGGAACCATGGAACAACTGAGGTCCTACCAAAGAGGCAGACCTCAGAACAGCACGTTGCTCAGAAGGAAGGGATGGTAAAGAATCCAAAACCGCATCCCGGCGTGCCAGCTCCAAATTGGCCGTGTTACAGGCGTGAGCGTGAGTCAAGTTCATAAGAGCCTGTGACAAAACGCGAAAAGGCGCCTGAGCGTCATCAAACTCCCCTGGTGGAAAATATTCAGCCAGAGCAGCGACAACATGGTCCGCGAGAGATAACATACCCAGCATCTCTCGGGACAGGCCCACCATAGACTCAACTACCGACATCGGGAGAACTGCCGACTTAGGCTTAGTCAACCCGAGGGAAGAAGAATCCTCATCCACAGTAGTCATCCCTTGGAAGACTGGTGGAGAGACGGAATCGTAAACACGAAACCGCGATGGAGGCAGGAAGGCATCAGCTCTAGAAAAGAAGGAACCCTTAAGGGCCTTAGAACGCATTTTGGCGTCTAAGCCCTGGAAGGACTCAACCACCTGAGCCGATTGCAGAGGACGCAAAGCCCCGGAGCTAGAAGGCTCAACAGGGTTACGGCGCTCCACAGTGGACCGCGGCCGGACGGTCACAGAAGGCTGGTCGGAAGGTAGAACGTCCGGCAATAAGCCAAAGACGAAATCCAAAGCCTGCCCCAAGACTGACGAGGGGGGACCATCACCTTCAAGATACTCGTCATCCTCCGTAGCAGAGGAGACGTAGCCCAACTCGGGCTGACCAGCAGAAACCTCCTGTGAATACTGTGCAGTATCCAAGGGGCCAGGCGAGACATCTCGGCGACCGACCAAAGGAGGTTGTGCCTCAGGAGGCACAGGGAGGCCAACTTGAGGGTTGCCAGAAAGCAACCGGGTGAGCGCCAAAACGGCCTGGCGTAGGTCACCCTGAGAATCCGTCGCAGCAGAAACGCCCGACGGAGTGTCCTCCCAATGGACCCTTCTGGTAGAAGAACCCAAATCCTCAGAAGAGACCGACGGCGAACGTCGATCGGCAGACAGAATAGGAGCACGGTGAGAAGACACCGGAGGATAGTCCCGATTGTGACGCCCAGGAGCCATCACTGGCCTCTGCGAAACAGAAGGCCCTGCCTGCAAATCCTCGAAAGGGACCGACGGCGCACGTCGATCGGTAGCTGGACCTAGGACACGGTGAGAAGACACCGGAGGATTGTCCCAAGAATGACAGGAACCTGTCATTGACCTCTGCGCAGCAGACGGCCCCAACTGCCTATCCTCTGAGACCGACGGCAAGCATCGATCGACACCCAGACTCGGAACACAGTGAGGAATCACCGGAGGAAGGTTCCGAGAGTGACAGCTAACCGGGGCTGTCACTGACCGCTGCCGAACAGCAGGCCCTGGATGCCAACGTCCCAACAGCATCCCGCTAGTCGGCACACTAGCAGGCGAAGGTGGAACAATAAACGATTCACTCGAGGGACGAGGAATCGCTGCCGAAGCGACCGGCCGGCTCAACCGACTAGGAGCAAACCTAGCCAGATGAGACGGAGCAGACAGCAAACCCGCACAGCCTCGCCGCGAGGCTGGGGGAGGCTGAGAACACACAGACACACCAGCAGATACAGCCTCGGTCCCCCGAGACTGTAGACCATCCCCAGAAGAGATGGAAGAGCCACCATCAGACAGAATAGGATCTGGAGTAGCAACCCCCTCAACAACGGTGGACGGTGTTGGAGGCAGATCGGAGAGGGTTACCGAGTTGACCTCGGAAAAGCTCTCAACGAAAGCAGACGCCTCAATAGTGACATCCGAAGACAAAGAGACCGCGGTCTCCTCATCAGGTATCACAGAACAAACACCGTCAACAGTTGCAGAGGAGCTCGCCACAGAAGTCAGATCCGAATCCTGTGTGACAGAGTCACCACGTGCACCAGCAGAAATGTCTGCAACGGCACGGCTACCCTTACCCCGAGAACGAGGGGTTCTAGCTCTGGAAAGAACCACCTTGTTAACAGAAGCCCAAAATTTAGAGGACCAAACCCCACAGATACCACATGATTGGGCCTGAGTGCAATTGTTGCAAGTGACACATGTGGTATGGGAATCGTCCACATGTTTCACCTGCAAACAAGAGGTACAAGGAATAGTCTTAGGCATGATATAAATACAACAATCAAGCTTCCCGCCGACGGAAAACAGAACGAAGGTCGTGTTCACACGTGGGGGAAAGGCAAGATAAAGTGTGAAAAGCACAGCAATAATAATACAAATTAACATTAAATGTAGAGTAATAATTTGGTAGCTTGAAAAAGGATACAATCCAGTAGCACACTAAAGACGATTAATAAGTTGTTCACGAAGAATTAGTATCATAAACAGCACAGTCACAAAAATTTCCGACCATGAACAATGGCGGAAAATAAAGGAATTGACGTCACGGTTTGTTGCGCATGCGCTCGGTAAACGCAAGAGGTGTGCAGAGAGAGTACCTGTAATTTCGAGCGCTGGTCTCGCTCGACCCTTTTTTCGATCTTTTTCGTGCTTTTGCACTCTAGTACTTTTCCAACTCGTTTGGAAAAGATTCTAAAAGCTTGAGTTAGTTCCGAAGTAGGGCTTGCACTTATGTTACAGCCAATTGTAAACAATTGTGAGTAGGTTGAAAAGAAATGGCATAGTCATATTTCATGAGAGCCATAGGCTCGAACAAAATATGACTATGCTGTTCCTATGAGTTATGTTAAACATCCACCAATTTAAACACACATTGCATTCTGTGTTTGTTACACATGCATTAATATTCATTTAAATAAACAAATTTTAATTCCGATGTTTAAACCCAAAGGTGATCAAGGGCCAAACACAAATTTTGAACTCCCCCAATCCCCCAAATTTGCTTTCAAAACCAAAAATTAAAAGTCCTATCTGGCCCTCCATACTTTACTCTCCGCACATGCGCAGTCATCAGGAAGTGACCAGAATTGGCGCCAACATCATTCTTTGTAGAAAAGTGTACTACATAATAACTCAACGGGGAGGTATGAGTGCCCACTCATGGGAGGGCCATACCTGTCTGGGCCATTGGTAAGTACAAAAAATATACAAATTACTTTAAATTTATTATATTTTTATACTATAAACCAACAGCCCAGACCAGCTGGAGGGCCTAGGACTTCAGAATTAGTAGACCAACATAGTTCCAAGCCTGTAATCCAAGGTGAAAAGAAATTAAATTTAAAAGGAATTACATGCATGTCTCTCTATAGGGTAATAGAGAAGACATATCATAAATAAGGAGCCAAATTCAAGTAATTCCGTATTCTTAGCATGAAGACTATGCTAATTGGATGTTACGAGTTCCCTATTTTTTAAGGCTAGTCCGGACTGAGCCCCAAAAATTAGGATGGAGTATTTGAGAATGAGAGGTTATCCCCCACAAACATACGCCATATACAATAATACACAAGCTGTATCCAGGATATAATCTACAGACAAAACAGCGTCACTTATAGTTACACACTTATCAAGCTGGAAGAGAGGTAAAAAATCATCCCCCCCACCCCCTTTTTGAAGGAATCTTCTTCAAAGACAAAAAGGGGAGCAATCTGGAATCAGTAAGAGCGATACAAATTAATAATATATATTCGTCAAACAGGTATTAATTATTATTAATAAATTGGATCTTAACACTACTTCAGAAGCTAAGGCTAACGGCCTGCTTGTAACGTTATACCAGAGTCGGCATACGTAGATAGGTCGAAAACCGGTGATATAATATATAACATACACATGTCCAATAGAATCACAATGGACGATCCCTGGAGAGTAAACACACTTCTGAGATAACCCACAGGTGAACCCATTCAGGTGTATAATAAATTCCAATAAAAAACACTCCCAGACGTGTTCTATCCGATATCTATGCTCCCAGAAACGTGCGAATATACGAGTGTGTAAAGACAAGTTGTATTCGATTGGGTACCGAAATTAATAGAAACCTGGATTTAGAAATGGAACAAGTTATGATTGACAGGCTCAATGCAGGCCGCCCCCGAAATAATTAATTGTTTCTAAGGTCCATAACATACAATAACATACAATAATATGTCTGCCTAATAATGCATTTATTATGCGCGTGAGCTTTGAAATACTGCATGAATCATCTGAATACCAGTTAATTGGCTAGACAGCCACCCAAGAACCCAAAGGCTAGCAATTCATTGATGATGAATCATATGCCCATATACGACATATAGACAAACAATCACAGGAAACCAACCAACTAAAAAGTGGATGTGCCCATGAAGTCACCATAGAACATGACCCAGCTGCCAATCGGGAAGTCATGAAATGCATGTATATACTTAAATGCATACGAGGCCTATGGGAAGAAAACTATGTTTTGCCTGGTAATCGCCTCTTAACACATTGGCGGTGAGGGAATTCAAATTCATATCGAACCCCCCTCACCAGCATTACTTTAATCGTTCTTGTGTTAGTCATAAAATAGTATAGGAACTGCAAGGCTCCCTCACGTCTGACCGGCTCCATAATGCCTCTAAGGGCGAAGAAGGACATGATGAACAAATACACCGTATTTACATAATAACTCACACCAACCATAGCGGTTTGAAGAGAATAACCTCCTCTAACAAATGGTATCATGTCCGATAGGACAACTAACTCAGCCTAGATGAAACAGCTAAAGGGTCTTCCTGTACGTGAAGACCATTAAAAGCTGTTAACTGAGGCCCTATAAGCTTACTAAGGAGACTTACAAAGCTAGCCATAGTTTATAAGTCTTCATCTACGTGAAGACAGATATATCAGTGTAAGTTGCGACCTTGAAGGCTCACTTAATGAAGACTTACAGTTATCTTCGCACAAGGTAGGAAATGAAGACCCGCTATATAAACAGCCCTGAATTCCCAAAGAGACCGCAGTCCCAAGAGATAATAAATTCAGTGACGCCACTGCATAATACTGAAAAAATGTCACTCAAGAATTTAGCTAGGCTACTATGGTGTAACAATAAGACTCAAGTCTATGACACCAAGGAAAAACAAACCAAAAAGCGCAGTATCTTTTTTGGTTGTAATCCCAAAAGACAGCGGACAGAGCCTAACCGAAAGGGACTGCTGTAACCGTACAGAAGGCTACTATGGTGTCCACAATGACATAATTGTCTTGATGCCAAGACATATCTCAGCCTATCTATGCACTATCCATCCGGATTCAGGACAAGAAACAGGTGATAACAAGAGGCCCCAAGGGGCCTTAATCATTCACTGGCCAAAGTGGTTCAAAGAAGTATTTGGGGTCAAATTCAGTTAGACATGGTTCATCAACACTACAAAGGAATAAAGTCATGAGAGACAAATGTTACGGAAAAACACTAAGGAATGGATTTGAACAAACCTGAACGTAACATCCCCCCCACCCCACCCCTGCCCATAGAGCCCAAATATTAAGCCAAGGACTCAACTTGAATAAACTTGAATCTGATCTCCCTTGAGAAGTCGTATACCAAATAGGAAAGAATTCTGACTGGTGGATATGAAGAAGGTTTTAAAGAAATCACCTCACACTGCACTAAGTTAAACTTTGGGCTCAAATAGGGAGCCAAAATATTAACCCAGGGTCCCGATTTGAACAAACTTGAATCTGACCGGACTAGAGATGTTGTATACCAAATATGAAAGGATTCTGATTGGTGGAACTCAAGAAGATTTCAAAAGAAATTCCCTCATATTTCACTTAGTTAAAATTCAGGCTCCCATAGGTAGCCCAAATTAATAACCCCGGGACCAGGTTTGAACAAGCTTGAGTCTGACCCTCCAAGAGATGTTGTATACGAAATATGAAAGGATTCTGACTAGTGGATCTGAAGTCCGAACCAGACTCAAAATTTTCAATCCAGGGATCCAATTTGAACAAACTTCAACCTGACCCCTCCTAGAGATGATGCATACCAAATGTTAAAGGATTCTGACTGGTGGATCTGAAGAAAAAGATTTTTAAAGAAATTTTCTCATATTGCACTAATTTAAAATTCAGGCTACCAAAGGGAAAGTAAATATTAACTGAGAAACTCGAAATTTCTGGCTTCTACTACATGCACAATGGACCGGACCGACCCAGCACCGTCCAAGAGCTCAACACACAGGAGTCTGCGGGAGGCTGCTCTTGCATTAGTTGGGATGCTGCTAATAGCTGTGCAACTGCGACAGCAAGTCCGTTCCCGAGGCTTAAGGAGCAGCGGTCTTCTGTTTTCCCACCGCTTGCTACTCTTGGGACGAAGATCCGGAGATAGATCTCTTCTCCGAGCGTCCCGTTGATCGATGCCTCGGATCGCTAGCTATTGGATGGTCTGACATCAAGGGTGAAGAATGGCTCCATCTTCGCGCAGCTGACAGGCTATCTGAAGTCGGGTTGCTAGCCTGTGGTCGTGTATGCTTTAATAATGTAGTGGAGGAAGCCGTGACTGAAGCCGACCCCAGCTGCAGACTAGACGGAGCATCCCAAGAGGTGAGCGGAAGTAGATCTGTCTCGTGCAAGTTTCCAACAAAAAAAACTTCATTTCAGCTTGTGAAACGTAGTGGAGGAAGCCGTGACTGAAGCCGACCACGGCTGAAGACTACACAGAGCGTCCCAAACAGTGGGCGGACGTATGCTCCAGCTCGTGCAAGTTTTTCATAACAACAGTTGGCCCCAAATGTTGTTAGGTTAGAGAGGGGCCTCTCCCGCTTGCGGTCTATTAGACCTCGTCGAGTACAAGAAACTTGCTGACTTCCTCCCTATTTCCTCTCTATTTCTGTCGTCCCTGAGTGAGCTTATTTATATTTAAGTGCTCACTCTACCCACATCTAAACATCATTCGACCGCAACAGACTTACACGGTGTCACGGCTCCCTCGGATGGAGTAACCGAATCACTGGTCGAGCAAGCTGCTTGCAAGAGATTAAGAACACTAACTATAGGCCTTATCCCTTGCATATCATGAGCACTGCAGCTAGCTCTATTTGCTCAATGGATCGTGACGACTGTAGCACACTTGGAATGGTGTCAGAATATCATCACCATGTTCATGTTCCTCTGAAATAGAAACTGAACAAGAGGCCCCAGGGGGGGGGGGGGGGGGGGGGGGCCTTAGTGCGCACACCTGACATGGTAGTCTAAATATTAAACCAGGGACTTGACTTGAATAAGCTGCATATGCCCCTCCTAAGAAAAGCATATACCAACTAGATGAAGTGATTGTGCTTACACAATACATAGGATTTTCCTTCTATTTTCAGTTCCTGCACTTTTACGTCCCAAAACTGAGATAAACGCATAAAGACAGATTTTTTTTTTTGTTCGCAAATTTTCGAAGTTCCAAACAAAATGTTTTCAGACTAAAATTTTTTTTTCTTCTTAAAATTGACCAAAACTCATAAAAAACCAAAAAACTAATTTCCGGTTTTTGGTCCAAAATTTTCTAAGTCCCACCTAGACCCCAAATTTTCAGTGTAAAAAAAAATTTTTTTTTTTGTCTTAAGACTGACCAAAATGCATAAAAAACAAAAAATCTGATTTCCAGATTTTGGTCCAAAATTTTCCCCACCTCGACCCCAAATTTTCAGTGTAAAAAAAATTTTTATTTTGTCTTAAAATTGACCGAAATGCATAAAAAAACAAAAAACCCATTTCCGGATTTTGGTCCAAAATTTCTAAGTCCGGACCAGGACCCCAAATTTTCAGCCTAAATATGAACCCATGGATTTGGCTTGAACAAACTTGAATCTCACCTCCCTAAGCATGCTGCATACCAAATATCAAAAGATTATTGGTTGATCGGAAGAAGAAGATTTTTAAAGAATATTCCTCATACTGCACCAATTTAAACATTTGGGCTCCCAAAGAGAGCCCAAATATGGACCCAGGGAATTGATTTCAATAAACATGTGAAACAATCTTCCAAAGATGTTATGTGTGAAATTTGAAAGCTTTTGGAGCAGTGGTTTGGGAGAAAAGTAGTGTTAAATGTTTTCCCATTACCCACAGTGTTAAAAAATGCAGACTCGGCACTTTTTCAAAGTCCCCAAAAAGTACCCCATGATAAAACTGATAGCAATTCTTTTACATTCCATTCCATTCTGTTGGTCCTAAGGAAGCTCCACACCAAATAAGAATTCTCAGTGCCATGTAGTTTTAGAGATATGGGTGTTTTAATTTTTAGCTCCTGTGGTTCCCATGGGGCGACGGGAAAATTTTTTTTGACATAAATTAAGTACTTATGACCCAATAAGCCCTCATATAAAATTTGGTTCAAATCTGCCTTTCAGTTTAACAAATTAATCCGAATGAACCCCCCACACCCACATTACTCGAATCGTTCTTGTGTTAGTTATCAAATAGTATAGGAACCGCAGGGCTTCTTCACATCTGACCGACTCCATAATGTCACTAAGGACGGAAAGGGACGTGATGAACAAATAATACACCATACTGACATAATATCCAGTCTCTAAGGTGGAAAAATAATCCATAGTAATAGATTGGATAGAAATGAAAAGGAAGACGAAAACAATGTTCCGACACCCGACAATAAAAATCTAGATGAACTCCTTACATTCGAACTGATATCAGGAGATATGTTCCTGAGAAGGAGTAAAGTATTGGCGATGGAAAAAACACTCATTAACCCTTTGATACTTTTGTACGTGTTATTATGTACAAAATCAAACAGCACGTTGATACTTTGTGGTCATTTGTTTTGTTATCATTTTTCAATTTTTTAAAGTTTTAACCTTAAATTCCTATTTTCTTCCGAATAGTGCTCAGTGATAACCGTTGAGCCAAATGTTATCGTAGCTTAAAATACTAATATAATCCTGCTGTCAAGACTTATTAACTGGTTGAGTGCTAGAAGCCACTATCAGGGCTTTCAAAAAATGAGGATACCAGAGCAAAAGCCAACACTTTCCTTGCTTAATTTCCTATTCAGTCAAGCACAAATAATATTTTGTTTATATAAATTTGTTTTATTGCATATTATTGGAGAGTGCCTGTGGTCAATCTCCAATAATTTGTAATAAAACAAGTTTTTAATAACAAATTCAGACCACCAAAAATATTCTAGCCCTCAACCAGATAATCACTAATGTGAAAAATGTCTTCTTATTGGTACTTTCCGACGTTTGACGTCGCATTTTGAAAAATGATGAAGAAACTGAATTCCCAGTGACGTTTGAACGTCAGGATAATTAAAGTGTCAAAGGGTTAATCACACTAGGTAAATATGGCGTCATCAATGGAGCTTATCGCCTCATATAACTAACACCAACAATACTGGTAGGAAGAGAATAACCTCCTCTAACATATGGTATCATGTCCGATACGACAATGAACTCAGCCTAGCTGAAGCAGCTAAAGGTCTTCCTATACATGAAAACAATAAAAAGACTGATAACTGTGGCCTTAGAAGCTCACTAAGGAGACTTACAATGCCAGCCGTAGCTTATAAGTCTTCAAATCGGTGTAAGATGCGACCTTGAAAGCTCACTGAACGGAGACTTACAACTATCATAAATTCAGTTATGTCACTGCATAATTACTGAAAAAACATCGCTCATGATTCTAGCTAGGCTACTATAGTGTAAACAATAAGACTCAAGTCTATGACACCTAGGAAAACAAACCGAAAAGCACTCTACTTTTATCAGTTTTATTCCCAAAAGTTAATGTTCAGAGCCTAGCTAACATAGCTTAGAAGTCTTCCTCTCCGTGACAACAGATATCTCGGTGTAACTAGCGACCTTGAAAGCTCACTAAACGGAGACTTACAAGCATAGTCGCACAAGGTAGGGAATGAAGAGCCGCTATACTAACAGCCGTAATTCCCAAAGTGACAGTAGTCTCAAGGTAGCTACGCAGTTAAGAGTCTTCGTCTACATGAAGACATATCTGTGTCACTTGCGGCCTTTGAAAGCTCATTAAATGGAGACTTACAACACTAGCCGCTAATTATAAGAAAAGACTGCTGTAACAGTACATAAGGCTACTATGGTGTCCACAATGGCATTAAATGTCTTGACGCCAAGGAATACAACACCGAGAGGGAAAAGACGTACTCTAATGGCTCTATTCCAAACAACAGCTGTCTCAGACTATCTATGCACTATCCGTCTGGATTCGGGGACATGAAAAAATCTGGAGAATATTTCTGACGACCTCTATTGCTTTTTCAATAGGAGAGCCTGTACCTCCGCAAGGAGAGACTCTCTTGGAAGAATTGGCCGGAAGATTTTGTCCAACACATACTTCTTGTAAATGGAGCTTTGATCGGACTGATAGCCACAGTCCTGCCAGGACTACATTCTCATCAACTGATCTTCCGTAATTTTCATCCACTTTTGCAAGGTTGACAACCTTCCACTAAGTGGAAAGCAACAGAAGCCTAGAAAGAGGGTTTCCTAGACCCGCGCGAGGAGCTCCCTTCTATGATTGTGAACTGGAATGAACTCACCTACTCCGGCCAGCTGATACATGTTGTTGAGTCGCTGATCTCAGTATCAGTGCACTGGAAGCTTTTTGGTAGCATGTTCCTAGACTAAAGAAAGCGTGTCATCAAACAGTGTGTGTCCCTTTACCGGAGCGACTCAGAGTGAGCTTTTCACCTTGTCATCTATAAGTAATGATGACACAAGGGCAGCAACACGTCTGATCAACTCCAACTTTGCCACTGTCAGGGCGGAGTTGTACGTGGCATACATGACTGCCCTGGAAAGAACTTTAAGCGAGGAACAAACGTCCTCAAATTCCTTCCCATTAAGACGTTGCGCCATAGCTCTAGTAAGGTGATCTGCGTAGGACATAGTGCTGTAGGTTTACCGAAATTTCGGTTCGGTTTTCGGTTTTTACAAAAAAACAAAAACCGAACCGAAATGAAAGTGTCAATGACACTGTAGCTCAACTTGACAAACTTGAACTTGGTAAGTTATAAATGAAATGGCAAAATTGAAGATCATTGGTACCAATGTCATTTTTTTTGCCAGTGGCAACATTTTTTGACAGAAACCTAAAATCGATAGCTCCCATCTGGAAGCCTCTCCAAACAAGCATGCCAGGTTTCAAAGCAATCCAATCATAAATGTGCCCTGTAGGGTGTACAAAGGGAAATATTGTGGTCTGACTAGACTAAATTCTAAGAACGTTGGCCGTGGCAACATTTTTTGACGAGAATGGAAGAAAATCGATAGCTCCCATCTAGAGGTCACCGCAAATAAGCATACCAGGTTTCAAAGCAATCTAATCATAAATGTGCCCTGTAGGGTGAGCCAAAGGGAAATATTGTGATCTGACTAAACTGAGTTCTAAAAACGTTGGCCGCGGCAACATTTTTTGACGGAAATTGAAGAAAATCGATAGCTCCCATCTAGAGGTCACCCCAAACAAGCATGCCAGGTTTCAAAGCAATCCGATCACAAATGTACCCTGTAGGATGTGCCAAAGAGAAATATTGAGTCTTCTGACTAAACTAAGTTCTAAGAACGTTGGCCGCGGCAACATTTTTTGACAGAAATTGAAGAAAATCGATAGCTCCCATCTAGAGGTCTCCCCAAACAAGCATACCAGGTTTCAAAGCAATCTGATCATAAATGGACCCTGTAGGGTGTGCCAAAGGGAAATATTGAGGTCTGACTAAACTAAGTTCTACGAACGTTGGCCGTGGCAACATTTTTTGCCGGAAATTGAAGAAAATCAATAGCTCCCATCTATAGGTCACCCTAAATAAGCATACCAGGTTTCAAAGCAATCAAATCATAAATGTGCCCTGTTGGGTGTGCCAAAGGGAAATATTGTGGTTTGACTAAACTAAGTTCTAAGAACGTTGGCCGCGGCAACATTTTTTGACGGAAATTGAAGAAAATCGATAGCTCCCATCTAGAGGTCACCCCAAACAAGCGTGCCAGGTTTCAAAGCAATCCGATCATAAATGTACCCTGTAGGGTGTGCCAAAGGGAAATATTGAGTCTTCTGACTAAACTAAGTTCTAAAAACGTTGGCTGCGGCAACATTTTTTGACAGAAATTGAAGAAAATCGATAGCTCCCATCTAGAGGTCTCCCCAAACAAGCATACCAGGTTTCAAAGCAATCAAATCATAAATGTGCCCTGTAGCGTGTGCCAAAGGGAAATATTGTGGTTTGACTAAACTAAGTTCTAAGAACGTTGGCTGCGGCAACATTTTTTGACGGAAATTGAAGAAAATCGATAGCTCCCATCTAGAGGTCACCCCAAACAAGCATACCAAGTTTCAAAGTAATCTGATCATAAATGCGACCTGTGAGGTGTGCCAAAGGAAATTGTGGACGTACGTACTAACGTACGTACGTACGCCGACGGACGAGAAGTGATGGCAATAGCTCAGCTTGACTTTGTCAAGTTGAGCTAAAAAATGTACACTATATGGTTTTCGTTTTTTTGTATAAAATGCCCGTCGTTGTTACATGGTCTATGACAGTGTTAAATTTGACAGTTCAGTGGTGATCGCAGACTGCCAACATGGCAGAGAAAACAAAACTAATGTGTTCTGTCGTTGACATCTTCCTTCCACGTCTGTTTTTGTTCTATTCATAACTTGAACTTACCAATTTACTCAACTTAACTCAGTGACAGAAGAAATTGAAAAATAAATACCATATTTTTTGTTTTCAGACACCATTTTTTGATCAAAAAATAATTTTTTTAAGCCTCTCAGAGGTTGTCCCGGACTGGTGTGGTGGGAAAATCCCAGTGAAACATACCGGTAAATCCAAAATGACAATGATTTTCTTTTCAGTTGAATATTTCACCTTTCTTTGTTTTATGTTAAAAACATGTATTGTATGCACAGTATATTGTACAATGGAAATAGAATTATTAAAACAACATTATTTGCAAACTTGTTCTTTATTTATTGACAGATAAGTATTGTTTTCCTTCTCAAACTGACATGTCTGACGAACTGACCAATCAAATTTTTATTTTCAAACATGTGCTTTCATTAGACTCCTTTGAGATTTGGAAAGAGAAATACCCACAAATGTTATGTTGAACTGACCTTAAATGACGACAATAATGAAAGGGTCCCATAAATAAATCCATATAATGCAGTATAAACCATGAAGAAGCAACAGAACAGTGTAATTATTGCTTCGAATAAACATATTCAGTGCACTGAACACCAACAAAATTTTCCAACATTAAAAATAGAACAAACGACAATGAGGTAAACACGTGCTGCTTCAGGGTTTCACAAAAATTAACACATGGACCCAAACACCATCAAAGCATACCGGTTTTCGAGATTATTTTTCAATAAACATCAGCAGTGTATGTGGGGACTGAGGAGTGCACTCTTCCAAAAACAAAAATAGGAAATAGGGGAGGAACTGTGGAGTTAATACCAGTCATAATTTTTTTAACATTAATTTTGTATTTGCTTTTATAAAATGTAGCATTTTGCCTTGCACATCTGGGGTGGAGGGGGGGGGTGGGATATTTCTTTTTTTCTAAATCATGTTAATGGTAAGCATGTTAATGGAACGGACAAATTCGGGTCGAGTCAGTCGGCTCCAATAACATGAATCAACATCAATGGGAATAAGTCCCTCTGCCAAACCATCCAAGTTGAATGTCAACAACTCGGTTACGTCTGTGACGGACTCAGCTACTTACTGACCAGTCCAACTTACACTAGTTACAGATGCAATCACGCAAGACTGAAGAGTGACATCTACTGAAAGTGTAAGATATGAAGGTAGAAGTTAAGTAGTATTATAGTACATATATTTCCCATGAAATATACAAATAGTAAATACCCAAATCAATTTACCAAACAACAGTAAAAGTATGTCCAATTGTCCATTATTTTCCCACATTGTCAATCAGGGGCCGTCACTTGAATATCTGAAGTCAAACTGTCCTTTGCACCAATTCCAGTATCATTAAGATCCGAAATGTTAACAATTTACACGGAAGACAGAGTAATGGGGGAAAAACCGAAACCGAGGTTTTCCGCAACGAAAAAACTGAAACCGAACTGAATTTTGAAAAACCCACAGCTCTAGTACGACATCGCGACCAGATTCGCTCTATTGGATGGAATAGTATATTCCATCACTTCCGAGCATATACTGAATGATGCAGGTAAGGACATAACTGAATCCCCGGCCTGCTCATCTAAATGCAGAGGAGCTCTCTGGACATCTTCTCCAACCATTTTAAATTAACGTGGTCCAAGGAATGGTATATTTATTGAAGATGTTGATCAAGAAACCGCCTTCCTCTTAGCACTAGAGAGGTCGAAGGCCAGCAACACCTATCTGGACTGTATCGGGAAGGAAAGAACATCCTCTTTCCTCCACACGAAATCTGCCACCAGAGACGACAAGAGTTTCTCTCTAGTAGTCACAGTTTGCTGATCAGGTGGAACAAATTCAGGATAGTATTGATGAATAAAATTCATCGCTACCATATGCTGTTCTGAAAGGGAAGGGTAATCCTCTTCCTTGTCCTTTTCACCATCCAACTGATTCAGCCGTGACATTCAGTCCATCGCATCTGCAGATGACTGGACCGACCCAGCACCGTCTGACAGCCCACCACCAGTGTCTGTGGAAGGCTGCTCTTTCACTTGCAGGGATGCTGTGATCAGCTGTGCAATCTGTGACAGCAAGTCCGTTCCCGAGGCTTGAGGAGCAGCAGTCTTCTGTTTTTTTGCCGCTTGCTGCTCCTGGGACGAAGATCTGGAGATAGATCTTTTCTCCGAATGTCCTGATGAACGAAGCTTCGGATCGCTAGCTACAGGATGGTCCAACTTCACGGCGAAGACTGGCTCCGTATTCACGCAGCGGACTGGATATCGGAAGTCGGGTAGCTAGCATGCGGTTGTGTGCTTTTGTAACGTAGCGGAGGAAGCTGTGACTGTAGCTGACCCTGGCTGCAGTCTAGACGGAGCGTCCTGAGAGGCGTGTGTGGACGTATGCTCCGGCTCGTGCAAGTTTCTCAAAACAACATTTGGCCCCAAATGTTGTTGGGTTAGAGAGGGGCCTCTCCCACTCATGGTCTTTTCAGACCTCGCCGAGCCTCCCGAAAAGAAACTTGCTGACTTCCTCCCTATTTCCGTGGTCGCTGGGTGAGCATTTGATTTTGAGGTACTCGCTCTACCCACCCAAATCTACACTTCCTTCGACTGCAATGGACATACCCGGTGTCACAGCTCCCAAGGATGGAGAAACCGATTCACCGGTCGAGCTAGCTACTTGCAAGGGATAAAGAACACTAACTAGAGGCTTTATCCCTTGCTTAATATTCATGAGCACCTTTGCAGCTAGCTCTGTTTGCTCATCAGAGCATGGTGATGGTAGCACACTTTGGATGGGTGTCACAATACCATCACCATGTTCTTGTTCCTCTGAAAAAGAAACTGAAAAACTATCTGGTGGTGAGAGCTCTGGCATAGGAACTTCACCGCCAACAATGAACTGCGACACCCGTCTCCAGCATTTGGTATCCCAGTGAATACATGTAGGACAAGAATTTGTAGGCGTGCATCAACTACAGGCAAGGCAACAAGCATGTAAATCCGAGGTCGACTTCCTCGCCTTGCATTTAGAGCAGTAAGCTTTCATAATAACAATCAAGTCGAAAGCACTCCTACAAACTCCACAATAAAATATATGATAAAGATACATGAATAATAGCAAACAAAATTAAACTAAAAAAAAATTCAAAAAAAGTTTGAAAAAATTATAAATTTAAAGTAATTTGTATATTTTTTATACTTACCAATGGCCCAGAGTAGCTGGTGAAAAACTCAAAAGTTATCACGGGCCAAACACAAATTTTGAACGCCTCAATCCCCAAAATTTGCTTGCAAAACCGAAAATTAAAAGTTCTATCTGGTCCTCCATACTTTTACTCTCCGTGCATGCACAGCCGTCAGAAAGTGACCGGAAATGGCGCCAACATCATTCTTTGTTGAAAAGAGTACTACATAATAATTCAGCGGGAGGTATGAGTGCCCACTCAAGGGAGGGCCATATCTGTCTGGGCCATTGGTAAGTATAAAAAATATACAAATTACTTTAAATTTATAATATTTTAATACCATAACCCAATGGCCTAGACTAGCTGAATAGTAAAAAGGCGGAGGGCCTAGGACTTCAGAATAAGTAAACCAACATAGTTCCAAGCCTGTAATCCAAGGTGGAAGGAAATTAAATTTGAAAGGAATTACATGTATGTCTCTCTATAAAGTAATAGAGAACACATATCATAAATAAGGAGCCAAATTTAAGTAATTCTGCATTCTTAGCATGAAGACTATGCTAATTTGGATGTAACGAGCTCCCAATTTTTAACGCTAGTCCGAACTAAACCCCTAAAATTAGGATGGCGTATTTGAGAATGAGAGGATATCCCCCACAAACATACGTCATATACAATAAAACACAAGCTGTATTCAGGATATAATTTACAGACAAATGGCTTCACTCATAGTTTCATACTTATCAAGCCAGAGGAGAGGTAAAAAATCCCCCCCACCCTACTTTTTGAAGGAATCTTCTTCAAAAAGAAAGAGGGGAGCGCTCTGGAATCAGTAAAAGCGGTACCAAACAACAATATAAATATTCGTCGAACAGGCACCCAGGTATTAATTATTATTTATAAATTGGTGCTTAATGCCACTTCAGACGCTAAGGCTATAGTGGCGATCCCGGTAAATAAAATCGCCCACTTGTAACGAATACCGGAGTTGGCATACGCAGAAAGGTCGAAAACCGGTGATATAATATATAACATACACAAGTCCAATAGACTCACAATGGACGATCTCTGGAGAGTAAACAAACTTCCGGGGTAACCCACAGGCGACCCCATTCAGGTGTACAATAAATTCTAGTAATAACACTCCCCGACGTGTACTATCCTATGTCTATATGTTTCTAGAAACATGGGAATATATGACAGTGTAAGACAAGTTGTATTCGATTGGATACTGAAATTAATAGAAACTTGGATCTAGAAATGGAACGAGCTATGATTAACAGACTCGAAACGGACCACGAAATAATTCATTGTTTCTAAGGTCCATAACATACAATAATGCGTCTGCCTAATAATGCATTTATTGTGCGCGTGAGCATTGAATCCCGCATGTAATCATCTGCATACCAGTTAACTGACTAGAGAGCCTCCCAGGTACCCAAAGGATAGCAATTTATTGATGATGAATCATATGCTCACATATGACATATAGTCGACAACCACAGGAAACCAACCAACTAAAAAGTGTATGTGCCCATGGGGTCGCCATAGAACACAACCAAGCCGCCAATCGGGAAGTCATGAAATGCATCATAGGAGGCTTACGGGAAGAAAACTACGACTTGCCCGGTAATCGCCCCTTAACACATTGGCAGTGGGATTCGAAATCATATCAAACCCCCCTCCCCTGCATCACTTGAATCGTTCTTGTGTTAGTCATTAAATAGTATAGGAACCGCAAGGCTCCCTCACGTCTGACCAACTCCATAATGAATATTCGCTTGTTGAGAGTTCACTCCGATGGCAACAGGCGACCCTTCCGAGAGGGCGAGTCTGCTCGTGCATTTAGACGACCCGGTATATGACGGACAGAAAGATGAACATGATGAATCATGATGTATAGGAGAATTCTCTCCGTTAATTCACATAATGGAATTAAATGAGTGCCACCTTGGTTCCTGATGTAAGCTACTACTGTTGAATTGCCCGACAAAATCTGAACATGGACGTTCGCTATAATGTGAATCCAATGTTGAAGAGCTAGCCATATTGACATCATCTCTTTGATGTTTATGTGTTTCTCTAGGAACTGAGGGTCTCAGAGACCCTGATACTTCAAGTCTGCGGGACCTTGGGTCACGCCCAACCTGTCTGACTCGCATCCATCATAATAGTGAAAGCCGGATCTGGCAGTTGCAGCGGAACTCCCCGAGTTAACCACTGAAGATCTGCCCAAATCTGAACCCTTTGTTTTACTAGGTCTGTTAAAACAATACTGGTTTCGAGCGAATGCGTCTTCACACTCCAGTTCTGAGTAAAGAATATCTGGAGGGGACGCGTGCATAAACGGCCCATAGGAATAAGATCCGCAGCCGCCCTGCACAACCCCATCAGTCGCATAAACTCCCTCGATGTTAATGCGTCTGAGTGTAGACAAAAGTGAGCATAACAACTGACTCCATTTCGCTCTGGGTAACGGCAGACGAACCAGATTGTTGCGAGCCTAAAAGCTCATCCCCAAGTGAGTGAGAGACTTGGACGGAGCTTGATCCGAATTTTTCTCGTTTACAATGAAACCGAGATTTCGGAGTAACAGAAGCAGACTCAGAACATCGAACTGAAGAATAATTCTGTTGCAGTATCTCTGCAGAATGTCATCCAAGTAAGCTGACGTTACCGCAGATGAATGACCTCAGAAGTGTAACATTACTGAGTTCATTATTAGAGTGAATGCCCAGGGAGCCAGGTTCAGACCAAAGCACATTGCCCTTGTATGGCTAACCGAAGGTACTTTCTGAATGCCAGATGTACCAGGACATGAAAGTACACATCCTTTAGATCTATGCTTGCCACATTCACTCGAATGCTCGCTCTTACCAACCGAAAGGTCTCCATATAGAATTTTGGAGCCACGATAAGCTTGTTTATCCAGCCCAAGTCTATTACCGGTCAGAACGAGCCGTCTGGCTTCGGTAAGAGGAACAGGTGACTGTAAAAACCCTGAGAATCTTAATTCTCGACGACCTCTATTGCTTCCTTTAATAAGAGAGCTTGTACCTCCGCTAGGAGAGACTCTCTTTTGAAAGGATCCAACGGAAGATTTGTCCAACGTGGACATCTTGTTAGTGGAGGTTCCACTCGGAATGACAGCTGTAGGCCGTCCAAGACTACACTTCTCACTCACTGATCTTCTGTGACTGCTTTCCAGTTTCTCACGAAGTTTGATACCCTTCCGCCAACTGGCAAGCAATAGAGGTCTTGATCACCTTATGACCTGCGAGGATTATGGGAGGAGAAACTACGGCCTCCCCACGAAGCACCTCGGCCCATCGGCCTAGGGGCGTCTGACCTATAGTCCCGATCAGACCTACGCCCCTTTCCCGAGTCGTTAGATTGATGACCTCCAGAGTAATTGTAAGAGGGTTTCTTGTACCCTCGTGAGGAGTTCCCATTCGACGTCTAGATCTGGAATGTCCTCCCTACTCGTCTGCTGAAGCAGGTTGTTGAGACGCCGACTTCAATAGCAGAGCACTTGATGCTTTCATAGTAGTCTGTTCATAGACTAACGAAAGCTTGTCATCAAAAATAGTATGTCCGGAGACCAGAGCGACCCAGAGAGAGCTTTTCACCTTGGCATCTATAAGTAATGACGACGCAAGGGCAGCATCACGTCTCATCAACTCCAACTTTGACGCTGTCAGGATGGGGTTGTGTGTGACATACATGACTGCCCTGGAAAGAACTCTAAGTGAGGAACAAACGTCCTCAAATTCCTTCCCATTAAGACCTTGTGCCATAGCTCTGGTAAGGTGATCTGCATAAGACATTGTGTCGAAAAGCACTCTACTTGATGAAATTGCCGTTTTAATTGTGTCTGGGCGAATAGTGAATGATGCTGGCAAGGATACATCTAGATCCCCGGCATGCTCATCCAAACGCAGAGGAGCTCTCAGAACATCTTCTCCAACCATTTTAAATGAACTTGGTCCAAGAAACGGTATGTTTATGGAAGATGTAGTTAAGAAACAACCTTTTTTCCTAGCACTCGAGAGGCGGATACAGGGCCTGCGACACCTGCCTAGACTGAACCGGAAAAGAAAGAACTTCTTTCTTTGTCCGTATATAAAGTCTGCGTCCAATGAAGCCAGTGGTTTCTCTCTTGTTGTCGCAGCATTCTGATTTGTCGGAACAAATTCAGGGTAATATTGACGGATGAAATCCATCGTCACCATGTGCTGTTCCAAAAGGGAAGGGGAATCCTCTTCCTTATCCTTATCCCTGAGAGAATCAGTTGCGAGTCTCAGTCCATTGCATCTGCGTGAACAGGCGACTGGACAGACCCAGCACCATCCGACAGTTCAGGTTCTGAGTCTGAGGGAGGCTGCACCTGCACTTGCGGCGATCAGCTGTGCAATCTGCAACAGCAAGTCCATCATCGAGGCCTGAGGAGCAGCGGTCTTCTGGATCTTAGCCGCTTGCTGCTCCTGGGATGGTGTGTCGGAGATGGATCTCTTCTCCAAACGTCCCGATGATCGAGGCCTTGTCTACCCTAGCTACCGGATGGTCCAACTTCACGGGCAAAGAGTAGTCCCTTCTTTGTGCAGCAGGCTGGATATCCGAAGTCGGGTACCTAGGATGCAGTCGTGTGTGCTTTAATAAAGTAGCGGAAGAAGCCATGACTGAAGCCGACCTCGGCAGCAGACTAGACGATATCAGTCCTACAAACTCCACAACAAAATATATAATTAAGGTACATGAATAATAGTAATCAAAATTAAATACAAAATATTTTTTGGAAAATTTTTTTTTTAAAAAAACGCCTAAGTTTCCAAAGGGAACATTAAGAGCCCAAAGGCATCACGATAGGGGCTAAGTGTGGACAAAATCCAAATTTTTTTAGCTACACTACCGGAATAATAATCCATGTATCCTACAGTAATTCTAACGTAATAGAATATAAAATACTACCCATATATGAGGACGTTGTCAATGTACCGGTAACAAGACATCAGGCACACAAAATGGCCCAAAGTCAGAAACCAATTTAAATGCTACCAGATGCAAAGCTAGATCTTCAAATGAAGAAAAAACGATACATCGGATAGAAGATGCAAGACTAAACGACCTAACACCCCTAGGGTGAGGACATAACCATGGGGAAAAACAGAATAATATTCTGTAATAAATGTTAAACTCCCAAGAAATTTAATAAAAAATTTCAATAAAAAATAGCCAAAAAGCTTAAGAGTTTAATAGGAAGGGTTCATGGAAGGATAGGGAAGGAATACTTAACAAACAGTGGAATAATCATTATCAAAAATAATGACATCAGGCATAAGTTACAGCTAAGTCTGGGCCATTGGTTATTAGTATAATGAAAGTGTCAATGACACTGTAGCTCAACTTGTCAAGACAAAGACATGTACATGTATAGTATGTAACACAGCAATGACAAACATCTAGGTAATGACCTGATAACAAAGGTACATATAAAGTATTGTAACGGTCTGTACATAAATACTGACCGTTGCCTGTAACAAATGTATAGGTAAAGTATTGTAAAGGTGGGTTACAGTCAGATGCTAAACTAGAAAAGAAATCTTAGTCACAGAGTGGGTCTGACTGAACCCCAAAATATTTGTTTTCATAGCACAGTGATAACAAAGGCACCCCAAAACACACTCGTTCCTGTCCCAAGGTGAAAACAAAGGTACCCAAGAAGCTTTGTGAAGATCAGTTCATAAATACAAGCTGTATAGAACTTGTGACAAAAAACTGATTGGACCTAATTTTGGTACAAAATGGCCACTGGCAGCCATCTTGAATTTTGGACCGTACCCAGAAACATTCATTCTCGTCCCAAGGTGATAACAAAGGTACCCAAGAAGTTTTGTGAAGATCGGTTCATAAATACAGCCTCTGCCCTGAGCCATATTGACATGTGTGCTTACATTATGTAAGTAGCACTGAATAAATCAAAGTTCATCTAATTTGCATAATTTCTGCATGAAAAAAAACCCCTTACAATATGTGATGTATTCCATGTTACTAAACATTCATACAAAAATTTATTCAAATCAGAACTTTCATACAGAAGTTCTGTACAAAAGACTGATTGCACTAATTTTGGTACAAAATGGCTGCTGGTGGCTATCTTCAATTTCGGACCACACCCAAAAACACTCGCTCTCATCCCACGGTGATAACAAAGGTACCCAAGAAGTTTCGTAAAGATTGTTTCATAAATATGGCCTCTAATCTGAGCTGTATAGAAGTTGTGTACAAAAAACTGATTAGACCTAATTTCGGTACAAAATGGCCACTGGCAGCCATCTTGAATTTTAGACCGCACCCAGAAACACTTGTTCTCATCCCAAGGTGATAACAAAGGTACCCAAGACATTTCGTGAAGATCAGTTCATAAATACAGACTCTAGTCTGAGCCGTATTGACATGTGTACTTACTGTGTGTAAGTCGCACTGAAAAAATCAAAGTTCATCTAATTTGCATAATTTCTGCACGAGAAAAAAACCTGTATTATATGTGATGTATCCCATGGTAATAAACATTCACACAAAAAATTATTCAAATCAGCGCTTTCATATGGAAGTTCTGTGCAAAAATCTGATTGTACCTAATTTTGTACAAAATGGCTGCCATCGGCCATCTTGAATTTCGGACCGGACCCCAAAACACTCGTTCTCGTCCCACGGTGATACCAAAGGTACCCAAGAAGTTTCGTAAAGATCGGTTCATAAATACGGCCTCTAGCCCGAGCCGTATTGGCATTTACACTTACAGTGCTGAAAGTAACACCAAAAAACATCAAAATTAGTCTAATTTGCACAATTTACGCACAAGAAAAAAACCTGTATTATATGTGATGTATCCCATGGTACTAAACATTCATACAAAAAATTATTCAAATCAGTGCTTTCATATGGAAGTTCTGTACAAAAAACAGATTTCTGCATCGTCTGTACAAAATGGCGGCTGGCAGCCATCTTGAATTTCGGACCGCACCCAAAAACACTCGTTCTCGTCCCACGGTCATAACAAAGGTACCCAAGAAGTTTCGTAAAGATCGGTTCATAAATACGGCCTCTAGCCCGAGCCGTATCCAATTGTTGACGTACGGACAGACGGACGACGGGCCATGACAAAAGCTCAAATTTGGCTTCGCCAAAGATGAGCTAAAAATATGATAAATTTAAAGTAATTTGTATATTTTTTATACTTACCAATGGCCCAGACTTTACTAGTGCAAACTCAATATTATCAAGGGCCAAACACAAATTTTGAACCCCTCAATCCCCAAAATTTGCATACAATACCGAAAATTAAAAGTCCTATCTGGCCCTCCATACTTTTACTACCTGCACATGTGCAGTACTCAGGAAGAGACTGGAATTGGCGCCAACATTATTCTTTGTAGACAAGCCTACTAAAATAATAACTCAGTGGGGAGGTATGAGTGCCCACTCATTGGAAGGCCATTGGTAAGTATAAAAAATATACAAATTACTTTAAATCTATCATATTTTTATACTACAAACAATGGCCCAGACTTAGCTGAATCGTAAAAAGGCTGAGTGCCTAGGACTTGAGAATTAGCAGACCAAATACAGCTCCTAAGCCTGCATTTCAAGGTGAAAAGGAGATTAAATTTTTAAAGGAGTTCCATGTATGTCTCTCTTTGCAATAATAGAGAAGACATATCATGAATAAGGAGCCATATCCAAGTAATTCTGTATTCATGAATGATTATGCTAATTGGGTGTAACGAGCCCCCAATTTTAAGGCTAGTCTGGACTAAGCCACTTAAACTAGAGAGTGAGAGACTAACACCCACAGACACAAGCCATATATAAATAATAAACAAGCTTTATCTAAGATCAGTAAAAATCTACAGACAAAACAGCTTCACTCATAGTTACACACTTATCAATCCAGAAGAGATGAAGAAAAATCATCCCCCCACCCTTTTTTTTGAAGGAATATTCTTCAAAACAAAGAGGGAAGTGCTCTCGAAACAGTGAAAAGCGGCACCAAATAGTCTATATATATTCGCCCAACAGGCACCCAGTTATTAATTATTGGTGCTCAACGCCACTTCAGTAGCCAAGGCTATCATGGCGATCCCAGTTATTAACAGCACAAGCTTCTTATGTATGCCAGAGTCGGAATACATAGATAGGTTGAAAACCAGTGATATAACGTGTACAGCCATACACTTGTCCAATTGAATCCCATTGGAAAGTATATATTAGAGCAAACATGCTTCTGAGGCAACCAACAGGCAACCCTGTTCAAGTGTACAATGATTCCCAATTATGAAACTCCAAATGAACCGTGCGAATATACAAGAATATTAATTCTCCTGTGTACCATCTGGTAGAAACCTGGATTTAGAACATAGAACGAGCTAAGATTAACACACACATCATGGACCGTCCCCCAAATAATTCAGTGTTCCCTAGGTCTGTAACAACCAATGACTGTTCGGAGAAAGAATATACTACTCCGAATAATGATGCCAAAAATTGCGAACGTATGCATAGATGGCCTATTGGAAGTGCCATAACTGATCCAAATAGCTCCAAAATTCTCATGAGCTCTATAAAGCAGAGCAAGAATTTTTAGAATCTGTTCAATAATGCATCTGCCTAATAAATATACATATTATGCATGTGAGCAACAAAATCCCACATGTACTCATCTGAATACAGTCTGTATCCATGGTATGACTGAGTGATACAAGTGTAACCAGGAAACTGAATAAATAATATGATGTTAATGCAGTTAACAGTTATAACTCATATGTCGTAAGAAAAGGCCAGACCGCACTGAGCGAAACTTTTCAGTGGACTAATTGCCACATTGGAGAATGTCGCCCAGATAACCGACATGTCAGCCACATAGGTACACGAAGGCTAGCAATTTATTGATAAGGAATCATATGCTCGAATTTAACTTATAAATGAACAACCACAGGAAACAAACCAACTAAATAGTGGATGTGCCCATGAGGTCGCTGTTAGAACACGACCCAGCCACCAATCAGTGAGCCATGAAAGGCATGCATATACCTGAATGCACACAAGGCTTACAGGAAGAAAACCAGGTCCTGCTCTGTAATCGCCTCTTAACACATAGGCGGGGGGGTCAATGAATAATTCCTATAGACACCCCCCCCCCCCCACCTTCCCACACCCGCATTACTTGAATCGCTAGATAAGTAAGGCCGGCACAGTAGAATTAAAGCTATACTGCTGCTGCTGCTATTCTCAATAAGAGTAATACAGCTAAAAAGTTTCTAGTCAAATCAATCATAACAATAATCTGGCGCGACTCGTAATGCTTTTGTGTTAGTTATCAAATAGTATAGGACTCCATAATTCCAGTAAGGATAGAGAGGGACGTGATGAACAAATAATACACCATATAGACATAATATCCAATCCCTAGAGTGGAAATATAATCCACAACAGTAGATTGGATAGAAATGAAAAGGGAGATGAAAACAATGTTCCGACACCTGATCATAGAAACCTAGATCACCTCCTTATGTTCGATCTGATATCAGGAAATATATTCTGGAGAAGTTTAGTATTGGCGTTTGAAGGAATGCTAATTAATCACACTAGGTTAATATGGCGCCATCAATAGGGCTTATCGCCTCAGATAGCTAATACCAAACCATACTGGTAGGAAGAGAATAACCTCCTCTAACATAATGGTATCATGTCCGATAGGACAATGAACTCAGCCTAGCTGAAGCAGCTAAATGTATACCTATTCATGAAGACAATAAAAAGGCTGATAACTGCGGCCTTAGAAGCTCATTAAGGAGACTTATAATACCAGCCATAGCTTATAAGTCTTCATCTCCGTGAAGACAGATATTTCGGTGTAAGTTACAACCTTGAAAGCTCACTGAACCGAGACTTACAACTATCGATGCTAGGCTTGCCGCGATTGTGAAATTCCATAGTCGATAAATCAGAGCCCAAAATCGATGATTAGTCGACTTTTTTGACCATGTTTTTTTAACAAAGGGTCGACTAAAACGAGATGGCTGAATGGTCCTAAAGGTAGGTATAACCGGGTGTGTGGCCATGTACATTTCAAATTACATGGTGACATAGTCAACGATCCATCATTCCCACATTATAAGGCTTGGTGAACGTCGGAATGAACGTTTACTCTGTTAAGTTGGTCAATCGTCTGCCATACCGTTAAACAGTAATACACCCTGATGCCCGAAATTCAGATGAAACATAACAGTGAGCTGCCAGAAGGAACTAGGCCTGATCCGAGGGAGAGGGATTTTACGGATTTTACAACTTACAAGGCCTATTCTGCTGGACCCTTTAAGGGCACAAAGGATGTAAAAAGTCACACACCCCCCCCCCCCCCCACCCTTCTGCACACACACTCACAATAATTTATCAATGGTGGGAAATGTGATTTTCGGATTTCCAACACGAAAGAGTGACCCAAGGGAGCTAGCTCTAGGTTTGTGATGCAAAATACTGAAATTTCATCAAATGCAGCGAGTTTCATTTCATGTTGTTCAAAATAAAAGATTTATGAGCAAAGAATGGTTATTGGAAATGATGTTTAAAATACGGACATGTTGTTGACATGATGAGAGCAGTAATACTGGAAAATAACTTTCATATTTTCAAAAAAAAAATCATTAAAGTGGGAGGTAATTACCGCAAACATTTCCGAATCGGACTTAGAAAAATGACGATTTATTTGAGGGGGGAGGCCGCCCTCCTTTACCTCCATATGGTCTACCACTGTCATTTATACATCCACAAAAGTTCCCATCATGTATATACAGCGTGATCACATTCTGGCAAGGCAGTGGTGTCGTTATACATGCGGGGGTAAAACTAGTCAAAAAAGTCGACTTTCAAATTTAAAGTCAATCAATCGGCACGACCGACGATTAGTCAACTTTTTGCATAATCACGGCAAGCCTAATCGTCGCACAAGGTAGGAAATGAGGAGTCACTATTTTAACAGCCCTAATTCCCAAAGAGACAGTAGTCTCAAGAGATAATTATTTCAGTTATGACATTGCATAATTACTGAAAATCACTGCTCATGATTCTAGCTAGGCTACTATTGTGTAAACAATAAGACTCAAGTCTACGACACCTAGGAAAACAAACTCAAAAAGCACTCTTTCCTTTAGCAGATTTATTCCCAAAAGACAGCGGTCAGAGCCTAGCTAACGTAGCTTAGAAGTCTTCATCTCCGTTAAGACAGATATCTCAGTGTAACATGCGACCTTGAAAGCTCACTAAACGGAGACTTAACAACCAATGTCGTGCAAGGTAGGGAATGACAAGCCGCTATTCTAACAGCCGTAATTCCCCAAAAGACAGCATTCTCAAGGTAGCTACGCAATTATGAGTCTTCATCTGCATGAAGACATATCTGTGTCACCTGCGGCCTTTGAAAGGTCACTAAATGGAGACTTACAACACCAGCCGCAAATGTACAAGAAAAGACCGCTGTAACAGTACATAAGACAGTACATAAGGCTACTATGGCATCCACAATGGCATTAAATGTCAATGTCAATGTTAAAAGGAATACAACACCGAGAAGGAAAAGACATACTTATTCCCTCTAACGGGTCTATTCCCAACAAGACAGGTGTCTCAGACTATCTGTGCACTATGTAACCTCAATTTGTAAGGAATAGGGAATTGCATTTCTTATACTATTGCTGAGGCAAGAAAATTGTTGTTAATCGGGACCAAAGCCCTCGAAACCTGAGCCAAAAGATCCAGGGAGGAAAGATCTTCGTCTTTCCATCGCCCGGTATGATAAGCTGTTTTTTGCCTAACAAATGCAGACTTATATTTAGATGGAACAAGATTCTAAGAGCTTATGACTAAAATTTCATAGTCTTAAGGTGCTCTTGTGTGAGGGATGGAGACTCAAACTCCGAAGCCCTCTCACCATCCAAATGTTCCATCTGAAAATATGGTTAACTCCATCCGACTGAACGGATGACTGGACCAACACAGCACCGTCCGAGAGTTTACCATCAGAGCCTGTTAACGGTAGCACCAGCAACTACTGGTATGCTGCGATATGCAAAGCAATCTGCAGCAGCCGGTCCGTGAATGATAATCCACTTGTTACCATAAGCTAATCATGGGACGGAGATCTGGCCCCAGATCCTCAACACATGTCCCATATAAAAATGTCTTGAACAAGTAGCTATCAACACGAACATGTAAAGTCAGACAGCTAGTCTATGGTCAACGTGCTTCATCAATTATTTATTTATTATTTATTTATTGGTGTTTAAGGTCACATATTTCTGCACAATGGCTAATCATGACCATGACAGTTTTATGGGTGGAGGAAGCCGGAGTACCCGGAGAGAACCACCGAGCAATGGCGAGCAACTGTCAGCTCTCCAACATACCAACTCCACACAAGCAGAGTTAGCATTGGTTGAAGACAGGTGCACCATCGATGTGCAGTACGCCTTAGTACACAACGCCACCGTGCCCCCATTCCGATGCGTGTTCCGCCTCAATATGGTTTCTCACAATGGACACAGTCGACACCAACTGTTAACAGGACGGAGAAAGTTCTCCAATCGGTGATCTGACCCCAGATCTAGCCGAGCATCCCATAGAGAAACTTCTGACTTCTACATGCACAAGTGACCAGACCGACCCAGCAGCGTCTGCCGGCTCACTACCGTAGTCTGCTGACAGGTGCCTCTTGCTGGGCTTTTAAGCTGCAATAAGCTGCGCAAATTGTGACAGCAAGTCGTTACAGAGGTTTGTGGAGCAGCGGCTTATATTCTCCAGTGCATGTTGCTCCCGGGACGGAGATCTGTCCACCGCTTTCGTCGTCGAATGTTCCGATGAATCAAGCCTCAAATCACTAGCTACTGGATGGACTTTGAGGGCAAAGACTGGAGTGTCTTCACTCGGCTGCATGACCATCTGGAGTCAGGTAGCTAGCGTGCGGTCGCATGTGCTTCGCCAAAAGCGGAGGAAGAATTCTAACTGCAGCCAGCCCCGGTTGCAGTACAGAAGGAGCATCTCGAGCAGCCAGGGAGGGCGTTAGCTCCGACTCAGTGCAAGTTTCTCAAAGCAATAGTCAACCCCAACTATTACTGGGTTAGAGAAGGCTCTCCTGTCTAGAGGTCACCCCAAATAAGCATACCAGGTTTCAAAGCAATCCGATCATAAATGTGCCCTGTAGGGTGTGCCAAAGGGAAATATTGAGGTCTGACTAAACTAAGTTCTAAGAACGTTGGCCGTGGCAACATTTTTTTACAAAAATGGAAGAAAATCGATAACTCCCATCTAGAGGTCACCCCAAAGAAGCATACCAAGTTTCAAAGTGATCTGATCACAAATGCGACCTGTGTGGTGTGCCAAAGGAAATTGTGGACGTACATACGTGTGGACGTACAGACGTATGCATGTACATAAGGATGGGCAGACAGAAGGAAATACGCCGATGGACGAGAAGTGATGGCAATAGCTCAGCTTAACGTTGTCAAGTTCAGCTAAAAATAATTTGAGGTGTCGACTGTACTAGAATTGAGGTGTGGGTTAATGTGGCCCTCACAGTTCATGTATGTCAACCACGTTACCAAGTTACAGTGAAATTATTCCAAAACAAGTCATCCTATCAAGTTACAATGAAATCCCTTCATAAATACGGCCTGTAGACTGTGCTAAAGGTTTTCAGGCTTCAGGCCTGTGTAGCCATCATGGATGACCCATCGCAACCAAAAGGGGACATCCTCTTCTAGACATTATCCTGTCATCCTACAAAGTTACAATGAAATTCCTTCATAAATATGACCTGCAGTCTGTGCTAAAGGTTTTCGGGTTTTGGGCTTGGGCAGCTGTCACTGTTGAACAATCACAAACAAAAGGCATTATATGGAGTCATCCTACCAAGTTACAATGAAATCCCCTCTTAAATACGACCTGTAGACTCTGCTAAAGGTTTTCGGGATTCGGGCCCCTGTAGCCATTACAGTTGACCGATCACAACCAAAAGGGGACGTTCTCATCTAAACATTATATGGCGTCATCCTATTAAGTTACAATGAAATCCCTCCATAAATACGACAGGTAGACTGTGCAAAAGGTTTTGGGCTCAGACTGCCGTCACGGTTGACAGATCACGACCAAATATTGAAGTTCTCATCTAGATATCATACAGAGTCATCCTACCAAGTTACAATGAAATCCCTCCATATTAAATACAACCTGTAGACTGTGCTAAAAGTTTTTGCATTTCAGGCTTGGGCAGCCATCACAGTTGACAGATCATGACCAAAAGGGGACGTTCTCATCTAGACATTATACAAAGTCATCCTACCAAGTTACCAAGTTACAATGAAATCCCTTCATAAATACGACCTGTAGACTGTGCTAAAGGTTTTGGAGTTTTAGGCTCGGGCAGCCATCACGGTTGACTGATCACAACCAAAAGGGGACGTTCTCATCTAGACATGACCTCAAACCTGCATATGAAATTACATGACAATCAAACAAGAACTATAGGGTGTAGCCTGTGTTAAAGGAAAATGTGAAAAGACTGACAGACTCACAGACTTCCGCACGTGTGAAGGCAATAACTTACCTTGACTTTGTCAAGTTAAGCTAAAAATAGAATAGATTCTCAATGCAGGGTTTTGTAAGAATTAAAACCGATTCTCGTGAATCAGGACAGATTTTAAGGCCCGAAATCCAGTTGGTAAACATTGCAGAATAGCTGCACAAATATTTCTGAGAACCTTACCTGTAATGTGCCAACATCAAAAAGGGAGACAACACCAGGATACTTTGTCATTTCCTCATCAAGAGTTTGTGTTAATACATGGAACAGTTCATGTGCATCCTGAAAAACAGAGATGTGATAGATCATAAATCCTACATACACTAAGGAGACAGCAAATTACTTAACCCTTTAGCCATTGTAATAGCCAAAACCGGCAGCGCTATTCACAAAAATCACCACTTAGTTTTCATTATTTTTTTCATTTTTTGCCTCAAAAACATAGCTTATGGCCACTCATTGGAATGAGCTCAATGAGCTCATTCCAATGAGTGGCAATAAGCTATGTTTTGGACGCCAAAAATTAAAAAAAGTTAAAAAATTTATAGTAATTTATATATTTTTTATACTTACCAATGACCCAGACTTAGCTGGTGCTAACTCTAAAAAATCCAGGGCCAAACACAAATTTTGCCCCCCAATCCCCAAAATTTGCATCTAAAACCAAAAGAAATCATGTCCTATAGGACCTCCATACTTTGCCCTTACTGCGCATGCGCAGTGTCAAGGACGTTCCGAAATTGGCGCCAATTATCATTCTTACTGGCAGTGCCTGGTCAGCGCTATGTACTCAGCGGGGAGGTAAGAGTTCCCAACTCCTGGGAGGGCCATCCCCGTCTGGGTCATTGGTAAGTATAAAAAATATATAAATTACTATAAATTTTTTAACATTTTTATACTGTACCAATGACCCAGACTTAGCTGAATAGTAAAAAGGCTGGAGGGCCTAGGACATAGAGGAAAATCCAATAAGCTCAACTATATAATATAGAGGCAACCCCTCAAGGAGAAAAGGAGTATTAGGCTTTACATGTATCTTTCTTATTTTATGTTAAATTAGAAAGATACAATACCCTTCATAATTGAGCACAATAACATTCATGTTCTCTATTAACATCCAGTATAACCCTTTATACTAATTATTTTTAAAGTAAGCCAATAAATAAAGTTAGTCCAGAGAATTGAGACTCTTTATATTCTTTAAAAGTGTCCGAGGATTGTATATTAACGCCCGTTTGACACTTGACATATACAAATGCTTCACACCGAGCTACACTTTAAAAATATGACATGAATGAATTTTAACATTAATATTACACTTTAAAACCATCCCGGAAACGACTCAGAAATACTGACTTCGTAGGAGGCATTCCCTTGCTTTTCACTATAAAGCAGGTGACCTAAGGGAACACCCTCCCCCCCCCCCCTTCCCCTTGCCCTAGGTCAAATAGCCCAGAGCGAAGAGGGCAGCCGGACGGAGTCACTGCCGGAACAGAAAGCCTGCATAACTATAGTTGCAACTGTTTAGTGGACGACATTCTGAGCAACAGATAACGGACCTAAACAATGCAGGTCTCCAGAAATGGACTCAATATTTCTGAGATAAAAATTTGTGAATGTGGATGGCTGAGACCAATAAGCAGCCTTCATTAAATCTGTAATAGCAATACTATTAGCGTAAGCCAAAGAAGTAGCAAGAGCTCTTACTTCATGAGCCAAAATCTTAAGCACAGACTGCTGAGAAGAAGATAAATTCTCATAAGCAGTACGGATAGTTAATTGAATCCATCTAGCAATAGAATGGACTGAAATGTCCTTCCTATTAGGCATCAGAGACAGAAATAAACGTTTTCGTCCCTTTCTGATAAACTGAGATCTCTGTTTATAGATACGTAACGCTCTAACAGGACAGAGTAAAGGCCTACGCCCATCTGAAGACGGAAGAGCCTTAATAACAATAGGTTCCAGATATTTATTACGAGCCTGATTCTTAGCTAAAAAACCCACATTAGTAGTGAAGGTGATAGTGTTCCCGACACTACAATAGTGAGAATCATCCACCGACAGTGCATGAAGCTCACTGACTCTTCTAGCAGAAGAGAAAGCTAAGAGAAAAGCTGTCTTATAAGATAAGAATTTAAAATCTACTGTCCCAAGAGGTTCAAATGGCTTTTCCTTCAGTTTAAGAAGAACCCAAGCTAAATTCCATTTAGGAATTAACCTAAGAGTTCTGGGTCTATTTATCGAGAAGTTTCTTACCAACTTAGATAAAGAGACATTAGATCCAATTTGTAAACTATCATGATGTGCATAGGTATCAGATAACATAGACCTATAACCCTTAATAGTAACAGGCTGCAGTTTGATTTCGTCAAACAAGTATACTAGAAAGTTTGCAATGTCTGGTACAGAGGGATCAAAAATATCCACAGAATGATCCCTACACCAACGACGAAAAACCTTCCACTTAGCCGCATAGTTTAGCGAAGAGGAGGTCCTCCTACAGTTAGAAATTGCGTCCACTGCTCGTCCTGTAAAGTAAAGTGCTTGCCATGCAAGAAGGACCGCACAACGGAAAAACGTGAAGGTTGAGACCTTGCAGGTTGTGATGGAGTTGACGCGATTTCCCCTGCGAAAGAAGATCCTCCCGTGGAGGAAGCTTTCGCGGTAGGTCCCACAACAGACACCTGAGTAGATTTATCCACGGTCTCTGTGGAGACAGAGATGCTACCAACAGAATCTTGCAATGAGATTGTTTTATCTTTAGCAATACTTGCTGAATTAACGGCGCTGGAGGATACGCATATCCTATCATTCCGTCCCAAGGGATCGACAGAGCGTCTACTGCAAATGCTCCTGGATCCGGACACGGAGACACATACGTCTGCAACTGATTGTTGAGATGTGTCGCAAATAAGTCTATCATTGGCCGTTCCCATTGGTAGCAAATCTGATTGAATACTTGTTTGTTGAGAGTCCACTCCGACGGCAACAAGCGACCCTTTCGTGAAAGGGAGTCTGCTAGTACATTCAGACGACCCGGTATATGACGGACCGAAAGAAGAACCTGATGTTCTAGAGCAAACAGAAGGATTCTTTCCGTTAGATTGAACAACGGAACTGAATGAGTGCCTCCCTGATTCCGTATATACGCCACTACTGTCGTATTGTCGGACAGGATTTGGACATGAGCATTGTGAATAATGTCCATCCAATGACGTAACGCAAGCCAAATTGACATCATTTCCTTGATGTTTATGTGCTTGCCCAGGAATTGCAGATCCCAAAGACCCTGGCATCTCGAATCCGTTGGGATCAATGATGCACCCCAACCTGTTTGACTGGCATCCGTCATAATGGTAAAACTCGGATCCGGCAACTGCAGCGGAACTCCCTGAGTTAACCACTGAATGTTTGCCCAAGTCTGAATCTCTCGTTTCACTTGATCTGACAAGAGAACGTCTATGTCGAGCGAATGAATTTTCACACTCCAATTCTGAGTCAAGAAAATTTGGAGAGGACGCGTGCGTAACCGCCCCATCGGAATGAGATCCGCAGCGGCTCCGCACAGACCTATCAGTCTCATAAATTCTCTCGCTGTGACTTTGTCTGCGTGCAGACAATAGCGAGCGTAACAACTGACTAATTTCGCTCTGGTTAACGGCAGACGAACGAGATTGTTGTGCGTCTCGAAGCTCATTCCCAGATGTGTGAATGACTTGGACGGCACCAGATCCGACTTCTCCTCGTTTATTATAAAACCGAGACCTCGGAGCAATAGAAGTAGATTCTGCACATCGTTCTGAAGCGTTAACTCATTGCCGTACCTCTGAAGAATGTCGTCCAGGTAGGCCGACGTTACCGCAGACGAATGAGCTCGGAAATACATCATTACCGAGTTCATTACCCGAGTGAAAGCCCAGGGTGCTAGATTCAATCCGAAGCACATCGCCCGGAATTGATACACCACTCCTAGGACTGCGAAGCGTAGATACTTTCTGAATGTCGGATGTACCATGACGTGAAAGTACGCATCTTTGAGATCTATGCTCGTTGCATAATCGTTCACCCGAATACTCGCTCTGACCGACCGAATCGTCTCCATATAAAACTTCGGAGCGACGATCAGCTTGTTTATCCAGCTCAAATCTATGACTGGACGGAACGAGCCGTCTGGTTTCGGAACTAGAAACAGATGGCTGTAGAATCCCGGAGTCTCCTGGTTTTCTACGACCTCTACCGCGTTCTTCATTAAAAGAGACTGCACCTCTGATAATAGAGCGTCTCTTTTCTGCGGATTTGACGGAAGTTGAGTCCATTTTGGACTTCGAGTTAATGGAGGCTTTTGTTTGAAGGATATCTTTAGACCTTCCGAAATCACCCCTCTCACCCAAGGGTCGTCCGTAATCGACGCCCACTCTTGTGAAAAACTCGACAACCTTCCGCCAACCGGTACGCGATAGAGGTTGAAGCCATCACCTCCCGGACCTGCGAGGCCTGCGGTAGGAGAAACCACGTCCTCCACGACCCGCACCTCGTCCCGTCGACCTCGATGTGTGTCTGACCGGTTGTCCCGGCCCGAAGGACGTCCCGAACGTGAGTCGCTACCTTGACGGTCTCTTGAATAAGACCAAGAGGATGCACCGGAACCTCTATAGGAACCTCTCTTGGGCGCATTAGACCCAGAAGTGCCTGTCTTACTCTTATCTGCCGTGTCCGACTTCTTAGAAGCAGATTTGAACAGCAGAGAATCCGAAGCTTTCTTTGTAATTTTATCGTAAATTGCAGAAAGCTTGCAGTCAAAGAGAAGTTCTCCGGAGACCGAAGCGACTCTGAGAGAGTTCTTCACCTTAGTATCCACGAGTGTGGATGTAGCTAGGGCTGCGTCACGTCTAACCACCTCCAGGTTTGCCACTGAAAGGGCGGAGTTACACATGGAATAAGCTACTGCCCTTGAAAGAAGTCTTAAAGAGGATTGTATATCCTGAAATTCTTTCCCTTGAAGGCGCAGTGATAATGCCTTAGTAAGGTGATCTGCGTAAGATAAGGCATCTAAACTGGCTCTGTTAGACGAAATAGTTGTTTCCAACACCGCGATTGGAATAGACGCCGACGACGGTAATGATAGTTCTTAGTCTTCCGCCTCATCGTCCATACGCAGAGGAACTCTCGGGATACCCTGTCCTGCCGTGTCGAATTTATTCCTTGCATTAATGAAAGGCAGGTTGAGAGTATTGGCGGACAAGAAACCTGCTTTCCCCGTTTTGGAAGCAAGTTTGAATATAGCGTCGTTCAATAATTCAAATGTTCTTGCAACATTATTGGACTGAGACGGAAACTCGGGAGCGATGTCCCTGAACCGCTCAAAGAAATCAGAGTCCAATGACGCTATAATTCTCTTGTCCGGAACCGCAGCAGTCTGGCCCGACGGAACAACTTGAGGGAGAAAGTGCCGGATGAAGTCCACGGCAGCTTTATGTTGTTCCGAAAGGGATAGCTCCAAGTCATCCGTATCCCTTTCACCATCCGGTCGGACCTCATGATGCTCCCGGTCGTCCGCCCCCGATGCTTCGGCGGAGCGTACCGACCCAGCGCTGTCGGATAATTCCCGATCCAACACCATTTCTGTCGGCTGCTGGGATGCTGCGATAAGTTGTGCTATCTGCACAAGTACGTCCAACATCGAGGCCTGCGGAGGCGCAGTCTTTCGCTGCTTCGCCGAGGGCAGCTCCGCATCTGATGACTCCCGCATACTCTTCCTATGCAAACGTCCGGAGACGATCGGCCTCGTGTCCCTGGCTACCGGATGGTGTGACCTGGTCGCCAAAGAATCCCTGATCGGCGAAGCTGGTAAAATATCGGCGGTCACGTAGCCAAGGTGCGGTCGTGTGCGCTGACGAGAGGAAGAAGCCTGAGCAGTCTCCGCGGACTGCCTATACAACGGAGCGTCCCGAGCGACGGACGTGTGCTCCGCTTGCGACACATTTTGTACCACAACATCTGGTCCCAGATGTTGTTGTACGAGAGAGGGGCCTCTCTCGCTCGCGGCCCGGCTGGACCTGGACGAGCTAGGAACCGGACTCAAAGGCTTCCTCCGATCTCGCCTACTATCCGCCGTCACTGGGTGTGCACGTTGAATGTTTATAGTGCTCGCATCACCCAACATTTCCTCCTGGACCGCATCGGACGAACCCGGCTGCCGAACCATTCGGTGAATGGACGCTACACCGGGCGAGCTAGCGGACGACATTTGTTTAATCTCCATGAGCACTTTTGCCGCTAGCTCTGTATTCATTTGTGACGACGGAAGCACACTTGCAGAAGATAACATGGAAACATCACCCTGTTCTTGTTCCTCTGAAATAGAAACTGATAGAGTAGAGTGACCCTGCAGAGAAAGAGCCGGCATAGCCCTTTCTCCACTAACAACATATCGTGACACACGTTTCCAATGTTTGTCATCCCAAAATTGACATATAGAACAGGGATTAGTGCGAGAACACTGACTACAATTAATGCAATGATCATGAAAGTCAGAGGAAGATTTCTTCCTATTACAATTTGAACAATATCCTTTCATTGTGAAAAGTCAACAACAAGTCCTAGTTACTCGCACGAACCCCTGACACAAAGATACATAATAACATGATCCATTAATAATGAAAAAACAATTGAAAATCAAAATAATTTTTGAAAAATATTTTTTCAGAGAAGCCCAAGTTTCTGAAAAGTAACGTTGAGCCCCAATGGATCCGATGGCGAAGTGTGGTCAAAAATTTTAAATTTATATTAAATAATTAATGCAACACTTACGGATAATAAAAATGTATCTTATAGTGAGATAAACTACTCCAAAGGCAAACAGCCCCCCTCAAAAGAGACTGTTGCCAATGTAAACAAACAGTGTAAAAACACCAGAAAACATGTCTCCAGGCACTGACAAAACTGGCCCGAAATCAGTCATCAAAATTACACTCTATCTGATGCAAGACAGAGACTCCCAGGGGAGAATCTGCAGAACATCAGATGGAAGATGCAGAACACAACGTTTATACACCCATGGGTGAAAACGTAACTATGGGGAAAATAACAGAAAACATTCTGTAACCAAGCAACTCTCCCAAGAGAATTTAGAAATGATCTTTCTCAAAAATATGCCAAAAGCATGGGAGAATTGCAAGGGGGGACTTACAAGAGCAGGGGAGAGGAAACACTGAATAAGCAGTGCAACTTTTTAGCAAGAATGACAACAAGAGGCCCATGCCTCGAAAATAGGCAACTTAACATAATTTCATAAAAAATTTTAAGTACAGCCCTGATTATTTTTTGTCACTCCTTTTTCCTCTCCTCCTTCTATATCCTCCTTAGAATCACCATTTCTCCAATAATTACGCGTCTGGCATCCTTTAAACTGAGATTTACAAGCACAAAGATCAGTGAGATGTTGACTGATGAAGGGCCAAACAGAGAATGATAATTGGCGCCAATTTCGGAACGTCCTTGACACTGCGCATGCGCAGTAAGGGCAAAGTATGGAGGTTCTATGGGACATGATTTCTTTTGGTTTTAGATGCAAATTTTGGGGATTGGGGGGCAAAATTTGTGTTTGGCCCTGGATTTTTTAGAGTTAGCACCAGCTAAGTCTGGGTCATTGGTACAGTATAAAAATATAAGTTATTCAAGAATTCTGCTTCTCTTTCGTACTAGGTAAAGGGTTAAGCAGGACTTAAAATTCATGTGAGAATCTGAATCGATTCTTGCAAATGGTTCTTGCAAGAAAACAATGAGAATCAACTTTGCTTCTCACAAAATGTTCCATTTGATTTGTCATAGATTCTGAAAGTGTTCTTAAAGACTAAAAGAATTCTACTTATTTTTACTCTCTCATAACGAGGCAACACTTTGACTGAGCAGTGGTGTCAAGTGAAGTCTTGGATGCCTATAAAGGCAGCGAAGACTTCACTAGAAACCACTGCTAAGGTACTGTAACTTTCAGCAGCAAGACCATGATAAACCTGCATGTTAGAACTCACTCAAATTGGGACTAGGCCCTTAAGGATTAAATTGGAGAAAATGTATAAATAAGGCCTCAAAAAGTTAAAAATCTGTTCCTCAGGCCCTCCCGCATGGTCCTCTTGACTGCCGCATGCTCTCTTTTTATAACCAATGTAAACTGAAGAAAATGAAAGTGCCAATGACACTGTAGCTCAACTTGACAAACTTGAACTTGGTAAGTTACAAATGAAATGGCAAAATTAAAGAGCACTGGTACCCATGTTATTTGATGAAATTTCAACATGACAGCACTGTGTGTGAACGACGCCAGAGTAATCCATTTTTAAATGTAAACTGTATGATTGGCTAAAGGAAGAATGTTGATACACAAATGCAATATGTTCAGAGGTTATTGTAAATGGCAATTTTTTTCACAGAAATGAATGCTAATCGACAGCTCTTATCTAAAGGTCTTGCCTCATGAGCACACCAAGTTCAAAAACAATCCTATGATAAATGTGGCCTGTTGGCCATGTCAAAGAATGTTGATGCACAAATGCCAAAGGAAGATGCTAATGCACAAATGCACTCAGTAGAAGGTCATTACTTGTGGCAATGTTTTGTTTTATGGAAATTCATAAATATACCCTGCAGAGACAATAATTTTTTATGGAAATGAAAAAAAAATAGCTCACATCTAGAGGTCACCCCGAACACACATACCAAGTTTCAAAGTGATCCGATCATAAATGTGCCCTGAAGGGTGTGTTAAAGGGAAATATTGATGTCTGACTAAACTAAGGTCAAAGGTCAGCGGCAACATTTTTTGACAGAAATGGAAGAAAATCGACAGCTCCCATATAGATGTCACCCCACACAAGCACACCAAGTTTACAAGTGAACCATTCATAAATGTGCCCTGCGGGGTGTGTCAAAGGGAAATACTGATGCTTAACGGCACTAAGTTTTTACTAAGTTCATCGAAGGTCATTGCCAGTGGAAACATTTTTTGATGAAAATCGAAGAAAATGGATAGCTCCCATCTAGAGGTAACCCCAAACAAGCATACAAAGTTTCAAACCAATCTGATCATAAATGTGCCCTGTAGGGCATGCCAAAGGAATATATTGATGCCTGACTAAACTAAGTTCAAAGATCGTTGACAGCAGCAACATTTTGACAGACAGAAATGGAAGAAAATCGATAGCTCCCATCTAGAGGTCACCCCAAACAAGCATGCCATGTTTCAAAGCAATCCCATCATAAATGTGCCCTGTAGGGTGTGACAAATGGAAATATTGAGGTGTGACTAAACTAAGTTCTAAGAACGTTGGCCGTGGCAACATTTTCTGACGGAAATGGAAGAAAATCGATAGCTCCCATCTAGAGATCTCCCCAAACAAGCATGCCAGGTTTCAAAGCAATCCGATCATAAATGTGCCCTGTTGGGTGTTCCAAAGGGAAATATTGAGGTCTGACTAAACTAAGTTCTAAGAACGTTGGCCGTGGCAACATGTTTTGACGGAAATGGAAGAAAATCAATAGTTCCCATCTAGAGGTCACCCCAAACAAGCATGCCAGGTTTCAAAGCAATCCAATCATAAATGTGCCCTGTAGGGTGTGCCAAAGGAAAATATTGAGGTTTGACTAAACTAAGTTCTAAGAATGTTGGCCGCGGCAACATTTTTTGATGGAAATGGAAGAAAATCGATAGCTCCCATCTAGAGGTCACCCCAAGCAAGCATACCAAGTTTCAAAGCGATCTGATCATAAATGCGACCTGTGAGGTGTGCCAAAGAAAATTGTGGACGTACGTACTAACGTACGTACGTATGCCGACAGACGAGAAGTGATGACAATAGCTCAGCTTGACTTTGTCAAGTTCAGCTAATAAAAATTAAATGGTTTATGTCTGATATTTTATCCAAGTTAGTAAAACTGATAAATTTGTTCCTTGAGTGCAACAAGGCTTTGCGATGCTTTAGCATTGTAAAGCCTTGTGCACTCAAGGTGAAATACTCCATCACTCATGCTATTTTGTAGATTATGAGGCCAAAACCATAAAACAAACCATGAGCATGAACTATTGATGGAAAATAAATAATTACAAAATTAAATGAAAGTGTCAATGACACTGTAGCTCAACTTGACAAACTTGAACTTCGTAAGTTATAAATGAAATGGCAAAATTGAAGATCATTGGTACCAATGATATTTTTTTGCCAGTGGCAACATTTTTTGACAGAAACCGAAGAAAATCGATAGCTCCCATCTAGAGGCCTCCCCAAACAAGCATGCCAGGTTTCAAAGCAATCCGATCATAAATGTGCCCTGTAGGGTGTACAAAAGGGAAATATTGTGGTCTGACTAGACTAAATTCTAAGAACGTTGGCCGTGGCAACATTTTTTGACGGAAATGGAAGAAAATCGATAGCTCCCATCTAGAGGTCACCCTAAATAATAAGCATACCAGGTTTCAAAGCAATCTAATCATAAATGTGCCCTGTAGGGTGAGCCAAAGGGAAATATTGTGGTCTGACTAAACTAAGTTCTAAGAATGTTGGCTGCAGCAACATTTTTTGATGGAAATTGAAGAAAATCGATAGCTCCCATCTAGAGGTCACCCCAAACAAGCATGCCAGGTTTCAAAGCAATCCGATCATAAATGTGCCCTGTAGGGTGTGCCAAAGGGAAATATTGAGTCTTCTGACTAAACTAAGTTCCAAGAACGTTGGCCGCGGCAACATTTTTTGACAGAAATTGACGAAAATCAATAGCTCCCATTTAGAGGTCTCCCCCAACAAGCATACCAGGTTTCAAAGCAATCTGATCATAAATGGGCCCTGTAGGGTGTGCCAAAGGGAAATATTGAGGTCTGACTAAACTAAGTTCTACGAACATTGGCCGTGGCAAAATTTTTTGCCAGAAATTGAAGAAAATCGATAGCTCCCATTTAGAGGTCACCCTAAATACGCATACCAGGTTTCAAAGCAATCAACTCATAAATGTGCCCTGTAGCGTGTGCCAAAGGGAAATATTGTGGTTTGACTAAACTAAGTTCTAAGAACGTTGGCTGCGGCAACATTTTTTGACGGAAATTCAAGAAAATCGATAGCTCCAATCTATAGGTCACCCCAAACAAGCATACCAAGTTTCAAAGAAATCTGATCATAAATGCGACCTGTGAGGTGTGCCAAAGGAAACTGTGGACGTACGTACGTACGCCGACGGACAAGAAGTGATGGCAATAGCTCAGCTTGACTTTGTCAAGTTGAGCCAAAAATAAAATAAAAAAGAGGCCCCACGGGGCCTGAAGTGCTCATCTTGAATAGAACACAACAAAAACAGAGTCCAAGAATGAGTCTGCATTAAGCAATCCATCTCCTTAGGATACACTGTCAATCCTCGAGTCCATCAAGAATGAGTCTACCTTAAGCAATCCATCTCCATAGGATACACTGTTAATCCTTGAGTCCCTCAGGAGTGACAAAAATAATCCGAACATCATGACTTTTCTTCAGTTGATCATAATGTAAAATGTAGAGCTCCCCTATGAAGCCCCTTGGTACAACCTATGTGGATTAATCTTAGTTACCCACCTCTAGAGGGTACTGAATACAATTTTTTTAATTCTTCAGCAACATGGCCAATTCTGGCTCCAAATATTAACCCAGGCTCTCGATTTGAACAAAGCTGAATCTGACTTCCCTAGAGATGTTGTGTACCAAATATGAAAGCATTCTGACTGTTGAATCTGAAGAAGAGAAATTTTAAAAGAAATTTCTTCATATTGCACTAAGTTAAATTTGGGCTACCATAGTGTGCCCAAATATTAACCTACGGATCTGACCTGAATTGAGCCCAAATATGAACCAATAGGCTTTATTTTAACAAACTTGTATCTGCCCCCCCCCCCCCCCCCCCCTCCCCATATGAATGTTGTATACCGAATATCAAAAGATTCTGATGACTGGTTCTGGAGAAAAGATTTTTTAAAATTTTTGCAAATATGCTGACTCAGCATTTTTTCGATGCCCTCTACAAAACACCATAACATAACCGAAGGCAATTTCTTTTTACCATTCAATTCTACTAGTCCTAAGGATGCTACATACCAAATAACAGCTCTCTGTTCTGTGTGGTTTGGGAAATATGGGCGTTTGAAAATATTTCTATTTTTAGCTCCCAGGGTTCCCATGGGGATGTGGGAATTTTTTTTTTGCATGAGTCAAGTACTTATAACCCAATAATACCACATACCAAATTTGGTTCAAACTGGACCGTCAGTTCCGAAAATAGAAATTTTGGGAGGGGACAAAAATCTTACCCCTCCCATTACAAAGCCAAATATTACATTACAAAGTCAAGTATTACTTCACGAACTTCGTTTTGAACAAATTTGATTCTACACCTGAAAAGGAAGCTCCATAACAAGTATCAAGTCATTGTACACACTGGTTCAGGAGAAGGTTTCAAAAATATTTTGGTGCATTTTCCCCCACTCCCTCCCTACGGCATTGGGCATGATGAGTTGAACAAAAATGCAATGCCCCTTCGGGACCATCACTCACACAAACTTTTACTTGAATCGGCCCAGTGGTTTTGGAGAAGACGAAAACATGGTGTTGATGGACGACGGACAATGGACAGATAATGGACGGAGAGCGATGAGATTAGCTCAGCTTGACTTTGTCAAGATGAGCTAAAAACTGCTCATCCACATGCAAGTTTACAAAAAAAGGCATGAGAAACAGAAGATCTACTTTGTGGGGCCTAAGAGGTTTGTTTTTTTCCTATACAATTTGTGGTTCTTGTATTGAGTGTACTCACAAGGTGTAACTTTATTATCAAATTCCAAATTATTTAAAAACTTAAACTGATTCTTGCTGCAAGCATTCACAAGAATCAAAACTGATTCTTGCAAAAAAGAAAAAATGTTAAGGTCTATGAAAGAAACACGGTAATTAGAATTGGTGCAGAACAGGCCTCAAAATAAATTGCAAGCAGTAATTCTCATTACTGTATATGTCCATTTATATGTCACTCCCATGAAAAAGTCACACCCCCAGTTGAAGCTTCCAACACATAATGAGCTTTGTGCTGAGCGTTGCGCTCATGACAGCTTGAAACTCACAAAATGAATAATTAATTTTATTGTTGGACTTGTTCATGCAGGCCTGGCCATATGAAAAAGGTAGATGAACTACTACCACCTGCCTAAAATCACCCCAGATGGGCGATAATGGTGGCCCTTAATTCACCTCTGGGAGCCATCAATCAAGAACGCCCTATCACTTTTAACTTATCCAAGTCCAGTGATGCCTGGAACAAAAAATGCAGGCATGTGAAAATCAAACTCGCAGTTTCCATTTTAAATTCTTTACTTTATTTCGGATTTTCCCAATGTTAACTGTAATCAGAAATTAATAAATGAGATGCAATTTTTTAATTTTACCTGTCGTTTATTCAAAGCTCACGGGTATGACTTAAAACACGGCGTGATATTGTTCAAAATGTATCGCACATCAAAAAACAAAAGTCCTCGAAAACTGTTCCATATGAAAATGAGTTCCGGTCAATGCGCTGCAGTATGCATGGATTCCCAAGTGATAAACTTGAAAGTGGAACTTTTTTTCACTGAATCGATTAGAGGTTATGAAAGGACCACCATTTAGCAATGTTGTGCTTGTTGGATAAAAAAATCACCATCGAAATTAGTTCGGGAAAGCATACTGCATTATTCAGAGAATGACCTAAGTTCAATGACACGCAGACCTTTTTGTTATGTCACTGAATGAAAACAGGGCACCGTTTTTTGCGGATATGCTGATATTGTTTAGGAAAGTAATTCGGCAAAAACTGATTTCATAATATGATAAGCCGAGTGTAACCAATAATAGTATACGTTGTTAGATTTTTTTAACAAATTTGATAGTTTTAATCGCCTGCACAAATTGACGTTAGGCGGGCAAAATATGCCTGCCTTATTCTGAATCCAAGTGGGCGATCGCTCCCGCCTGCCTCTGTAAATGGCCAGGCCTGTTCATGTGTAAAAATGGACATCTCCAAATATTGGCCAAGGAACTTTCTTTGAACTGAACTGAATTTACACCACTAAAGAAAATCAGCTGCACACTGATCGGTTTCAAGATTATAAAAACTGAAATTTTGGATGGAGCCATAAATTTTGGCCCACCCAGAAGTCCAAATATTTCACTAGAAAGTTTTTTGAACAAACCCAATTCTACATCATGAAGAAGGCTGCAGATGAAAAATTGAATCATTGCAGCCAACACTGGTTCGAATTGAAGATTTGAAAAACTGAAATTTTGGGTGGGCGCCATATATGTTGGTCCACCCAGAAGACCAAATATTTCTCTAGAATATTTTTTGAACAAACATGATTCTACACCATAAAGGAGGCTGTATATCAATAATCAAATCACTGCAGCCAGCACTCTTGTTTAGACAACTCAACCAAAAAGAATTCCCAAAGTGAAAAGGGTTACCCAATGTTCAATTTTGTATAATCCTTTTAGGTGCCCTAAATTTGCAATCTGCACAAGCCAGTGAGACTATGTTACTATCTATATCTGAGCTTCTAATATTGTTTGATGAATATTTACTGTACTGGCCGTGTACCGGCCATTCAATATGCAACATTATTGCTAAAGGTACTGAGAGTTTTATACAGGTCACAGTCAGTATATTGTTACAGCATCCAAAACTAATACAAACATGTAGTTACCTGTTCAGTGGGTGATATTACCCATCGACGTATGCGCAAGGCATTTATAATGTCAGCAGGACTGTAATAATCTAAATCTTCATCTATGTCATCATCCTCATTGTTGAGCACTGTAAAATATGAAAAATGTTATCATACCGATTTGGAGCCTGTCAGGGACATGGCGATGGGGTGGGGGTGGAGAGTGGGGGTGGTGGGGGTCACCCCCTCCCTCCTCCCCACCAATCCTGGCCAAAATTTCCTGTAGTTGAAATTCTGAGGGCAAGTCATAAGTAGTTGGAAACTCCATCTCTCTGGATTTTAGAGCTGCTTTGGCGGTGCTGATGTCTCCCTTATTTCCCCAAATTCCAACTCGGTTTCAAATCGTCAAAAATTCCACCTGCTACTATATTTACAACTACAGTGTAAACAATATCAAGCTTCATAAGTATGGATGATGTCAATCGGTATGAGATTTCTATAGTACGTTTATCGTAATTAAAAAAATCCTCAAAATGCACTTCAAGAAAATCGCATCATGTAAAATCGTTATCCTGAGGTAATTCCATCATTCACAGTCACAAAATGATGAAACATCGCAAATTGATCATTCCTGCGTAAGATCTGATTTAATGTTAGGAGAGTGTGAATTGCTCAAAGTTCTCAGCTTGAGTATTTGTTTAGTACATATTCAATTCTCAGAATAATAGCAAACTAGAGGTACTGTGAGCAAACTGACAAAGTGATATCCCCACGCCTGAAATGTATAAGTTAGATTATCTCCCCTTGGAAATGTCAGAACGGAATGATACTGCTTCATGCACATCTTCATATGGAGTTCTTCCATTGTGTAAAGTTTCATGAAAATTCTTCAAATGGTTTAGGAGGAGTTGCGCTTACAAGGATGGACAGACGGTATAAGTTAGATTATCTCCTCTTGGAAATGTCAGAACAGAATTATATTGCTTCATGCACATCATATGGAGTTCTTCCATTGTGTAAAGTTACATGAAAATTCTTCAAACGGTTTAGGAGGAGGTGCGCTTACAAGGATGGAGAGACGGACAGATGGACAGACGGACAGGGTGATTCCTATATACCCCCCCCCCCCCAAACTTTGTTTGCGGGGGGTATAATAAATACATATAGCAATGTCGGATGTTCTCACCTGGTTTGCTCCTGTAAGGGGCCATTAGCCATGTTTGCAAAAGTGAATCTCTATTATCACTTTTATAATGAATACGAGCAGTCAGCACTGTTTTCTGGGAGCTGCTATGTTTAAAATATGTGAGTGTGGTAGCTCAGTGCTTATGGCATTGAACCTCAAATCAAAAGGTCCATGGTTCGATCTCCGCCAGAGGTAACTGCATTGTGTCCTTGGGCAAGGTACTTCCTCCTGATTGCCTACGTGGGGGTTCAGTGGCGCTGTGTAATAAGGCATACTGCACGTCGATGGTGCACGTATCTTCCACCAATGCTAACCCTGCTTGTACAGAGTTAGTACAATGGGAGTCTGACAGTTGCTCAGTGGTTCCTTCCGGTTATTCCGGCTTCCTCCACCTGTAAAACTGTCTTACACGAGGTGACCCTGGCTGTCGAAAGTGTTGTTAAAACCCAATAAATAAACTAGACAGCTCTGCCCAGGGTTACTACTTTTTGGGGAAGCTAAATACCAAGGTTTTCATTTTATCAAGGCTGATCAACCCAGGCCCCAAGATCAGACCTGAGAGTGCTTCTGTCAGGGCAGTTTTTCCAGCCCTTATAAAAACTTAAAACAAAACTAAACTATTAAGGCATGTTTAAAAATCAGCCCCGACCCTCAAATCTTGTGGACTTATTTCACGCACCGACCATTTTTCAAAATGCAAACTCTGAAATACAAGACAAAAATCCAAGTGTTACTGCTTGTGAGCTTAAACTTCATGATATGACAATTGGTCAAGTTCATGACACAACATTAGGTTATCGGTAACAATTGTCTAAAGAATAAACAATTTATTTATTTCTTTATTTATTGGTGTTTAAGGTCGCATACTTATGCACAATGGCTAATCGTGACCGTGATAGTTTTACGGGTCAAGGAAGCTGGAGTACCCGGAGAGAACCACCGAGCATCGACGAGCAACTGTCAGCTCCTCAACAGTCTAACTCTGTTCAAGCTCTGCTCAAGCAGAGTTACAGTAGTTGAAGACATGTGCATCATCGACGTGAAGTGAGCCTTAGTACACGGCGTCATTGTGCCCCCATGTAGGCAACGTGGATAAACTGCCTTGCCACAAGGACACAACGTGGGTCGTCTCGGATAAGGATCGCACTCAGGACCTCTAGCATAGAAGTCGAATAGTCTACCATAGAGCCACCGCACTCCCAAGTATGAACAAGATCTGTCACATAGATTCAATTATATAGACCAGACAAGAGATGTATAACAATATCAAAGTTTTGCTGTCTGTGACCTTCACCTTGATGATATGGCCTTGGATCAAAGTCACGGTACATCTTTAAGTCATGACCAATAATTGTACCAAGAACGAATAAGATATGTCAATCATACTTAGTTAAATGGATTGGACAAGGGCTGTATAACAATATAAAAGTTTTGCTGCCTGTGACCTTGACCTTGATGATATGACCTTGGATCAAAGACATGACACTTGAGTCATGAGCAATATTTATACCAAGTAAGAATAAGATCTGTCAATCATACCAAGTTATATGGACTGCACAAAGGCTATATAATAACAATATCCAAGTTTTGCTGTCTGTGACCTTGATTATATGACCTAAGAAGTCACGACACACCTTTGAGTCATGAGCAATAATTGTACCAAGTATAAATAAGATCTGTCAATCATACCAAGTTATATGGACCAAACAAGAATGAAATGTCAAAGTTTTTCTAACTGTGACCTTAACATAGGGTCTTTTGATAATTGACATTATTATGTTTTGTCAAAAAATATTCAGTGGTTAAGAAGTTATAGCTCGGACAAACAAAATGTTGATGATGTGATGGGCGACAGACAACTTAGCATTAGAAAAGCTGCGCTGACTTTGTCAGGCAGAGCTAATAAATTTAAAATATAGAGAAAGTAATTTACTATGAAAACACCTGTAGAGTGAAGTTTCGACAATATCTATAACACTCTTTTAAAGAGTACAAGGAGAGTTTCTCCTGATGGATCACTTAGAGCTTGTTCCAATGAGGGGGCTACATGATACGGTTTTAAACAATTTTTAAATAAATTGTTAACTAGTGGAGTGGTGAATTATTTTTTACAAGAGATTTGAAAAGTGAGTATTTTTTTCAAAGATGACATGTAACCAGCAAAGGAAGCCTTAGTTTAGCAAAAATTTGTTCATTAACAATTGTTTTGTTACAATTTATTGGAGAGTGCCAGTAGGCACTCTCCTAAATTGTAAAAAAACAATTTTAACTAGAGGTACTATGAGCAAACTCACAAAGTGATCCCCCCCCCCCCCCCCGCGCCTGAAATGTATAAGTTAGTTTATCTCCCCTTGGAAATGTCAGAACGGAATTATATTGCTTCATGCACATCTTCATACGGAGTTCTTCCGTTGTGTAAATTTTCATGAAAATTCTTCATACGGTTTAGGAGGAGTTGCGCTTACAAGGATGGACAGCCGGTATAAGTTAGATTATCTCCCCTTGGAAATGTCAGAACGGAATTATATTGCTTCATGCACATCTTCATATGGAGTTCTTCCACTGTGTAAAGTTTCATGAAAATTCTTCAAACGGTTTAGAAGGAGTTGCGCTTACAAGGATGGACAGATGGTCTAAGTTAGATTATCTCCCCTTGGAAATGTCAGAACGGAATTATATTGCTTCATGCACATCTTCATATGGAGTTCTTCCATTGTGTAAAGTTTCATGAAAATTCTTCAAACAGTTTAGGAGGAGTTGCGCTTACAAGGATGGACAGATGGTATAAGTTAGATTATCTCCCCTTGGAAATGTCAGAAAGGAATTATATTACTTCATGCACATCTTCATATGGAGTTCTTCCATTGTGTAAAGTTTCATGAAAATTCTTCAAACGGTTTAGGAGGAGTTGCGCTTACAAGGATGGACAGACGGTATAAGTTAGATTATCTCCCCTTGGAAATGTCAGAACGGAATTATATTGCTTCATGCACATCTTCATATGGAGTTCTTCCACTGTGTAAAGTTTCGTGAAAATTCTTCAAACGGTTTAGAAGGAGTTGTGCTTACAAGGATGGACAGACGGTCTAAGTCAGATTATCTCCCCTTGGAAATGTCAGAACGGAATTATATTGCTTCATGCACATCTTCATATGGAGTTCTTCCATTGTGTAAAGTTTCATGAAAATTCTTCAAACAGTTTAGGAGGAGTTGCGCTTACAAGGATGGACAGATGGTATAAGTTAGATTATCTCCCCTTGGAAATGTCAGAAAGGAATTATATTACTTCATGCACATCTTCATATGGAGTTCTTCCATTGTGTAAAGTTTCATGAAAATTCTTCAAACGGTTTAGGAGGAGTTGTGCTTAGCGCTTACAAGGATGGACAGACGGACAGACGGACGGACAGATGGACGGACAGGGTGATTCCTATATACCCCCCCAAACTTTGTCTGCGGGGGTATAATAATAATACTAACCTGATAATTCTATCATAAATGTTTGGGCATTTCAGTTACTAGAATCAATTTTATGCCCCCTTTCATTCTTCATTTTCAAAATTTTTTCGGAAGAGAATTTCCAATTAGGGGGGGTTCCCCTCCAGGTCCCTCCCCTAGTTGGAAATTCACTACCCTACACACAATCCCCCTCCCATATCGGAAACCTCTAGCCACATCCCTGGAGTCAAACAAATATTTGGCACACAAAATATACTGGTGGTAGGTCTCAAAGGCTTTGTGGTTTATTATTTCAGTGCACTGTTTTTGATAAAATATCTGACAACACAGGCATGAGAGAATTCAAGCCTCTCATGTAATCAATAGGCAACACTTATAATGATGGCTCTTTCTATTGGTGAAATATTATAACAGTTTATCCATTTAATCTGATTCTTTTCAAAATATTGATCACCTGAGAATGTTACCTAACATGAAAAGCAGATAACACATGAATAACTAATTTTTTTTCATTTTTTGTCTCAAAAACATAGGTTATGACCCCTCTTTGGAACGAGCTAGATGAGCTCGTTCCAAAGAGGGTTCATAACCTAGGTTTTTGAGACAAAAAAAATTAAAAACATAATGAGAATTAAATGGCGATTTCTGTGAATAGCACTGGCCGGTTTTTGTTGTTACATTCGATAAAGGGTTAAAGAAGGATTTCAAGTCACATTCAGCATCTACATGTTAATTTAATTTAGCGAGTGAAGTGGGGGGAGGGGGGATGAAGTGGCTATGGGTCTGTCGGTTGAATGGCTTTTTGGCATAAAATCACTCAAAACCATAACTTCAAAACTCATTTCAAAGCAAAGAAAAACTCGAGTTTGCTCCTGCGAATGTAGCCCCCAACAGAGTGGCAATCAGAAAACTGGTGCATTATTTGTTACATCATAATAGAAAATAAAGCATGCCCCAACACAGTGCAGGCACACAGGAGGTTTGTTACAAATCATTGCAGTGATTTATTATTTCTACATGTAAATAAATATTCTGTGTCTGTAATACACATATGATGCTGCTGCGTGTTCTACCCTATACATTCTGCTTGAAAACTTTAAGTGGAGTTAGCCAGACAAACCATGTACCATACAGGTGAAATTCCTCAAAAAATTGACGAAGTTCCACAACCTGAAATTTTGTGAAATATTGGAGCAAATCAGGCCTTTAAATTCATTTATTTTGGGCACATCTTTTTGCCCTAATTTGGGCACATTAAAATCCTGTTATGTTTTATTGCCATGCCTTTCATTGTGTTTCTATGGTAATATTATGATGGAAATTATTCTCAAATGTAAAAGAGGCACTGAGAATTTACATCTTTTTCTTGATGTCTTCACACCTTCTCCAATTTGGGCAGACCTGTAAACGGTATAAAATGGGGTAATCTAAAGGCCTGAGCAAATCAAAATCCTGACAATATGCACACCTCTGGTATATGTAAAAACATCCTGTGAAATGAAAAGGTCCTAGCTTGAAAAGTGTGAGAGGAGTTAGCCAGACAAACCACGTACCATACAGGTGAAATTCAACAAAAATTGACAAGTTCAACAACCTGTAATTTTGTGAAATATTGAAGCAAATTAAAATTCAAAATCCTTACAATATGCACACCTCTGGTATATGTACAAACATCCTTGGAAATAGAGAGGTCCTAGTTTGAAAAGTGTAAGAGGAGTTAGGCAGACAAACAATGTACCCCAGAGGTAGTCAGATGGATGGATTGACAGCGGATGGATGGACTAATGGATAGACAGGTGTAAAACAATATGCCACTTCACTATTTGCCGCAGGGGCATAAAAATCATTGGTTGGATCCCTATCCAATCCAAGCCAGAACAAATTGGGCAAACGATCATTTTCATTCACTAAAGGTTGCTCTAATTTTTTATGGCGAGCTGTTTCCCATTCATCCGACCGAATACAAAACTTGAAAGCCGGTCGACTTTTTCTTATGTTAATACAATGAGACCAGTCAACGGTAATTTTATTACTTAATTACTTGCGAAAATACAGTTTTCTAGTACTGGGATGCTACCACAGAAATAATGCCACGTCTTCCAATAATGCAAAACTTGGGAGTCCAAATATCAACCTAAGAAATGAACTTGAACAAACTTGAGTCTGAGCACTTTCCTTCCACCATCTGGATGCTGTATACCAAATGTGAAAGCAGTCTGAGTGGGGGATCTGAAAGAGAAGTTTTTTACGAAATTTCCTCACATTGTACTAAGCTGAAATTCGGGCTTCCATCGGGGTTCACAATATTAACCCAGGGACCCGATTTGAACAAACTTGAATCTCACCCCCCCCCCCCTAAAGATGTTAAAGATGTTATATACTAAATAAAAAAGCATTCTGACTGGTAGGATCTGGAGAAGATGATTTTTAAAGAAATTCCCTCATATTGCATTAAGTTAAAATTCAGGCTGCCATACAAAGCCCAAATATTAACTCAGGAACTCAATTTGAAGAAACTTGAATCTGACCCCCATATGGAATCTGTATACCAAATATCAAAAGATTCTGATCAGTCGTTGTGGAGAACAATTTTTTTTTCATTTTTGCAAATATTCTGACTGAGCATTGTTTTGATGCCCCCCTCCCCACCCCTCATAGAACACCCTGACACAAACAATGGCAATATGTTTTTACCATTCAATTCTACTGGTCCTAAGGATGCTTCATACCAAATAACAGTTCTCTGTTCCGTGTGGTTTGATATATATGGGCATTTGAAACTATTTCTATTTTTAGCACCTGGGGTTGATACGGGGGACTGGAAAAAAAATTTTTTTGCATGAATCAAGTACTTATGACTCAATAATATGACATATCAAATTGGGTTCAAATCAGACAAATCAATTCAGAAAACAGAAATTTTGGGTGGGGCCAAAAATCTTGCCTCTCCAATTACAAAGGTAGATACTGATCCACGAACTTCATTGAACAAACTTGATTCTACACCTCAAAAGGAAGCTCCATACCAAATATCAAGCGATTGTACCCACTTGTTCGTGAGATGATATTTGAAGAATTTTCCCCCAACCCCTTCCTATGAGGCTGGGCAAGTTAATTTGAAAAAAAACAAAATGCGATGTCAGAACAGGCAACCACCTCAAATATAACTAAACTTGGTTCAGCAGTTTAGGAGGGACAGGTGCAAACACCATGTTCAGGGACGTTGAAAATCCAAAATCGTCAACTTTAAAATTGTAGTCGATTATGGGTGTTTCTGCCAATTAGTCAACTTCTCAATTAATCAAGACAGGCCTGGAGACAAGCACATCAAGCTCATTCCAATGAAGGAGCCATAAGGTACAGTACTGGGATCACAAAAGCAGTCGTTTACCCGATACATCAAAACATAATTTTGATACAGTCATGACTGAGAAAAACAATTTTGTATAAAGAAACAGAATTCGATAAATACAAAGTTGAGATTCAAATTGAACGATCAATGAATCATTCATTTTTAACTTGGAAAGGAATCATGATTTTATCCAAGACAAATTTTGTGTTGTTGTAGAACAGCGAAATAATTTTACGCAAAAGTAGCCTTATAGAATTAAGAGGACCAGGAGGCCTGAGGTGCTCATCTGACAAAGTTGTTTAACACTTTACCCAATGTAATGGCCAAAAAACGGCCAGCGCTATTCTAAAAAATCGTCAATTAATTTTCATTATTTTTTCATTTTTTGTCACAAAAACATAGATTATGACCCATCGAGGAGGGGTCATAATCTATGTTTTTGGAGACAAAAAATGAAAAAAGTTAAAAAATTTATAGTAATTTATATATTTTTTATACTTACCAATGACCCAGACTTAGCTGGTGCTAACTCCACAAAAACCAGGGCCAAACACAAATTTTGCCCCCCAATCCCCAAAATTTGCATCCAAAACAAAAAGAAATCATGTCCTAAAGGACCTCCATAGTACGACTCTACTGCGCATGCGCAGTGACGCAGTCGTCCCGAAATTGGCGCCAAATATCATTCTTACTGGCAGTGCCTGGTCAGCGCTATGTACTCAGCGGGGAGGCAAGAGTTCCCAACTCAGGGAGGGCCATCCCCGTCTGGGTCATTGGTAAGTATAAAAAATATATAAATTACTATAAATTTTTTAACATTTTTATACTGTACCAATGACCCAGACTTAGCTGAATAGTAAACAGGCTGGAGGGCCTAGGACATAGAGGAAAATCCAATAAGCTCAATTATAAAATAAAGAGGTAACCCCTTAAGGAGAAAAGGAGTATTAGGTTTTACATGTATCTTTCTTATTTAATATTTAAATTAGAAAGATACACTACCCTTAATAATTGAGCACAATAACATTCATGTTCTCTATTAACATCCAGTATAACCTTTATACTAATTATTTTTAAAACAAGCCAATAAATAAAGTAGTCCAGAGAATTGAGACTCTTTATAATCATTTAAAAGTGTCCGAGTATTGTATATTAAAGCCCGTTTGACACTTGACATATACAAATGCTTCACACCGAGCTACACTTTAAAAATAAGACATGAATGAAATTAAACATTAATATTACACTTTAAAACCATCCCGGAAGCGACTCAGAAATACTGTCTTGGAGGAGGCATTCCCTTGCTTTTCACTATAAAGCAGGTGACCTAAGGGAACACCCGCCCCCCCCCTTCCCCTTGCCCTGGGTCAAATAGCCCAGAGCGAAGAGGGCAGCCGGACGGAGTCACTGCCGGAACAGAAAGCCTGCATAACTATAGTTGCAAGTTGTTTAGTGGACGACATTCTGAGCAACAGATAACGGACCTAAACAATGCAGGTCTCCAGAAATGGACTCAATATTTCTGAGATAAAAATTAGTAAATGTGGATGGCTGATACCAATAAGCAGCCTTCATTAAATCTGTAATAGCAACACTATTAGCATAAGCCCAGGAAGTAGAAAGAGCTCTTACTTCATGAGCAGAAATCTTAAGCACAGACTGCTGAGAAGAAGATAAATCTTCATACGCAGTACGGATAGTTAACTGAATCCATCTAGCAATAGAATGGACTGAAATGTCCTTTCTATTAGGCATCAAAGACAGAAAGAAACGTTTCCGTCCCTTTCTGATGAACTGAGATCTCTGTTTATAGATACGTAGTGCTCTAACAGGACAGAGTAAAGGCCTACGCCCGTCTGAAGACGGAAGAGCCTTAATAACAATAGGTTCCGGATATTTATTAGGAGCCTGATTCTTAGCTAAAAAACCGACATTAGTAGTGAAGGTGATAGTGTTCCCAACACTACGATAATGAGAATCATCCACCGATAGTGCATGAAGCTCACTGACTCTTCTGGCAGAAGAGAAAGCTAAGAGAAAAGCTGTCTTATAAGATAAGAATTTGAAATCTACTGTCCCAAGAGGTTCAAATGGCTTTTCCTTCAATTTAAGGAGAACCCAAGCTAAATTCCACTTAGGAATTAATCTAAGAGTTCTGGGTCTATTTATCGAAAAGTTTCTAACCAATTTCGATAAAGAGACATTAGATCCAATTTGTAAACTATCATGATGTGCATAGGTATCAGATAACATAGATCTATAACCCTTTATAGTAACAGGTTGCAGTTTGATTTCGTCAAACAAGTATACTAGAAAGTTAGCAATGTCTGGTATAGAGGGATCAAATATATCAACAGAATGATCCCTACACCAACGACGGAAAACCTTCCACTTAGCCGCATAGTTTAGCGAAGAGGAGGTCCTCCTACAGTTAGAAATCGCGTCCACTGCTCGTCCTGTAAAGAGCTTGCCATGCAAGAAGGACCGCACAACGGAAAAACGTGAAGGTTGAGACCTTGCGGGTTGTGATGCAGTTGGCGCGATATCCCCTGCCAAAGAAGATCCTCTCGTGGAGGGAGCTTCCGCGGTAGGTCCCACAACAGACACCTGAGTAGATTTATCCACGGTCTCTGTGGCGACAGAGATGCTACCAACAGAATCTTGCATTGAGATTGTTTTATCTTTAGCAATACTTGTTGAATTAACGGCGCTGGAGGATACGCATATCCTATCATTCCGTCCCAAGGGATCGATAGAGCGTCTACTGCAAATGCTCTTGGATCCGGACACGGGGACACATACGTCTGCAACTGATTGTTGAGATGTGTCGCAAATAAGTCTATCATTGGCCGTTCCCATTGGTAGCAAATCTGATTGAATACTTGTTTGTTGAGAGTCCACTCCGACGGCAACAAGCGACCCTTTCGTGAAAGGGAGTCTGCTAGCACATTCAGACGACCCGGTATGTGACGGACCGAAAGAAGAACGTGATGTTCCAACGCAAACAGAAGGATTCTTTCCGTTAGATTGAACAACGGAACTGAATGAGTGCCTCCCTGATTCCGTATATACGCCACTACTGTCGTATTGTCGGATAGGATTTGGACATGAGCATCGTGAATAATGTCCATCCAGTGACGTAACGCAAGCCAAATTGACATCATTTCCTTGATGTTTATGTGCTTGCACAGGAATTGCGGATCCCAAAGACCCTGGCATCTCGAATCCGTTGGGATTAATGATGCACCCCAACCTGTTTGACTGGCATCCGTCATAATGGTAAAACTCGGATCCGGCAACTGCAGCGGAACTCCTTGAGTTAACCACTGAATGTTTGCCCAAGTCTGAATCTCTTGTTTCACTTGATCTGACAAGAGAACGTCTACATCGAGCGAATGAATTTTCACACTCCAATTCTGAGTCAGGAAAATTTGAAGAGGCCGTGTGCGTAGCCGTCCCATCGGAATGAGATCCGCGGCGGCTCCGCACAGACCTATCAGTCTCATAAATTCTCTCGCTGTGACTTTGTCTGTATTTAGACAATAGCGAGCGTAACAACTGACTAATTTCGCTCTGGTTAACGGCAGACGAACGAGATTGTTGTGCGTCTCGAAGCTCATTCCCAGATGAGTGAATGACTTGGACGGCACCAGATCCGACTTCTCCTCGTTTACTATGAAACCGAGACGTCGGAGCAATAGAAGAAGATTCTGAACATCGTTCTGAAGCGTTAACTCGTTGCCGTACCTCTGAAGAATGTCGTCCAGGTAGGCCGACGTTACCGCAGACGAATGAGCTCGGAAGTAGATCATTACCGAGTTCATTACCCGAGTGAAAGCCCAGGGTGCTAGATTCAATCCGAAGCACATGGCCCGGAACTGATACACCACTCCTAGGACTGCGAAGCGTAGATACTTTCGGAATGTCGGATGTACCATGACGTGAAAGTACGCATCTTTGAGATCTATGCTCGTTGCATAATCGTTCACCCGAATACTCACTCTGACCGATCGAATCGTCTCCATATAAAACTTCGGAGCGACGATCAGCTTGTTTATCCAGCTCAAATCTATGACTGGACGGAACGAGCCGTCTGGTTTCGGAACCAGAAACAGATGGCTGTAGAATCCCAGCGATTCCTGGTTTTCTACGACCTCTACCGCGTTCTTCATTAAAAGAGACTGCACCTCTGATAGCAGAGCGTCTCTTTTCTGAGGGTTTGACGGAAGATGAGTCCACTTTGGACTTCGAGTTAATGGAGGCTTTCGTTTGAAGGATATCTTTAGACCTTCCGAAGTCACTCCTCTCACCCACGGGTCGTCCGTAATCGACGCCCACTCTTGAGAAAAACTCGACAACCTTCCGCCAACCGGAACGCGATAGAGGTTTGAGCCATCACCTCCTGGATCTGCGAGGCCTGCGGTAGGAGAAACCACGTCTTCCACGACCCGCACCTCGCCTCGTCAACCTCGGGGCGTCCGACCGATTGTCCCGGCCTGAAGGACGTCCCGAACGAGAGTCGCTATCCTGACGGTCTCTCGAATAAGAGCTAGAGGACGCACCGGAACCTCTATAGGAACCTCTCTTGGGCGGATAAGACCCAGAAGTGCCCGCCTTATTCATGTCTGCTGAATCCGACCTTTTAGGAGCGGATCTAAACAACAGAGAATCACTAGCTTTCTTTTTAATATTATCATAAATAGCGGAAAGCTTGCCGTCAAAGAGAAGATCTCCTGAGACCGAAGCGACTCTAAGAGAGTTCTTCACCTTAGAATCCACTAGTGTGGATGTAGACAGGGCTGCGTCACGTCTAACCAACTCCAGATTTGCCACTGAAAGGGCGGAGTTACACGTGGAATAAGCTACTGCCCTTGAAAGAAGTCTTAAGGAGGATTGTATATCCTGAAACTCTTCCCCTTGAAGACGCAGTGATAACGCCTTCGTAAGGTGATCTGCGTAAGATAAGGCATCTAAATTGGCTCTGTTAGACGCAATAGCTGTTTCCAACACTGCGGCTGGAATAGAAGCTGACGACGGTAATGATAGCTCTAAGTCTTCCGCCTCGTCGTCCATACGCAGAGGAACTCTCGGTATACCCTGACCTGCCGTGTCGAATTTATTCCTTGCATTAATGAAAGGCAGGTTGAGAGTATTTGCGGACAAGAAGCCTGCTTTCCCTGTCCTGGAAGCAAGTTTAAAAATAGCGTCGTTCAATAATTCAAATGTTCTTGCAACATTATTGGACTGCGACGGAAACTCGGGAGCGATGTCCCTGAACCGCTCGAAAAAATCAGAGTCCAATGACGCTATAATTCTCCTGTCCGGAAGCGCAGCAGTCTGGCCCGACGGAACAACTTGAGGAAGAAAGTGCCGGATGAAGTCTACGGCAGCTTTGTGTTGTTCCGAAAGGGATAGCTCCAATTCATCCGTATCCCTTTCACCATCCGGTCGGACCTCCCGATGTTCCCGGTCGTCCGCCCCCGATGCTTCGGCGGAGCGTACCGACCCAGCGCCGTCGGATAATTCTCGATCCGACACCGTCTCTGTCGGCTGCTGGGATGCTGCGATAAGCTGTGCTATCTGCACTAGAATGTCCGACGTCGAGACCTGCGGAGGAGCGGTCTTTCGCTGCTTTGCCGAGGGCAGCTCCGCATCAGATGGCTCCCGCATACTTTTCCTATGCGAACGTCCGGAGTCCATCGGTCTCGAATCCCTGGCTGCCGGATGGTGTGACCTGGTCGCCGAATAATCCTTCATCGGCGAAGCTGGCAAAATATCGGAGGTCACGCAGCCAAGGTGCGGTCGTGTGCGCCGGCGAGAAGAGGAAGCCTTAACAGTCTCTGCGGACTGCTTATACAACGGAGCGTCCCGAGCGACAGACGTATGCTCCGCTAAAGACACATTTTGTACCACAACATCTGGTCCCAGATGTTGTTGTACGAGAGAGGGGCCTCTCTCGCTCGCGGCCCGGCTGGACCTGGACGAGCTAGGAACCGGACTAAAAGGCTTCCTCCGTTCTCGTTCACTATCCGCCGTCACTGGGTGTGCATCTATTATTTTTATAGTGCTCGCATCACCCAAAATTTCCTCTTGGACCGCATCGGACGAACCCGGCTGCCGAACCATTCGGTGAATGGACGCTACACCGGGCGAGCTAGCGGACGACATTTGTCTAATCTCCATGAGCACTTTTGCCGCTAGCTCTGTATTTAATTGTGACGACGGACGCACACTTGAAGAAGATAACATGGAAACATCACCCTGTTCTGGTTCCTCTGAAATAGAAACTGAGAGAGTAGAGTGACCTTGTGGAGAAAGAGCCGGCATCGCTCTTTCTCCAGAAACAACATATCGTGACACACGTTTCCAATGTTTCTCATCCCAATGTTCACATACAGGACAGGGATTAATGCGAGAACACTGACTACAATTAATGCAATAATCATGAAAGTCAGAGGAAGATTTCTTCCTATTACAATTTGAACAAGTTCCCTTCATTGTGAAAGAACAACAATAAGTCCTAGTTACTCGCAAAAACCCCTGACACAAAGATACATAATAACATGATCCATTAATAAATGAAAAAACAATTGCAAAACAAAATAATTTTGAAAAAATATTTTTTCAGAGAAGCCCAAGTTGCTGAAAAGTAACGTTGAGCCCCGATGGATCCGATGGCAAAGTGTGGTCAAAAATTTTAAAATTATATAAAATAATTAATGAGACACTTTCGGATAATATAAAGGTATCTTATAATGAGATAAACTACCTCAAAGGCAAACAGCCCCCCTCAAAAAAGGCTGTTGCCAATGAAAACAAACAGTGTAAACACAGAAGAAAACATGACTCCAGGCACTGAAAAAACTGGCCCGGAATCAGTCATCAATTACACTCTATCTGATGCAAAACAGAGACTCCCAGGGGAGAATCTGCAGAACATCAGATGGAAGATGCAGAACACAAACGTTATACACCCATGGGTGAAAACGTAACTATGGGGAAAATAACAGAAAACATTCTGTAACCAAGCAACTCTCCCAGGGAATTTTTAGAAATGAAACTTCTCAAAAATATGCCAAAAGCATGGGAGAATTGCAAGGGGGGACTTTAGAAGGTTAGGGGAGAGGAAACACTGAATAAGCAGTGCAACAATTAGCAAGAATGACAACAAGAGGCGTTTGCCTCGAAAATAGGCAACTTAACATAATTTTAACAAAAAATTTTAAGTACAGCCCTGATTATTTTTTGCCACTTCTTTTTTCCTCTCCTCCTTCTATCCTCCTTAGAATCACATTTTCTCCAAGAATTACGTGTCTGGCATCCTTTAAACTGAGATTTACAAGCACAAAGATCAGTGAGATGTTGACTGATGAAGGGCCAAACAGAGAATGATATTTGGCGCCAATTTCGGGACGACTGCGTCACTGCGCATGCGCAGTAGAGTCGTACTATGGAGGTCCTTTAGGACATGATTTCTTTTTGTTTTGGATGCAAATTTTGGGGATTGGGGGGCAAAATTTGTGTTTGGCCCTGGTTTTTGTGGAGTTAGCACCAGCTAAGTCTGGGTCATTGGTACAGTATAAAAATATTAGTTGTTCAAGAATTTTCTTTGCAAGTGTCGTCTGCTTTTCATGTTAGGTAAAGGGTTAAAGAAGGGTTTAATTAGCATCTATGGCTAGTAAACACTACAGAGAAATGAAGTCAAGCAATGAGTCAAAACTATGTTGTCCAGTAAGATGATTTTTTCTGGTACTGAGATGCAACCATACAAATAATGCCCAGATTTCCAGTAATGCAAGATAGGGAGCCCAAATATCAACCCATGGACTTAACTTGAACAAACTTAAACTGACTAAGCACCCCCTCACCTCAATCAGGATTCTGACCACAGGATCTGAAGAGGCAGATTTTCAAAGATTATTCCTCATACTACAGAAAGTTAAAGAGCCCAAACATTAACCCAAGGACATGATTTTTAAAACTTGTATCTGACTCCCCAAAGGAAGGGCATGTGAGAAGATTTTTAAAGAATATTGCTCATACTGAACCAAGTTATAATATGGGCCCCAACAGGGAGTCCAAATACTAATCAAAGGACTTGATTTGAACAAACTTTAATCTGACTTCAGGAAGGATGTTGTATACTAAGTATCAAAAGATTCTGACCGGTGGATCTGAAGAAGATTTTTTAAATATTATTCCACATATTGCACTAAGTTGAAATTCAGGCTCCAATAGAAAGCCCACTTACCAGTATATAACAATGGGACTGACTTGATCAAACCTGAATCCTACACCAGTAAGAATTCTGTATACCAAATATCAAAAGATTCTGATCAGCCGTTCTGGATAAAAAGAGTTTTAACCCTTTACCTAACACGAAAAGCAGACAACACTTGCAAATAAAATTCTTGAATAACTAATTTTTTTCATTTTGGGGTCAAAAACATAGCCTATGACCCCTCATTGGAATGAGCTCAATGAGATCATTCCAATGAGTGGTCATAAGCTATGTTTTTGACGCAAAAAATGAAAAAATAATGAAAAGTGGATACTAATTTTTGTGAATAGCACTGGTTGGTTTTTTCTATTACGTTGGGTAAAGGGTTAAAGATTATGCCTCAAACTGGATAAAGCCAAAATTTGGGGTCGAATAAGGAGCCCAAATAGTAACACAGGGACTTGGTTTGAAAAAACTTAGATCTGACCTACTGAGGATGCTGTATACCAATGAAAGTGTCAATGACACTGCAGCTCAACTTGTCCACAGAGGGAATGAACAAAATAAAAAGATCCAGTAGTGCCAAGTCATTCACTCAAGTTTCTACAGAAAAGATATCACACAAAGATACATATGGAATCTTAAAAGAAACGGGTGAGGGATGAGGCCTGTTGGGTGTACTAATGGAATTGTTAACAATTTATATGTCAAATAAAAGACGTCCGGTGGCAGCCATCTTTTTCAATGGAATGCAGAAAAATTTGATAACTTCCATCTAGGCATTATACCAAAGTTGCATATAAAATTTGAAAAAGATCGGTGAGAGATGTGGCCTGTAGGATCTGCTAATGGAATAGTTGACAATTTACATGCCAAATCCACGATGGCCACCAGCAGCAATGTTTTTCAATGAAATCCAAAATCAAAAAAATTTGATAGTTCCCATCTAGACATCACAATAAAGCTGTGTAAGAAAATTTGAAAAAGATCGGGTGAGAGATGCAGTCTGTAGAGTTTGCTAATAGAAATGTGGAAAATTAATATGCCAAAAGAAAGATGGCCACTAGCAGCCATGTTTTGCAACAAAATTTGGAAAAATTTGATAGTTCCCATCTAGACATCTCCCATTTAGACATTGCCTCAAAGCTACATATGAAATTTTGGAGTGATCAGGTGAGAGCCGCAGCCTGTAGGGTGTGCTAAAGGAATTGTTGGACAATTTATATCCAAATCCAAGATGGCCACCAGTGGCCATGTTTTTCAACAAAATTCAAAAAAACTTGATAGCTCCCATCTTGACACTGCTCCAAAGCCACATATGAAATTTGGAACTGATCAGGTGATAGCTGTGGCCTGTAGGGTGTATTAAAGGAATTGTGGTCAGATATACGGATGGACGACAGATCACAGCCCATCCCAATATCCCATACTTGCCATTGTCAAGTTGAGCTAAAAATCAAAAGATTCTGACTGGTGGATCTGAATAACAGAATTTTTAAAAGATTCTTTCCCATATTGCACTATATTAAAATTCGGGCTCGAATAGAGAGCCAAATTATTAACTGATGGGCTTGATTTGAGAAAAACTAGAATACTTTTAAGAATTCTGTATACAATTAAAACTAGAAGTCCTGTCATGAAATGCACAAAAATAGCATGTCGATCTGCGCGTTAATATATGGGTTATGACCATAGTAAGGCTATCAAATTCTATCCATATGGCCAGTGCACAAGCAATGTTTCAGCCAATGGGCCTCCAAGTAACCCGGAGGTCCATTGGCAGAAACATTGCCTGTGTTTGCTATTAGTAACCAGGAGAACCTGTCATGCTTTGGATGCCATTCGATATGGCAATTGCGCGCAATTAAGCCTAGATAAGCGCACAATTCATGACAGGACTTCTAGTTTGAACTGTACCCTATATCAAAAGATTCTGAACAGTGGTTCTGGAGAAAAAGAGTTTTAAAGATTATTCCTCAGGCTGACGTTAAAATTCAGGCTCCAATAGGGAGCCAATTCAGCCCAAATATTAACACAGGGGCTGCTTGATTTGAACAACCTTAGATCTGACCTCCCTAAGCAAGCCTCGAAATAAGTTGCGAACAGTCGTTCAGGTTACGCAGAAGTTACGGTGATTCAAATATGCGTAACCTACCTACCATTTGCAATCGTTTTTAATGGTAAACAGACACTTTTATGGATAATAACGATGCTCAAACATAGAGGATTATTGATTTATTTACTAAGAAATGATCTAGGGCTCATTTTTCAATGAGAATTGGATTCCCTTAATTTTGCGAAAAACGAAAGTTAAAAAATTTATAGTAATTTATATATTTTTTATACTTACCAATGACCCAGACTTAGCTGGTGCTAACTCTAAAATATTTAGGGCCAAACACAAATTTTACCCCCAACCCCCAAAATTTGCATCAAAAACCAAAAATTACATGTCCTATATGGTCCTCCATACTTTTACTCCACTGTGCATGCGCAGTGTCAAGGAGGTCTCAAAATTGGTGCAATTATCATTCTTACAACCAGTGCCTGGTAAGCGTTATGTACTCAGCGGGGAGGTATGAGTTCCCAACTCATGGGAGGATCATCCCCGTCTGGGTCAATGGTAAGTATAAAAAATATATAAATTACTATAAATTTTTTAACATTTTTATACTGTACCAATGACCCAGACTTAGCTGATTAGTAAAAAGGTTGGAGGGCCTAGGACATAAGGAAAATCCAATAGACTCAACTACATATAACAGAATTATCCCCTCGAGGATAAAGGAGAAATAGGCTTTACATGTATCTTTCTTATTTGCATCAAAACGAGAAAGACACAACACCATTCTGTAATTGAGAACAATAACATCAATGATCTCTATTAACTGGTAGAGTGCTGGAAGCCCATATTTGGGCTTTATTCTGAAGCGCAGGTACCACAACTTTAAGGCTCATATTCCGTGGATGTTCTTTGTATTATCTTTCAAGTGATATTATTTAGTCTGTAAGGGTTTGCCTTGTTACAATTTATGGGAGAGTGCCAGCTGGCACTCTCCCATAAAATGTAACAAGGCAACGACATGTGTACAAGATTTGATGGCCAAAAATAATTCAGCACTCTACCAGTTAACCTCCAGTATAACCCGTTATGTTAAGTATTTTTAAAGGAAAGCCAATAAATAAAGGAAGTCCAGAGAATGAGACTCTTTATACTCGTTAAAGTGAAAGGCTGAGACCAATATGCAGCCCTCATTAGATCTGTAATAGCAACACTATTAGCATAAGCCCACGATGTAGAAGAACTCTTACTTCATGAGACGAAATCTTAAGCACAGACTGCTGAGATAAAGATATTTATCATAAGCAGTACAGATAGTTAATTGAATCCATCTAGCAAAAGAATGGACCGAAATGTGGAGGAAGCTTCCACGGCATGTCCCGCAACAGACACCTGAGTAGATTAATCCTCGGTCTCTGTGGAGATAGAGATGATACCAACAGAATTTTGCATTGAGATTATTTTAACTTGAGCAATATCTGCTGAATCAACGGTGCTGGAGGATACGCATATCCTAGCATTCTGTCTCCCTAGATCGATAGAGCGTCTACTGCAAACGCTCGAGGATCCAAACATGGTGACACATACGTCTGCAACTGATTGTTGAGATGCGTCGCAAATAAGTCCATCATTGGCCGCTCTCATTGGTAGCAAATCTGATTAAATACTTGTTTGTTGAAAGTCCATTCTGATGGCAACAAGCGGCCCCTCCGTGAAAGAGAGTCCGCTAATACATTCAGACAACCCGGAATATGACAGACCGATAGGAGAACTTAATGTTCTAGTTCAAACAGAAGGATTCATTCCGTTAACTTGAATAACAGAATGGAATGAGTACCTCCATGGTTCCGAGTATACGCTAATACCGTCGAACTGTCGGACAAAATTTGCACATGAGCATTCTGAATAACGTTCATTCAATGACGTAGCGCAAGCCAAATTGACATCATTTCTTGATGTTTATGTGCTTGATTAGGAACTGCGGATCCCAAAGAACCTGGCACTTCAAATCCGTTGGGCTCAATGTTGCATCCCAACCTGTTTGACTGGCATCCGTCAAAACTGAAAAACTCGGATACGGCAATTGCAGTGGAACTCCTAGAGTTAACCACTGAATATCTGCCCAAGTCTGAATCTCTTGTTCACTTGATTTGACAAGAGGATGTCTGTATTGAATGAATCTTCACCCTCCGATTCTGGGTCAGAAAATTTGGAGAGGACGAGTGCGTAGCCACCCCATTGGAATAAAATCCGCGGCAGCTCTGCACTGCACAACCTATCAGTCTCATGAAATCTCTCGCTATAACTTTGTCTGAATGAAGACAATAGCGAGCACAACAACTGATTAATTTCGCTCTGGTTAACACCAGATCCGACTTCTCGTTTACTTATGAAACCAAGATGTCGGAGCAATAGAAGCAGATTCCTCACATCGTTCTGAAGCGTTAACTCATTGCCGTACCTCTGAACAATGTCGTCCAGGTAGGCCAACATTACCGCAGACGAATGAGCTCAGAAATGAGTCATTACTGAGTTCATTATTCGAGTGAAAGCCCAGGGCAGACCGAAGCACATTGCCTATGACGGCAAAGCAAAGATACTTTCTGAACGTCTGATGTACCATGACGTGAAAGTACGCATCTTAGATATCTATGCATAGTCGTTCACCCAAATACTCGCTCTGACTCGCTCGCAGCCCGGATGGACTTGGACGAGCTAGGAACCGGACTAATAGGCTTCCTCCGTGCCATCCTCGTATCTGTCGTCACTGGGTGTGCACACTGTATTTTATACTGCTCGCATCACCCAAATCTCCTTTCTGGACTGCAACGGACAAACCCGGCTGCCGAGCCATTTGGTGAATGGTCGCTACATCGGGCGAGCTATCAGACATCAAAGCCGTCGATCCTACTTGGGACCTCTTAGGCAATTGACGTATCTGCATAAGCATTTTTACCGCTAGCTCTTCATTTGACTGTGACGACGGAAGCACATTTTTCGAAGACATCACGGTAACATCACCCAGTTCAATGAGACCTGTGGAGCCGCGGTCTTGCGTAATCAGCCGCTGGAAGCCCCAGGGACGTTCATTCCTGCATTTATATAATATGCGAACATCCCCTGGAAATCTGTGGTCACATAGCCAATGTGCGGTCGTGTGTGCTGCTGTGAGGATGAGGAAGCCAATAGAACAGCCGCGTTGGACTGTCTATGCAACGGAGCGTCCTGAGCAGGAGGAGTGGACGTATGCTCCGACTGACAAACGAACATACAACAACATCGCGGCGCAGATGTTGAAGTAAGAGAGAGGGGCCTCTCTCGCTCGCAGTCCGGATGGACCTGGACGAGCTAGGAACCGGACTAACAGGCTTCCTCCGTATCATCCTCTAATCCGTCGTCACTGGGTGTGCACGTTGTATTTTTATAGTGCTCGCATCACCCAAATCTCCTTCCTGGACCGCAACGGATGAACCCGGCTGCCGAGTCACTGGTCTAATGGTCGTTAAACCGGGCGAGCTAGCGGATGCCAAAAGCCGTCGATCCTACTTGGGACCTCTTAGGCAGTTGACGTATCTGCATGAGCACTTTGCCGCTAACTCTTCATTTGATTGTGACAACGGAAGCACACTTTAAGAAGACATCACGGAAACATCACCCTGTTCTTGTTCCTCTGAAAAAGAGATTGAAAAACTAGAGCGACTCTGCGGAGAGAGAACCGGCATGGACCTCTCCCCGCTAACAACATACCGTGACACACGTCTCTGTTTGTCATCCCAGTTGACACACACAGAGCAAGGGTTAGTGCGAGTACACTGACTAAAATTAATACACTGATCATTAGAATGAGAGGAAGATTTCCTCGCATTACAATCTGAACAATAATCTTTCAATGTGAAAAATTACAAACAGTCATAGTACTCGCACCAAACCTTGAAAACAAAGATACATAATAAAATAATCCATTATAACATTTCAAAAAAATAATTCAAAAAGAAAAAAATTTTCAGAAGAGCCCAAGTTCCCGGGAAAAGGGAACGATGAGCCCAAATGAATCCCAAAAAAGCCTAAGTGTGGACAAAAATTTTAAAACCATTTCAAAAAATTAATGTAACACAATATTAATGTATCTTGCTATGAATTGAACTAAGCAGAAGATAAGTAATCACTATCAGAAGTAACCGTTGTCAACATAAACAAAAAGTGTACAAAAACCGGAAACATGACTCCAGACACTGGTAAACATGGCCCGAAATCAGTTACCAATTTAAACACTATCTGATGCAAAACAGAGACTTCCAGAGAAGAAACTGGAGAACATCAGATGGTAGATGCAGACCAAAACGCCTAAACACCCAAGGGTGAGGGCGTAAACATGGGGAAAAACAGAATATTAATTCTGTTACCAAGCCAAAACTCCCAAGAAATTTTAGTAATCAACATTAAAAAACATATGCCAAAAGCATGGGAGAATAGCTAGGGGGGAATAAAGGAAAGGGAGAGAGGAAACACAGATCAACAATGGTACATTCACAGCAAGAATGACAACATGATGTTACATCAGGGTCATGCCTCGAAAATAGGTAACATGAAATCATTTTGTAAAAAAATTATAAGTTACAGCCCTGAACATTTCCTGCCACTGTTTCTTCCTCTCATCCTTCTATTTCCTCCTTAGATCCACCATTTCTCTCAAAATTATGTGTTTGGCATCATTTAAACTGAGATTTACAAGTACAAATATCAGTGAGAAGTAAATGAATTGAGGGCCAAACAAAGAATGATAATTGCGCCAATTTCGAGACAGGTCTCCTTGACACTGCGTATGTGCAGTGGAGTAAAAGTATGGAGGACCATATAGGACATGTAATTTTCGGTTTTTGATGCAAATTTTGGGGACTGGGGGGTAAAATTTGTGTTTGGCCCTAAATATTTTAGATTTAGCACCAGCTAAGTCTGGGTCATTGGTACAGTATAAAAATATACACTATTCCAAGTGGATTCCCATCCACGCTTGAGGTGGAATTTATATTTTTTGCACCTTTGTTTCAGATATTTAATGCCCATAATGAATCTAAAATCCGGATGAGGTATGAACAATTCACCGTATGCACGAATAAAACCAGAGTTCAAAGTATCTGTATCTGGACTCATCAACTTATGTTATAAGGGAGGGAGGGAGGCAGTTACTGACTCAGTCATTCAATGTCACTGGCTTTCCATACTGTATCTTTGAAGTTTCAGTCACAACAAATGAGTGACACAGATTGATTTGAGGGAATAAGTAAATCAAGGTACAGTACGTCCAGAGTGTATACCATATGAAACACTGGACGCGGTGTTTACATTTCATCAAAACACAGAGTTATCCGGTGAAACTCTGTTTTATAGCAGAGATAATTAACACTGTGTTGGTCGGTGATTTTGTGTGAAAGAGATCAGTGTTGTTGATTGGCAATAAACACAGACTCGCAGTAATTGCTGCTGTGTTCATTTAAGTATTTTGTGTGTGATGTTCTTCTCGTGGTTTGAATCATTGAAATCGGATATAAAAAGACTCCTATTTCTGTTGATTGAATAAGTTAAATAACAACTTACACGGTAACTGCACAGTTTGCAAGTCAGTATGCATTAATAGGTAATAACTGTGCATGCAGCGTAATTTTTTACGACGAGCCACAGAAACTGGCAAAGAGGTAATATATAAAAACTCGAAAGACGATTCCCGTACCCATCAAACCCTACTGGATGGGGCAAAGTTTTAGAGACGCTGAACACAGATTCACAAGAATAATAAAACAGTCTTAAATAAATTTCCCGAATCTCGCTCGTAATTCCGTACGCCATTTGTCAAACTCATATAGTATATGTACCATTACAAATGCGGCGAAATAACGCCGAGGCTATCCGCCTACATGTCAGCAGGATATATTCGCAGCAGGTTGATTTTATCGGCTTAGAAAATGTACAGAATTTGCATTCAGCTGATGCATTGTATCAGAAAAGAAAAAACAAAAACAGAAACAAAACAAAACATGCAGACTTAATCAATCTGGATGTACCAAAAGACCGTATCAATATTTACAAGAATATACCAATTGTACGGGCATGCTACAAACTAAAGTAGAAAAAAGACCGCTGATATAAATTTTACAGCATCGGGGAGTCAAGCAGAAAATCACAGCCTCGTGGGGTTCTATCTCTACTAGTAAAAATCCTCAAACGAAAGCCCTTCTCATAGCAGAACACTGGCGTCTAGGCTCCTCAGAGACTTGCATCCGTATCCGTACGTGGAGTGAATCATGGGTAATGAACTACCAACTCTCCAAACACCACAGCCGCCCCCCCCCCCCCTTCCACCACTAGCTTTGCTTTGGAAGCAAAAGATAAATGATATTCTCGGGTTTTGCGGGTGGTCAGTATCATCTTCGATCAATATTTGTAAGATTTATTCAAGCAATTAACACCAACAAATACCAATTGCGAAAACAATAACAATGACAGAATGAAACATTGATAAGAAAAAAGATGTTAAAAGTACACAAAAATATGGGTAATTATTTTATTCATCTCAAGTGCCTGTGTGAATTTGCTTAAGAGAGAGAGAGAGAGAGGGGGGGGGAAATATATATACATGTGTGACTGAAAAATTGTGTCCCCAACACACCAAGCGCGTAGCCAGAACACCACACCCGCTCCTCCTCACCACCAGATTTGCTTTGGAAGCAAAAGATAATTGTTATTCCCAGGTTTTGCGGGTGGCCAGTATCATCTTCGATCAAGATGTGTAAGGTTTATTCAAGCAATTGAAACTAACAGACAGACAGACAGTCTGCAAAAACAAAACAATAACAATGACAGAATGAGGCATTGCAAAGAAAATGATATTAGAAAACAATAAAAATACACAAACATATTGGTAATTATTTTATTCATCACGAATACTTGTGTGAATTTGTGAAAGAGAAGAGAGAGAGAGAGAGAGGGGAGAGGGGCGGCGGAATATATATATATCTGAAAAATTGTGACCCCCACCCCAAGCACGTAGTCTGGACATCAAAGTGAGGGGGCAAGAGTAAAATCTAGGGGGGGGGGGGGGGGGGGGGGGGGGGGGGTATGGAAGAAGATGCACAACATCATCCGAGTCGGGCAGCTGTGAGATGGGGCGAACACAAAAACAGAAGGGGGTGCCCCCTCCCCCACACTTCATTGGTGAGGGCTTGTGACTCCTTGGTTCCGAGTCCATTTGTGTCCATAATTTATAAGTTCCGAAAGGCATTAAAAATTAGTCCACATCACCACCAAAGAGAATCCAAATAAACCATGAAACCTAGGGGGTGGGGGGGGATTTCGCAATATATCCTCCCTCCCCTCCCATCGGGCAATGCCAGCGCAACACACGTTTCCGTCAGTGGTTCGGTGGTAGTGTTGTTAACTTATGATACATGTAAGGGTATGCCTACCATTCACAACTGAACAACACTTTTTTCTGAAGCCTACATTCCTTCTCTTTCACAAGTGGACAGTCCACTCGAAAGTAAACCACAATTAAACAAACCATAAAATTTATTTATTTTTGAAAGATGTCCATGAAACCTTTCCAACAATCGTTTTAAACGTTAGTGCAGTGTTCAAAATGCAGAGACAAGTGAAAAAAACGGTCTGCATTCTCGTGCTAGAAATCGATTGAAATTCGTTTTTCATTTTCTGTCCATGGGCGGCTTTTTTGGGGTGAATTGATATTCTGGTACGGTATACTTGTACCGCTATTTGATGGGTCAATATGAGGGGAGACATTTCCAAAGGACCGAGAAAATTATCATCAATTATCATCAAAAGCAAGTAATAACTATTTATTCATGAAAAATATCCGAAATAAAGTTTTAGAAAACTTAGTTTTTCATGACATTGTGGTCAACTTTCTTGTTCACACGATGACACGTGGTTCGAATAGTTTCTGCATCCCATGAGCTGTTTTGCACCGCACGTGTGAATTGAACATTCTCTGACACTTTGAATGCCTGTGCTTTTGATTGTGAGTATTCTGTAATCTGTCTTAAATCCACCCAAAGTACATGGACAAGGTTTTGGAGCAGAAACACCACCAGAGTGGAATTCCCACACACACTGGTCCGGATTATGTTATGTTAAAGGAAACATATCAATTTCAAATGAGCTTCGAACCAATTCCAAAAGCCCATCCACTGAACCATACTGTGTTTGTTTCCCCTCGTGTTTTGTCAGAGAAACTGAGTATACCATATGGGTGGATATTCCCCCTCAAGAGTGTTTTTTGCAGACATCACAATTTCATGATTGGGAGTTCTGCATGTAGTCAAGATTCTATAGTGCTCAACGAGGGTTTTATTTTTTATTTTCTTCTTCGTTTTGGGTTTTTCTGGAGTGTGTGTGTGGGGGTTGACGTGGGGGGATATTTTGAACCCCTTGGTGAGGGGGTGCCCCCCCCCCCCCCCCCCCCCCCCCCCCCCACCTGGAAGCTTTTATGATTTTTCGTTCATTTGCCCTTGTCGTAAATACTTTTCTTCTTCAACGAACTGTGGATGTAGACCTACAATTATGATTAATTATTGATGCTCAACGCCACATCAGCAACTGAGGATATATCGCCGCAGATGTGGCGTTAAGCACCAACTAATATGATTGCCATCCCTCTCATGATTGCCATTCTTCTATAAGGAAACATATCTGAGGGGCTTGTGTGCATTCACCCCGCCTGAACAGAGATTTTTCTATCGGGGGTGGGGGTTCTTTACAATCATGTTGGCCAATTGTTAACCACTCTTCACTGGAGAAGGGAGGAAATCAGCATTTATAAATTATTTTGACTCTTCTCGGGAATTCTGAAGGTGTGGGTGCTTGGCTTCCTTCCTCTTCTTGTCGCCTGGGTGGGTGGTTCATTGTTTCTCAAAGTGGCTGACTTTCTTTTTGCTTCCGACTGCCCTGACCTAGAATTTGACAAACGACACCACTGTAGCATTCAAGAGTGTTAAGGGGCTCACGTACGTCGAACTAGAGAACATGTATATATTAATATGAAACATTAAACGCATGGGCATCTGGAGGATTTTTTTTTACTTTGTGGTCGGGGGTTGGACGAAACAAAATTACTGTTGAAGTATTATGTAGAATTTATCAATTTTTTTTTAGTACTATACAGTAAAGACAATATTATTTTATTACTAACACTTTGGCCGACCGCTGATTTGTTGCGGTTTCTTGTGAGAAGACCTTGGTAACTTCTGTGCTTCCAACCGCCTCCCTATTCCTACGTCTCTTGTCATCAACGAGTTCGCTTCCGAGTGTCAACATTTATATGAGTAGGCTAGTAGAGTAATACAGGAGATGATGTGTGAGTTATTTAGATTTCCTGGTAGTGGTACCTACATGTACAACGACGTTTGTGTCGATGTGTTGGCCCGCATGTATTTTTAAGACAATAGATTTGATCAAAACAAACGTCGAATCTGTGAAAAGTGGCTCTAGAATTATTTCTGTTGAATATCCTTGAGAGCTTTGTTGCCATCGGGGCAACTCTGTCACAATTATGAGACATTTGGGACAGACCAAAACTGTGAAAAATTATCTGGGTTGAGTTACAACGGAACCAGAAAACAGTTGGAGATTTTACAAAAACTCATGGGCAATATCTTATATATTCCCGATTTGATGTTACCTACCTTGACATCATCGCATCAGAGTCTATCTGAGGAGGGGGGGGGGGGAGGAGGGGGGGCGCCCTACTATCGATTGTCGAATTAAATATCATTTTTTTCCTTTTCAACATCGTGCCATCCTTTATTCTTTTCGTAGATTTATCCACGCGGATTTTAATTTAATTGTCACCGAGCACAGGATCAATATTCAATAATAAATAACAAACTATTAAATAGTCCTCAAATCAATTCATCAAACTCAAATATACAAGATTTATTTAAATGACATGTAATCGGTGAAACACCGACCCACTTCAATCAACAGCACAAATAAGCTGTCGCTACTATTTATCACCTTGGACTTGAGCAGCTAATCTTTTACGCACAGCAAACGCGGTGTGTGAAAGTCGACACAGTGTTCCACAGAGTCAATTTTCGTAAAATCACCCGCCACCGTGCCGAGTGGATGAGACGCTATACACTCTGGATGTACTGTAAGCAAACATACTGTCTTAGTAGTGTGTACATACTGTCTTAGTAGTGTGTCGGCGATAAGAACCCATAAAAAAGAATGCATGTTCAGGCCTGGCATTCTGAAAAATGCAGGAGGGCAAAAAATCGCTCTCCTCAATCAGCTTAGGAGAGCAATTAGCTTTACACAGCATTTTAAGTATCCAGTTGAACAAACTCATTGAAACTGAAACCAACAGACTACATCAGTGATTTTATTAACTTTACTAAGGTAAAGCGAAATCTCTTAGACATCTAGATGTCTCACTCAACAACCGAACACACACTTGACAAGACCTGTGTGTGTACCCAGACCTGTTGTCCAAGAAAGTCATACGCCTACCACTACCACCTTCAACCCCCCCAAGGGGGGTTGAAGGTGGTAGTGGTAGGCGTATGACTTTCTTGGACAACAGGTCTGCTTGAATCTACAGTCACATCCTGGTGCAAGTACTTCAAGTGACAGGATAGTAGTAATGGTAGTATATTATAGTGCCAATATTCCTTGAATAATTACCCCTCAAACTGTAATTTCAGTTGTTGAACTTGAAACTGACGGAAAAAAAAATATTGCTGTGACCCATTTTGCTTCAAATGATTGCAACTGTGTTTGGGTATGGTTGCAGCCATTACCTTTTACCACTAAACCACTTTCAAAATGAAATTACGTGCTGTTATGTGACTTCGAAGTTAAATTACATTTTTGCTTTACAACAAAAATTTAATGTGAGCATAATACATGTAATCTCAATCATCCCAAACCAAAATATTTAGGAGGGCAATTTTTTACTCTCCTTAATTCTTTCAGGGGGGCAGTAAGGAGAGCTAAAAAACCGCTCTCCTGAAATTGCCAAGCCTGCATGTTGAAATGCATTATAACACAGTAGTCAATGTTAAACCCATGAAATTTGCTACAGCGAACTGTTATGGAAGGGGAAATTTCTGAATTGTGCGGTCAGCATTAGCCATGAAATAAGGTGCCAGCGATGAAGAAATGTGTGCAGCAGGGTAGTTCGGATGAAAATAAAACGGAATGGGTTGTATAACAATAAAATGAAAATTAATTATCCTTGGTCTAAAACTGCGAATCAATTTAATAACAGTCTTAGTATACCCATAAAACCTATGGTTTGAAATGGGTTACCACAGATTATGATCAGTTGACACTCACGTAACCCACTGTAACCTGTAAACAGGTTACGACCATCAAATTTGCATAACCTATAAACAGGTTACGAAAAAAATCCTTATTTTGAGGCCTGTCCAAGGATGCTGAAAACTAAACACCAAAAGATTCTGACCAGCGGATATGAAGAAGATTTTTAAATAGTATCAAATAGAATCTGATCAGTGGCTCAGCAGAGGATGATGTTTAATTTTTGCAACTCTGCTGACTCAGCATTTTTTCAATTTCCTCTACAGTCCACTATGACAGAACCGATGACAATTTTTTTTACTATTCCACTGAGGATGCTTCATACCAAATAAAAGATCTTTGTTCTGTGCAGTTTGGGAAATATGGGAGTTTAATAATATATCTATTTTTTTAGCTCATGGGGTTTCCTCAGAGGATTCAGGGGAGGGGTTAGATGAATCAAGTACATATCACTCAATCATACCACACTCCAAATTTTGTTCAAATCAGCTCATTGGTTTAGAAAATAGAAATTTTGGGTGGGGCCAAAATCTTGCCCCTCCCATTACAATGGCAAATATTGTTCCACGAACTTCGTTTGAACAAACTTGAAAAAGTTTTTTTTTTAATAAATTTTGGAGCATTTTCCACTGCCCACCTCCATATGGGGCTCAGCAAGTTGACTGAACAAAAACAAAATGCAATGTCAGAACAAACATTCATCTCAAATTTAACTGAAGTAGGTTCAGCGATTTTGGAGAAGGTGCAAACACTATGTTCATGGATGATGGTCAGTAAGTGATCACTGCAGCTCATCCTAACTTCCAATCAGGTGAGCTAATAAAAGTCTAAGGTTGACCACTGATTCAGCTCTGGTGAAAATTGCAATTTAGTATCGACTTTCACAATTCTTTACTAACTCACGTTTTCTTTAGCCTCATGAAATGGATCGCGATTTTGTTGGAATCCGATTGAATACAATGACTACTTTTTGAACAGAGTATTGTACATCTTGCAGGCAACAAATCAGGCCTTTTCATCTGAAATAAAGACTGGCCTACCATTAGGCCTCATGGAATGGACTTTGGGGCCCAGTTTACTGTCACAGAAGCCTATTTTCACATACCTTATTGGTGAAATATAATTTTTTCAGGGCGCGCTGTAAGCCTTGCAAAAAACATTTTTTGGGCTAATTTGGGGACTTTTCAGCCTCAGCCCCACTAACATACAAGTGCTGGAGAAATGAGAAAGTTTTATTTTAATTGTTAAGAAAATGATTCGCAAATATTATTTTTTGTCATGTTACGTAAAGGGATAATTGTCATGAGATATCCAAAGATGCCAAATGCATCATAAAATACAAATAAATAAATAGATGTGCAATAAATGCATGAGTGTTAGGAACTTGCCATTGTAAATATGTCCAAGCAACAACAAGAGCAACGTGAAGTATGGCATATGCTCTCGACGGCAGCCAGTCTGAATTGTCAAGCCGGACCAACATTGAAAGGAAGCATTGTCTAGTCATCCACAAATAACCCTAACATTATGATTTGATAAAATGAAAGTGTCAATGACACTGTAGCTTAACTTGTGTGTTGTGTTTGATGAAAAGGATAATGTTCAACGTTTAGGAAAGGATTATGTTCATTTCTGTTCCCTGTATGCTATGTTTTTGATAAAAATAGTATGAGGTGTACACTGTACTAAAGAGCTGAGGGATGGGTTAATGTGATCTCACAGTTAATGTATGTGGCCCTCACAGTTAACGTATATCAACGAAAGTTACCAAGTTACAGTAACATTATTCCAAAATAAGGCTTCCACGTTTACACGTGTAAACGTGAACGTTTCGTTTATGGGCATTAAACGTTTACAGTTCTGGTAAACGTGTACACGGAATGAAGTTTCAATAGATAGGCTGGCAGTCGTAAAGGGGCCTCAGGTAGTTCCTGAATCCGGGAGAGGGGTGAAAAAACGGGGGCACGGGCCACGAGTCGAGGGGTGGTTGCGTGCCAATGCTTGGTGTGCAACCACCCCTTGACACGCAGCCCATGCCCCCATTTATTCGCGAAGATGGTGAGATGGGTAGCGAATATCTGCACTCTGCAATTCTGTGCAAGGAAATCGCATCTTATTGGATTGATGTTAAATTGGATCGGCACTACAGTACACAGTGTACTGTATGACAGGGCTACAATCGACACTTGCAAAATTTGCAGAAAGTGAAAGGAACGAAAAAAAAAAATTTCCAACTTTGCAATGCAATATTTTGGTAATGCTTCAGAAAAACTGTGTACTGGTTCCGATTGGCGCCGCAGTAACCAAGCGAAATCATCTTTAAATCATGTGATATCATATGTGACACAGTAACGTCAGCCACATGGCATGTGCTTATCTTTGGTGTTTCCTTCGAAACATGTGTAGGATGTTTTAGTTTATTCGGATTTACATGTATATTCCCAAAGTGGTACACATTGTTCTCAATGATTTCGTTGACCTGACATGGATTATTATTCACACATGGGATGATCTTAGGATCGTTTTATGGAGTTTGACAGACAGACTGGCACTTGCGGTGTTTGGAAATTAGGATCCCCCTGCATGGTTTGTAGACTTTGTTTATTTTTGCGACATAGCATTCCACTCTCCAGTCTGGTATTGTGTGCCATGGCAACTTGCTCCAACATTACTGTTTGAAAAAACATAAGGAATTTCACCCCGAACCCAACAGAATGAGCCCGGAGAACCCAATAAATTTCAAAATTTACCGGGGGGAGAATCCCCCAGACTCTGCCCCCCCCCCCCCCCCCCCCTTCAATAGACCGAGCGACTTTGCCTTCAGCATCTGCATGCTGTGATCGTTCGTCTATGTCGTAGTTTTTGGATGAACTATAAATAGGTTGTCTCAATAACATAAATTTTATGCCCTGTACGCAATGATATGATGAACTTACTGTGTATTATTACACATATTGACTACTTGCAAAGTTAGTACGTGTAAACGTTTCCGTTTCATTTACAGACAGTCGTTTAAACGTTTACAATTTTGTCTAAACGTGGAAGCCTTATTCCAAAATGAGTCATCCTATCAAGTTACATTGAAATCCCTTCATAAATATGGCCTGCAGACTGTGCTAAAGGTTTTTGGGCTTCGGGCCCCTGTGGCCGTCAGTTTCCCAATTGCGTACAAAGGGGACATTCTCATCTAGACATTATATGAAGTCAATCTACCAAGTTACAATGAAATCCCTTCATAAATATGACCTGTAGACTGTGCTAAAGGTTTTTGGGCTTTGGGCTTGGGCAGCCATCATGGTTGAATGTTTCAACCAAAAGGGGGCATTCTCATCTGGGCATCATCTGGAGTGATCCTATGAAGTTACAATGAAATTCCTTCATAAATATGACCTGTAGACTGTGCTCAAGGTTTTCAGGCTTCGGACCCCTGAAGCCATCACAGATGACCAATCACGACCAATAGGGGATGTCATCATCTAGGCATTATATGGAGTCAAACTTACAGGTTACAATGAAATCCTTCCATAAATATGACCTACAGACTATGCTAAAGGTTTGGGGGTTTGGGGCTCGGGCAGCCATCAAGGCTGAATGATCGTGACCAAAAGGGGACATTCTCATCTAGACATTATTTGGAGTCATCCTACAAAGGTACAATGAAATTCATTCATAACTATCACCTGTAGACTGTGCTAAAGGTTTTTGAGCTTCAGGCCCCTGTAGCCATCCCAGATGCCTAATGGTGTCCAAACGGGGTTGTTCTCATCTAGACATTATATGAAGTCAACCTACCAAATTACAATGAAATCCCTTCATAAATATGACCTGAAGACTGTGCTAAACGTTTTCGGGCTTTGGGCTCGGGCAGCCATCATGGTTGAATGATCGCAACCAAAAGGGGACATTCTCATCTGGACATCATCTGGAGTCATCCTACAAATTTTACAATGAAATCCCTTCATAAATATGACCTGTAGACTGTATTCAAGATTTTCAGGCTTCGGGCACCTGTAGCCATCACAGTTGACCAATCACGACCGAAAGGGGATGTCATCATCTAGGCATTATATGGAGTTACCCTCACAAGTTACAATGAAATCCTTCCATAAATACGACCTATAGACTATGCTAAAGGTTTTTGGGCTCGGGCAGCCATCAAGGCTGAATGATCACGACCAAAAGGGGACGTTCTCATCTAGACATTATTTGGAGTCATCCTACCAAGCTACAATGAAATCCCTTCATAATTATGACCTGTAGACTGTTCTAAAGGTTTTCGGGCATCGGGCCCCTGTAACTGTCACAGTTGCCCAATCGTGTCCAAAAGGGGACGTTCTCATCTAGACATTATATGAAGTCAAACCTACCAAGTTACAATGAAATCCCTTCATAAATATGACCTGTAGACTGTGCTAAAGGTATTCGGGCTTTGGGCTCGGGCAGCCTTAATGGTTGAATGATCGCAACCAAAAGGGGACATACTCATCTGGGCATCATCTGGAGTGATCCTACGAAGTTACAATGAAATCCCTTCATAAATATGACCTGTAGGCTGTGCTCAAGATTTTCGGGCTTCAGGCACCTGTAGCCATCACAGTTGACCAATCACGACCAAAAGGGGATGTCATTATCTAGGCATTATATGGAGTCAACCCAACAGGTTACAATGAAATCCTTCCATAAATATGACCTTTTGCCTATGCTAAAGGTTTTTGGGCTCGGGCACCCATCAAGGCTGAATGATCGCAATCAAAATAGGACGTTCTCATCTAGACATTATTTGGAATCATCCTACCAAGTTATAATGAAATCCCTTCATAAATATGACCTGTAGACTGTGCATAAGGGTTTTTGGGCTTCCGGCCCCTGTAGCCATCACAGCTGCCCAATCACGTCCAAAAGGAGACTTTCACATCTAGACATTATATGAAGTCAACCCACCAAGTTACAATAAAATTCCTCAATAAATAAGACCTGTAGACTGTGCTAAAGGTTTTCGGGTTTTGGGCTCGGGCAGGCATCACAGTTGGCAGATCACGCCCAAATGGGGAAATTCTCATCTAGACATCATAAGGAGTCATCCTACCAAGTTACAATGAAATCCCCTACATATTAAACATGACCTGCAGACTGTGCTAAAAGTTTTTGGGTTTCGGGCTTGGGCAGCCATCACGGTTGACAGATCATGCCCAAAAGGGGACATTCTCATCTAGGCATTATACAGAGGCATTCTACCCTTCATAAATACGACTTGTAGACTGTGCTAATGGTTTTCGGGTTTTGGGCTTGGGCAGCCATACCAGTTGACCGATCGCGACCAAAAGGGGACGTTCTCATCTAGACATGACCCCAAACCTGCATATGACATTTTGTGATGATCAGACAAGAACTGCGGGGTGTAGCCCGTGCTAAAGGAAAAGTGAACAGACTCACAGACTCACAGACTTCCGCACACGTGATGGCAATAGTTTATCTTGACTTTGTCAAGTTAAAAATAAGCAATTCTTTAGTTATTGGATGGAAACCAAAAGTTAATGGATGGATGGTGGACAGTCAGATGGACGGATGGACAGACATGGTGAAAACAAAGCCCCCAATTGGGTTGGGGGCCTAAAGATAACCAACACAGTTCTCCATAATTTATTCCTTGTTCTCAGATTAATTTTACGTTAATAACTACCGTATATACATGTGTACAGCAGCAAATGACTTAACAGTGTTTCTACATTATTGTTGGCCGACTGTACAAGCAGCCAACAATGACGTAAAGACACTGTCAAGATAAATGCATCTTACCATATGGGTGTCGCAAGAATTTTTCAAAAGGGATTCAACTGTGATGAAAAAGGTACACCAGGGATACACTTGACAGATGCCTAAGGCACGAGCATTCCAGGTGGGGGTGGTGGCATGTCCCTGCAGCAAGGAAAATTTTTAAATTTATTATCAAATGGAGCTATGTGGTGGACTTTTGGGGATTTATTTGCAATCTCCATACTGGACAAAATATGTAAAAGGGAGTTCGTTCACAATAACCCCCCCCCCCCCCCCCCCCCCACCCCGGTGATGCCAGTGTTCTAGTCAAGTTCTGAAGGAAGGACATACTTGGAACAACTTTTTATGAGCAATACAAAGGGAATGTTTAAGGCTGTATGGGGACTTGAAGGTTAACCCTTTACCCAATGCAGATGATACCAAAATTTATTATTTTGAATATCATATTTTCAAAAAGTTCCCACCAAACCATATCATGTGACCCCTTTCTGGATCGAGCTCAATGAGCTCCTTCCAAAGAGGAGTCACATGATATGGTTTTGTTGAAATTTTTGGAAAAATAATGTTTTTTCAGCTGCTGAATTTGCTTTTTTCGTGGGCAGAAGTGGCTAATTCATTGGGTAAAGGGTTAAACTATAATTTTTTGAGAAAGTATACGGTGTTGATACATTTATCTCTAGTGCCAGCTACAAAAGTGGAAATGGCACTTTTTGAAAACCATGATTTGGACAAGTACACCACTATGATTTAGCATGGGTTACATTCAATTTAGCAGCTAAACCTCTGTTGATTGTATATTAACACTGCACCTGTAATCCACTCTCCACATACATTAACATATGCATTGTAATGGTTTTAATCTTGTTTATGTTTTATAAATAAAGAGTTCTACGCATGTCATTAAATGGATGTGCCATACAGATATAAGTGGGCAGTTAACAAGGCCAGCCCACTTTCACAATATGATACTTGAAACTAGAAATACATGTACCTTTAAGTGTTTTTAGCACTGGACCAGCAAAGTATTCTTGATGATCTGTGGTGACTGATCTACTTTTTGAGAAGTTCTCTAACCACTGTACAATACATCTACAGGATGCCCATGACTGCAGTATGGCATTGAGAAAACAGGTATTGCCAAGATTTTCCAACCCCAGACAAGTATCTGAAAAAGTACAAAAACCTTATTATATTAATTCAGACTCCATTTAAGATTTACCCATTTATTTAATGTAACAGCCATAATCATCTTTCAAGTTTTAGCTGTTCCAGCACCAGTCCAGGGCTGAACCACAGTCTGAACTGGAACATCCCTGCTGTACTGAAACACACACAAGCTGGACCAGTCCGAGGCGGTGCAAGGCAGCCCAGAGTGGCATTGTCATGTTACATTGTCATTAGTTCAGGACACAACACAAATTTTTGGACTTTACCTTCCTACCAGTGCTGGAAATAAACAAAATTGACAGGTGCAGTTTTAAGCTCTTGTGAATTCCGAGACGGGAGTAAATTGCACCCAGAAAATGTTAGTATATGAATTTTCGAGAGTATACTGTCACCAAACACCAGAGAGCTAACCCTTTCAACTCTAGTGGTTGTCATCCATGCCAATTCAATGGCAGCAATTAGAAGAGCCCATATTCATTATTTGGGGTGGACCAATCTATATTTTCAATGTGCAGCCCAAGGGCTCTACCGCACACATTTACTGAACAGCCATCCTATTTAATGGCAGGGTTTCTGCTAGGGTGTAAAATTTGTGGGTCCAGTAGTTTAAAGCAAGTGAAACTCAGACGCTGAAGGCGTATGCCGCAGGTGCTGAAGGTACGTGCATACAGAGGGGGGGTCTGCAGGGATTCTCCCCCCCCCCCCCCCCCCCCAGGAAAATTTTGATTTTTAGGTGCTCTCTGGTGACTTCTGGGGGCATTCTGGTCGCTAAAATGCTGAATAATTGAAGTGGAAAATATGTATTTTTTCCTCCTACAATTCTCTAAATTCCCACAGGGCACACAATACTACATCTGGTCGGAGGTTTCATAAAAATACAAACCCAAAACATCACAAAATCCACGAATCCTCATTTTTTAGAAAATTTTGCGTGTGTGCTTGAGCTTTGTTTACAACCGCTCGCGGTTAATATTCGAAAAGAACTATGATGCAGACGTGTGACGTCATGCACATGCAATTACATCATTTATCGCTTGAAATAAAAACCAGTGATTTCGGACCAAACGCGACAATTTGAGACCAAAATTTTATAGGCGACGTTTAGGATTTGAACTTTGTTTCCCCCTCTCGTCTGGGGGTTATAAAGTATCAGGTTGTCGCCAGTAATAGTAGGCATAGTATACAACATAATTATGCCTATATTACGTGGGAACAAAGGATCCTGAGTGTCGTTACGATACAGCATTGTACTCGACATTTTAACCACCAGCTTTCCTGACTGATCATAGTATGATCGGCGGGGGGAATGGGTCCGGTCGACAGACCCGCAGCCGGTCTAGTGGAAACCCTGAATGGCATTATGACATATCATATTCCTGGCCAGAAAAGCAGCTGATCAGGTTCAAGGGGCTAAATGTATAAGGAATTGCTGAATTATGACAAGCATTGCAGATGATACCTTGTTACACTCAATGTCAGCTTCAAGATTTTAAAATTTGCTTATTACAAAGCACAGTGCATTACAGAATTCTTCAATTTGTTGACAATTTTTCACACCTGTCTAATATCCACTAAAAATTTGCCATCACCCTTTACCATCGAATACATACACAGAAGGCATAATGAAAGTGTCAATGACACTGTAGCTCAACTTGACAAACTTGAACTTGTAAGTTATAAGTGAAATGACAAAATTGAAGATCATTGGTACCAATATTATTTGGTGAAATTTCAACATAAGAGCATTGTGTGTGCACAACGTCAAGAGTAATCCTTGAATTTATAAATGTAAACTGTAAGACTGGCTAAAGGAAGAATGTTGATACACAAATGCAGTAAGTTCAGAGGTTATTGTAAATGGCAACTTTTTTCACAGGAATGAATGCTAATCAATAGCTCTTACCTAAAGGTCTCGCCCAATGAGCACAACAAGCTAAAAAAAAAAATTCTGATAAATGTGGGCTGTAGGCCATGTCAAAGATGAATGTTGATGCACAAATGCAATAAATTCAAAGACTGTTGCGAACAGCAACAGTTTTTGATGGAAATGAAAAGAAAATCGAAAGCTCCTATCTTTGTCATCCTGCATAAGAATACAAAGTTTCAAAACAACCTGATAATGAATGCACCCTATGAGGCATGCCAAAGGAAGATGTCAATGCACAAATGCACCAAGTTTGAATGTCACTGCTTGTGGCAATGTTTTTTTCTCTTTTTATGGAAATTCATAAATATACCCTGCAGAGAGTGCAAAAGTGATAAGTTGCTACACAAATGCAGTAAGTTCAAAGGCTGGTGAAAACGACAATAATTTTTTAAAGGAAATGAAAATAAATGCAATCTGTGAGGTGTGCCAAAGGAAACTGTGAGCGTACGTACTAACGTACGTACGCCGACGGACGAGAAGAGATGGCAATAGCTCAGCTTGACTTTGTCAAGTTGAGCTAATAAATGCGCCCTGTAGGGTGTACCAAAGGGAAATATAGAGGTCTGACTAAACTAAGTTCTAAGAACGTTGGCCATGGCAACATTTTTTGATGGAAATTGAAGAAAATCGATAGCTCCCATCTAGAGGTCACCCCAAACAAGCATGCCAGGTTTTAAAGCAATCCGATCATAAATGTGCCCTGTAGGGTGTGCCCAAGGGAAATATTGAGGTCTTCTGACTAAACTAAGTTCTAAGAACGTTGGCCATGGCAACATTTTTTGATGGAAATGGAAAAAAATTGATAGCTCACATCTAGAGGTCACCCCAAACAAGCATACCAGGTTTCAAAGCAGTCCAATCATAAAAGTGCCCTGTAGGGTGTGCCAAAGGGAAATATTGTGGTCTGACTAAACTAAGTTCCAAGATCGTTGGCCGTGGCAACATTTTTTGATGCAAATTGAAGAAAATTGATAGCTCCCATCTAGCGGTCACCCTAAACAAGCATACCAGGATTCAAAGCAATCCAATCATAAATGTGCCCTGTAGGGTGTGCCAAAGGGAAATATTGAGGTTTGACTAAACTAAGTTCTAAGAACATTGGCCGCGGCAACATTTTTTGACGGAAATGGAAAAAAATCGATAGCTCCCATTTAGAGGTCTCCCTGAACAAGTATACCGGGTTTCAAAGCAATCTGATCATAAATGCGCCAAAGGGAAATATTGAGGTTTGACTAAACAAAGTTCTTAGAACGTTGGCCGTGGCAACTTTTTTTGACGGAAATTGAACAAAATCGATAGCTCCTATCTAGAGGTCACCCTAAACAAGCATACCAGGTTTCAAAGCAATCCAATCATAAATGTGCCCTGTAGGGTGTGCCAAAGGGAAATATTGAGGTTTGACTAAACTAAGTTCTAAGAACATTGGCCGCGGCAACATTTTTTGACGGAAATTGAAGAAAATCGATAGCTCCCATCTAGAGGTCACCCCAAACAAGCATACCAAGAATCAAAGTGATCTGATCATAAATGCGACCTGTGAGGTGTGCCAAAGGAAATTGTGGACGTACGTACATGTACGCCAACAGACGAGAAGTGATGGCAATAGCTCAGCTTGACTTTGTCAAGTTGAGCTAAAAATACCCTATACTAGACAAAAAATGAAAGTTTCAATGACACTGTAGCTCAACTTGTCAAGACAAAGACATGTACATGTATAGTATGTGACACAGCAATGACAAATATCTAGGTAATGACCTGATAACAAAGGTACATATAAAGTATTGTAACGGTCTGTACATAAATACTGAGCGTTGCCTGTAACAAATGTATAGGTAAAGTATTGTAAAGGTGGGTGACAGTCAGATGCTAAACTAGAAAAAAATCTTTGAGTCCCAGAGAGGGTCTGACTGAACCCCAAAATATTTGTTCTCATAGCACAGTGATAACAAAGGCACCCCAAAACACACTCATTCCTGTCCCAAGGTGAAAACAAAGGTACCCAAGAAGTTTCGTGAAGATCAGTTCACAAATATGAGCTGTGTAGAAGTTGTGACAAAAAACTGATTGGACCTGATTTCGGTACAAAATGGCCACTGGCAGCCATCTTGAATTATGGACCATGCCCAGAAACACTCGTTCTCGTCCCAAGGTGATAACAAAGGTACCCAAGAAGTTTTGTGAAGATCGGTTCATAAATACAGCCTCTAGCTCGAGCCGTATTGACATGTGCACTTACAGAGTATAAGTAGCACTGAATAAATCAAAGTTCATCTAATTTGCATAATTTCTGCACGAGAAAAAAACCCGTACTATATGTGATGTATTCCATGTTACTAAACATTCATACAAAAATTTATTCAAATCAAACTTTCATACAGAAGTTCTGTACAAAAGACTGATTGCACTAATTTTGGTACAAAATGGCTGCTGGTGGCCATCTTGAAATTTGGACCACACCCAAAAACACTCGTTCTCATCCCACGGTAATAACAAAGGTACCCATGAAGTTTCGTAAAGATCGGTTCATAAATACGACATCTAGCCTGAGCCATATAGAAGTTGTGTACAAAAAACTGATTAGACCTAATTTCGATACAAAATGGCCACTGGCAGCCATCTTGAATTTTGGACCGCACCCAGAAACACTCGTTCTCGTCCTAAGATGATAACAAAGGTACCCGTTTCGTGAAGATCGGTTCATAAATACAGACTCTAGCCCGAGCCGTATTGACATGTGTACTTACTGTGTGTAAGCAGCACTGAAAAAATCAAAGTTCATCTAATTTGCATAATTTCTGCAGGAGAAAAAAACCCGTATTATATGTGATGTATCCCATGGTACTAAACATTCACACAAAAAATTATTCAAATCAGTGCTTTCATATGGAAGTTCTGTGCAAAAATCTGATTGCACCAAATTTCGTACAAAATGGCTGCCATCGGCCATCTTGAATTTCGGACCGGACCCCAAAACATTCGTTCTCGTCCCACGGTGATAACAAAGGTACCCAAGAAGTTTCATAAAGATCGGTTCATAAATACGGCCTCTAGCCCGAGCCGTATTGGCATTTGCACTTACAGTGCTGAAAGTAACACCAAAAAACATCAAAGTTAGTCTAATTTGCATAATTTACGCACGAGAAAAAAACCCATATTATATGTGATGTATCCCATGGTACTAAACATTCATACAAAAAATTATTCAAATCAGAGCTTTCATATGGAAGTTCTGTACAAAAAACAGATTTCTGCATCGTCGGTACAAAATGGCAGCTGGCAGCCATCTTGAATTTCGGACCGCACCCAAAAACACTCGTTCTCGTCCTACAGTCATAACAAAGGTACCCAAGAAGTTTCGTAAAGATCGGTTCATAAATACGGCCTCTAGCCCGAGCCATAGCAGCTTGGCACTTACAGCTCTGAAAGTAACACTAAATAAATCAAAGTCAGTCTAATTTGCACAATTTACGCACGAGAAAAAAACCCGTATTATATGTGATGTATCCCATGGTACTAAACATTTATACAAAACTTTATTCAAATCAGAACTTTCATACAGAAGTTCTGTACAAAAAACTGATTTTTGCATCATCGGTACAAAATGGCCGCTGGCAGCCATCTTGAATTTCGGACCACACCTAAAAACACTCGTTCCCGTCCCAAGGTCATAACAAAGGTACACAAGAAGTTTCGTAAAGATCGGTTCATAAATACGACCTCTAGCCCGAGCCATAGCCAATTGTTGACGTACGGACAGACGGACAGACGGACGACGGACGACGGGCCATGACAATAGCTCAAATTTGACTTCGTCAAAGTTGAGCTAAAAATGAAAACACTATAAGGTGTGCCTTGAACCAGTCCAGTGGAAACAAATGTACAGCACACCTGGGTACAGGACTGTATTGGATCGTAATGTTTAAAACCGGATTATCAGTGGCAGTACTGTATGGTCCAGCGGTGGACCAGTATGGTGTTTGAGAGGTTACACACAACTTTTCCTCTAAAGCATTGAAGATTGTACATTGTTGCACTCAATGTCAGTAAAAGATTTAAAATGTGCTTCTTACAAAGTCATAGTGCCTTATAGAATTCTTTATCAAACATGTCTAAAAACCTGCAATCACCCTTCACCATCAAATACATACTCAGAAGGCATCAAAATGCACTTTATTGGTTAGCAAGAGAGCACGTATCGCTGAAGCAATACAATGTCCCCTACCGGACTAATGAGCATTAATAATTATACAAATGTTATAACCTATATGTGATCAGCATCAATTCTGTTGAAGCATTTCCAAAAGAAAGTTCAGAAAACTGATATTCTGGCGTTTTCCATATCTCCAAGGGCCATAACTCACACAAAAATAATGCAATCAGCATGAAACTCAAACTTGAACTGTGAGTCATTGTTCTATAGTAGGTTGCCAAGAATGAAATCATTCGGTTGAAGCATTTCCAAAAAAAGTCCGGAAAACTAAAATATGACTGACAGACTGACTGACAGACTGACGGATGGTCAGAGTGCAAATGAAACTTGATCTGTAAGTCATCATTCTATAGTAGGTTACCAAAAATGAAAGTGTCAATGACACTGTAGCTTAACTTGTCAAGACAAAGACATGTACATGTATAGTATGTGAAAAAGCAATGACAAATATCTAGGTAATGACCTGATAGCAAAGGTACATATAAAGTATTGTAACGGTCTCTACATAAATACTGACCGTTGCCTGTAACAAATGTATAGGTAAAGTATTGTAAAGGTGGGTAACAGTCAGATGCTAAACTAGAAAAAAAATCTTTGAGTCCCAGAGTGGGTCGAACTGAACACCAAAATATTTGTTCTCATAGCACAGTGATAACAAAGGCACCCCAAAACACACTCGTTCCTGTCTCAAGGTGAAAACAAAGGTACCCAAGAAGTTTTGTGAAGATCAGTTCATAAATACGAGCTGTATAGAACTTGTGACAAAAAACTGATTGGACCTAATTTCGGTACAAAATGGCCAATGGCAGCCATCTTGAATTTTGGACTGCACCCAGAAACACTCATTCTCGTCCCAAGGTGATAACAAAGGTACCCAAGAAGTTTTGTGAAGATCGGTTCATAAATACAGCCTCTACCCTGAGCCGTATTGACATGTGTGCTTACATTATGTAAGTAGCACTGAATAAATCAAAGTTCATCTAATTTGCATAATTTCTGCACGAAAAAAAACACCCTTACAATATGTGATGTATTACATGTTACTAAACATTCATACAAAAATTTATTCAAATCAGAACTTTCATACAGAAGTTCTGTACAAAAGACTGATTGCACTAATTTTGGTACAAAATGGCCGCTGGTGGCCATCTTGAATTTCCGACCACACCCAAAAACACTCCCTCTCATCCCACGGTGATAACAAAGGTACCCAAGAAGTTTCGTAAAGATTGGTTCATAAATATGGCCTCTAGTCTGAGCCTTATAGAAGTTGTGAACAAAAAACTGATTAGACCTAATTTCGGTACAAAATGGCCACTGGCAGCCATCTTGAATTTTAGACCGCACCCAGAAACACTCATTCTCATCCGAAGGTGATAACAAAAATACCCAAGACATTTCGTGAAGATCAGTTCATAAATACAGACTCAAGCCCGAGCCGTATTGGCATGTGTACTTACTGTGGTGTAAGACACACTGAAAAAATCAAAGTTCATCTAATTTGCATAATTTCTGCACGAGAAAAAAAACGTATTATATGTGATGTATCCCATGGTACTAAACATTCACACACAAAATTATTCAAATCAGCGCTTTCATATGGATGTTCTGTGCAAAAATCTGATTGCACCTAATTTTGTACAAAATGACTGCCATCGACCATCTTGAATTTCGGACCGGACCCAAAAACACTCGTTCTTGTCCCACAGTGATACCAAAGGTACCCAAGAAGTTTCGTAAAGATCAGTTCATAAATACGGCCTCTAGCCCGAGCCGTATTGGCATTTGCACTTACAGTGATGAAAGTAACACCGAAAAACATAAAAATTAGTCTAATTTGCACAATTTACGCACGAGAAAAAAACCTGTATTATATGTGATGTATCCCATGGTACTAAATATCATACAAAAAATTATTCAAATCAGAGCTGTCATATGGAAGTTCTGTACAAAAAACAGATTTCTGCATCGTCGGTACAAAATGGCGGCTGACAGCCATCTTGAATTTTTGACCGCACCCAAAAACACTCGTTCTCGTCCCACGGTCATAACAAAGGTACCCAAGAAGTTTCGTAACGATCGGTTCATAAATACGGCCTCTAGCCCGAGCCGTATCCAATTGTTGACGTATGGACAGACGGACGATGGGCCATGACAAAAGCTCAAATTTGGCTTCGCCAAAGTCGAGCTAATGAAATCATTCCGCTGAAGCATTTCCAAAAAAAGTCCGAAAAACTAAAATATGACTGACAGACTGACTGACAGACTGATGGATGGACAGAGTGCAAATGAAACTTGATCTGTAAGTCATCGTTCTATAGTAGGTTACCAAAAATGAAATCATTCTGCTGAAGCATTTCAAAAAAAAAGTTCGGAAAACTCAAGTATGACTGACATACTGACTGACAGACTGACGGATGAATGGACAGAGTGTAAATGAAACTTGATCTGTAAGTCATCGTTCTATAGTAGGTTACCAAAAATGAAATCATTCCATTGAAGCGTTTCCAAAAAAAGTCCTGAAAACTGATATTTTGGCACTTTTCCATATTTCCAAGGGCCATAACTCACACAAGAATAAGGCAATCAGCATGAAACTCAAACTTGATCTGTAAGTCATCGTTCTATAGTAGGTTACCAAAAATGAAACCATTCCGTTGAAGCGTTTCCAAAAAAGTCTGGAAAACTGATATTTTGGCGCTTTTCCATATTTCCAAGGGCCATAACTCACACAAGAATAATACAATCAGCCATAATTCACACAAGAATAATGCAATCAGCATGAAACTCAAACTTGATCTGTAAGTCATCGTTCTATAGTAGTTTACCAAAAATGAAATCATTCCGTTGAAGCGTTTCCAAAAAAACTCCGGAAAACGGATATTTTGGGGCTTTTCCATATTTCCAAGGGCCGTAACTCACACAAGAATAATGCAATCAGCACGAAACTCAAACTTGATCTGTAAGTCATCGTTCTATAGTAGTTTACCAAAAATGAAATCATTCCGTTGAAGCGTTTCCAAAAAAACTCCAGAAAACTGATATTTTGGTGCTTTTTCCCAATTTCCAAGGGCCGTAACTCACACAAGAATAATGCAATCAGCATGAAACTCAAACTTGATCTGTAAGTCATCATTCTATAGTAGTTTACCAAAAATGAAATCATTCCGTTGAAGCGTTTCCAAAAAAACTCCGGAAAACTAAAGTGTGAAGGACAGACTGACAGACGGACAGACTGACGGATGGATGGAGTGCAAACCTATAGTCCCCTACCGGCATCGACTGAAATACGAAAACACAATAGTGGTGTGCCTTGGACAGGAAAAAAAACAAGAGACCCCAGGGGGCCTGAGGGCACTCACCTGACATGATAGCCTAAATATCAAGCCAGGAAATTGATTTCAACAAGTTGCATCTGCCCCTCCTAAGAAAAACTTATACCAAATATCCAAAGATTCTGACCAGTGATCCCAAAAAAATTTTTTTAAAGAATATTCCTCATATTGAACTAAGTAATAATTCAGGCTCCCACAGGGAGCCCAAATATGAATCCAGGGACTTGGCTTGAACAATCTTGAATCTCACCTCCAGTGGGATGCTGAATACCAAATATCAAAAGATTCTGACTGATGGATGTGAAGAAGATTTTTGAAGAATATTCCTCAGATTGAACTAAGTTATAATTCGGGCTCCCACAGGGAGCCCAAATATCAACTCAGGGGCTTTGTTTGAATAAACTTGAATCTTACCCCCTAAGGATGCTGCATACCAAATATCAAAGCATTCCAACTGCTGGATCTGAAGAAGATTTTTAAAGAAACATTCCTCATGTTGAACTAAGTTATAATTCGGGCCCCCACAGGGAGCCCAAATATGAACCCAGGGACTTGGCTTCAACAAATTTGAATCCCCCCCCCCCCCCCAAGGATGCTGCATACCAAATATCAAAACATTCCGACTGCTGGATCTGAAAAAGAAGAGTTTTTAACAAAATTCCTCACTTTGAATTAAGTTACAATTCGAGCTCCAACAGTGAGCCCAAATATGAATCCAGGGGCTTGGCTTGAACAAACTGGAATCTCCCCCCCCCCCCCCAACCCTTAAGCTTAAGCTGCTGCATGCCAAATATCAAAACATTCTGACTGCTGAATCTGAAGAAGATTTTTAAAGAAAACTTCCTCATATTGAACTAAGTTATAATTCAAGTTATAATTCGAGCTCCCACAGGGAGCCCAAATATGAACCCTGGGACTTGGATCCAACAAACTTGAATCTCACCCCCCAAGGATGCTGCATACCAAATATCAAAACATTCCGACTGCTGGATCTGAAGAAGAAGATTTTTTAAGAAAATTCCTCATTTTGAACTAAGTTACAATTTGAGCTCCCACAGTGATCCCAAATATGGACCTAGGGACATGGCTTGAACAAACTTGAATCTCACCCCCCTAAGGATGCTGCATACCAAATATCAAAACATTCTGACTGCTGAGTCTGAAGATGATGACTTTTAAAGAAAATTCCTCATTTTGAACTAAGTTACAATTGGGCTCCCACAGTGAGCCCAAATATTAACCCAGGGACTTGGATCCAACAAACTTGAATCTCACCCCCCAAGGATGCTGCATACCAAATATCAAAACATTTCGACTGCTGGATCTGAAGAAGAAGATTTTTTAAGAAAATTCCTCATTTTGAACTAAGTTACAATTTGAGCTCCCACAGTGATCCCAAATATGGACCTAGGGACATGGCTTGAACAAACTTGAATCTCACCCCCCCTAAGGATGCTGCATACCAAATATCAAAACATTCTGACTGCTGAGTCTGAAGATGATGACTTTTAAAGAAAATTCCTCATTTTGAACTAAGTTACAATTGGGCTCCCACAGTGAGTCCAAATATGAACCCAGGGAGTTGGCTTGGACAAACTTGAAACTCACCCTGCTACGCATGCTGCATACCAAATATCAAAAGATTCTGATTGGTAGATCTGAAGAAGATTTTTAAAGAATATTCATCAAACTGCACTAATTTAAACATTTGGGCTCCCATAGAGAGCCCAAATATGGACCCAGGGATTGGATTTCAATAAACATATGAAACAATCTTCAAAAGATGTTATATGTGAAATTTGAAAGCTTTTGGAGCAGCGGTTTGGGAGAAAAGTAGTCTTAAATGTTTTTCCCATTACCCACAGTGTTAAAAAATGCTGACTCAGCACTTTTTCAAAGTCCCAAAAAAGTATCCCATGATAAAACCAATAGCAATTTTTTTTTAACATTCCTTTCTGTTGGTCCTAAGGAAGCTTCACACCAAATAAGAAATCTCAGTGCCATATAGTTTTGGAGATCTGGCTGTTTAAATTTTTTCTATTTTTGGCTCGTGGGGGTTCCCATGGGGCAGCTGGAAATTTTTTTCTTTGTAAATCAAGTACTTATGACCAAATAATATCTCACATAAAATTTGGTTCAAATCAGCCCCCTCAGTTCGGAAAATAGAAATTTTGGGTGTGGCCAAAATTCCTGTCCCTCCCATAACGATGGCAAATATTGCCCCTCTAACATCCCATGAACAAATCTGAGTCTACAACTCAAAAGGAAGCTGCATACCAAATATCACGTCTCTGCTACTGTTGGTTCATGAGAAGAAGAGTTTTAAAGATTTTGGTGCACCCTTGGGGGCATGGCACCGCCCAGGGAGAGGGATAACTTCACTTGAACAAATCTGAATTGGCATTAGGTAATAAACATTTACCCAACATTTGAATAAAATTAGGCTAGTGGTTTTGGAGAAGTCGGTTTTGTAAGGTTGACAACGGACGGAAAGTGATAAGTAAAGCTCCCCTTGAACTTTGCTCAGGTGAGTTAAAAAAACGGATCGCATCCCAGAGTACTGAACAATATCGGATCCACTGTTTTTTGGGACCTGACCACCACCAGTGGTCCAGTATGGTCTGCATCTGAACCCTCCGTGGAATGAGCTCCTTTCAAAGTGGGTCATACAGTACAGCGATCACAAAAGCGGTTTCTTTTGCGATCAGATCATGGTTTCATCGTGACATACTTGCAACAACAGATCAAGATTTCCTACATAAAATATACTGTGAAATCAGGGATGCACAAGTTGGATAACCCTGTATACACAATCGCAATCCAGTCAGAATTATCTTTCTGCTTTTCTCCCCACAGCACTAGAGAATCTCAGCCATCTAAAAAGAAATGCGAGAACATTCAACATGAGAAACTATTTTCTTTTGTTTTCCCCAACTTGGTCTCGATTTTGTAAAATTTTGACCACAAAATATTGACCACTTTTGGGCCAGTATGACACGACTCACTCAATCACAAAATGATCAGGAAAATACCACTTTTGTGACCAGAGGACTATTAATGTCAAAAGCATTGTTTGTAAATTGAGAGTGGGCTGTAAATACATTTGAGGACCTGCAATTCTGTCAGAAACTTTAAAGACTTTGATCATAGATTATAATTATACAGTACATGTACATGTAGAGTGGACTGTAACTAAATCAACCGTGGAATGGAGTTATCTCTCAAAGTATCACTTTCAAATTCTGTCCATATGGACAAAAAACACAAACAATGTTTTAGCCAATGGACCTCGGAGTATAACCCAGAGTTCCATTGGCTGGAACTCTGCTTATGTTTTGCAACAAATTGGCAATGATTGCTTGCCATGGGTGGAATCTCCACTCTGTGAGTGATTTAGTGATAACACTCTCCACGTACTGTAACTCGGCTTAGGATTTCAATGGTGACAGTAACTGCTCACCTACTTGTAATGCTTGAAAAATTAGTTTTAGAGATGGGCAATAGACAGGAAAACTGAACCCATATCGATATCATTTGGTAACCAAACAAAAACTCAAACCGAACCCATCATTGAATACCAAAACTGTTTGAATTTTCATATCTTCTTACATTCACAACTTATAAGGCTTTATTGAGTCTTGAAAGTTGTAAAAGGGTTCATTTTCATGACAGAAGTGACTGATTTTCTTTTCAGTTTTAACTCTTAAGATATTGTCCTAATTCCCACTAGACAACAAGTCTTGGCTGCCTGTTAAGGCAGTCAAGACTTGACTAATAAAAGTGTTATTAATAATGCAGCTCAACTTGACCAAAAAGGGGCCGAGCTACATATAGTTAAAACTAGAAGTCCTGTCATGAAATGCGCACAAATAGCAAGTTGATATGCACGTTAATGTGCGTGTTATGGCCCAAGTAAAGCTATCCAATTCTGATCATATGGCCTGTGCACAAGCAATGTTTCAGCCAATGGACCTCCGGGTAACCCGGAGGTCCATTGGCAGAAACATTGCATGTGTTTGCTATGAGTAACCAGGCGAACCTGCCGTGCTTTGGATGCCATTCGATATGGCAATTGCGTGCAATTCCAACGCGCAATTAAGCCTAGATAAGCGCACTATTTGTGACAGGACTTCTAATTTTAACTGTAGCAGGTTCCAGTAATTCCAAGTAATTCACTCAAGTTTCTACAGAAAAGACATCACCTCCAAAGCTACATAGATGTATGAATCAGAAAAAGATCTGGTGAGGAATGTGTCCTGCAGAGTGTGCTGATTGAATTGCTGACAATTTATATGCCAAATCCAAGATGGCTGCACGTGGCCATGTTTTTCATGAAATTCATAAAAATTTGATAGCTCTCATCCAGACATTTCACCAAAGCTGAATATAAAATTTGAAAAAGATCTGGGGATATGTGTGGCCTGTAGGGTGTTCCAATTGGAATTGCTGACAATTTATATGTTGACACCAAGATGGCCACATTTCGGTCATATTTTTCAACAAAATTTAAAATTTACTAATCTTGGATCCATATTTATTCATTTCTGGAGTTCACATTTATCGTGTATACATTTTTACCCTTATTATGAAAACTTCCCGACTACACTTTTTTAGTGTGTCCCTTAAAATTTATATATCATTATGGGGCACGTCAGCATAGATTCAAAAATGCTAACAAATATCACTTTTCTTTCAGTTTCACAGTTTCTGCAGAGAACCTGTGGAAAATAATTCATTAAAAAAATGGTTAGTTATTGCTACTTTCGTGGAAAGGACGTGCCATACTATTATTACTACCAAACCAGAAATTAAAATACGATCTTTCACTTTCAGGCCATTTTGGACAAGGCATATGTTACTCATCTCCTTCCCCACTCCCATGAATAGAAGTTTAATATAACAAGGTCTATCACTACTTAGGCAGTTCATGTCTCAGGGATAGTCGTAGATTTTCTCACCATCTACTGCATAAGGCATAAGCCATAACACTAAAATCAAAATCAGAGAAATTTTAATATTTTTATGTTTATTGAGATTTGAGTCAGAAAAACAACCTTTGCGTCTGATTGTACTTCGTTTCTTTGTAATTGTTGGACCGAATACAACGTATAGTCCAGCTGTCACAGCCGCTACTAGTCCTCCAACAAACACAAATTCTCTTCCAAACATAATTTTAAAAAATCAAATTTTACAGGAATTTTATGCTTGTAAAAATCATGAAATTAATCAATCGGGATTTCATCAGTAAATAAACGGAATTGTGGGAAACGTGGAGACTTATTCGTTTCACTTTTCTAGTAAACATCCGAAGATGATATATTAAAAAGACAATTGCCCAAACGCAAAAGTTAAGCACCCTTTAGTGACAACTACTACTGTAGAGATATTCAGATTGATACGCTTTATCTATCTGGGTAAAATCGAATTAATATCGAACACACTCTCGGGGGGAATGTAAGTTTATCTCACATTGATTGACACCAACCTGTTTCGGCACCTGATCTTGGATGTTGCATTAGAGAGAGGTGATTATCTTAATGGGGACATTTTCTGCTCAAAGCGTTTAAAGGGGATGAGTGAAATATAGTATTATATTACGAAAGGTTTTATTATATTATAAGTTATTCAAAATCATATTGTAGCTTTGAAAAATCTTTACAGTAACCAAAACTTGGTTTTATGAATTCTAAATTGAAAAACAAATCGCAACGTACGTGTCAAGACTTAATTCTTAAAATAAAACTTTGACGCGAAACTGAACATTGAACATGACGAACGGCGCAAGTTTTAATTTTCGGTGTTCTGTAGCCATCGGCGTTAGCTTGTGACAATGCATGAACACCTGTTGCGAAGTATTAACACAATCATGTTGTCAAGGATGGGTGGAGTCAAGAAAGGTAATCACGAAATTTACCTAATGGTAATTGTCGAATGAGGTCGTAGTGAATCCCATGACGAACTAGAGAACTGTAATTTGTTGGACAAATTACGGGCTTTCCCAACTTTCCAATGTGAAAATGCAGACTACATATAGCAAAGCAAAGTGTTTGAAATTAACCATTTCCAAAATGACAGACAAAAAGCATCCAAAGTTGGCTAATTTTGGCATTCTCTCACGGTCCTCTTATTCACGCCCTCATTTTGCTTGGGGGTTAAATCTTGAGATTAAAAAGTAAACAGTAACTTTATTCTACAATCATTGTTGCTTCTATCCATGTCAAAATAATTGCTACAGCAACCTTGCAATCAGAGGAAATGAGTACAGATGTTTGCAAAATTCACTGAAAATCTATTTTTTTCTGACAGTACTATTCTTTACATGGCCAAAGCTTATGTTGTGTTAAGCCCCAAAGCATAACTTACAGTAGGGGATTTGTTCATTACGCATCTCTACCTATAGCAAAACAAAGTGTTTAGAATTAACACGTTCCAAAAAGACAGGTAGATGCAACCACAGTTAGCTAATTTTGGCATTTTTGGATGGTACTCTTACCCTCATTTGCTTGAGGGTTAAAGATGAGATTAAAAACTAAACAGTAACATTCTTCTGCAAGCATTGTTGCATCTATGCATACAAAAATAATTGTTACAACAACCTCGCGATTATGTGAAATTTGCCCTTGAAGTTCGTGAATCTTGAAGATAAAATGCAATATTCATATCATTTGTGGCCACTAGGGGTTAATTTGAAATATTTGTGTGGTGATTTTAGTGTATCATACTATGCTCTTAATGTGTGAACATCAATCACAGACTGAGTGTCTAAAAAGAGACATGGAATAATCTTGAATCTTGGTATTTGAATGAACATGTTCAAGTTGAGATAACTCCAATCCAAGGCCTGACAACCGGGTGAGGGTTAAAACTTGGAATAAAACATATAACAGCAGAATTGTTCTTGGATAACAGTTAGATAATTGCCAAAAATGAAAAGTGAACAGAAATCGCGCATGGATTAATGGCGAAAAGGCGGTAATTTGGCTGCTTTGACATTAAAATTGAACAGACAGCAGAGTAGCTCATACGCCCACTGCTTCCAGACCAGTGAAGGTAGATACTCGAAATCTTTAGAAGTTGTTCTACTATCCCTGCTCGACAAGACAGTATTTGTCGAGTGGCGCGACCTTGTGGAAACAACGAGGATCGCGTGGAAACCGCGGAGACGGTTCGTCCCTACTCTTCTCCCAATGCAATGCCGTTTCCATTCACTATTTACATATTACCGGTCAAGTTTGGCATTATTTCTGTCTATTTGATGAACTGTTCAGCTTTAAATATTCGCACATTCATATGGGACAGAAAGTTTGGAGTTAAAACTGCTTATTTTTTACTGTCCCGGCAGAAACTGACAACTCGGCCCGGTGGCGAAAAAGCCGCCATCTGGCTAATTTGACATTCAAATTGAACAGATACAATGTCGGATATACACCAATTATGTCCCGACCATGCAAGGCAGCAGCTTAAAATTCTCAGAATGTTTTCTACTGTCCCTGCCCGACAGCTTAGTATCTTTGTCAAGTGCCGAGACCGCGTGGAAAAACCGTGGATCAGGTGGAAACCGAGGGCATGATTCGTACCTACTTTATTCTCAATTCAACAACTTTTCCATTCATTATTTACCTGTCACCGGCTGAGTTAGGCATTATATCTGTCTATTTGATGAACTTTTCAACCTTAACTATTTGCGGCTTCATGTTGCACCACCGAAAGGCCACTGCACGGTTACCAATATATTCAGGGATTGATTTTACGAAGATAACAATTATTCCGAAAATACCCACGTGGGAACTCCTAAATATGCCAAGGTTTAAACTCTTGATAATAACACATAAAACAGAAGTTGTCATGCTATGCTTGCTGCATGCAGACATAGAAAACATTCAGCGCTCAATGAATTAGGAATGGAGTAAATTGTTACTTAAACCTACGAAATTCTGAAAAATGAGAGTTTTTTTCGACGGCACCTACCTTTATGCATCTGAGACAGGGATTGCTTTAAACTTTACAGCAACCTTATAACAGAAAATATTCTTGGAATTGAACAGTGAATCCGAATTTCGAAAGCATTTTCGGATATTCTATTCCAAACTACCACTGCACGCTTATCAATATTCAGTGAAAATATCAATTATGCCGACCATACCCATATGGGCAGTCTCGAATCTACCAACGGTTAAACTTTTAATAATGACATATAAAACAAAAGTTGTCATACTATGACTGCTGCATAAAGCCATAGAAAGCATTCAGCGCTGAATTAATTAGGAATGGAGTAAATCGTCACTTAAACTTACCAAATTCTGAAAAAGGAGAATTTTTTTTGACCTATCTTTATGCAAACAGAACGAGCATAGGGTTAAACTTTACAACCAAACAAACCACAGCAAATATGCTCGGCAGGAAATTGTAAATACGAACATGTAAATCATTTTTCGATATTCCTTTCGAAAATGGAAGAAAAGTGAGCTCCGAATTAGCCAATTTTATGAAGAATTTTAGGCCACTCAAATTCAAGGCCCGAAAACTGGGTGAAGGTTAAAACTTTGAATAAAATATATAACGGCAAAATTGTTCTTGGATGAAGGCCCAATCCTCTCACGGGAAAGGTTTTGAGACGATATGGCTCCAGTGCTGTAAACGTTGGCGAAAATAACAATTATTCCGACAGTACCCTTATGGGAAGTCTCAAATCTGCCAAGGGTTAAACTTTTAATAATAACATATAGAACAAAATTTGTCATACTTCGACTGCTGCAAGCAGCTATAGAAAACATTCAGAGCTCAAGCAATTGAAAATGGAATAAATCGCCACCTAAACTTACCAAATTCTGAAAATTGGAGTTTTTTTGGACGGTACCTACTTTTATGCAACCAGAATGGGATAGGGTTAAACTTTACAACCAAACTTACAACAGCAAATATGCTCGGTAGTCAATTGTGAATACGTACATGAAAAGTGTTGAACTTAGCCCTTTCCAAAATGATAGAAAAAGCAACCAAAGATGGCTAATTTTGGCATTTTCAAACGGTACTCTTATTCTCGCCCTCATTGTGGTTGAGGGTTAAATCTGAGATTAAGAAGTAAACATTAACTTTCTTCCACAATCATTGTTGCATCTAGCCATACCAAAATAATTGTTACAACTACCTTGTAATTAAAGAAATTTGCCCTTGAAGTTGGCGAAAAGAACAATTATTCTGACAGTACCCTTATGGGAAATCTCAAATCTGTTAAGGGTTAAACTTTTAACAATAACATATAGAACAAAATTTGTCATACTTTGACTGCTGCAAGCAGCTATAGAAAACATTCAGAGCTCAAGCAATTAAAAATGGAGTCAATCGCCACCTAAACTTACCAAATTCTGAAAAAATTGGAGTTTTTTTTGGACGGTACCTACTTTTATGCAACTAGAATGGGATAGGGTTAAACTTTGCAACCAAACTTACAAGAGTAAATATGCTCGGTCGTCAATTGTGAATACGTACATGAAAAGTTTTTGAAATTAACCCATTCCACAATGATAGAAAAAGCAACCAAAGTTGGCTAATTTTGGCATTTTCAAACGGTACTCTTATTCTCGTCCTCATTGTGCTTGAGGGTTAAATCTGAGATTAAGAAGTAAACAGTAACTTTCTTCCGCAATCATTGTTGCATCTAGCCATACCAAAATAATTGTTACAACAACCTTGTAATTAGAGAAATTTGCCCTTGAAGTTGGTCAATTTTGAAGAAAAAATCTATATTCATGTCATTTTTGGCCAGTGGGGGGGGGGGGGGGGGGGGGGGGGGGGTTAATGTTGAAAGATTTGAGTGTTGATTGTGGTGTATTATGCTCTAAATGTGTGGAAAATTTGAGCTAAATAACTGTAAACGATTTTGAGACATTCGAAAAATGGTGAAATTTTGAAAGTTTTGGCAGAATATTTTGAAAATACGCGTTTTCACAGATATGACGATACCGCATTTCACTAGATTTTATGACATTACATAAGTGTGCAAAATTTGGTCAAAATCGTACAGCTTGTTTTCGAGCAGTTCAACAGACAAAATGTTGATATTTTGAAGGTTTTGGCAGAATATTTTGAAAATACGCGTCTTCACAGATATGACAATACCGCATTTCACTAGATTTTATGACATCACATAAGTGTGCCAAATTTGGTCAAAATCGTACAGCTTGTTTTCGAGCAGTTCAACAGACAAAATTCAAGGAGGAAAAAAAAAATAGAGAAGAAAAATTTTGAAAAAGAAGAATAACAAGAGTCTTTCCCAAACTGGGTTTAGGAATTCCTAATAATAATCATCTATAACATCGAAAACAAAGGTTAGTTTGTTTATAATGGCAATAGTTTAAGTTGAATATTCATTTAGTGTAAGGCGTGATTTTGTTAGTGCTCCAACTGTGTTTAGCGAGTATTTAGGCTCTGTTCAGCTCTATATGTCCTGCAAACTCGAACTGTAAAAAATGAAAAGAAAAGAAGGAAACAGACAGAAGAGGGGACGAAGTAGAAGGAAGAATGGAAGGAAAAGAAAGAGGCTTTTAAAAACATTTATTGAATCACACAGGCTACTTTTTATTGGTGTCCACCTTCCCCATCTACTCTTGTCCACCCCTCACCTTAATTCCTCAGTTTGATATGGTTTTGTGGAAACGGTTTTTTAAATATTTTTTTACTACTTCTAAATTTGTAGATTAGGCTACGCGGCAGATGCAATCGATTCGTTAGGTAAAGGATTAACCCTTTACCTAACTTGAAAAACAGATGGCACTTGCAAAAAAATTCTTGAATAACTATTTTTTTCATTTTTTGTCTCAAAAACATAGGTTATGACCCATCGTTGGAACGAGCTTAACGGGCTCGTTTTAACGAGGGGTCATAACCTATGTTTTTGAGACAAAAAATGAAAAAATAATGAAAATTAATTGTCGCTTTTTGTGAACAGCGCTGGCCGGTGTTGGTCGTTAAGTTGGGTAAAGGGTTAAAGTATTCGACTCTGTTATGGTTTGGAAATTAACACTTTAGCCTTTAAACAGTTCACCGTCAATATTTAGATTTACTCTACTGGAATATTTTAGTTGGTCGAAAAAAACCGAACCTACTGTTCAAATTTGTGGCCAACTAAAATTGTCCACCCGATTGAATCTAAAAAATATCATTAACGTTCATTTTCTATGAATCAACGCAAGAAAATTTTTCTCAAACGAGACTTGATAGATTTTTTTGTGATTTTAGCAGTAGCATCGGAGACGTTTTTTATTAACTCATTTTGAATAAAGACTTGTCACAACAGTAGATTAATAATTATGCCACATAGTTACACCAATTGCATTAATATTTTGATGTTTGTAAGGCGGATTAAATACTTTTTGATTGGAATATCTATAATTGGAGCCGAAAGAATACCTGTATGCTTTTTTTTAGTAAAGGACATCATATTACACGGACGGTAAACTTTGCGCAAACTCAACTGGGTACACAAACAGCTCATTACAGCGTTAACTCTCTACCCAACATAACCTCAAAACCGCCATAATTCTCAAAAATCGCCAATTAGTTTTCATTATTTTTTCATTTTTTTCCTCTCAAAAACATAGGTTAAGACCCCTCGTTGGAACGACCTCGACTAGCTCGTTCCAATGAGGGGTCATAACCTGTGCTTTTGAGACAAAAAATGAACACAATTAGTTATTTAAAAATATTTTTGCAAGTGTCGTCTGCTTTTCATGTTAGGTAAAAGGTTAACTAAATTAGACTGGTGGCCTGAAATCTGGGAATACACCATAGTAGTGCCAAGTGATCGTTTTAGTGTTGAATCAGATTTTTTGAAAAGCAGAACAAGTATATTATCTGCAAAGATATTTGCGGTAGTCCAGATACATGACATATTTTTGGAATAATATCATTGGGGAGGGGGGGGGGGGGGGATGAGGTGGCACTTAACTACAATCCACGGATATACGGACTTTTCTCGAAACACACATTCTTTCTCATGCAGTTAATGGATGGAAAGTTTGGCACCATTCTAATCGAAAGTGTAATTTTTTCCAATACACTTTTCTATTTGTATTTAGAGTGTGCTACTTTCGTGAGCTACGAAAGAGAGTATCACGGGCCGTGATGGTGGAGAATACGTACGTTCCTTGGTATCCGCAGTCTTATTTCTATCTTCATAATAAACAAGTTATTGACACTGCAGCGGGAGATTGCTCGATAAATCTATCATCATCATTATGCTCATGACAAAATGTATAAAGAGTCTCGATCTTGTTTCCAAAGCAACATGAAAATCTCGACTCGTCGAGATATAGCCGTAGAAACAAGAGCTCGACTCTGATTCAACATTTTGTAAAGAAGCATAATGGTGACAATATATATTTATTATACACCTAACACTTAAATCGAACTGATACCACTATTTTGGGTCTCTTTAATCCGATTTAACGGAAAACGAGAGCATGGTTTTCCAAACGCATACCCCCTTGAGGCTATGGAACTACTACGTCTTCGTGGCGATTATGCTCCACTCCAGATCGGTTCAGCGGAGCACGAGATGTCCAATCGATAGATATTTTAACGGCTGAAAAACTATTAATTACGTTCGAAAACAAGGCGTAAATATTAACATTAAATTCAACACCATCAATTAAAATCCCATAAAATACGAAAAGTTCGTGTTATCTCTGATGAGTCAGTAGTAGGAGATGTAGTAAACGGGCCTATTTGGCCGGACCCCAGAAGTGACGTCATGTCACGTGACATGGTGTCGCCATGCCGTGTTGTCATGGTAACCCGCGTGAGCGGCCATTTTGTGACGTCATCACCATAGTGATACATGATGTTAGTGTGCATATGTAGGGCGTGTTGTTAGGGTGATACGTGTTTCCGTCGGCCATTTTGTTTACTGGAGGCCGCCATCTTGAATTCTGTGGTAGCACGTGGTTGCTATTTTAACCCGATGGCCTACAACAAGATAGGGGGTTTGTTCGGAAGGTATGTTCGATTGAATCGGAGTATCACAAATTACCACAAACAACCCGACAAGTTTTACTATTTCAAATTCTTTCAGAATTCTCTGCTTCTATTTATCTATGCAATAGTTTTCGTCTACCTGACCATGTTCGTTTGACATGGAGTATGCCCCAGTAGAGTAGAAGAGCCTATCAACTGGAGCAGCTTTGCTTATTATTAATATTTTTAGTTTTTCTGGTCTGTTCTTGTTACTTTTGACCCTATTCCGAGTACTCTTGTTGTTTCATTTACCTAGATCACCCAATCAGTTCACTTTCCTAGCTCTAACTAACCAATCAGATCGCTTGATTTCCTATCTCTCATGGCCTCATATGACTAAAACAGGATTCCATAACCAGAGACGTTTCACAAAAAAGGGGTTCCATGGGACGTGGCCATTGGATACAGGGGTGATGAGAATCGTATAGGAGATAACTCTGCTTGTAGATTATGATGAGAATTTCCCTCAGTGAGGTCTAATTTACTATCCCTTTTAACCTCACTTCGATTGAGGCCATGCGGCTCATTTACTACCGCTCTTAGCCTCATTTCGGTATTTGAGGATACCTATTGGCTGGTATTGTATTATTTGAGGATACCTATCGAGGATACTTTCTGGAGAATCCCTTTTTTGTCGCATGAAGCCATGAGAAATCTCTCAATGAGGTCTCATTTACTATCCCTCTTAGCCTCATTTTCCTTTAAGGGCATGAGGGCTATGAAAAAATCCATCAATGAGACCTAATTTACTATCCCTCTTAGCCTCATCTCGGTATTTAACAGTATATCTCATGGAATCCCATTTTTGGAAAATATATGGCCTTCTAAACCCCTTTTTAGTCGTGTGATGCCATGAGGGCCATGAGAAAATACCCCAGTGAGGCCTCATTTACTATCCATCTTAGCCTCATTTTCTTTTGAGGCCATCAGGGCCATGAAAAAGTCCATCAATGAGGCCTCACTTACTACCCCTCTTAGCCTCATCTCGGTATTTAATAGCCATATCCCATTTTTTCTGGAAAACACCTGTGGCTATGTAACCCCTTTTTAGTCATATGAGGCCATGGGGGCTAAGTAAAAAGCCCTGAATGAGGCCTCATTTACTATCCCTCTTAACCTCATGTCTTTTGAGGTCATTAGGGCTATGAAAAAACATCCCTCAATGAGGTCTAATTTACCATCTCCCTTAGCCTTATCTCTGTATTCGAGAATACCTGACATTGTATTATTGGAGGATACCTTTTATAGAATACTTGTTGTAGAAACTTTACATCCGGGTACTTCATGCTACATCCGGTTACTTCTGTTGGGAAAGGTATAAAAAGGGTGTGGTATGAAAATAAACTCACGAACATCCTCCGCTCCATCCCTAAGAGTGGTCAAACTCTTTAAGAGAGGCGAGCGTTGGTCCTGCGTCCCGCCTCTGCCCCTTTTTGTGAACGCATTGCGCATCTTTTTGTCCCAACCCAATAGGATTACAATGCAGGCCTGCCCCCGAACCAGGGAAGTTCGGGTCTTCTTCTTGGTGGTCCCCGAAAGGGGTCGTTGTTGTTTTCCTTCAAAGAGTCCAACTATAACAGAGACAGCCTGAGGCAGATTATACTTGCCAGTGATGGCCATCACTCACTATCATCCTCGAAGCGGCAGACTATACTTGCCCGAAAATCCAGATCGACTGCACCCTCGGGGAGAGGTAGTACCTTTGTGAGAGGACCCAACCTCCCACACTGGTCCTCACCCGAGGTTCCAACCGACATCAGTCAACGAGATCGCCTACCCACAACTGGAGACACCTGCTGAGTACCGGATCCTTTTCCTCCTTCAACACGCCTAGACATGTGACAGCCATCATATACAGCTACCGAGGGTCGAAAGGGGCTTGTCTCCCATACCGTCCCTGCGCGCCTTCGGCGCGCGAAATCATTTCTTCTTCTTCGGAATAAACTCATTTGTGTCTTGACCGTCACCGATTGAAGACATATTACCGATTCATTGCAGATACTGTTCCAAGTCATTTTCGAGATCGGATAATGCTAGAAGACACGAAAAGAACCATCGTCAGCTCCACTGTAGATATTGTACTAAGTTGTTCACCCAACCATACAATAGGAAAAGGCATGAAGAACATCACTGTCCAAGAAGAACAGAGGAGCAGAGAGATACTGGAGATTCAATGACTGACCAGAATAAAGTACTTTTAGAATTTTTACGGGATGCTGACAAGGAGGAAATCGATGCCGTTCTTCGCGCTGTTGATGAAGATTTGATTACCCGTTTATGTAAATGTGCTACCAACATCCTCCAAGATAAGATACCACTGAATTTGATGACCTGCGAAAATACGAACATGTATTGAAGCTGCAAACAGAAGATGGAATTTCTACCGATAAAAAGAAGTATATTACAAAAGAGTTGCTTCCTCTCGGCGCTTATCAACCCAGTTCTAGCTCTGAAATGGGTATGAAGGGGGTATATCAACACCAAATGTTCATTTGTTCTACGACCACGAAAGAGTGAAGTCATGAATGTCCATTGCTGAAGCTATTGTGAAAAGGTCTTTTCCAAATCAGACAACATCCACAGACACGAGAATGCTTACTGCCCCGTGAGGAAATCGGAAAAATCGAGCAACACTGCAAGACTCAGACAGAAATTCAGATACACTGCGAATCCTATCTGATGCGGATCGACATGAAGCGAAAACTATGCCCAAGACGGCCAGTTATGATTTCATACAATGTATATGTGATTGTGCCTCGAATATCTTGAAGGGGCGCTACCTATAAGCAAATCTGAGAGAGCTAAGCTGATTCCATACAAACACCAGATTAGGAGAATTGCATTACCAAAGAGAGAACTATCTTCTAGGAAAAGAAGACGGATCATACAGAAAGGAGGATTTTTAGGAAAGTTACTCAAACCCATCATCAAGGTTCTGTCCGATATCATATAAAGGGGTCGTGTTCGTAAGAAACTTGTTATTTGTAATCTGACATTAGAAGTGAGCGGACGCAATGCAATCCAGTTGTGCACCAAAAACATTGTCAAGAGATTCGGCGCCGATGATTCGTCGGAACTATCAGAAGATATGGAATATGAAGAAGACAAAGAAGAAGAAGACGTTTCTGTATGGGAACTATCGTTCAAAGTGCGTATGACAAATCCCAAGATGAGTTTGACAACCTCATGAACAAATATATCGAGGATGGAATGGATAGAGAAGATGCAGTTGAACAGCATATAGAGCACTTCAAAAGAGTGTCAGAGAAGCCATTAGTGCGAAATACATTAATACCCTTGTGTACATTAGAAATTTTTGCAACGTCTCAACTCCATACACAAGTTATTTATTTATTTATTGATGTTTTAATGTCACATATTTATGCACAATGGCTAATGATGACCGTGACAGTTTTACGGGTGGAGGAAGCCGGAGTACCCGGAGAGAACCACCGAGCAACGACGAACAGCTGCCAGCTCCCCAACATCGTAACTCCGCACTGCAGCACAGGCAGGGTTAGATTGGTTGAAGACATGCGTACCATCGACGTGCAGTGCGCCTTAGTACACGGCGTCATCGTGCCCCAACGCGGGCAATGGAGATGAAGTGTCTTGCCCAAGGACACAACGCGGTTGCCGCAGGTGGGATTCGAACCAAGGACCTCTCGGCTTGCAGCCTGCACCTCTACCAACTGAGCCACCGCGCTCCCAATACACAAGAAAATTCAAGAAACTGCCAAGCGTCTTCGTGAAGAAGAAGACTTTGACTTTGAAGAATCCCAGAAATATACTTTGGAAAAGCGAAGATTTCTGTTCAACAACCTTATGACAAACTACTCATTCAGAGTAGAAGATGATGATGAAGAAAAAGAAGAAGACGATTAGAGAAAAAAAAATCTGTAAAAGGAGTGTTAGTTTGAACATAACCTCACTACTGTTTTGAACGTCGAAGAGTGAAGATGTCTGTGTCAACAGCAGTGCACAGATTCAAAGATGACTTACATATACAGATCTTCAAGAATGATGCTGGATTAAAGCTGACTTCCCAAGAACTGGCTCAAGTGAATCGTGTGGTAAATGCAGCCAAGGGAAAAAATATAGACTTGGATGCTGGTGGAAAGAAACAAAGATGCGTGGATACTACTACATTAACTACCGAAGTTGCCACAACAACCAAGAGAATAAAGACAGAAGAACTGACTGATGCTTCCAATACAAATAAGAATGAAGTTACTAATTAAATTACGCAGTCTGAAGTTTCTACTGAAACAAAGAAAGATGTTTTCCCTAAGAACGAAGTTACGAATCAGTCTGAAGTTTCTACTGAAACACTACCAATGGAGATTCAAAGAGGGACCAAAACAAGAACGATGTTTCAACTCAAACCACAAATGAAGTTTCTACTGAAGCTAAGAAGGCCCTTCAGAAGACTGAAGTTACTACTACAAAACAGCTAGACAAGAAAGAGGAACCAAAAGATGCCAGACAGGAAATTAAAGCAACCAACAAAGCCAAGTTACCAGCTATCACTGAGAGAACGTGTTTTATCAAGAACCCAGCCAGACAATGGGAAGAAGCTCCAACCCACAAGAAGACGACATGGTTAGCCCAGAGAGAAGAACTACAAAGACAACAATGATGCCTCTTAGAAATTGAATTGTATACTCGAATAAATATGAATGAAATGTTATATACTGGTGTTTGTTTTTTTATCTACTAGCCCAACAGAAGTACCTGGAGTATCCTCCAATAATACAATGTCAGGTATTCTCGAAAACCGAGATGAGGCTAAGAGGGATGGTAAATGAGACTTGATGTAGGAATTTTTTAATGGCCCTCATGACCTCAAAACGAAATGAGGCTAAGAGGGATAGTAAATGAGGCCTCATTGAGGCCTTTTCTCATAGCCCCATGGCCTCATATGACTAAAAAGGGGTTCCATTGCCACAGGTGTTTTCCCCCCAAAATGGCATATGGCTGTTAAATACCGAGATGAGGCTAAGAGGGATAGTAAAGGAGGCCCCTATTTAGGGATTTTTTCATGGCTCTCATGGCCTCAAATGAAAATGAGGCTAAGAGGATAGTAAGCGAGGCCTCATTGAGGGCTTTTCTCATAGCCCCCATGGCCTCATACGACTAAAAAGAGGTTCCATAGCCACAGGTGTTTTCCAAAAAATGGGATATGGCTGTTAAATACGGAGATGAGGTTAAAAGGGATAGTAAATGAGGCCCCATTGATGGATTTTTTCATGGCCCCCATGGCCTCAAAAGAAAATGAGGCTAAGAGGGATAGTAAATGAGGCCTCATTGAGGGCTTTTTTCATGTCCCTCATTGCCTCATACGACTAAAAAGGGTTCGGAAGGCCATATGTTTTAAAACAATGGGATTCCATGGGATATACCTGTTAAATACCGAGATGAGGCTAAGTGGGAGAGTAAATGATGCCTCTTTGATGGGTTTTTTCATGGCCCTCATGCCCTCAAAAGAAAATGAGGCTGAGAGGGATAGTAAATGAGGCCTCATTGAGGGCTTTTTTCATGTCCCTCATTCCCTCATACGACTAAAAAGGGTTCGGAAGTCCATATGTTTTAAAACAATGGGATTCCATGGGATATACCTGTTAAATACCGAGATGAGGCTAAGAGGGAGAGTAAATGATGCCTCTTTGATGGTTTTTTTCATGGCCCTCATGCCCTCAAAAGAAAATGAGGCTAAGAGGGATAGTAAATGAGGCCTCATTGAGGGATTTGTCATGGTCTCATACGACAAAAAAGGGATTCTCCAGAAAGTATCCTCGATAGGTATCCTCAAATAATACAATACCAGCCAATAGGTATCCTCAAATCCCTAAATGAGGCTAAGAGCGGTAGTAAATGAGGCCTCATTGGGGGATTTATCGTGGCCCTCATAGTATAGGACTTCGATGTAATAAGGGGAGATAACTCTGCTTACAGATTATGGGAAATCAAGCAACATGATTGGTTAATTAGAGCTAGAAAAGTGAACTGATTGGGTGATCTAGATAAATGAAACAACAAGGGAACTCGGAATAGGGTCAGAACTAACAAGGACAGATCAGAAAAACTAAAAATAGTAATAATAAGCTAAGCTGTTTCAGTTGATAGGCTCTTCTACTCCACGTGAGTATACTCCAGGAAAAACGAACATGGTCAGGTAGACGAAACTATTGCATAGATAGACAGAAACAGAGAATTCTGAAAGAATTCGAAATAGTAAAACTTGTCGGGTTGTTTGTGGTAATTCGTGATGATCCGATTCAATCGAACATACCCTCCGAACATACCCCTATCTTCTTGTAGGCGATTGGGTAACATAGCAACCACTTGCTACCATATAAACCAAGATGGCGGCCTCCAGTAAACAAAATGGCCGACGGAAACACGTATCATCCTAACACCACGCTACGCATGCACACTAACACCACGTATCACCATGGGGATGACGGCACAGGATGGCCGCTCATGCGGGTTACCATGACAACGCAACATGGCGGCACCATGTCACGTGACATGACGTTACTTTCGGGATCCGCGCCGGGGTCCGGCCAAATAGACCCGTTTACCACACCTCCTACTACTTAGGTCTGACAACGAGATTCAACTTGAGAATTACGTAAGGAACCTTGTAACAACCAGTAGTGTAATAATTAACCAAATCAACCAGTAGTGTAATAACCAGTAGTGTTATAAACCTAACCAGTAGTGTTAAAAACATCCATGAAAACCAACAATTTTTCAACAAAATTTGAAAAAAATTTGGGGTGACTCAAATCATAGTCTTATCGATTTTTAATCATTTTATCGTACATTGAAAGACGTTTTGCAGGTCAAACATCATTTCGTGGGTTCAATAGGGCGAGGACTGCGAAGAAAGGTATTTTTATGCGATGTGCGTATTTTGTGGTGTTTAGTGTTTTTCTGCATTTGTGGCTTTATGTAAATTCAAAGTTGGCCAATTGTTTATAGTAATGATGTGCTTTGAGAGACTGCTTACCCAAGTCACAAGTTGTCAGGTTCTATCATACCAGAAAACTCATGGATGATAAAGAGTGGAATTCATGGGCTAGAATTGTGTGATCTCTTGCATTGTCAACAATTATAATATTTAATACGGCTCCGGCGAATCTCTGAAGGTCTCTCTCACATCCACCCATTTCAGTCGCTGTATCATTATGCGTGGCTTTTTCAGTCTAGTTGACCGTTTTGAATTCTAAAATTCGTTTTTCTTCTGGGAGTGTTGCTCATCATATTCCTTGAGCATAGACACTCTACTATATTTTACGAAGGTACAGTGGGGGTGGGGGGGGGGTACCTAAAATCAGCGGTCAGTTATTTTTTTCTATCTTGAAGGAGGAGGTCAATAAGAGAGTAGAGGGTATCTACGGCCAGGTGAATAGGATGGGTGCTTAGGCGGTCCACTGACATTTCCGTCTGCCATGTCAAGTGATTGTTCTCGATTACCAATGGTAGACAGCTATTTAGACCCTGTGATGACTTACATTTAATGTAAAAAGCTTGAACTCATTCGGGAGCACGGTGGCTCAGTGGTAGGCTGTTGGACCTCTATGCTAGAGGTCCCGAGTTCGACCCGCGTTGTGTCCTTGGGCAAGGCACTTTATCCCTGTTGCCTAAATGGGAGCACGATGACGCCATGTACTAAGGCGTACTGCGCGTCGACGACGGTGCATATGTTTTCAACCACTGTAACCCTGCTTGGGCGGAGCTTAAACAGAGTTCGAATGTTGAGAAGCTGACAGTTGCTCGTCGATGCTCGGTGGTTCTCTCCGGGTACTCCGGCTTCCTCCACCCGTAAAACTGTTACGGTCACGATTAGCCATTGTGCATAAGTATGTGACCTTAACCACCAATAAATAAATCAATAAATAAATAAATAAATAATTGAACTCATTCAACGTGTAGAAAATAAATATTGTTTCAGCAGAATTCCTTGATGGGTGAACACTACTCTTATACTACATAAGAAGTGTGTCATGTGGATAAGTGACCCTCATTTGGGGAGAGAATGGGGGGAGGCGCAAGGGGCGTCATAGTCATGGGACCCAGGGACACCATGTCATGTTGTTATGGTAGCCCGCGTGAGCGGCCATGTTGTGACGTCTTCCCCATAGGGATATATGATGTACATGCGCGTGCGCAGCGTGTGCAAATTAGGTGATACGTGTTTCCGCCGTCTATTCTGTATGCTGGAGACCGCCATCTTGGTTTTTATGGTAGCACGTGGTTGCTATATGGACCCAACGGCCTCTAATAGAACGAGGATATGTTTTGAGGGTAAGTTCGATTGGACGGGAGTAAAATGAATACCCAAATGAGACCAACAACTATTTTTATCTGGATCGGATTCGCGAAGAAAGCTCCTTTTCCATGTTCTTGGCCTTACCCTGGTCCGGGTTCTCCCAGAATCTTCGTTTCTAACGGACACGGGCCTGCCCAGAGTACTACGTAGTGCTATATGACCTGAAAAATGCGGTGTTCGATTGTACTAGAGTATTTTTACTAAGAGTGACATTGCAGACAAATCCTCGTTTCCACTCTGTTACAGGATTTTATTAGGTACGGATTATTCCAGAATCCTCGTCTTTATGTGGCTTGAATTCTGTATAGAAACCTCATTTTTGACTGGTTAGACCATCTACTGCCCATTCTTAATCTATTTAGGTACCTGACTACGTCCCTATCATTAGCTCAAGTACTAGCTGGGTATGACACGCTCCCGACTGACATTTGGCACCCTTTTTCATGAGGCCATGACGACAATGCGGAAATTCCTTATAAGGCACAATCTGCCATTCATCATATCCTCATCTAGGTATTTGGGTATTAACAGAGCCAGCCTATGGGGACTGGTAAGGACCACTGGAGACAAGTCTTTGGGAACTAGTGGAGACCAGTCTTCGGGGACTACTGCAGATGCAAATGGAACTGGTGTATATCGTGTTTTTCCAGGCCTTTGTGGAAAGGAAGCGTGTCATTTCTAAAGATGAATTTCCATCATGGGTACTAAATATATCATTTGATTGTATAACCTTATCAATTTCATCTAAGACTGTTTTACTTTTAACAGATGACGCTTTGCAGAATGGAATAAAGATAACAATGTCCCGTCCTGGGTGTGTAATGGAGACCTTCATCTGATAGTTATCTTGAACTCCGAATCGGTTTTCAAGATCACCCATCGGCAAGTCAAACATCTTTGTCGAGAACTCTAGTGGGTGGTAGGCATCAAATTTGCTGAAAGTAACAGCATACACATGTGTGTCTGAGTGAAACATTCTCGACTCACGCACTGACTGAGGATGGCTGGAGTACAAGTCCATTGCATTATGAAGTGAATGAATACAGTACGTGGAGAGTGGATTGTAACAAAATCTCCCGCGGGAGGTGGGGGGGGGGGAGCTAACACCCAAAGTATCATTTTCAAATTCTGTGCATATCGACAAAAAACGTAAGCAATGTTGCAGCCAATGGACCGCCGGGTTAAACACGGAGGTCCATTGGCTGGAACTTTGCTTTGCAACAAATTCTCAATTATTGCTTGGGTGGAATCTACACTCTGCGGGTGATTTAGAGATAATTCACTCTCCATGTACTGTATGTCTTGCCCTCGATTCATTTTCATCTCATTTCTGGCTCTTTCTTTCTCTTGAAGATTTTCTAAGTCACTACTATCTGTATGAATGTAATTCATTGTAGATCTCTTCATCTCTATTTCTCTCCAGAGCGCTTTGAAAATCAGCCATATCCTCTTGGTCGCCCAAAAGTAAGATCGAGGAAGGCTGAGAATCTACCAGTTTTTACTCTGAATTGTGGATTCATGCTGCTATTATCCGAGTTCTCATTCCCATGGGCACATGAAGCCCATCTGGGCGGTGGTAATAAGAATTATAAAAAGGGTGTCGGGGAGAGATTTCTGAATTTATATTGCGATCGATTTTCTCCGGGATTAATCCTTCGACCATGAGTGGACTGCAGGTTTAGTCATGGGATTTTTCATAGCGGAGCCCACTTCTGAATTTCTGAAGGGTGCTTGACCACCCTTTCAAGGCAGAGGCGAACTGGCAGTATGTCCATCGGGAAATTTCCGAATCCCCCCCCACCCTCACTTCCACCCCAAATCGATGCAGTCCAACACCTATTGGTACATGATATTTCGTGAAAAATAACGAAAAGGCGAAATGGATCTGATTGCAAAGACTACCGGTATATGTAAATGCCCTCTATGTGGACTGCCATTATACACCAGCCATCTAATCTGCCATTGGTCGCTCAGATGCAAGGAAACAGCATTCTTTCAGTTCAAAAGATCAAAATTTTCTCCCATTGTCCAAACTATGGTCGGACCCATGGATCCAGGATTCCTTTTTTGCAACCAATTTAGCTAAATGAGCGACGAAGCTGATACAAAAATGCCATCGAAATGCTTTCCATGTGGATTGCCATTGATCGCTCAAATGACAGAACACGGCGTTCTTTCAATTCGAAAAATCAAACTTTTCTCCGGGTTCTGGACCCTCTTTGTGCATTTCTCGGTAACTTTGTTTTGACCCAGGCCGCCCCTGCTTCCAAGGGATACCCATTTACCACAAGAAGGGCTGTAAAAGCACTCTTTATAGCCAGCTTGACTATTGATTAGTTGACGCATGCCTGTAACGGTCAAATTTATGCGCATTGCGTTGGCATCGCTGTACTTTATACACCTGGATTCCCAGAATTTATTTATGATTAACGACACTTTAACAGCCAAGGTCACATCGTGTCGGTGACAGTTGTACGGGAGGAGGAAGCCGGAGTACTCGGAGAGAACCAACGAGCAAGGACGAGCAACTGCCAACTCCGCACTGCAGCACAGGCAGGGTTAGATGGGTTGAAGACATGCGCACCATCGACATGCAGTACACCTTAGTACACGGCGTCATCGTGCCCCTTGTGGACAATCGGGGTTAAGTGCCTTGCCCAAGGACACAACACGGGAGTCAGAATCGATCGCTCAGACGGTCACTCATCCAAGGACGAACCGGGCTCGGTGTTGCTTAACTTCAGTGATCTGACGAGAACCGGTTACTGCAACGCCACCGCGCCCCCGGATTCCCAGAATGGCCATAAATAGAAAAGTGTTCCACCCGGCGTCAACTTCGGGTGAGGTGGTCGGCAATTGTTGCTATAAATAGACAATACTCCACAAACACGTTTTTCTCGATATTTTTCACTTTACCGACGCCTCGCAGTGGCCAATTGCTTTTTCGCGAATGCTTCCGAAATGTTTGATGCGATGCCTCCGAAAAATGAATATGCTAATGATGTGTCCGTTTTTCATGACAATGCAAGTTGGATATTTACAACCTAGCTGTTAGTGAAAAAAAAACAAGTGCTGTTAACGGAAATTTAACATATTTATTTATTGGGTTCAACGACAATTTCGACAGCCAGGGTCAGATCGTGTCGGACAGCTTTATGGGTGGGAGGAGCCGGAGTACCCGAAGAGAACCACTGAGCAACGGCGTGCAACTGCCAGACTCCTCAACGTATTAACTCCGCACAAGCAAGGTAAGCATTGGTTAAATACAAGTGCACCATCGACGTGCAGTACTCCTTAGTACACAGAGTCATCGTGCCCCACGTAGACAATCGGGATGAAATACCTTGCCTAAGGACACAATACAGTTACCCCTGGCGGGGATCTAACCGTCGACTATTCGGTTTGATGTTCCATGCCGTAACCACTGAGCCATCGCGATCCCTGGAAGTTTAACCCTTTACCCAACGTAACGCCAAAACCGGTCAGGGCTATTCACAAAAATCACCATTTAATTTTCATTATGTTTTCATTTTTTTTTGTCTCAAAAACATAGCGTATGACCCCTCACTGGAACGAGCTCAATGGGCTCGTTCCAGTGAGGGGCTATAAGCTATGTTTTTGACGTAAAAATGAACAAAAATAGTTATTCAAGAATTTTACTTGCAAGTGTCTGCTTTTCGCGTTAGGTTAAGGGGGTAAATACCCTGTTACTAATTTTCGTGCTAGGCTTTTGTTTGATGCTTGATGATATGAAATCTGTTTGTCTGTAACGTCATCAAACGTCACTAATGGGACGAGTTACCGCGTTCATTTATCTGTCGTCACCGTGGAATGGGGGTGCGCAGATTGAGGTTCCGCTCCACAATCGTACTTTTGCATTGGAAATAATAAATAAAGGTCATGTGTTGAAACTAATGTCATGTAAACTGAAGATATATTTTAGTAGCAGGTATACAGTAGCCTCAGCTAGGCTATTTGTTGGGCAACAGAAATGAAAGTTCTGGTCTGTTTGGTGCATGATACATTGGGATCAATTACCAAAGGAAAGATGGGAAACTGTTTTCAAAAAGTAGCTATTAGCTTTCGTTTAGATGTTGTTTACACACGGAGTTGTTCAGGAGCGTGAAGCGAAGTATGAGGCGGAAAACATAGTTTTCACGATTTAGAATGAGAGACTGCTGTTCTCCATAGGTATGTGAGTATGAGCTTGAAGCTAAGTATGATGCGGAAAACATAATTTTCAGGTTTTAAAATGAGAGAATGCTGTGCTCCATAGGTATAGCAGGGACTGACATAAGCTTCATACACCGTAACCTTAAAATAGGTTACGGTGTGCCTAGCATACCATAACCTGTAGGTTTCCGTAGTGTAGATATAAGGTAAATTATTTAGGTGATCAGTTTCCTCTCCTAACCTAATAATAGGTCTCGAGTTTATAGAAACACGTAACCTCCCCCATAACCTAACCTAGAGGTTACGGCTTATGTCGGACCCTGTATAAGACTACGAGCCTGAAGCTAAGTATGAGGCGGAAAACATAGTTTTCAGGTTTTAGAATGAGAGAATGCTGTGCTCCATAATTATGAGACCATGAGCAGTGGCAAACTTCTGCTTAAAATTCAGCCTTCTGATTGGCAGAAAATGTCTGGTTACAGCATTTCTTCATGCAGTTTTACAGGTTGAAGCTTTGAATTTGACAGTGAATTATTTTTCCCAACATAAAGTTTGTTTATTTCTAGTTTATCAGATATTCTTAACTGGTTTAACCCTTTACCCAACGGAGACGATGTCAAAATTTATTATTTTAAATATCATTTTTGAACATTTCTTTTTAAAAATTCCAACCAAACCATATCATGTGACCCCTCTTTGGAACGAGCTCGATGAGCTCGTTCCAAAGAGGGGTCAAATGATATGGTTTTGTTGAAATTCTTTGAAAAATAATAGTTTTTCAGCTGCTGAATTTGCATATTACGCGGGCGGGAGTAGCCGATTCGTTGGGTAAAGGGTTAATGGCTTCAGAAAATGTGACTGGCCTACATCTGAGGAGTTAGAGAATAAAGTTTGACTACACTGGCATTTGAAGAGAGCGTGTGACAGGTCGTTTTGGGAAAAATGTCGGGAAAACGTTTAGAGGGAAAGCCGAACTGCGACATTTTTTCACTGACATTCCAGCAAACTAGTTGTATCGAGTCCATTGGCCGGTATCTTATCATACAGGCTACTGTTGTACGATGGCTGAGGCTACGTATGAACGTTAAGAAATAATAAATGTTGGTCACAAAGGATGGACAGCGCTGGGTCACAGTGATCACTTCCCAAGGTATTATTTGTTCTCTTGTAAACAACATTGACGTGACATATTCCAAACAACTAAGTTCGTTGAACCCTTGTTACAACCCACTTTGTAATAAAAGATGCAAAATGTAATAATTATTACAAAGTGCAACTTCTTGGACGGAAAAAACGTTGCAATATGTAATAATTATTACAAAATGCAACTACATGGACGGGAAAAACGTTGCAATATGTAATAAACTTTTTTTCAAAGGGGCACTTTTTGTTCAAAGGGGAAATCCGAAACTAATATAACAATAACATGATTTTGGAGGGCATTATGGTTCATTAACGGCCCTGCAGCAATGATCGAACAGCCCGAGGGTTTATTAAAGGCCGGAGACGAAGTTGAGGGCCGTCAATAAGCCCAAGGGCTGTTCATCATTGCTGCAGGGCCGCTAATGAATCATGATGCCTGACAACAATCATGTTTTTACTATTATTACCACTCCCTGTTACACTTTACAGCTAACCGCACGAGGGAATTGCTGGAAGTCTTTCGGATTTGGGCATTAAAACGCAGAAGAGAATTAGTATGTCATGTAAATTGAATTAGACAAGTGAAGATACTCAATAACAAGATTTGTTCGATCGTGCGTTCGACTAAAGTTCAGAAATACAAAGGGACGTCATCCGAATGGGAGTAATTCATTACATGGGATCTAAAAATAGCCGGGCCGCGGGCCGCTAATGGCAATTTCTACCATTATCGCCATCGGCCCGCCTCCGTCGAATGACGTCACTGAAATTATGGAGTTTTAACGGACCTCCAAACTCATGTTAATCGACCAGTAACTTATAGATTGATTGGTAATGATTCATGTTATTGTACAACTATTACAATAAATTTGTGTCTCTATGATTCTACGACTATCTTCGGGTATGTTATACGCATTTCTTCGTGTATTTGAGCGAGTTTCGTATTTGTCCGAAGTTTTATTACAAAATGCAACTACTTGGACTGGAAAAACGTTTCAAAATGTAATAAATATTACAAACTGCAACTACATCGACTGGAAAAACTTGCAAAATGTAATAAAATATTTTCAAGAAGAGCAATCACAACTAATTCATTGTATTATACAATTATTAATAGCAAATTGTATCTGAATGTCTTAACCAAATGTTGTCAATATATATTGTTTGTAGAGATGACCACTGGTGATCTGTATAGTGGCGACGACAATAAATGGCTAGTGATCGTCTATGGTGATCTCTAGTGATAAGGATTGGAGGGCTATGAGTAATAGCCGCACTGAGGCCTCTCCTCACCTCCCTCACATCCTCGTACGAGAAGATGATCATTGGTGATCGCCATTGACGATCACCAGGGATGCCTAGTGATCGCTTATGGCGATCTTTAGTGATTATTACTAGCGATCATCAGTGATCATACCCCTGTATGAAGATGGGAGGGTTGTGAGGAGAGGCCTCATTGAGTCCACACCTCATAGCCCTCACATCCATATCTCGCTCCCAACGATCACCAAAGATCAAAGACATCCATACGGATTGGCAATAGCGATATCAAGTGATTGTTGGGGCGAGATGGGGTTGTGAGGGGTATGAAGTGGGGCCTCGTTCTCTAGTGATTGTCGAGGGGGGGGGGGGCGAGATGAGGATGTGAGGGCTATGAGAAGAGACCTCATTGAGGCATCACCTCATAGACCTCATTGGTCTCCGAGTAGTCCGACGGAGAGCGCCACAGTCGCTGCCCAGCCAGAAGCCTTGGCCTACGTTACTTGACATAGTGAACCGGCGACCCAGAGACCTACAACCAGCGCCCCGACCGACAACGACAAAGTCCCCTTCTCTCTTCTCCCAACGGTGAACCTAGCTCAGAAGCCCTCCATCCAGTGGTCAGACCTATAGCGACACAGTGGCCTCACCCCTGCTCCCAACGTTGGCACTATCCCAGAAGCCCTCCAACCAGTCGACCGACAGAGAGTGACACAGTAGTACTCTCCTCTGCTCCAAACAGTGACCCTGTACCAGTAGCCCTCCAACCAGTGACCCGACCGAAAGCGACACAATCACTCACTCGGCGATCCTACCATGGTGTGGGATAGCGACAGTCAAATTTTACTGGGGGAAAATGGCACTACTGGCACATGTTCTGTGTGAAATGGAATAGGGTAAGGCAGACTTGGTCTGAAGCGACTGTGATGAAATGCTATCACTGTGCGGACAGTGTTACGAGGGTATTGACATAGGCCAGGGGCTGCGCAGCAGCAAAGGGCGGAGTTCCTGGGCTTAAGCAAAGTCCAGTCGCTCACCTCTGTGGACATCGACAGCGGTCAACGTCGTCAGGACCTTGCGCGCTATCCATGATGTCACCGACGTCGTAGCTACTCTAACCATTTTCCTCTCTCGACTAGAGTTGGCAAGTGAGATAGAGGTTGTGTCAGCGATAGGAATTTGGAGGGGGTGGGCTGGGGTCCGGGTGCAGGTAGGGTCATGTAGAGGGCGACATAAAAGGCCCTTTCGTGAACATAACATACTACTCGTGCAGGATGATATGGAAACAAAAATACTTCACTTTGCTTTCCTTGGGTTTTATAGATTTCATTATATTACCTTAGCCATTCTTCCTCAAGAAATCTTTCCAGGTAAGCGTTTCCATGATGAAAATGTTCAGCTTTAGTGGTTTTGGGGTAGGCGCAGGGGTGGAATAATGGGAGGCATTGGCACTCCTTTTCATAGGAATTATTCGGCTGCTTATTCGAAAGAATTACAAAGGATAACATAGAATAAAAATACAACACTTATTATTTATTGGTAATTAGAAAAAACAGAATATAATTAGTTTCACAAATATAAAAAAGTACAGGTAGAAACTGGTTATAAATGAAACAGATGTAGTATTCATGCAAAATTGTGAAATGGCAACACTTTTCCAACTGTGAGTGCAAAACATTTTTTAAATGCTTTCTTGTATGGTGAGGAAATCAGTGGTGTAATGTCACAACTTCTGAGGTCTGACACACTTGAGGAAAAGAAAATCTCGTGATTTGTGAGTGCATACCGGAAATAGCCCACGCTTCGCCATTGCAAATAGCGTATTTTAGCTCTTGAAAGTCGCTCGCAAAAATAATGTTTCTCGTGCTTTTCGCTGCCACTCGTGAGATATCCCCTGTACCCACTCGGTTATTGTTCTTTTGGTTTTCGGGTTTTCGAATTTAATTCGTAAATTGGAAATGAGAAATGATTACAAACAATCAGTGGCGGCGCCAGAAAGTTTTTTTGTGTGTGTGGTGGGGGGGGGGGGGGCAGACTCCCATGAAGGGGGACAAATACGTAAAGGATCATATCATTACTTTGTTATGAGGTAGTCGAAACTTGGACCCAAAGTCCGTAATATACTTTTTTGGTTTGGTACGTCCTGTGGACGTACCAAACCAAAAAATTATATTACGGACTTTGGGTCCAAGTTTCGACTAAATGTCAGGGTAATTATCGGTCCTCTTTTCAAAAAATCCTGGATCCGCGTCTGGTGGGTCTGTGCGAGAGAGAGAGAGAGAGAGAGAGAGAGACTCATAATGCCTGTCTGTCATAATGCGAAATCCATGATTTTTTTTAGACAAGGGATATGGATAGACATGCCTTTGTTGGCTCATAACTTAATTATAACTTATAAGTATCTGCATCCGAGTCTTTAAATCTCTACTGCCTGGATGTGTTCATCAGCTAGCCTGAGGCTTTGGGCTAAGTGTGTATGGGAAATTATTGGGAATAAAAAAGAGAGGGGTGTGTGTGTGTGAGAGAGAGTGACTGAATGTGTTTGTGTGTGAGGGTGGATGGAAATGCATGCGAGATGGTTGGGGGGGGGGGCAAAGCCTTCGTTTGGGGGGGGGGGGGGCAAATGCCCCCCATGTCCCCCCGTAGCGCCGCCACTGCAAACAATCTTTCTAACAGTTGTAGTATATGTAGTCCTCCCCTGAATCTGAGGTCTTGAGAAATAATACTAATAAAAAGAAAGCGTGTGAAAGCTTAAATTAATATTGCTATTTGTACTCCATATACCCCAAACAACTGAAATCTGATCCGAAAAAAATAACCATCACCTGTGCTGCTTGCGTTATTGTCCACTTGGTGTTAAAATGATATTGAAAAGTATCTGAAATTATCAGTTCACTAGTTTCAAGAAACTTCCATTACTCTGCGAATACTGTTGGCTTTCTATCCATCCAAAAATTGCTGTCGCAACTACACTTTTACTGAAATAACATAATTCAAAATTGTCTGGAACTGTTTAAAATTTTAAACATTTTTGCCTACTCATCAGACACTTCACTCTGAATAAACGATGACAACCGACTTAACATGAAATAAACAGTTTTAAAAATCAGTACCTTTTAAATCCATCGAATTAAAATGTTCTTGTTTCATTGATTTTGGGAGACTTGGGATCTCGCGATAACTGAAGCGCACAAGCCAGTTCTGTTGGAAAACGTCAATCCAATCTGCTGCTATCTATTTCTTTGCGAGGCGCACGTTGCCGTTGTATAAGTAAATTTCAGTCATTCCATAGCCCCCAGTTTAAACGATCGAAACCCCACAGTAGAAGCTCAACCAATTACCGTAACAGTTGAAATTGTTGGGAAGAGAGCCAATCACTGTCATGAAGCCTGTTTTCTGGGCATTGTTATTAACATGAACCTGACCCTCAAGACGTCTTGTGACAAAATAACCAGCAGAGCAATAGCCCGCATGTGCCCGCTCGAAGCCCTCGGTGGTTCTAATAGGAAAGATGGGGGGGGGGGGGGTGATAGAGGGTCTATTCTGAAGCTCTTCGCGAGCTTTGTCAGGCCCCTTTTCGACTATGCTGCTGTAGTCACACACACGTGTTAGCCGGACTAAAGCGCACCAAGTTAACGGGGTACGAGCCCCCAATCTGGCGCTATCGGTGCTCGGCACATCCGCATCACTTACCTCAGAAGAATCGGGTCTTGAAACACTCCACGAGCGCCCTACCAACCTTGGAGAAAAGACCCCCCCCCCCCCCTCCTCTAAGCGCGAACCATCCCAAAAAAGGTACCAAAAGCTTGATAGAACCCACCCCGGATGAGGGAGGGGGGCTGAGAATGGAAGTGCCATGTGCACCTGGGACTTCCGGCCCGGGCTGTAAACTAAAAATCACCTTTCTGGCTGTCGCCAGAAGAGTTAAGGTGTATGACTTACGGCCCAAAGTTATTCATTATCCTGTCCCCTTGCATGCCGGACACGCTAGTGGTATGTTATGTAACCAACTTATCCTCACCCACACTCTAAAAGCTCTGGGTACTCTGTGATACCGAAAGTGGTACTCAACTTGTCCCGTGTGGGGTACCAAAATTATGGTATTTCAGGAAACCAAAACATTGTTGGTACTCCAAGAAACCAAACTGTAATGGTACTTTGTGGAACCAAAACCAAAGTCTGGTACTTCGTTTTGGTTCTCTAGAAAACCAAAAGTTTGGTACTTTATTATGGTTCTCCAGAGAACTGAACTCAAGTAATTATCCTATGGCGCTCCAAGAAACCAAAAGATTGGTACTTACCCTTCCCCCATCCCTTTCATGTACACAGCATATACATGGGAGGGGGGGGGGGGTAGGCTCAACTATTTCTCCATTGAGGGACCCAAAGAATCGGACCGAAGTATGAAAAGCTGCAGAAGTACCAGCCTCCATCACGGGCCAAGATACATTTATTATGTAGATAACACCACAAATCATGTCGCTATTAAAACAACGAAAGAAGAAAAAATGAGTTATGCAGTTATGCAGTTCCTTTAATAACCTTCAACAAATATTAAAGGCATACACTGCAACTAACATAAATCAAATACAGTTTGCACCAAGTCATCCAACCCGCTTCCTATATATGAGCCATTCAATCGCGTTTTCAAGGTCCCAGGCTTCGACCGAAACCGCCATTGTTGATACAGACGACGCGCGCGCTTGGCGCCCAAGTTGCTCACGTGGTGGATATGCAGGGGATGTAACTCCTGTTTATCGACAGTTTGGTATTCCACAACCATCCATTTGGTATTATACGTGCAAAATATAGGGGAGGCTATCAATATTCGGTGTTTTAGGTATCTCATATACTGGTGGTATTCTAGAATACCAAAATGTATTGGGTTTTTTTTAGAGTGCACATCCGGGCCTCCGCTCCTCCCGGACCCCGGCACCCTGATGTCCTGTCGCTTACACAACAACTATAGGTTCAATGGCCAACTCTAGTCGCACGGCTATGTACAGAGCGCACCGCTTGCATCGCTGGCTGGTATGGATGCTTTATGCATGGTTTATGTGAATGAAAAAACAGGTATCAAGAGTGGGAAACTGTTCGAGGAGCTATGAGGTCGGCGACGTCATGGTGGGCGCACTGTCGTTGTCCGCGGAGCTGAGTTTCAGGACGTTGTTCGGGCCCAGCGAGAGGGCAGTGCCGCTGAGTAGCCCCGGTCCTAGTTTGGTCGAACAGGCTCAGTGATTCAAGACGCTCAATATCAACGGAATAAATGGACAAAAGTCAAGTTAGCGACTTCCTGATGACAATGTCAATTCTCTTCAGCATTCGGCGTGATGTCGCATGAGCGGTCTAGGTCTGGACGCCGCAGCCCGGGTCACGAGTAGAGGGCGCGTGTGGTTCTCCTCAGTAACCCCAAATGGTGGATGGGCTTTGTGGTCTCCTCCCCATTTCTTCTCCCTCTCATGGGCGGGTGTCTCTTTGTGTCTTGGCGGCTTGCTCGGTTATCTTGTTCCCCCCTGTCGTGTCTTACTATTTTGCATGAAAATATTCTGTAGGTAATTTAGGATGTAAGTGGAGCTCGCGCCCATATAGACGGCCACGTGCGCCTTCATTGCGAGTAACAACCACCCCCCCCCTCCCCCGCACACACACACACAAAAAAACAAACAAACAAAAATTCATAACACGTTGTTCCCCAAAATAGTTCAGCTGCTTCACTCACAATTTCTTTATTCATTTCAACGAGTTAAAGCGGAGCGCGGTGGTACATTGACTACATTGTCGAACTTGAGACCGAATGGTCAAAAGTTCGAGCCCGCTCCGTATCACTCACCCTGTGTCCCTGAGGTGGACACTTAATCCGGATTGCTTATGTGGGAACACGGTGGCAACATGTGCTAAGACGTATGACATGCCGATGGTGCACACGCATTCAACCAATGCTAACTCAGGTTAGTGCGTTGGAGAGTCTGACAGTTACTCGACGCTGTTCGGCGGTTCTGTTCCAGTACTCCGGCTTCCTCCACCGACACGATATGATCCTGACTGTTCAAAGTGTCGTAAAACCCTAATAAATAACAGTGCGTCAAAGCCTAGTAAAATCAATACACCTATAGAAAACCACTACGTCCACCGGGCGCTCACATGGTTGGTCCCCGATTTATACACCCAAAATCTTCTATAAATCGCAGCCAGCCCTAGGATGTATGGTGGTGATTTGCTGTTGCGGTTAATCTGGTTCTGATCCGGTCAAATTCTGGGATATCTGTGATCTTTAGTGATCGTTGGGAGCGAGATATGGATGTGAGGGCTATGAGGTGAGGACTCAATGGAACCTCTCCTCACAGCCCTCTCATCCTCATACTGGGAGATGCTCGCTAGTAACGATCACTAGAGATCGCCATAAGCGATCACTAGGCATCCCTGGTGATCGTCAAAGGCGATCACCAATGATTATCTCCTCGTATGAGGATGTGAGGGGTGACAGGAGAGGCCTCAGTGCGACTGGTACTCATAGCCCTCTAATCTTCATCTCGCTCCCAACGATCACTGAAGATCGCCATAGACAATCAGTAGCCATTCCTTGTCAACGCCACTATACTGATCTACAAACAATACATATTGACAGCATTTGGTTAAGACATTCAAAAACAATTTGCTATTAATAATTGTATAATACAATGAATTAGTTGTGATTGCTCTTCTTGAAAATATTTTTATTACATTTTGCAACGTTTTTCCAGACGATGTAGTTGCAGTTTGTAACATTTATTACAGTTTGAAACGTTTTTCCCGTCCACGTTGTTGCATTTTGTGATAAAACTTCGAATATATACAAAACTCGCTCAAATATACGTAGAATTGCGCATAACATACTCGAAGACAGTCGTAGAATCATAGAGACACAATTTATTTTAATAGTTGTATAATAACATGAATTAGTTTCGGATTTCCCCTTTGAAAAAAAAGTGCGCCCTTTGAAAAAGAAGTTTATTACATATTGCAACGTTTTTCCTGTCCAAGTAGTTGCATTTTGTAATAATTATTATATTTTGCAACTTTTATTACAAAGTGGGTTGTAAAAAACCCTGTTATAATTTATGCACGTTTTCTTTCTTAGGACTTCATATGCTTCGAAATTGGAGTTGGGCTGATTTAGAACTTTTCAAATTGCAGGCATTTGCCTTGTTTCAATGTGTAAGAGAGTGCCTAGAGGCTCTCTTCCATAAATTACAACAAGGCAACGCTGCACAGACAAAACAGTTTCGCCTCAAAGATAATATGAAGGACATCCACAAAATATGAAATCTTCAAGTTGCAGTACCCGGAATACAGAATAAAACCCAAATATGGACTTACAGAACTACCAGTTAATGCAGAATCGAATAATCTTAAGAGGACATTTCGACATACCAGCAGTCTAGTCTGCCATTCATTGCTCAGATGAAAGGAAACATCGTCTCTTCGATTTGAAAAATCAAATTTTTTTCCAATTGGGCGAACTATGGTCTATTTTCGCCGCATCTGGGCCCTCCTTGGTGCATTTTCCGGTAGCTTTTCTTGACCCAGTTCGCTCCTGGGCTGTGGAGCAATAATGTTTTGCCCTTACTTCCAACCCGTTATGCACGAGCTTTAGTGCAAAAGAAAAGCAATAAGTTCGTGAGGATCAATACTAATTTAACCCTACATGCAGCCCAAAACGGCTGTAGGATTAAATTATTACTGAACCTCCTCGCAAATAGTACTCGATCCTAAAATACATCGAACGATCTCGGAGTTCACCATATATGTGAACCCAGAACTTCACAAGCCTCGTCTGGGATCGCGATGACTCACTGGCTACGGCATTGGACTTCGCTTTGCCTGGCCTCAGATCGTTCAATATTTTACAGTTCACGTCGGCAGTTTTATTATGGATTCGGATTCTTTGAGATCATTTGTTTCTAGTGAAGTGAAAGACGTTGTAAATAACTCTCACGATGTTCTATTGGAGAAGCTTGATCAGTTGGTTTCAAAGAGGCTTCAAAATTTCGAAAAACAAATAAAATCTTCACAAAAAGAATTGTCAGAGGCGCAGATAGCTAAGATCGAAAACATGAAAGTAGACAGCTATAAGTTCAGAAAGAGAGGAAACGAGGAAAAATATAAGCATGGTATAAAAGTTTTAGAAAAAATGACGGAGGCCGAGGTACATTTAAACGACATTGATAATCCAACTTCACCAGTTTTGAAAGCTAAACAAAAGATCAACGAAGGTATGGACATTATTTCTCATCGTCAGAAATTAATTCGTTTGGCTGATTCTTCGGAAGCTGGTTGGAAAACCGTTAATGAATACGAATCTAATGAGCTCGCAGAGAACTCGGAGGACGAAAAGCGCTTGTATAGAGCTGAACAGAGAGCTGTCCGTAAACTGAAGCAAGATTCTATCAGAAAGAAGAAATCATACAGGCATTCACCTTATACTGGTCCTGCAGCTACCACAGTCACAGAAAGTACTCCTAGAAGATCCGGCACTTGTTTTTCCTGTGGAAAATTGGGGCATTGGCGTTCAGAATGTCCAATCTTGAAAAATGTCACAAGTAGCGGTGGCAGCAGTAGCAATATTAAGATAAGTATAGATATATTTAAGGAATAGTGCATGGCTTGGAGTTGACTACGCCTATATAGTGCCCAGTGAGGTGGTGTAGTTCCCGCCGCGAAGCGGAGGGAACTACACCACCGCACTGGGCACTATATGGGCGTAGTCAACGACAAGACATGCACTAATCCTTATATTATATCGAACACCCATCAAGAAAAACATCTGTCCGATTTGTTAATCAATTACCAAGGTAGCAGCCCAACCAACCAGCGTTATATAGAAAAAAATACCATGTAGTTTTTAAAAAACATTTCTTCTTCCAAAACACGGCTAACTTGGATTATTGATATGAGCAGAAGACAGATTTTGAATCGGTCGGCAAGGGTAAACAAAACATTTCCCCCAAACGGAACTGTGTATTCTAGAATCGCGCAACTCGTGAATGAAAACTAAAATTTTCGAAATTTGACAACGCAGTTTAATAATTTCCACACATTTGTCACACTTATACATTACCGAATGGGACAGTACGGGATACAAACTCCGAAGATTAAATTGAATTCCATTATTTATTCGTTTACTGCTCAAAACGTACAATTAAATAGCGAAATAATATGAGCAGCGAAAACAAACGACTTTTCATATCCGGACGCGTTCTCATGAAAGTTGTACACAGGTACGGACCATTCTCTTCGAAATGAGATATGGATCATCTTCTCAAGGAATAAAATGAACGCCTCGAAAAATGTGACTTCGACAATGGAAAAGCGATACATTTTTCCACAATGATTTCTTTCCGGGTCGTTTTGTGGATGTTGTGCTTCTGTGAATCGATATTTAAATTTAGCCTGATTAGTTTTATTCGCCCAGTATGAAAAGAAAACTGATATAGTGGTGTGCTAAAAATAGAAAACGTGTAGTGCCTGGGTGTAGTGCCTGGTCAGTTCTGTGGATGCAAACTACACGAAATAGGATATCATCTTTCAGCCAGTCAGAATGCAAGGAAGTCACGTGAGATATAATATACGATGATAATGTTTATGTAGATACATGTGATAATTACGATAGTTATTTTAGGGACAGGGTTATTGAGTTTAACGGTTCAGTCACACCACAAAATAGCTTGTCAATCACGGGTGAAAAATGTGAACATAACGTTAATCCGCAACAGTTTGTTCAATGTCTTTTGAAGAAGTGAAGGCTTTTCGCGCGCAGAAATGTCGCCAGTCGGGCGATTAGCATCAATAAAAAAAAATGGGAAGAGATCGGCACAATTTAAAGCGTGCTGTAAATTGTTCGTTGTGGCTATTTAATTCCTTTTAAAGAAATTCCAAATAGTATACATTTGAAAAATAATAAATCTGCTTTGGATTTTCCTTTGTTCGTTTCGAATGAGATTGAGAAGCTACTTTCTCTGACGTGTATTTCCGAAACAAAAACTAGGCCTCACGTTGTTAATCCTTTAACTGTTGCTTATAGCAAATCGGGAAAACCGAGGTTGGTGTTAGATTGCAGACATATTAACCCCTGTTTGTTCAAATTCAAATTCAGATATGAGGATGCTTCTATTGCTTTATTGTTATTTAAACGGGGAGATTATTTGTTCACTTTCGATCTAAAATCTGCGTATCATCATATTATCATTCGAAACGAGCATAGGATGTTTTTGGGTTTCTCGTAGATTCACAGAGAAAAAGAAAATATTATGTTTTAATGTGTTATCTTTTGGTATTTCAACAGCGGGATATATTTTTACAAACGTTCTCCACGAAGTTGTAAAATCATGGCGGGCTAAAGGCTTCAGAATGTAACAGGGGTGGGGGTGAACGACTCGCCAGGGGCTAGAACCCTGGCCGAAATCTCCCTGTTGTTATTCCGCTGGAATAACCAGATCCTGGTAGCCTCGCCAATTTGTAACAGGGGTGGGGTGAACGACTCCCCAGGGGCTAGAACCCTGGCCGAAATCTCCCTGTTGTTCTTCAGATTCGTGAGGATCTGGGTCAACTAGCAAACCATGGATAAAATACAACTCAACTCTGAGGTAGAATAACCATGAAGTTATGTGTTGTGGTCTGGATGAAATCACAATAAAATAGAAAAACAGTTTATACGTGGTTTATTAAGAAGCCAAAAATAGTATGATATGAAATGGACATGAATGTGAATGAGGAATCAAAAACCACGGGCCCACTACACTTTCAACCAAAAGGGGTTTAACTTCCACCCAACATGTGTATTTACGTGAATGGTTCCCACAGAACTTGGACCTGGAGAGAATCAGTGTCAGAAACGTTGATTCTCATCAGGGCCGAGTTGAATGGGTCCGATAATGACGGCACCAATTATGGTTAACCTTTTTTACAGGTTACAAAGTGTCCCCATAACTAACCTCAACAGGCAGTTGTGCTGGCGCAGCTGAATTAGAGCTTTAATGCCAAGACGTGAGCGGCGAATTATGAGCGAGACTGCTCTTATATACGATAATTTCGCGGAGAAAGATTTCGAATACTGGAATCTGATTGATAACTCGCTTTCACCTCGACGAATGAAACAACAGCACAATGCACTACGGCGTGAACCAATTAGATACATCGATTCATTTTAACTATGGAAATGACTTGAAGCCAACAAAAATAGAATTGCACTTCTGTTATGAGCAGACGAATTATAACAGAGTAATTTAGAACTTCTATTGCATATTATATTTCAACTGCTGTTACCAAATCCGTTACACTTCCCCCTCCTTAAAAACAAAATGTGTAACATTTTTAGAGCCATACAGCAGTTGTTAAATAGATTTATGGCAAATCTTTAATATTTTATAATTTTCATTTAAAATGTGGCGTTCCACATAAAACATTCTCTATAATCACGAGGCCCATCTTACCAAGCCAGTTCCCCTGAAAACATTATATGCAAAATTTAAATTGATGACATGAAGGAGATGAAAAAGGTGTTACAAAATTACACATGATTCCTCTACCAACTAGTATATAGTTTAAGTTATTGTCTCTTTTTAGAAATTCTGTAAAGTCTTGATCTTGTCTCTCTGCTTCTTCTGAAGTAGTCCTCTGGTGTTCACTTCTGAAATGTTTCCAATTTCTTTTCACTACCCGACAACAAGATACTTCTCTTGTTCTTCACAGCACGCTAAACCATACACCATTCTGTTCCGGAGAAGTGAAGTTCTCTTCCATTACTACCACTCATCTCGGATCTGCTGCAACACGTTCATCAGATTCTGCTCTCTCCGCTAGCACCGAAAGGCATAGCAAAAGTGCGTCAGCAGAATCACGAATTCTTTCATGACACACTGCATGCTACATCGCCCTACTCCCCTGTCAGCTGCTTGTGATGGTGTACACTCCATTAATGTGAAACAGACAGTCACTTTCTTCAGGGAGGAGCAAACAAATTAAATATACAGCAGTGACAGCAATTCTAATTGCTTCCTCTGCTTTATGCTTTATAGAAATTCCAAACTACGAAATATTGGACATACTGGTTAATTTTCCAGTAAGATAGATGATATATCCAGAATACAATTAATATAGATGAAATTCTGGATAAAATTATTTCTCTCAGTTGGATTTTACAATTCCGCCAATAATTTTAAAACTATTCAAAATTTAATTGTAACATTCTAAAGGTCAACAAGGCCACGTGGTTTTTACTAATCTAACACATGTGATAGCTCCCCAGTTCTTTCACTATCAACCATATATTACTATCAATGGGACATATCAATATTCGAGCAGAATAAGCAGCTGTATTCAGCCTTTTAATATATATAGACTGCCCACAATTGTGCTCCATTTTAAATTTAATGGTCAATTTGGAAATTATATTTTGGCCTATCCATGGAGAACATAATTCTCAACAACCAACTATTTTACACTAGCATTCAAGAAAAGTTTTTACATTTTAGTAAACGAACAAGAGATTGGCCACTACCCACAAAACAACAAGCCCCAGGATTGCAATATTTCCTCTACTGTAAATTACTTGCCCGATATAAGACACTCCAAATGTACACCTCTAACATTAGTTCAATCTGACATATCAGTAACAGCTTCAGTTTTCGCCAGAGCTAAATGATGTATCGCAATGACATCCACAAATATTATCTACGTAATATTAAAATAGCACCCAGACTACTGAAGGAAGACACGTCACCTATTATTATCAGAACCCAAGACGCCGGGAGCATAACTTAAAAGAGAAATATACAAATATTTACAAACTCCTACACGTCGCGATTACTATTTAATAGAAAAGGTTCCACGTACGTCAATGCCTATTGCCAACAGAAATTTGACATACCAACACACTGTGTACTACCTACTTTAAATAAGCAGAGTACGAGGTCTTATTTCGGTTTCTAGGAAAAACATCCTTTCTGGTCACTACCGGGTGTTACCTACAGTAACACAAAATACATCCAAACTAATGAGCAATGCAATCATCTAGCATTTTAGCTTTTAATATCGACTTATTAAAAGATTCTTTCTTGAATCATGTTTACCTAACAGTTAATGCCTTAACGAACATCTAACTTGGGCCTGTTTATTAGATTTAATGTTGACCATAAACATTTCCAGCAGTTGAAAGAAAATTTGTGAGCTTAAATCCCGCATAAACCCAATGCTACTTTGTACTAAAGGTCATATAACTCGACTTCACTTCCTATTTACCCATAGCTGAGTTACCTCAAATGCATCACAGATTGATTAACCAAATGGGTTATCTTCACAATGAACCTGGAAAGTGAAAGAATTTCAGAAAAATTGTAATTCAGCTAGAAATATTTTTACGACCAATACCACTCACAGCTTTTCACGAACAAGCTTTTTGAGCTACACTGGCAATTTCAATACCTTTACTAGTCTCAAAATAAATCCATCTATAACAAGATGCTAAAAAGCCTCTATCGGGTATTTTTCACAAAATGAGTCATTTTCATAATGAACCTGGAAAGTGAAGATATTTCAGAAAAATTGTAATTCAACTGCAGACATTTTTGTTCTATCAATACCGCTCACAGATTTTCATGAACAAGCTTTTTGAGCTACACTGACACTTTAAATACCAAATAATATGGCTGAACATTTAACCTTCAGAAGATTCCAGGTTCGAATCCCCGCCAATTTGTAACAGGGGTGGGGTGAACGACTCCCCAGGGGCTAGAACCCTGGCCGAAATCTCCCTGTTGTTCTTCCGCTGGAATAACCAGATCCTGGTAGCCTCGCCAATTTGTAACAGGGGTGGGGTGAACGACTCCCCAGGGGCTAGAACCCTGGCCGAAATCTCCCTGTTGTTCTTCAGATTCGTGAGGATCTGGGTCAGCTAGCAAACCATGGATAAAATATAACTCAACTCTTGAGGTCGAATAACCATTAAGTTATGTGTTGTGGCCTGGATGAATTCACAATAAAATAGAAAAACAGTTTATACGTGGTTTATTAAGAAGCCAAAACTAGTATGATATGGAATGGACATGAATGTGAATGAGGAATCAAAAACCACGGGCCCACTACACTTTCAACCAAAAGGGGTTTAACTTCCACCCAACATGTGTATTTACGTGAATGGTTCCCACAGAACTTGGACCTGGAGAGAATCAGTGTCAGAAACGTTGATTCTCACCAGGGCCGAGTTGAATGGGTCCCATAATGACGGCACCAATTATGGTTAACCTTTTTTACAGGTTACAAAGTGTCCCCATAACTAACCTCAACAGGCAGTTGTGCTGGCGCAGCTGAATTAGAGCCTTAATGCCAAGACGCCAAGACGCCGGGAATTATGAGAGAGACTGCTCTTATATAGGATAATTTCGCGGAGAAAGATTTCGAAAACTGGAATCTGATTGATCCCTTGCTTTCACCTCGACGAATGAAACAACAGCACAATGTACTACGGCGTGAACCAATTAGATACATCGATTCATTTTAACCATGGGAATGACTTGAAGCCAACAAAAATAGAATTGCACTTCTGTTATGAGCAGACGAATTATAACAGAGTAATTTGGAACTTCTATTGCATATTATATTTCAACTGCTGTTACCAAATCCGTTACAAATTATAATGTATTTAGATGACGGTATTGGGGGCGCTGAAGATTTCGGTGACGCTAAAGTTTTGAGTGACACCGTAAAGCTGGACTTGCAGAGTTTGGGATTTCTTTTAGCAACAAAAAAGTGCATGTGGGAACCAAAACAAATTTTAACATGGTTTGGCCTTCAGTGGAATATGGAAGTAGGTACGTTAAAGATTACTAGTGGGAGGATGAAAGCCTTGGAATACACTCTAGATAATGTGATACAAAATGTGTCTCAAGGTAAATTGTTCATTACGGTTAGGAAGTTGGCTCAAATAGTTGGTCAGCTTATTTCTTTACAGGCTGTAGTTGGGCGGTATGCCCGATTGCGTACACGATTTTTGTATAATTGTTTACTGCAAAAGGCACACTGGGATGCGCCAGTTAAGATACACTATGAAGCTTTCGAAGAATTAATATTCTGGAAAGACAATTTGAATGCAAAAAATGTCAAAGCCCTGGCTGAAAACCAGTATTTTGATGTCGAAATTTACAGTGATGCCTCGGAAGTGGGCTCCAATGTTAATGTTCAGTCCAACTATCAAAGCTGAGTTGCTAATGTAAATACAAGCTCTGAAGGAGTCTGTACACATAGTTTTCCTGAAGGGAAAATACAGTTGATTGAATACGAAGGTAAGCGTGAAGGTAAGAATATAATCCCTGAAGGGGATATGGTCGCAAAAGAGTTGGTAACAAATGATGTTCGGAGGTATGAAGTAACAGGGGGGTGGGAAGGTGAAGAAGCTCAAAAAAGTTCTACTTGGAGAGAGTTGGAAGCGGTAAGAAGGGGAGTGAGGTCGTTGGCCTTTGCATTGCAAAGTAAGCGTGTCAAATGGTTTACTGATAACATGAATGAATGTTCAATTGTAGAGGTAGGCAGCGGTAAGTGGGAACTACAAAAAATTGCTATTGACATAGATTTGGTGTGTTCACAACAGGGTAGCCATTTAAAAATGTTCTGGATTCCCCGTTCGGAAAATAAAATAGCTGATGCTTTAAGTAGACAAGGGGATAATGAAGATTGGGAGATTAAGCATGGAGCTTTTCACGAGCTGAGTGTAAAGTGGGGTCAGCACTCAATTGATAGATTTGCCACCAATATAAGTGCAAAATTTGTTCGTTTTAATTCTAAATGGTGGTGTCCAAATGTTGAAGCGATTAATGCTTTTGATCAGCAGTGGGGACACGATAATAATTGGCTTGTACCGCCCCCTGACAAAATTATTCGGACCATTTCCAAATTATCAAAAGACAAAGCTACAGGGACTTTAATTGTCCCGCAATGGAAATCGGCGCCATTTTGGGTTGTTTTGTGACCGGATGGTATTAAGTTCGCCCATTTTGTCAAAGACTGGGTTGTATTGACCAGTAAGTATTTGGTGCCAAAGGCAAGGCGTTTTGGGGTGTTTAGTCGAAACTGTGATAAGCTTAAATTATTAGCTTTAAAAGTTGGTTTTTAGTTTTAGCTAATATAATTTTTTTTAATTTTATTGCAGATATTGAATTAAGTTCATCTATCAGGCAGCAAATTGCAGATGCGGGAGTTGAACACGAGACATTCAGTGGCTTAGTAGACAGTTACTGTATGAGCGGTTACCTTATGGAATCAAAAAGTGACAGTACTGTGAGAAAATACTTTCTTTATTTTTCTAAATGGAAACAGTTTATACACTCTGTAGGTGGATGTGAGCTTCCCGCGGATCCTATACATGTGTCTATGTATTTAACTGATCTCATGGACAAAGGTTCTTCTTATAGTGTCATTTCATCATTTGTTTATTCCATTAACCCTTTACCCAACGTAACGGCCAAAACCGGCCAGCGCTATTCTCAAAAACAGCCAATTAATTTTCATTATTTTTTTCAGTTTCACGAGCTCGTTCCAACGAGGGGTCATAACCTATGTTTTTGAGACAAAAAATAAAAAAAATAGTTATTCAAGAATTTATTTTGCAAGTGTCGTCTGCTTTTCAGGTTAGTTAAAGGGTTAAGTGGTTTCATGAAATCAAAGGGTTAAAAGATCGCACAACAAACTCATATGTTAAAAATTTGTTGGAGGCTGCTAAACGGGTAGCTAAAAAAGTTGTTCATAAAAAAGAGTCTGTTACTGCAGAAATGCTTATTGATTCATGTGATTATTATTCAGATAAGATAACAGATTTGGCAGTATTAAGAGATATGACAATGTCATCTTGGGCATTTGCAGGATTTTTTAGATTTGATGAGCTTATTTCGCTCACTGCAAAAGATATTACTTTCTTTGACAATCATTTTTTAATCAAAATTCGAAAAAGTAAAATGGATCAGTACAGACAAGGAAATGAACTTCTCATAGCCAAGGGGTTTACTTCCGCTCGCCCGTACACTTTGTTATCAGAGTTTATGCGTTTGGCAGAGGTAAATCTTTCGGGTGATTTTTATCTGTTCAGACCACTTTATAGGTCTGGGTCTGTTTGCAAGCTTGTCACATGTAATCGTAAGCTTAATTACACTTGAGCCAGAGAATGTATACCGTCTCGGTTCAGGGAGGTATTTGGAAATATTAATTTTGGACTACATTCTTTGAGATCTGGTGGGGCAACAACTGCAGCTAACGCAGAAGTACTAAACAGATGTTGGAAAAGACATGGTCGTTGGAGATCTGAGTCCGCCAAAGACGGTTATGTTCAAGATTCCACTGAACATAGATTGCAGGTTACAAAAAAGTTAGGATTGTAAATGTACGATTTCAGAAAGATTTGTTTTTTTTTAAATCTCATACTTTATAGCGTCGCTCACTCACAATCATCCGTTCTTTTTTGGTCTGTACGCTCAGCGCACGGCTATTTGCAGAATTAGAGTGTTTGAGTAAGTATTAGTGTAGACGAAGATTTGCTTTTTTCCGCGTTTCGTAGAATAGCGGAAAATATTTGTCTTCGAGGCACGAAGCTATATTAACTGCTAAGGTGAGGGTTAATTTGTTTTCGAGTAGTGAGCACTGTTCGTGTTCAGAGTGCGTGTTACAAAGGTGTCTTATTAAGGTCAAGCAGGAAAATGTTTCATTCGGGCCGTCGCTTTGCCTGGCTTCAGATCGTTCAATTTTAAAATAGTATTTTACCATGTCCAGGGGTTTTTATTTTGTGATATGGAAATATCCTAAAGGAAATGAATATACTTTTGAGTAGCAAAATGTTTTGGGTGAAGTTCGACATCCAATCTAGAGTTGGCAGTATTGCCTTGCTTCGAACACAGGTTTCCAGAGTGTTTTCCTCAAGGGTTTTTTATCTTTGGTTGTTCATGGGCGGCTACTGCACCAATGAAAGATTTTCTCTTTATAACGCAGAATTGTATGATAATCATGTTAAGAAAATGTTTGAGTACATTATTTTTTTTTTTTTTTTTTTTAAGTTGCTGAATTAAACTGTCGTCTCTGTACGCTCAGCGCACGGTTATTTGCAGAATTAGAGTGTTTGAGTAATTATTAGTGTAGACGAAGACCATACAAAAATGAAACTTTTACATAACATTACTGGAAGACATTTGTAAAAACAGTCTCAAATATCTAAAGAATTTCAATTTATTGCTTCTTAAATAGAGCTGATGATTTTCCACTGAAACAACATGGATGAACTCGCATTTAAGATCTCAACACAATCTACAAAATGTCAATGCACGATAGTAGCACTTTGTTATAGGTCTGTTTGATCGGGCTCTAATGGCTTGTTGTTGTTGTTTTGTTTTGTCTTGGCTTTCTAAAACACCCAAAGGATTTTTCTCCGCTTGGCTTGCCCACACAGACCGTGGGACGGGAGAGTGATACACCCATTGCGAAATGGAGTTCCGGCCTTCCTGCACACTTCATAATTGTAGACAAAAGAGGCAAACTTTCTCTAAATCATTTGGTCATCTCGCCCAATTGGTTTCAAAAGTTGAATCAGTCTTAATTCCACATCCGCTGAACACTCTTCACAAGTTCCGTATATTGACAACTTGATTAATCTGAATTTTAAACCTAGAGAAACAGAATTTACTGTGACCATTCTGTGTGAAAATGTGAAAGCATCAGAATTAAACTATACAGAAGAAGAATTTTTAGGGACTTATTTTCAGGAATAAAATATGTTTAAAGAAATCAGAAATGTTTTTTCGTAAGCAGCGTTTAAGGATTTTCATACAGGAATCAGATAATTTTTTCAAGAAGCCATGGGTGGGGGGGGGGGGGGGGAGGGATGCGTGAACTTAGGTGGAAGTTTTCATTTTGCAGATCTTTTGATACACTCACCCTTTCCTGCATTTTCTTTCCATGACATCTTTGGTTACCCACCCCCTTCTCATACATTTTTATATACAAAACTTCGGCACTCGAACACCAACTCGAAACACGTAATGCACACATGCAAAACCGGTACTCATTTACCATAGTACATATAATAATTAAGGAATACCCAGCGGTATTTCCCCGTTTACGTCGTACTTTATGTCCCGCTGAAGTTTTGTTAACAAAAGTTTTGCACAAATTCCTGCGAGTTCAACAGAATATTCCAGCAAATACCGACCGGCAAATCAGCCACGTATCATACCCATCTTTCCACTTCAAGTGACTGGTTCAAGTGGACGGTTATCTCTCCTTATCAGACTGTCAGAACCCATCAACTAATTGCTTCACCGATAATCAGCTTATGCTTGAGATGTGAGTGTTGCCCACTTTCAAAATTTTTTGCCCTGTCTACTTTTTTGAGTGTAAAAATACATGTATGAACTTCGGCAATACATTAAGGGGGTCATAAAATGCGATTTTCGGGGGAAAAAATGCACCCAAAGACCCCATGATTGGCCTCAGTGACCTTGACCTATATTGGAACCTCCATTGAGTGTCGACTCATTTGGTGTTGGTCCCAGGTCCATAGGTCGTACCATGCCTGAGATATGAGCGTGTCCGAATTTCAAAAAACGCATAGGGGTACCCCCAATGCCCGAGTAGCTTGGGAAACATAGGTGTCCGAGTACTAGTGACTATCTATCAGTATGCCAAAAAGCAAAGATATTGGAAGATTCCTATTCGAGTCATTGTGCGAAGAAGGAAGTACATTCACCCTTTACCTAACATGAAAAGCAGACGACACTTGCAAACAAAATTCTTGAATAACTATTTTTTTTTAATTTTTTGTCTCAAAAACATAGGTTATGACCCCTCTTTGGAACGAGCTCGGCGAGCTCGTTCCAAAGAGGGGTCATAATCTATGTTTTTGAGACAAATAATGAAAATTAATTGGTGATTTTTGTGAATAGCGCTGGCGGTTTTGGACGTTACGTTGGGTAAAGGGTTAAAGACAGAAGAGCTGGAGAATAAGAATAGTCTGTATGTTCCACACAGAATAATTAATTTATTAACCCTTTACCCAATGTAACCGACAAAAACGGCCAGCGCTATTCACAAAAATCACCATTAAATTTTCATTATTTTTATTTTTGTCTCAAAAACATAGCTCATTCCAATGAGGGGTCATAAGCTATGTTTTTGAAGCAAAAAATGAAAAAAAAACGGCCAGCGCTATTCACAAAAATCACCATTAAATTTTCATTATTTTTATTTTTGTCTCAAAAACATAGCTCATTCCAATGAGGGGTCATAAGCTATGTTTTTGAAGCAAAAAATGAAAAAAATTGTTCTTCAGGAATTTTGTTTGCAAGTGTCATCTGCCTTTTGTGTTAGGTAAAGGATAAAAATAGAGCAATGGGTTTTCCTAACACAAATATAAAAATTACGACAATGTTTTTTTAAATTTATATCGTAGTAAATCAATGTATATATTTACACTGTGACGAAATTATATTTATGTTGTGAAGTTGGGGGAATTTTACAGAGCCATTTATTATCGAGATTCGTGACAAGAGCATCTGTATTTGGAATTTGTGCAGTGTCTTAGCGGATTTTTTTTTTCTTGAGACGAACTTGCCATAAATGTGAGTATTCACTCAGTATTGTCAGCGATCGTATTTATTTATTTATTTATTTAATTTATTTATTTATTTATTTATTTATTGGTGTTTAAGGTCACATATTTCTGCACAATGGCTAATCATGACCATGACAGTTTTACGGGTGGAGGAAGCCGGAGTACCCGGAGAGAACCACCGAGCAACGGCGAGCAACTGTCCGCTCCCCAACATACCAACTCCACACAAGCAGGGTTAGCATTGGTTGAAGACAGGTGCACCATCGACGTGCAGTGCGCCTTAGTACACAACGCCACCGTGCCCCCATGTGGGCAGTGGGGGTGAAGTGTCTTGCCCAAGGACACAACGCGGTTGCCGCAGGTGAGATTCGAACCGAGTGCAGCCTGCACCTCTACCTACTGAACCACCGCGCCCCCAGGCGATCGTAAGACCATAAAAAGAAACAAGGAACAACGCTTTGGTGACCATTTCTTTGTAAGAGATGGTAAAGGTGGGGCATTTCAAGTTTGTTGAAATCGAATTGCTGTCCCCGTGGAGAAGGAAGTACATTAAAGACAGAAGAGCTGTAGAATAAGAATAGTCTGTATGTTTTATCGCAGAGTGGTGGGTTGCTGAAATAAATAATAAAATAATATGTTCTCTTTTCTGTCAAAAATGACCTATAATAAAGAAGGAAGAATAAATAAGAAAACAGCATAATTTGTACACTATCACATACGTGGGGCTCGAACCCACTACCCCGAGATTAAGAGTCTCGGGGTCGTGGGTTCGAGCCCCACGTTGGGCGCCATTATCGCAGAGTGGTGGGTTGCTGAAATAAATAATAAATTAATATGTTCTGTCAAAAATGACCTATAATAAAGAAGGAAGAATAAATAAGTAAACAGCATAATTTGTACACTATCACAGTTTCACACAGAATAATTAATTTATTAACCCTTTACCCCACGTAACGGACAAAAACGGCCAACGCAATTCAAAAAAATTATCATTAAATTTTCATTATTTTTATTTTTGTCTCAAAAACATAGCTTATGGCCCATCTTTTTAACGAGCTCGTTGAGATCATTCCGATGAGGGGTTATAATCTATGTTTTTGCCCCTGAGACAACCCGCCGTGAGACAAGTCACCCCAAGTGAGACAGGTCGCCCCAACATTTAAGACAACTCGCCCCAACTTTTGAGACAACTCGCCCCAACATTTGAGACAACTCACTTTTGAGACAACTCGCCCCACCTTTTGAGACATCCCGCACCCATCTTTTCCAGTGGAAATGGTTATAAAAAATAACAGGAGACAGATTACAGAAACACGTTTTTATTCATCGATGTCAAATGATATGGAATTGGTATAAAATAGGATTTTACAACAAAAATATACATATTTTCAAAAAAGAATAGCATTTGTTATGTTCTGATATATTACTTGTAAACCTATGCTCAGTACGTGCCTCCAAACAGATTGGCCTCTAAAACTTCGGCTTTCACTGTCATCTCTGCTATCTTGGATTCCTCTTGAAAAGCTTCTGCGCGCCACAGGCGCACAGGGGCGATGTGGGATTGAAATCCCTTGCGACCCTAATAACTTCATTTGCTTTATAGCTTTATTTGCTTATAAATCCACGAGAGTCGTGAGCGAGAACCAATAATCTTATTTAGTTTGAGAGTGTGACTGGCAGTAGGTTAATGTGCTGAGATCCCCGAGAACCTCGAACTGGAAGATGGCTAGGAATTTTGCATATTTACAAGAATTCTGCTCCGTGTCTGCTCAGAGAAGTTGGCATATTTATGGTAATACCGAAACCGCAATTTGGTGGTTATTTTGGGGAAAAAGAAAAAGAAACCCAAACAGTCGCTGGTTTGGGAGCAGCCCCAGCATATTATCCTTAACGGTTACAAAAAGGAAAAAATCCACCAATATGTGTTTTTGAAAGCTGGGAGTCATCCATCAGCCTATAAGGGAGAGTGGATGCTGAGCGAAGGCCATCTGGTCTGCCTTTGGGGAGAAAAGATGACGGGGTGATCGGATGGGAACCCCTCCCCCCCCCCCCCTCCACAAAAAGCCACACACACACATCTTGGTTTTCCCGAGTTTACATTTATTTACTTTAGTTGCCTTTTTTCGTGTGTTTGGTATTTTTCTGATTTCGGTCATTAGGTCCTATAAATATTTGTAACAATGAATGGTAAGTGCTCGACGGGTGACCAGACGGAGATGAGTATGGGTATTAAAGGGGGCCAGGGAGAGGTGAGTCGAGGGGTGCAGGTGGGGGAGGTTAAGATGCACAGGCATGCAGACAGTGTGATATGAAGTATGGTGGGGGTCGGCCAATGGATAGTAGTGGGGCGTGTGCCAACTGCAGGGATATTTTACAGTTGTTAGAGAAGCGTGTTGCGTTCCAGCGGGAAATTGCGGAGCTGAAGGGGAGGTTTGGGAGGGTTTGTCTAGCTGGAGTCACACCAATGAAGGTTACCTATGATGTGGAGGTGGAAGGAGGATGGAAGGTCGTTGTGGACTCAAGGAGGAAACAGGGAGGCAGGAAATGTGGGGGGGGGGGGAAATGCTTGATGTGAGGAGTGTAACCGAGAAGGGGGATCTGGTAGGAAAATTCGGAAGGTGGCGTCAGGACAGGGCTGCGTAGAGTCAGGCCAAATTCGGCGTAAGGCTGCCAAGGTTGCTAGGCGGTGTTTAGAGAACAGGTTCAGTATGTTAGATTCCGATACCTCTGGGGATGAGAGTGGGGGGACTTTGAGGGGGATAGGTGGCTGCTGATGTTGATAGGCCAGATGGGGTAAGGAGGGCGATGAAGAGAAAGAGGGGGCCAGAGGCATGCAAAACGAGGCGAGTTGCAGATGATATAGGAACTGGGGGAAGAAGAAGAAAATTAATTGTAGCGGGGAGTAGCATTGTACGTGGGAATGACAATGTGGTTTGTGGTCCTGATAGTTTTAATCGAACAGTCTTGGGCTTTCCGGGGGCGAAGGTGGGGGATCTGAGGGACCGGGTAGATAGTATTGTGGCAGGGTCAGGATCGGATCCGGTAGGTAGTGGTGGTCCATGTGGGGCCCAACAATATTAGGGAGAGAAGGTCAGTAAGTTTGGTGGAGTCGTATAGAGGTTTAGTCAGCAAACTGCTAAGTAGGAACGCAAGAGTACTTGTATCCGGGGTCCTTCCTGTCCTTAGAGGTGTGGACGAACGGAACTCAATGATTTGGGCGCTGAATGAGGAGTTAGAGGACTACCCTACAACACAAGGCGACCATGCGTTATACCCATGTATACTGGACAATAACAGTGGTCAATGTCTCTATGACGTCGCGTGCGTATCATGACGTCACGGCGTTAATAGCAACGTCAACCGTTTCGCGGAAAAAAAACTTTCAAGAAAACCCAATTTTCCCATCATCTTTCCACCACTTACCCATACTATATACCCATAGCCCTGTGTTTACATATATCACTATACATACCATAGCATACCATAAAGGCAGTAGGGACACCATTTGGCGGATCTAGCTGCAAGGAGCCGTACTTTTGCACCCCCAAAAGTTGCTCCCCCAAACGGCTCCGGTTCCTATGGGAATTTAACACTAGCTGCTCCCCCAAAGCTCCGGGTAATCAGGCACGATTCATCGCTCCCCTACTACTTTGGGGCAACGCGAGCTTGTACGGGCGTGACGGGCTGCATCTTATCAGGATGGGGAAACGGATATTGGGGTATAAAATTCTACGGGTAGCGGAGCCTTTTTTGGAGTGGAGCGGGGTGGGAGGCCAGAGGCATGTATAACAAGAGTGGACACAGGTGGGGTGTACAAGAGCGAGGGAGACAGAATAAGTTTACCAAGGCTAGCGTCAGAAAACAATGAGACCAGTAGGCAGAAGCCAATGAATCTCGGTACTCTGAAAGTGGGTTATAGCAACATCCAGGGTCTCCACCGGAAAAGAAGTGAAATTGCGACATTGATCGCGGCAGAGGACTTTGATGTCATGGGCTTAAGCGAAACGTGGGTTAAACACGAGGAATAGGTAGACCAAGTAAGGGGTGTGTGTGGATAGGTGTAGGGCGAACGGAAGGTCAGAAAAAGGGGGGGGGGGGGTAGGCATGTACATTAAAGAGGATTTAAAACCGTCGCTGATCACAAACCTGGAAGATGTCAGCACCTCGGCTGAGGTATCGAAAGAAATTGGATGGGTAAAGATCAATCTAAGAAACAAAAGTATTGCCCATGGGATTGTGTACTGTGCGGTGGAGGGAAGCAAACATGAGTGGAATGACTCGATATTCTCAACACTGAGGTACAATATCACAGAACTAGAAAACAGGGGGCTCCGTATAATTCTGATGGGTGACTTTAATGGACACATAGGTGATAAGGAAGAAGGCATAGAGGGTGGGGACGAGAAAGTCAACAGGAATGGAAGGAAGCTGTTGAACTTCACAAATGAGCTCGGTCTGAAGATTCTGAACAGGGGCGCGAGGTGCAAGGGAAATGGACCTAAATGACAGAAAATCAATAATCGACAATATTCTCACAGCTATTAATTTATGGAGGAAGGTGATGGGGTAGAAGTGGATAATGAGGGTAAAATGGAGGTGGATAGTGATCACAACTTGATTACAGTGACGACCAGGGCCAAAAACCCAGTAAAAAGCAAAGGAAGCTTCAAGGAGATTTGAGAACTCAAAACGGATGCTGACTGGGCGAAATTCGAAGAAAGAAATAAACCAAAGCTTGCAACCGTGCGTAAGGGGGGCAGTGTCCAGAAGATGGCCGATACCATAGTTGCGAGCCTAGTGGAGGCAAGAAGGAAAGTGTAGGAAAGATTAGGGTGCCAACTCGGGAACTTGGGTACAGAGTGAACGAAGAACCGAAAAGGGCCATATAGAGAGTAGAAAAGCTAAATGTGCTGCATACAGGAGAAGTAGAAAACTTAAGGGGGGGGGGGGGGGGAAGCAACGAGGCCACGGTAGCAAAGGGAGAATAGCAACAAGCACAAAATAAAGTAAATGAGATTAAAGATGATAATCGGAGAGTGCGAAATAGCAGTCTTATTAGGACGATAAGAAAGGCAGGGGGTCGAGTTCGAACGTATTTTGGAAATAGGTGAATGAACGTAACAAAGGAAGTAACCTACAGAGTATTAATGATGGCAGAATTACAGGCGATCAAGATCAAATCGCATTAGAACTAGTCAAGCACTGAGAAAAGATAAACGATAGGCGATGGGGCATGGGGAACCCACCGGAGTGTCCGAACCAGGTCGAGGAAAATCTATCGAACTTCGTGTGCAGCGAAATTAAAACGGAGGAGGTGCGAAATGTGATCTCAAAATTAAGGAATGGAAAAGCGGGAGGGGTACATGAAATTCCTGACGATAACGAGTTTTTCAAAAAAGGGAGAGAGGAACTCTTGGAAAGCCCAACTGCCCTATTCAATTCAGCCATAGAAAAACAAGAGGTCTCAAATGAGAGAAAGCAAAGTGACATTTATTCACAAAAGGGGGGGGGGGGGGCACGTTTTGGGAGAAAGGGAAGGAGAGTCACTGACCATCTTTTCACGATATCCCAAATGAGAGAATCCGCGAAAGCAAAAAAAGAAAAAGAAGTTTATGTTTATTGGATGTTAAAAAGGCATATGATAGAGTACGGAGGGAGGGTATGTGGCGCAAGCTTGAGGCCATGGGCTTAGGAGGCGAGTCTGTTGGAATTATGAGAGCATTATATAAAGATGTACAAAGTGAACTTAGCCTGGGAAACATAACAACAAAACGTGTGCCTATGGAGACAGGCCTAAAACAGGGGTGTATCCTTTCACCAATTCTTTTTGCATTGTATATCAAAGGTTCAGGAGATGAACTCCTGCATAGCTACGAGGGGGTAGCAGTTGGGGACTTGGAGATCCCAGAGCTATTTTTTGGAGACCATATGGTGCTAGTGTCAGAAAGCGAAGAGGGGCTAGCAAAATTGCTGGGAATTGTTGGGAAATGTGGGAGCAAATGGAGACTCGAACTTAATGAAAGCAAAAGCAAAGTTATACCTGTGGGCCGCAAGGTGGACCCCACTCGAAAGTGGAGAGTGGGGGAGTTCTGTATTCCAGAAGGTAGCAGCAAACTTCTTAGTGTAGGAGAGACAGGTAACTACGAGTATCTGGGGGTAAATATAAACATCACAGGAAGAGGCATCTGCCGAAACCACACAAATAAATTGATTTTGAAGGGGAAGCGAATCCTTAACCAAATGAAACTTATAGGGAGAAACAGTTTCAATAAGGTCTTCGTGGGGAAAGCCATTTGGGAAATGGTGGGTCTGCCAAGTATAACATACGGTACGGAAGCGGTACCCCTAAACCAAACGGCTGTAAAGAGCTTGAAATCCTGCAGTTAGGCTTTCCAAGAGTTTCTCTCCCCCTTTTTTGATAAACTCGTTAGGAATTTCGTCCGCCCCTCCCGTTTTTCCATTCCTTAATTCTGCCATCTACTGTAATATTCTGTGGGTTACTTCCGTTGTTACGTTTATTCACCCATTTCCAAAATAAGTTCGAACTCGATCCCCCTGTCATTCTTATCGTCCTAATAAGACTGCTATTTAGCACTCTCCGATTATAGTCTTTAATCTTATTTACTTTATTTCGTGCTTGTTGATATTCTTCCTTTGCTTTCCTCCCCTTAAGTTTTCTGCTTCTCTTGTATGCAGCGCATTCAGCTTTTCTACCCGTCATGGCCCTTTTCAATTCTTCGTTCACTCTGTACCCGTGTTGGCACCCTAATCTTTCCGACACTTTCTTTACCTGCCTCCACTAGGCACGCAACTATGGCGTCGGCCATCTTCTGGACACTGGCCCCTTGTGTACGGTTGCAAGCTTCAATTTCAATTTTTCTTCGAACTTCGCCCAGCCAGCATCCTTTTTGAGTTCCCAAATCTCCATGAAGCTTCCTTTGCTTTTTACTAGATTCTTGGCCCTGTAATCAAGTTGTGATCACTATCCACCTCCATGTTACTCTCATCGTCCACTTCTACCTCTATCACTTCCCTCTATAAATTAATTTATGTTAGAATATAGTCGATTACTGATTTTCTGTCGTTCCTCTCCTAGTTCCATTTCCCCTTACACCTCGCGTCCCTGTTCAGAGTCTTCAGACTGAGCTCATTTGTGAAGTTCAGCAGCTTCCTTCCATTCCTGTTGACTTTCTTGTCCCCGCCCTCTATGCCTTCTTCCTTATCACCTATGTGTCCATTAAAGTCGCCCATCTGAATTATACCAAGCCCCCTGTTTTCTAGTTCTGTGATATTGGACCTTTGTGTTGAGTATATCGAGTCATTGCACTCGGGTTTGCTTCCCTCCACCGCACAGTACATAATCCCAAGGGCAATACTTTTGTTTCTTAGATTGATCTTTACCCATCCAATTTCTTTCGATACCTCAGCCGAGGTGCTGACATCTTCCAGGTCTGTGATCAGCGAAGGTTTTAAATCCTCTTTAATGTACATTCCTACCCCTCCCTCCTTTTTCTGGCCTTCCATTCGCCCTACACCTATCCACACACACACCCTTACTTGGTCTACCCGTTCCTCGTGTCTTACCCACGTCTCGCTTTTAAAAGCCCATGACATCAAAGTCCTCTGCCTCTATCAATGTAGCAATTTCATTTCCTTTCCGATGGAGACCCTGGATGTTGCTATAACACACTTTCGGGGTACCGAGATTCATTGGTTTCCACCTACTGGTCCCATTGTTTTCTGGCGCTAGCCTTGGTAAACCTATTCTGTCCTTCTCGCTCTTGTTCACCCACCTGTGTCCACTCTTGTTATACTTGTCTCTGGCCTCCCACCCCGCTCCTCTCCAAAAAAGACTCCGCTACCCGTAGAATTTTATCCCCCCAATACCCGTTTCCCCATCCTGCAAAAATGCAGCTCGTCACGCCCGTACATGCTCGCGTTGCCCCAAAACGTGTCCCAGTGGTCGATAAAGGGTATTCCCAGGTCAACACAGTAGTCCTTCAACTCCTCATTCAGCGCGAAAATCCTTGAGTTCCGTTCGTCCCCACCTCCAAGGACAGGAAGGAACCCGGACACAACTACTCTTGCATTCCAACTTTGCAGTTTGCTGACTAAACCTCTGTACGACTCCACCAAACTTACTGACCTTCTCTCCCTGATATTGTTGGTCCCCACATGGACCACCAGTACCGGATCCGATCCTGACCCTGCCATATATACCATCTACCCGGTCCCTCAGATTCTCCACCTTCGCCCCCGGAAAGCACAAAACTTTCGATTAGAACTATCAGGGCCACAAACCACATTGTCAATCCCACGTACAATGCTACTCCCCGCTACAACTAATTATCTTCTTCTTCCCCCAGTTCCTGTATCGTCTGCAACTTGCCTTGCTTTGCATGCCTCTGGCCCCTCTTTCTCTTCACCGCCCTCCTTACCCCATCTGGCCTATCATCATCAGCAGCCACCTCCCCCCCTCAATGTCACCCTCACTCTCATCCCCAGGGGTATTTGAATCTAACACACTGATCCTGTTCTCTAAGCACCACCTAGCAACCTTGGCAGCCTTACGCCGACTCTGGCCTGACTCTACGCAGCCCTGTCCTGACGCCACCCTCCGAATTTCCCTACTAGATCTCCCCTCCTCGATTACACCCCCCTCCCCCCGCATTCTTCCCCAACGTTTCCTGCCTCCATGTCTCCTCCTTAAATCCACAACGACCTTCCATCGCCTTCCACTTTCCCTCATAGGTAACCTTCATTGGTGTGACTTCAGATACACCAGCCATCTCCAACCTCTCCTTCAGCTCCGCATTTTCCCGCTCCAATCCAATACACTTCTCTAACAACTTAAAATATCCCTGCAGTTGGCACAAAACCCACTACTATTCATTGGCCGACCACCACCATACCTCATATCAAACTGCCTGCACGCCTGTGTATCCTCTATCTCCCCCACCTGCACCTGCACCCCTCGACTCATCTCCCCCTGATCCCCATTAATAACCATACTTACCTCCGTCTGGACACCCGTTGAGCACTTACCATTCATGTTTACAAATATAATATATGTGGGGCCTAATGACCGAAATCGGCAAAACACGCGAAAAAAGGCAAACTAACGTAAACAAATTCAAACTCGGGAAAACCTTTTACCTAAACGTCCTTATTTCACCCTATAATCTTCCCCTAACACACATGCAAACTAATGACATCCCATTTTCTTCAAGAAGTGCTTGAGATGAATTACACCCAAACCGGCCTCCTGCCAAATCGGTCTCCGCAATTACGTCCATACCGGCCTCCACAATTTTGCCCAAACCGGCCTCCGCGTATTTTAACCACACTCGCATATTAGTAGCTTTTCATGACATTGTAGCAAAATTTAAGATAATAAGAAATATGAGAAAAATGTTTGCCTGGCTCCTTTTCCGAAAAATGTATCCACATACGGGTGGGAGCGCGGTGGCTCAGTAGGCAGAGGTGCAGGCTGCAAGCCGAGAGGTCCTCGGTTCGATTCCCACCGCGTTGTGTCCTTGGGCAAGACACTTCATCTCCACTGCCCGCGTGGGGACACGATGACGACGTGTACTAAGGCGTACTGCACGTCGATGGTGCGCATGTCTTCAACCAATCTAACCCTGCCTGTGCTGAAGAGCGGAGTTACGATGTTGGGGAGCTGGCAGCTGCTCGTCGTTGCTCGGTGGTTCTCTCCGGGTACTCCGTCTTCCTCCACCCGTAAAACTGTCACGGTCATGATTAGCCATTGCGCATAAATATGTGACCTTAAACACCAATAAATAATAATCGACATACGGGTACAGAAAATCCAATTATCCATTTGAAAATGCCCAAAACGGAATGAACACAGCTTTTCGTTTCCAAATCCCTAAAATTCCGGAAAGGGTGTCACGGTCCCGATTGGCCATTGTGCATAAGTATGTGACCTTAAACCCCAATAAATAAATAAATGAATAATAATCCTTATGTGTCCCTTCTTCAAGGCCTTCCCCTTCATGTTTTGATATATGGAAATCATTTCCCAGAATTAAATAGTCAAACATTGGATAAACAAACAAACAACAACAACAACAACAACAACAAAAACATTCAGAAGTCCTGTGTTTTTCTTCACTCTAGGATCCTGCCGGCAAAAGGGACCTTCATCACAATCATTACTCGAGATATGCACTATATTATGATACAACAGAGTATTACTGTGGATATTTTTTTATTACTCATTGTTTTTATATTAATTAATTCACTTATTTATTTAGCTAAGTTGATTTCTTTATATGTAATTTGTATTACTGTCACTTTTGCACAGCTGCACCAGCACGAAGAAATTGTAAAGCACTGCCAGGTATAGGTAAGGCGTTAGGATAAGCTTAGTCTGTTCGCCAAACCTTTTTCTCATAAATGAAATAAAATATGGTTAAAAAAAAAATTCCTGAAAAGGTTACTAATAATAATAACACTTTGGCCGGCCGCTGTTTTGTCGCGGTTCTCGGGTGAGAAGGCCTTGGTTACCCCTGTACTCTCAACTGCCTCCCTATCCCCACGCTTCTTCTCTCCTTCCAACACTCGGAGACGAACTGCTTGATGACATCCCTTGCCCCATTTTTCCCAATCTCTTCGATTAGCATATTAACCCTCTCCTTTGAGTCTCCAATGGAATAACATACCATTACACTTAGAGATAACAATTCTTACAGCAACTTCAAGAATTACTGCAGCACAAATATACCATTGTAGGTTGCGCCTAGGATGTAGTAACCTCAACTCACATTTGTACGCAGATCACACATCACTGTCACCTTACTGTCAATGTGGGGAGATTGAGTCAACTGAACATGCCCTGCTAACGTGCCCACTCTACTTCAATACCCGTAACCGAACCACTGGTCAACTATCATTTACTCCAAATGTGTCAACCCTACTCTATGGCTCCGAAGTTCTAAGTAATGAAGATAATAGCTCAGTCTTTGGTCTAGTCCAAAATTATATTGCAGCTACAAAGCGCTTTTAGCAAATGTAAGTATACATATATATTCCAATCATTGAAAGAGTGGAGTTTGAATTTAACATAAGAATGTGTACACCTGCCGTGCTTTTAGTTGGCTGGTATCGTCATCGGCTCAGTTTGCACCCTGGTTGGCGTCCTTCTTTTTCTCTTCATACATAATTCTCCTCTTATTCTTCGACATCTCTGACCTTAATGAGCACCGTTTAAACAATATATATGCAACTTTTTGACTATTATTGATCCCGTTATATTGTAATATTGTAAATGTTGTATGTGGAAACGACCTCGTATGAGCTTTTCGGCTTTCTGTCGGATCCACCATGAATAAAATTTGGAATACAATATAAGGTTTGACTTTTGTGAATATATTTGTGAACTCAAAACTTTACTGCTCTGCCCAGCTCCAGTTCGGTGAAATTCCCCTGGTGGAGGAGATGCGGTGCCTCAAAAATATTGCCTGTGACCCCTCATTGGAACGATCCTGTGGCCGGAATTACACTCCGGTGGATATGTTTTGTCCTTTTCAACCAGTTATGCACAATGTCTTGCATAAAGAAACAAGTAGCATGAGTAGTACAGAATGTGGTTTTGGAGCCTATTCTGCCGGAGCCCAGGGTGTAGCTGGGGTGTAGCCGGGGTGTAGCCAGGGTGGATGACATCATGTTATGTAAAGTAATTAACATGATGTCACTTAATTAATAAATATTTTTTAATCACTTTAATTAATAACTGTTGCTTAATTAATTTTAATTAATGACTTGCATAATTAATGTAATTAATGAGTGTAATTAGGGTTGATTATAATAATTAGTATATTAATAAATGAATTAATAATGTTTACGTTGATTATTCCTTCTTTTTTTTTAAAGTCATAATTTGGGATAGATATTATTAGACAAAAAATAATATATTTAAAAATAATATTAACGTACTGGACATATATATGAATGCTATCGACTGACTCTGACCTGGACACATGCTAAGGTAAAAACTGTATTGTGTCTGCGTGTATGGGTGTAATTAAAAACCAATGAAATCTCGTTAAGTCGTGTTTTTTTTCAAACGTGAGTGACAGGTGTTGAGGTAATAAAATCCATTATAACATTTTAATGACTGGTCATAAATATCGTTAGACTAACGCTTCAAATTTAAGTGCTATTGAAATTGTAAGAGACCAATCTGTCACCTTATTGATTTTAATAACTAATTCCTATTGTTCAAAAGTTATGGATGTAATAAAAACCTCATTAAATTAGCGATGAACACACGACCTTCTTCCAGACTCTGAGATTCAAATTTTCAAATTCATCAATTTTTTAACAGTCCGATTTCTGCGTTTTGACTGGTTCTCAAAAAATCAATCAGTCAATTTTAAAACGACAGTCACTCAGAGCTAAATTTGTCATTTGTTTTACAAACACATTGTTGGCAATTCAAGTTTTATTCACATCATATCTACTAAGTTGTAAGTAATTGAAATGGAAAACAAAACCTTTACCTGTGGAATTTGTGAGAAAGGATTTTCATCCAATGGCCACAAAAATCGCCACGAGGCTACTGTACACGGGGAGAGGCTATACATGGGTGTACTTTATGCCCCAAGACTTTCAAGAGATGAGTTAACGGATCATCTGAAAAGCCATCAAGAAGGTGCTTTGAACTATCAATTTTGTGTTTCAGTAGCAAATTCAACAAAAGAGAGGCAGAGTACATCGTACAGACGGTGATGTCAAGGAGTTCCAGGGCAGGTTTTGTCTGAAATCCTATACTAGGAAAGATACATTAGAAAAACATATGGAGAAATGTCATATCTCGACATTTAACTGCGTGACTTGCGGTTTCAGCTGATTCAACTTAACCGTCATAATGCCACAAGTAGCAGAGATGCATAACTCGATGTCGATTGACTGGTGGAGCCACTCTTCATCAAATAAGGGGGATCAAATGAGGTTATGAGGAGGGGTGAAGGAGACAGGTGTGTGGTCATACGTTTAAAATTTTAATAACCTTAATTGCTATGACGTAGTCCCCCTAATAAATAGTGTATATTCATTTAATATATATATTAATAATTTTCGTTAAAGAATCTCTAATTCATTTTTTATTCCACAATACACTGCTTGAAAAAACAAAATGGCATGTCAGTTTGACAGAAAAACATGTATCGATTTATTCATGACTGTCTATCAAAACAGCCCTTAGGTGTTTAACAGTTAATTGTGGACCAGTGCATTTAAAAATGCCAAATTCAAGTAATGTCCGGCCATCATTTTTCTCAAAGTTGATGACAATAATCGCTTTTAAAAATAAAATAAAAACGCTAAAATTTGGGTGATAACATTACAGCTTGTGTTTAATCATAGAAAAATCACACCCACACTGTCATGTTTTACTAACCCGTATGTTTTATTTTTTAACATTTACTGAAGAATAACCCACCCATCTAAGTAAAAGCATGAGTGAGCTACCATTATCTAATTACCCATGTGGGGGAGGGGGTAGGTGGTAGCGTTGTGTACTACGGTGTTCTACCTTCAGCCAATGATAACCCTGTGTGGAACTTTGACAGTTGGTTGCCTTTGCACAGTCGTTCTTTCAGGATTGCTCCAACTGTTGTTAAATAAATAAATGAAAAACTAGAATTCTATAATAACAGGCCAAGCCCCCCCCCCCCTTTGTTTTACATGTTTTGTGAGGGGGAAAATCAACAGTACTTCCCCCCCCCCCTCATTTTAACAGTTGAAAAACACTGTTAATTACTAGTTGAAAAATACTGTTAATTAAAAAAAAAAATTAAACAGGTTTGAAAACCAGCTGCGTTTACATGAATAAATCTATGTCAGAATTTAACAGAATGTCTGCAGAAAAGCTCACCAATGCCACACAGGTAGGGTTAGATTGTTTGAAGATATGCATATCATCGACATGCATCCCCACATTTCTAAATGAACAACACAGAGTTATGCACAAATTCTCCAGCTCGAAGTTCAGAAGTCACTGTCAATCCACTCGCTAGAATCAAGTAAGATGTGCTGATTCATATGTTATTCGGGTCTTAATAGATTTAAAATCCTAATTATCATTATTTATTTATTTATTTATTTATTTATTTATTTATTTATTTATTAGTGTTTAAAGTCATATTCTTATGCGTGATGGCTTTTTGGGTGGCTAATCCTTTTACCATTTTTGATCGAGTAACAGCGTTTTTCAACTGTTAAAATGAGGGGGAAAGTACTGCTGATTTCCCCCCCCCCCTCACAAAACATGTAAAATGAAGGGGGGCTTGTCCTGTTAACAAACTGTCACGTTCAACTCGTCACATCTGAAGAGAAGTCTAGAAAATTAATCGCAAAACCCAGTTATCAACATAGAACCATATTCGATGAAAATCTAGTGGCCATGCACATGCAAAAGACACGTCTAAGGTTCGATAAACCCTGTTATCTCAGAGTGATCATCTTAGACATTAGCAAGCAGTTTATGTATGAGTTTCATTACAATTACATCAAAGCGAAATTCGATTTGAAAGCTAAACTATTGTTCACCGACACAGACAGTTTAGCTTAGAGACTAGGGACATTTATGATGACATAGCATCAAACGTGAACGACACGAGTAATTATCCCGATGATTACCTGTCTAAGATTCCAAAGGGCGTCAATAAAAAGGTGTTGGGAAAATTTAAAGACGAGAGTGGTGGAAGACAGATCACCGAATTCATGGATTTTGAGACCTAGATTGTATGCTTATCTCATCGATGGTGAAGAGATCAAGAGATGTAAAGGCATTCAAGCGTGTGTGACGAATAAAAACATCACTTTCGAAGAGTATAAAGACTGTCTTTTCGAAATTTGATGGTGTATAAAAAGATGGCTACGATTCAAAGCGAAATGCATGAGATATACTCCAAAGAAATCAATAAGATTGCATTGATGGCTGACGGTGATAAGAGAATTATATGCGAGGATAAAATACATATTTTCACCTTCAGACATTATTCCATCACATTTCAACAAAATTGAGAGACCGAAGATGTCGAAATGTCGTAAGTTTTAAAAAAAACACTCGAGAGTTTTTATAAATTAAAGAAACAGTATAGTCTGTTGTCATTTCCAATTGATCTAATATATTTAATAAATTGCTCTCAGTTATGTTACCTACCAAATGCATTCGATTTTGTCTTAAACATTATTATGTCATCGAACGATTGTCATTTTTTGTCCGTCCAATTCGAATTCTAACTCTCTATCAGATAGTACTAGAGCAAAAGCCTTGGTTCTCCTTGGCACATTCTTATCGAATTGCATCTTGATCTGAATGTCTTAGACGCTACTCTTGAGTTGCTCGCTCTGTTTACTAATGTCGAATATGAACAGTGGATACATCGATTTATATTCAGTGGGAGTGATGTTAGGATTACCCATCAATTCGTCCAGTTAATGACATTTCTTTCTGAAATCCGCAGCTCGCCATTTTGTCTGCAGAAATCGCTCTTATCGAAAGAGGCATTGTAATCAATGCCCAGATATCTCGTGGCATTTAGAAATACCTGCATGTTTCTCAAGTTACAATGATCGAAAGGGTAGGATTTTTCTCTTGAGACCCATCCCTGTCGGTTTGAAATGCCACTACGATGAATTGCGGTCTTTCCGAAGCAGATTTCATGGTCAATCCTCAATCGAAGTGATTGGTAGATGGTGAAATACTAGCCATGTCACACTGTCACATTCTAAAATCCACCAGTAATTTACTCTTCCATTCTATGATCTTGTCGAGACGTACTTTCTCCACAACTGAAGGCAATATGTGTGGAATGAACCAAGATATCTTGTTCAGATGTATCTTACCCGCATCGGTCGCAGTGAGTCTCATAATGGCTTCATCGTTTCCTTTTCGAATCAATGTCAGATTGTGTTTGAATCCGTAGAGAATCTTATCGTAATCTTCCAAGAATCTGAATATGTATTTCAGAGGAATCCTGAACAAAAACGTTCCTTTGGGTCTCGATGTCTTGACGGTGTAATTAAATCTCAGGGTGGAACCACTATTGGCTCATCCGGATACATCAAGAGGCCATACATCGTGGTGGCTTGTCCGGGATGAAACACAGATTCTATCTCTTGTCCCGAGAGCATGTGTTTTATATTACTGAACAAATGATTCATACCACTATTGGCTAGAGTGACAACATCATTATCGGCATAACTGCTTCTGTCTTCCTTGGTGAGACACCCCTGTATCACTATGTAACTTTCGCTGGGATTAACGGACAGATCTTGAGTTTTAATGTTGATTCTTATTTCACCGGCTTTGTTTAGACTGGTTCCAGTCACTGGTTCGTACTCATGAACTTCATATTCTTGAATGTTTTCTTCTCTCAATATACCTTCGGTTATATCTAATATATTTGTCATGTTTTGTTTTTTTTAAATGTGTAATGTTAATTCACTTTTTTTATTATTAATTGTTTTTTTCTTTTAATTATTAATTTTTTATTTATTATTTTTTTTCTCTTTTATATATATATGTGCAAAAAAAATAAAAGTGAAGGATTGGTTCTTCAAAATGGAGTCTTCTGCAATTCTTGTTCGTAAAATGTTCTGATGATTTCTCTGCTGTCATCTTCATCATCCTCTAACGCTTCTATTTTGTAAGTCACCGGATCCATGTAAAATATATTAATGATCTTAAAGATTTCTTCAGTCCATCGAGGAGTGTAACCTTTGGCAAAGAGGGTCTTATAAGAAGTGATTCTCACCCGATTGCCGACTGCGAATTTCGGTGATTTGGACTCCTTCTTTATCTTGATCCTTTCGGGATAGATATTAGTGAAGATGCATTTTTAATTTCGAGGATCGCTAGCTTTGGGAGTCATCTTGATCGATCTGTGTCGCGAATTGTTGTATTCTTTGACCAGTTCGTCTAGAACGTTGCTATATTTCTTGGTCTTATTAACCGTGAAATACTTGTACATTTTTTCCTTCATGGTTCTATTCCAACATTCGATCACGTTAGTTTTCCCTTCATTTTTGAAGAAATAGAGGTCGACCAATGGATGAACGTGACTGTTGTAAAATTCCTTCCCTTTGTCCAACCACAATTTATTTGGTTTTCGAGAAGACGATGCAAATATGCTCTTCAGAGCCTCGGCCACTCAACCTCCCAATTTATTCTTCAGAGGTCTCATCCATCCGTATTTCGAAAACACGTTGATGACCATCAGTATGTATTTAATGCCTTTGTTCCGTTTTGAATGCGATTTCATGTCAACCAGATTGGCCGACCAGATCTGATCCAAACCTTTTATGAATACCCTTCTACTTCGAAATGTATGCATGACGGGCTTGTGTAGTTTGTTTGCCAATGCATTTGTTAATAATGTTTTCTAGACATTTTTTTTATGACCCCATCCGAATCAACGTTTGGTACCGATCACTTTACCGACCAACGAACATTCGAGTCTCTCTCTCCTGGTGGGATGTGGTATATTTTTCAAGGTCGTCAACTTGTTTTTATCGCAGATTCGATTACGATTCTCGATGTCAAGATATTTAGCGTAGCACAGATCGTGAGTGTAAGCGGCCGAATCCACCCTATTGATGGGTTTGCTCCAAGATTTAGGTGTCAGATCTCGATTCAATCTCTTATTTAATTTCGTGCCAGGTCCCATGAATTGATGTCCTGGCAGTTGAATTTCAACGGGTACATTATTAATCAATTTATTCACCAGACCGGCACCATGTTTGACGAATTGCATTTTTGTCGAACCGCACATTTTACACGTTCTGCAAAGCATGGGACTTTTATTTTTAGTCAGTACTTTTTTTAACGTTTACCATATTGGTAACTCTCTTGCATTTGATGCAATACATTTTTTTTTTCGTATATATATATATATATATATATATATATATATATATATATATATATATTTAATTATTTATTTTTTTTTTTTTAATTTATATATAAATTTTTCTTCTTTTTATACATTTTTTTTTAATCGATTGCTTCTTGAATCTTTTTGAGATCTAATAATTTTTTAAACGATTGTCTCGCTTCTTCCCTACCTTTTTCCACAAGAGAATCCTTCAATTCTTCCTTCAGAATCTGATGACTTTTGACTCTTATCTTTGCTATCATGACTTTGTATTTTTGTTTTTCGTTCAATATGTTGATGAATTCACCGTCCGAAATCCTACCATCTTTCAATGCCAAAGAGATCTTATCTGACACGGAATCAATCTTTGCATTGGCGAAAACGCTGATGTTTTCGTTTTCTTGCCCTTCACGGATAATTTCTTAGAGAGAAATTTTCTAATCATACTGACGAATCCGGCAGTCAAAGTCAATCCTTCTACGGCCAATATGACCGGACGAGCAATGAGGGTGGTCGACAATAGACTGATTTTGGCAACGTTCAAACCCATAGAGATTGAGATGAGAGTAAAATCCACACCACTCACGAATTTCTCTGATCTCGAATATTTCTTATTGAGCGAACAACGAGAATCTCTCTCATGTCAGATACAATTGAATTCTACTGATTTGTTTGATTCGATACCTCTGCGCCTCATCATCGCTATATTTTGGTGGTAGAAGAGGTGCCATGGGCTCTAACTTCTCTAACGATGGATAGATGTTTTTACTTCAAAGTTCCATTTTTATTTCAATTTTATTTATATCTATTATTATATGTTTTTATGTATTTTTTTTTTCCACTCTTTATTATTTTAACAAAAACAATTTTTTTTAGTGGTGGTGGCGATTGTTGTCGTAAGAAAGATACGGGAAATAACACACATCATTGTCATTGTTGTCGTCATCAGGAAGATATGGGAAATAACATATAATGATTTTTAACAACTTTCAATGAAACCAAGCTCTTGATTTCATGGAATTGTTCATTATAATTATTATATAAAAAAAAGAAATTCTCTATTCTTATTATAAGTTGTTTTTTTTTATTATTATGAATATTATAATTTTTTTTTTTTTAGTTTCTTATATATATATAAAAAAAATATTTTCCAGTAAATTTCAGCGATCTCCCCCTTTCCAACAAATATTCCAAAATGCGTTCCCTGTCTTTGGTGGTGAGACTTCGATGCGCTAACTTCAATTCTTCCAATTTTATAGGCTTGGGTTCTCCAACACAAGACACAAATTGTCTCCAAGATTTGATCACGTCATCACATAGGACGTATTCCAATGCAGGTATGAAATACATGGTGATGGTGTCTTCCCATTCCATCAGAAGACATGAATGATCAATGTGATTAAATTCTTTCTCCTCTCAACAACCAAGGCATCTTTCGTTCAAGACACGAGGAAGTTGTTCGTTCACGCAGATTGCGTAAGCTCTGCACAGCGCTCTTCGAAGAAACCAAACTCTCAATTCTATGGAATCATTCGTCATAATTTTTTATATAAAAAAAAAATTCTATTCTTATTATTTTTTTTTTCTATTATTTTATTTTTAGTATTAATTTTTTTATATTTTTTTATCTTTTATATATATTTCTTTCTTTTTTTTAATAACAACATATCTATTCATCTCATCATCAAACGAATGAACAAATACTTTTCGTCTATTATGATTGTGCTTATTGGAAAGAGATGACATTTTTTTTTCAAAAGGTGAAGTTTATGCCTCTCATATTTCGATAAAACCATTGTTTTTTTTATCATCAGAATGATACGGGAAATATTGTTTTCTCTCCTTTTGTTCCATCTTTTTTTTTATAATAACATACCCAAAATGAGTATATTCTTAAACGGCAAATTCTGACTGAACAATAAACCTTTATCAATCAGTTCCACATTCTCTCCAGTATTCAGATAGATACTGTCTCCGTAGAAAGCATTGATAGCTTTTTTTATGGGTCCTAGATATAATCCTTTACCTTCAACGTCTACACTACACATGGCTCCTCCCTTCTTCAAAAGTAGTCCATTTTCCAATATTTTGTTGACTCCCGAACTAGCAAATCGCGAGAGAGAGAGAGAGAGAGAGCTGGCAACACTGTTTTCGCGAGAATGGGTAATGCTTTGGCAATAGCAGTAAAAAAACGCCTTTCATTTTCAGATTATAATCCAATTGAGCGGGACTCAATCTCACCATCATTCCCATTCAATTACGAACCGCTTTCTCCATCCTTTTGATTTGAGTTTTAGTCTAGGTGATTCGATTGCTACCGCCACTCACCAGATCTTCATAACTGAATTTAAATCTAACAGCCTCGCCTTAATGCCTCAATGCCCTGTGAAGTTTAGCTTTCTGTCCTTCAGACATGTTCACGTTTTTAATGCTGTATCAACTGCTAGTCATATTTTGTTGTTGTTTTTTTTCACTGGGTTATAAATTTTTTTTTAATTAGAAATATTACAAGTTAGTGATTTTTTTAATTATTATAAATATTATAAGTTTTCTTTTAGTTTTTTTTATTTCTTATATAAATATATAAAAAATGAAAAAAAAAATTTATATTAAATGAAAAAAAAAATAATTTTTTTTTTTCAAATTATATTTATTTTTATTTTTTTTCAAATTTTATTTATTTTAATTTTTTTTTATTTACTTTTTTCATATCTTTCTGATGTGAAATCGTATAATCACTCTCTCTCCACGAAGATCTAACAAATCTTCTTTCTGATCCGTCAACATGGTTTCGATGCTGTACAATGTGTCTAGGATCATGGGTAGATAGACAAGATTTCGAAGTCGCTTCACAATCTTGTAACCTGGATAAACGTCTGGACAAAATGATTAGATCATAGGCTGAGTGCTACCATCAACGTAACTTCCCGAGATCACATTGACATTCACTAAAATGCTATTGACCACGAGAATGTTGACCATATTTTTGGACGCTGCTTGACCTCGATACATCTTTCGATCAAATCCCAACATCTTACCGATCGAATCTTCCACACTAAAATCCACTCGAAAATTATCTCCCCAGTCTAATATCGTCTTTAGGGTACTCATATTGGGAGCAATTCTTATCATATTGCCTCCGTGACCGTCGGTTTTCAGTCTCGTCTGGATGTGACGGTTCAGATCATCTATGTCGTAACTTCCTTTGGGAATTAGTATCTCAAACCAATCCACTCCGTTGGAATACTTGAATGCGTTATTCTTTTCAGGAAATGAATAGTAAGTCTCGAGATTAACCAATGCCATCTCGTATCTCTTTTCCTTTTTCAATTTGATAGAAGGTTCGAATTTAGTCATGAATCAAGTTGTGCCATGACTCACTATGATTTGAAAGGATTGTTTCGCAGCCATATTCTCAACTATCTATTCTAATAGATTATATTGTGACATTTTTTATTATTATTATTTATATATTTTATCGATATTGTTTTTTTTTTATTTTCTTCTCTATTATTATTAGGAATATAAATAAAATCGTCGAGTCCACTTCTATATTTTCCGTTATGAAATTCGCTAGTCAAATCGATCACCACCAAATTGTGAAGTACTTTGTCCCACACCTTCTCACAAAATCTCCTGAATTCTTCCCTACTCATGTCAGTGGCCACGTGATCTCCATAGATGTGATTGAGATTCTTGAGATCCTGATGAAGGAGACACAGAAAATTAGCATTCTCCCTTATCGTCTGTCTGGGCAGTCGAAAATAATTCTGAGACAAATAGAAACAATCGACGTTGCTGTGATGTCCTCGAACGTAAGACGATTCGCATCGATTCTGTCTCTCCAACAGTAGATCGTCGAAGACCATGAGATTTTTATTCTCTGACTTCAATTGTCTAGGATCAGGAACGTTGTTGGCATTCTCGTAAAACTGACATTCCACGTTCAACCACTCCAAGTTTCTCTTGGTCAATTCTCTCGCCTTTCATTCCAATATATTCAAAGTCTTGAGTCCTTCGAATTCATCTCGATTGTCAAAGACTCTCAACATAACATCCTTGGGTAATTTACACATCATGCACTCTCGAAGCAATCTATATTCCGGTTGAAAGAGGCTCTTGCCAAAAACGAATAATCTGTCAGGTCGCAACAATAGATTCATCAAGAGATTGGTCTTTCCGCAATTCGATTTACCCACTATCAGACTTCTTATGCTCTTGGGATAGAACTTTTTTACCATGTCTTGAATTATGTTTTTTTTTTAAATTTTTTTTTATATTTTGATTTCTATTTTTTATATATATAAATAAAAGTTTTTTTAATTATTTAAAAATCATTTTCAATCCCGATCCTTTTGTCATTTTAGCCAAGTCTTGTATTGGTATGACATCATCATAGAAATCTCTCCAACTTTTTGGTTCGATTCTCGATTGTTTGGAAGGTTGTGGAGTTATCAATTTATTAATCAAAGTGTCGGCACCTCTCTTACTGGCTTCCAAAGCTATTCTACTGCTCGCTGCAATCGCAGCTTTCTTACCCACATCGATCGCCATTTTCTTTCCGATTTTGATAGTGCTCGACGCGATCTGTTTCGTGGCATCGCCGGTGAATTTACGAGTTATAAATTGCATCATAGAATCGATGATGCCCGATCCACTGTAGACGTTAGATCTAGCGTATCCTCTGTTATTTATCACTAAATTTTAATTATTATTAATTATTATTTTTTTTTAATATATATTTTTTTTTATTTACTTAATATTTTTTTTGTTTTTTTTTTTCTTTTCTCTTACTATTTTATTATTTCAAACAATTCATCATCTTTTGACAATCCTTCTTAGTCAAGTCCTTCTGCCTCAACAATTCGTCGCACATGCTCACTATATCGTTATTCACTCTAGTGTTACAAGCCTCTCTACTTGCCATCAACAAATTCAATCTCCCCAACAAGGCATCAGGATCGTGCGGAAGAAATATCGTGTTGGTCATTCCCTTCCCAGTCATCATTTTCACGAAATACTCGTTCACCTTGCATATGGGTTTCACCACGTGCTTCCACTTGTAACCTCTCCTATCCTTCAGCCTCGTCTCTTGGGGATCGTCGTTCTTCTTCATGGCATGAGTCTGAACCAGAATGTCTCCGTAATTTTTGTAATCCTCCTCGGTGTAATCGCCGGGTCTCTTGTGAGAAAGCAGAGTGTGCAATCCACCAGTCATTTCGTATCTGTTCAGACTGACGATCAAATAGTCGCCTTCAAACCATATTTGCATGTCACCAACGAAATCATTATCACCTTCTTGATGAAATCCGTAAATGTCATCTTTTTCTCTACTGTCATCATATCTGATGCTACTCACATCGGTCTCGATCCTCTCTGGAGTGCCGAACAAACCTTTCGACGTAACACTATCGACGATACTCAGATCGGTCTCGATTCCTGGAATGAAATCGGAGAAAGTTCTCAGTGCTAAAGTACTTGGATGCAAACCCATCCTCAGAGAACCTTCTTTTATGGGTCTCAGTTCCTCCATGATCTCTTTCCTAGCTCGTTCCTGAACCTTGGTGACAGGTTTGAACAACTTGGTAGCCTTTTGTTTCAATCCCATCTCTCCCAATCGTCTGGACCTATCATTCGCTTGAATGTTCTCCTTACTCTGTATTAATTTGCGAACCTGCTCGTCCCTTCGCTTCGAATCTCCGATGTGTAGAAACATTGTTTTTTTATTTATTATTATTTTTTCTTTCTTTTTTTTAATAAAAAATAGTTATTTTTTTGTATTCTTATTATTTTTTGAATGTTGTTAGCTCACCTGAGCGAAGCTCAAGGTGAGCTTTACTAATCATTTTCCGTCCGTCGTCCGTCCGTCGTCCGATGTCCGTCGTCCGTCGTCCGTCGTCCGGCGTCGTCCAGCATAAACTTTACAAAACCAACTTCTCAGAAGAAACCACTGGCCCAATATTTTTCAAATGTTGGGTAAATGTTTATTACCTAATGTCAATTCAGATTTGTTCAAATGAAGTTGCTCTTCCTCCTGGGTGGGACCAAGCCCCCAAGGGGCACCAAAATCTTTGAAAATCTTCATCTCGTGAACCAGCAGTAGCAGAGACTTGATATTAGGTATGCAGCTTCCTTTTGAGGTGTAGAATCAAGTTTGTTCAAGAGAAGTTTGTCGGGCATTATTTGTCTTCGTTATGAGAGGGGCAAAAATTTTGGCCACGCCTAAAATTTCTATTTTCTGTACCGTGAGGTCCATTTGAACCAAATTTGATATGAGATGATAATGGGTCATAAGTAGATGATTGCTGCAAAAAACATTTTTCTCATTGCCCCGTGGGAACCTCGGGAGCTAAAAATAGGAAAAACCTTAAAACTGCCATATCTCCAAAACTACACGGCACAGAGAATTGTTATTTTGTATAAAGCTTACTTTTATCCACTAGAATAGAATGGTTAAAAAAATCCCTATCGGTTTGATCACAACGTACTTTTATCAGGACTTTGAAAAAGTGCTGAGTCAGCACTTTTTAATACTGTAGGCAATGGGAAAAAGATTAAAAAATCTTCTTCTTCAGATCCAGCAGGCAGAATCTTTTGATATTTGGTATGCTTGATCTGATTCAAGTTTGTTCAAATCGGCCCCCTGGGTTCATATTTGGGCCCAGTATAGGAGCCCGATTTCGAACTTAGTGCATTTCAGGCAAATTTCTTCAAAAATCTTCTTCTCCAGATCCAGCAGGCAGAATCTTTTGATATTTGGTATGCAACATTGTGGGGTGGATCTGATTCAAGTTTGTCCAAATCGGCCCCCTGGATTCTTATTTGGGCTCACTATAGAAGCCCGAATTCGAACTTAATGCATTTCAGGCAAATTTCTTCAAAAATCTTCTTCTCCAGATCCAGCAGGCAGAATCTTTTGATATTTGGTATGCAACATTGTGGGGTGGATTTGATTCAAGTTTGTTCAAATCGGCTCCCTAAATTCATATTTGGGCTCACTATAGAAGCCCGAATTCGAACTTAGTGCATTTCAGGCAAATTTCTTCAAAAATCTTCTTCTCCAGATCCAGCAGGCAGAATCTTTTGATATTTGGCATGCAACATTGTGGGTGGATCTGATTCAAGTTTGTTCAAATTGGCCCCCTGGGTTTATATTGGGGCTCAGTATAGACGCTCGAATTCGAACTTAGTGCATTTCAGGCAAATTTCTTCAAAAATCTTCTTCTCCAGATCCAGCAGGCAGAATCTTTTGATATTTGGTATGCAACATTGTGGGGTGGATCTGATTCATGTTTGTTCAAATCGACCCCTGGATTCATATTTGGGCTAACTATAGAAGCCCGGATTCGAACTTAATGCATTTCAGGCAAATTTCTTTAAAAATCTTCTTCTCCAGATGCAGCAGGCAAAATCTTTTGATATTTGGTATGCGACATTGTGGGGTGGATCTGATTCAAGTTTGTTCAAATCGGCCCCCTGGGTTTATATTTGAGCTCAGTATAGAAGCTCGAATTCGAACTTAGTGCATTTCAGGCAAATTTCTTAAAAAATCTTCTTCTCCAGATCCAGCAGGCAGAATCTTTTGATATTTGGTATGCAACATTGTGGGGTGGATCTGATTCAAGTTTGTTAAAATCGGCTCCCTAGATTCATATTTGGGCTCACTATAGAAGCTCGAATTCGAACTTTGTGCATTTCAGGCAATTTCTTTGAAAATCTTCTTCTCAAGATCCAGCAGGCAGAATCTTTTGATATTGGGTATGCACCATGCTTAAGGGGGGGGGGGGGGGGGGGGTGATTCAAGTTTGTTCAAGCCAAGTCCCTGGGTTCATATTTGGGCTCACTGTGGTAGCCATAATTATAACCTAGCTCAAAATGAAGAATTTTCTTTAAAAATCTTCTTCAGATCCAGCAGTTGGAATGTTTTGATATTTGATATGCAGCATCCTTAGGGGGGTGAGATTCAAGTTTCTTCAAGCCATGTCCCTAGGTCCATATTTGGACTCACTGTGGGAGCTTGAATTGTAACTTAGTTCAAAATGAGGAATTTTCTTTAAAAATCTTCTTCTTCAGATCCAGCAGTCGCAATGCTTTGATATTTGTTGTGCAGCATCCTTACGGGGGTGTGATTCAAGTTTGTTAAAGCCCAGTCCCTGGGTTCATATATGGGCTCGAATTATAATTTAGTTCAATATGAGGAATATTCTTTAAAAATCTTCTTTTTTTTAGATCCACTGGTCAGAATCTTTGGATATTTGGTATAAGCTTTTCTTAGGAGGAGCAGATGCAACTTGTTGAAATCAGTTCTCTGGGTTGATATTTAGGCTACCATGTCAGGTGAGCGCCCTCAGGCCCCTTGGAGCCTCTTGTTTTTTATACATATCTTTTGTATTCTTATTTTTTGAATGTTGTTTATATATATATTTTAAAAAACAATTTTTTTATCGACAGTTTCGAGTACACTTTTCACACACTAAAATACAACTTGCGAACTATCTCTCTCTCCTTGCCAAAAACCTCACCACGTCATCGTTGGAGAGTTCGGGTGCACCGATAAATCCACCCTCTCGATTCAAACTCCGTTTTTCCGCCGGAATCGGCGTTGGATCGCTGGTCTTCTATTCGCACTGGTCGTGTCGTTTTGACGGTATTTTGTCGAAAAAATTCACCTAAAATTGTGGGTCCATGTTACCTCTGCGAAAAGGTGAGTGTTTCCCGAGAACGGTCGTCATCAAAAGTTACGAGCGTACCTAAAAGTAAATTTTTAAGAGAGGGAATTTTATAGAGTTTGTTAAAATTCCGAAGCGGGCGCAAAGTTGATCGTTAGAGAAATCAAAACGTTGAACCCACAATACCTCGTCTCCTGTCACCCATTGTGAGAATCGGGGAAAAAGGGACGGTGTGAACGTGGACGTGTCACATCGAACAAATCCATACATTTCGATCGCGATGAACGCGATTTGCTCGAAAAAAGTTTTTGGTGAGGCGCGATCACGACAAAAAATAAAATGCGCTCGGAATTTCGTTTCTACACTACTGATCTGATTGCACAGACTGACGGTATACCGAAATGCCATTGGCAGTCCACATAGAGGTCAGTTCGATAAACCAGCGGTCTAACCTGGATCGCTCAGATGAAAGGAAACATCACTCCTTCAATTTCAAAAATCAAATTTTCTTCGATTAGTCCGGGTACCCGATGGGTACGCCCCCTTCCCCCTCCACCCCCCCCCCCCCCCCCCTCAGTAGAACCATTTTTGTAGAATGATTGAGGAAGATGAAACAAAAATGCCATCGAAAAGTCTTCTATGCGGACTGCCATTGATCGCTCAGATGCAAGGAAATTCGTTCAGTTCGCAAAATCAAAATTAAATCTTAACCCGCTGAGAATTTTCAAGATATTTTTCATCAAATCTTGTTATGGATGGTGCAGTCCTGGAAATTAGAAGGGTGCGGGTGCAATTGCTCCCGTCAGCACCCGCGATCTCTATTTCACGGGAGTTAAAAAATGCACTCGTTGAAAATATTGTGGAACACTAATATATTGTGAGGGCATATAAATGCATATAAATAATTTTGAGAAAGAGGCACTCTGGCCAGCGGCAAGTTACTGTCATAATTCAGTAATTCCTTATACATTTAACCCTTTGAACACTAGTGGTATCTGCCATGCCAGTTCAATGGCTGCAATTAGAAGAGTCCATATCGATTATTTGGGGTAGACCAATCAATATTTTCAACGTGCAGCCTCAGAGCTGCACGTTGAAAATACTGATTGGTCTATCCCACACATTTACTGAACAGCCATCCTATTTAATGACGTTATGATGTATTATGTTTCTGGCTAGAAAAGAGGTCACTCGGGTTCAAAGGGTTAAGGTTTCTGGTGTTTGGTGACAGTATTCCCTCGAAAATTCATATACTAACAGTTTATGGGTGCAATTTACTCTCGTCTCTGATTTTGCGGGAGCTTAAAATTGCACCCGTCAGTTTTGTTCATTTCCAGCACTGGGCTGGTGTTAAGTACAGCCATGACTAGATCTAATGAAAAATTCAGCTAAGAATCATCAATGGTCGCACCGTAGGTGACACTCGAGGAAACACACTACCAATACAGTGGTGCCAGCATTGCTGATTATATTATAATATCAGATGGACATTTCTCTGAAGTAGGACCCTGCGAACGGTTTGAGATTCGAATCGGCTCGATACCGCGGCGATGATTCGATTCGGCTCGAAACCAATCACCGAGGTTCGACATTTTCGAACCCAAGCCAACATCTATTTAGAAGACGTACGTCCGTCATATCAGACATGCATAACCCTTAACCCGCTAAGTATTTCCAAAATATTTTTCATCAAATCTAGTCATTGCTGCTGTGAAGCAGCCATGACTAGATTTGATGAAAAATTCAACTAAATTTAACTCAGGAAATCAATGATGAAAACGTCCATGCCATTTACAGAGGCTCGTCTAATGTGTACCGGCACGCATTTGCTGGAGTCCGTCTACCTGTCATAGTGTCGCTCTACTGACTGACTGGTATCAGGATTCGAGATCCGATTCGATTCGAAACCTTAGTAGAGATTCGATTCGAGTCGAAATTGGAGGTCTGTAGGTCCCTGCTCTGATGTTAACTATTTTTGTATCAAAATGCCAAATAAATTTTCTGACCACTGTCTGCTAGCATGTCACAAAAACACTATCATCTATATGCAATATCTGGGTATAAAAATAGAAAATTTGTCACTTCTTTTATCAATAAATGACGACATGGCAAGGAGAAACCTGTCAGAGGCACTAAGGTGGCAAATCGTTGGCATGCATGCAACAGGCCTGTCATTCAAAGTTATTGAAAGGCGACTTGGCTATAGTCATTCTTTCATCAGCAGACTTGTCCGAAAACATCAACAAACCAACGATGTTAAGGATCGATCAAGGCCTGGACAACCTCAAAAGACCTCTCCTCGGGAAGATCGGAGTCCGGTACGCCTCGTTAAATGTGAACCCTTTGCTTCAAGTGGAGTTTTGAAACGCCTTTGGCTCCCCAAAAGGCGTTTGTGCAACAGATGGTTCCGAAAGCGTCGGAAAGCACTGGGTATGAGCTCTACAAGGGCCATAAAGCGTCCAGCTCTGTCTGTCCGCTCAGCATCAAAGACGACGTTTGGAATGGTGTATGGCACGACAACATTGGAATCTCAGGACGTGGAGGAGAGTCGATTGGTCAGCCGAGTGTAGGTTCCTGCTTCACGTCACAAATGGTTACACAAGAGTGTGGAGGCTTAGAAATACTGCTTACTTGCCCGGGAACTTCAGACCTACTGTTCCTCATGGTGGAGGATCGGTAATGATATGGGGATGCCTCTCTCATGATTGTAAACTCGATATGGTGACTGTATGCGGGAATCTCAACGGTCATCAGTACATCCGGGACATCATCAGTCCGGTTGTCGAGCCTCATTTTGACAACCAACCGTTGGCTACTCGCCCTGTATCCATGGACGACAATGCAAGCCCACATCGTTAGCATGCTGTAAGAGCATTCCTCCAGAACAACGCTTTTACAACACTACCTTCGCCTGCAAGGAGCCCCGATTTGAATCCTTCAGAACACGCCTGGGACTGTCTTGGACATCGTGTGCAAGCAAGGGATCGGCCTGTACAGAATTTGGCCGATTTGGAAGGTGCATTGCATGAGGAGTCGCAACCCTATGAGAATGCTCACTGGTTGCATTAGGAGGAAGGTTCAGGCTGTCATATGTGGTAAATACACTCGTTATTGACATTGCTATCGTGTTCAGGAAATCGCAAGTTACATATTTTGTCAGTAATTACCGGCATTGTTTCACCATGGACCGTTCCAGTACCATACATGTCGAGAAAACATTTTTCAGAGAAAACATTAGTGACAGATATGTATAATTAGCGCCATTAAACTACTGCATATTTTCATCATTGTGTTGTCTTTCATTTGTCAATAGACCATTCTTTCCGCAAAACAATCACATTGGGCCATCTGAAATATAGCATGAAAGTAATGTCAGTTTCAATTAATACCACCGCGAAAAAAAGTTCCAGGTGTATATTATAAGAAAACAGCACGCGCCGCTCTAATATTCAATTGGAAACTCAGATTGGCGCCCCACTGTGGACGATTTAAACGACGCAGGTAGATTTCATGGTAAGGGAAGTTGTTTCACGAGATGAAGAGAGATAGCATAGAGAAGAGCACACTCTCGAGAGCACCCCCGCCTCCAACACACACACGTCCTCGGTTCGAACAGATATTACAAGCAGATAGCGCAAACCTTTAGTCGCCATATTATTGTTGCACAGAGGGACGCAAAGTCTATTGGTAGACCTGGTTAATGGTATCATTAATTTTCAGGGACGCGAAGTCTATTGGTAGACCTGGTTAATGGTATCATTAATTTTCCATGCCCTCAGACTTAGGTCGGGTGGCATATAGTAATTGAAGTATGCGAGATGGGGTGAGGATGTGTGTGTTTTTGTGTCCTGGCCATTAACACAGAGAATGTTGGGGCCTCTTCACAAAATTATAAAGGACAATGAGAGGATGTGTCACTCTCTACAGCCATGTTCGTAACTTCAAGTTCACGGTCATACTTAAAGGTCACGCGTAAAATCGGTCAATATTCGTGTCCCAGTCATAACTCAGAAACGAATCAAACTGCAGTGCTCAAAACTCTTGAAAATGTTAAGAACAGTCAGAAGGTGTGTGGCGTATAATACTTCCACACACATTTTTAGGGTCAAGGTCATACTTGACCTTCATATGTTTATGGTCATTCCGACACGAGGTGACCATGGCTGTCGAAAGTGTCGTTAAACCCCAATAAATAGATAAATATGTTTATGGTCACACATCGTTTCTCAGGCATAACTCAGAAACTATTTTGGCTACAATCATCAAGGTTCCAACAATTATAAACAGGCCTGAAAATAAGCAGTCCGACATTTGCAGAATGAGGTCCCCAGAGGGTGAATTGGATGATGCTATCCCATACAGTGGGCCAATTTATCCTCCAGGTACCTCTTTCTATTTAGTTTTAAAGACCCTTATTCAGACTGATGTTCACAGAGGATAAATATAGTGATGCTTCCCTGCTGTGCAGGGTAGCATCACTGAATTCACCCTCTGGGAACCTCATTTTGCAGATGACAGTCTGCTTATTTTCTGACTTGATTTATAATTTATAAAGGACAGTGAGAGAAGATGACATACACTTTAGTAGAGTTCGTAACTTCAAGCGCCAGGTCACATTTGAAGGTTACACTTAAAACTGATCAATATTCATGTCTTAATCATAATTCAGAAATGAATCGGACTACAATTATTAAACTTTACATAAATGTCAAGAACTGCAGGAAGATGTGTCGCATATAATAACCGCTCCCGCATCTTCAAGGTCAAGGTCAGACTTGACTTTCATATGTTCAAGGACCCTAATCGTGTCTCAGGAACATCTCAAAAACTATTGGGGCCTCAATCATCAAACTTCACACAATTTTTAAGAAAAAAGGGGAGATACGTCTCACACCATATTAAGGTTCTGTAACTGTAAAGTTAATGTAAAAATTCAAGGTCACGCTTAAACTTGGTCAATATTCGTATCTCAACCGTAAATCTGAAACGAATCAAACTGCAGTTATGAAGTTTAACTCAAATGTTAAGTTCAGTCAATCAGGTGTGCCGTGTTTAATAGTTGCTTGCATATCTTCAAGGTCAAGGTCATTTTGGACTTCTCTGATGTTCACAAATCGTGTCTCAGAAGTAACTCGGACACTCTTGTGGCTATAATCATCCCTCTTCACACAATTATAATGGGCGGTAGGAGGATGTGTCACATACTACGGCTGGACTTCAACTCGAAGGTCAAGGTCACATTTCGAAGTCACACTTCATATGTCCCACCATTAAGATCAGTTCCACTTAGTGTTGGGGGGGGGGGGGGGTTACCCCTGGACATTTCTTGTTACAATAGACTTGGATGTTTATAAATTAATTTTTATGTGTACCCATACTATGTATGGTACACATATGCCGGCATCCGGGGTGACCATCCGTCGTTCGTCCATCCTTTGTCCGTCCGTCTATCCGTCTGTCCGCCCGTCTGTCCGTCTGTCCGTCCGGCGTCCGTATCCATTTTCTTTGGCATTCGATAACTTGCTTGGATTGTCAAGTTACTTTATATTTGTGTTCAGGTTACTGATGTGCCGAGCTGTATAGTTTTTGGTGTAAATCGGATAATTTGATCCTGAGATATTAACCCTTTATCCTTCAAATTGAAAATTCCTCCAATCCCTTTGGCATTTGATAACTTGAAAAATATTGCTTGGATTGTCTAGTTACTTTATATTTGTGTTCAGGTTACTGATGTGCCGAGCTGTATAGTTTTTGGTGTAAATCTGATGATTTGATCCCGAGATATTAACCCTTTATCCTTCAAATTGAAAATTCCTCCAATTCCTTTGGCATTCGATAACTTGAAAAATATTACTTGGATTGTCAAGTTACTTTATATTTGTGTTTAGGTTACTGATGTGCCGAGCTGTATAGTTTTTAGTGTAAATCTGTTATTTTGATCCTGAGATATTAACCCTTTATCCTTCAAATTGAAAATTCCTCCAATCCCTTTGGCATTCGATAACTTGAAAAATATTGCTTGTATTCTCAAGTTACTTTATATTTGTGTTCAGGTTACTTATGTGCCGACCTGTTTACGTTGTTGGATGTAAATCTGATAATTTAATCTTGAGATATTAACCCTTTATCCTTCAAATTGAAAATTTCTCCAATCCCTTTGGCATTCGATAACTTGAAAAATATTGCTTAGATTGTGAAGTTACTTTATATTTGTGTTCAGGTTACTGATGTACCGAGCTGTGTAGTTTTTGGTGTAAATCTGTTATTTTAATCTTGAGATATTAACCCTTTATCCTTCAAATTGAAAATTCCTCCAATCCCTTTGGCATTTGATATCTTAAAAAATATTACTTGGATTGTCAAGTTACTTTATAATTGTGTTCAGGTTACTGATATGCTGAGCTGTATAGTTTTTGGTGTTAATCTGATAATTTGATCCGGAGATATTAACCCTTTATCCTTCAAATTGAAAATTCCTCCAATCCCTTTGGCAGGAGATAACTCAAAAAATATCAATCCGATTGTCATGTTACTTTATATATTTATTCAGGTTACTGATGTGCTGTGCTGTATAGTTTTTTTTTTATATAAATCTGATAATTTGATCGGGAGATATTAACCCTTTACCATCAAATCAGACACTCCTCCAATCCATTTCTATATGTACCCATACCTTGTATGGTGTACATAATGTCGGCATCCGTGGTGGCCCTCCGTCATACAGCTTTCTACTAGTTGCGCGTATGGGTACACATCTGACGATTTCATCGGCCTATTTTTGTCTTTACAGAAAAGGCATATATTATTAAAGAAAATACAGATACCATTAAAGAAAAAATTGTTGACATTATGGGTATAAAGGAGATGGCAAAAGGTAAGTATATTTCGACAAGCGTAGTCAGCACTATATGTTAACCCTTTGCTATTTTTGTACGTCTTATGACGTACGAAATCAAACAGCGCGTTGATACTTTGTGGTCATTTGTTTCGATATTATTTTTCAATTTTTTAAACTTTTAACCTCAATACCTATGTTCTCCCGAATAGTGCTCAATGACATCCGTTGAGCCAAATGTTATCAAAGCTTAAAATACTAATATAATCCTGCTGTCAAGACTTCTTAACTGGTTGAGTGCTAGAAGCCACTATCAAGGCTTTCAAAAATGAGGTTACCAGAGCAAAAGGCAACACTTTCCTTGCTTATATGTCATATTCATATAAAACAAATAATATTTTGTTCATATAAATTTGTAATAAAACAAGTTTTGAATAACAAATTCAAACCACCAAAAATAATTTAGCCCTCAACCAGATAATCACTAATGTGAAAATATCTTATTTGTACTTTCCGACGTTTGACGTCGGTAGTAGGAGAGCGATGAAACGTGCTGTTTGCCAGGACCCCGGAAGTGACATCACAGTCACGTGACCTGGTGGCGCCATGTTGTGTTGTCATGGTAACCCGCGTGAGCGGCCATCTTGTGTCGTCACCCACATATTGATACATGGTGTCAATGCGCTTGCGCAGCGCGTGTTGTAGGGTGGTACGTGTTTCCATCAGCCTTTTGTATACTGGAGGCCACCATCTTGGTTTCTATGGTAGCACGTGGTTGCTATGTTACCCGATGGCCCACAACAAGACAGGGATATGTTCGGAGTGTATGTTCCTTTGTACAGAAGTAATTTTTCGATTCGTAGAATTACCACAAACAACCCGACAAGTTGTACTATTTCGAATTCTTTCAGAATTCTCTGTTTCTATTTATCTATGCAATAGTTTTCGTCTACCTGGGCATGTTCCTTTGTCCCAGAGTATACTCCAGTAGAGCCGAAGAGCCTTTCAGCTGGAACAGCTTTGCTTATTATTACTATATTTAGCTTTTCTGGTCTGTTCTTGTTAGTTCTGACCCTATTCCGAGTACTCTTGTTGTTTCATTTATCTATATCACCCAATCAGTTTACTTTACTTGCGCTAACTAACCAATCAAATTGCTTGATTTCCCGAGGTCCTTATGCAGAGTTATCTCCCATTATTACAACGAAATCCTATCCGATTCTCATCACCTCTATATCCAGTGGCCACGTCCCATGGAAACCCTTTTTTGTGAAACGTCTCTGTTATGGAATCTCTTTTTAATCGTAAGTGGCCATGAGCTCTATGAGAAAAGCCCCCAATGGGGCTAATTTACTATAGAGTATGGAGGGAGGATATGTGGCGCAAGCTTGAGGCTCTGGGCTTGGGAGGCGAGTTTGTTGGAATTATGAAAGCATTATATAAAGATGTGCAGAGTGAACTTAGCCTGGGTAACATAACAACAAAACGTGTTCCCATGGAGATAGGCCTGAATAGGGGGGTATCCTTTCGCCAATTCTTTTTGCATTGTACATCAAAGGTCTAGGTGATGAACTCCTGCATAGCGACGAGGGGGTAGCAGTTGAGGACTTGGAGATCTCAGGGCTATGATTTGCAGACGATGGTGCTAGTGTCAGAAAGCGAAGAGGGGCTAGCGAAAATGCTGGGAATTGTTGGGAAATATGGTAGCAAATGGAGACTCGAACTTAATGAAAGCAAGAGCAAAGTTATACCCGTGGGCCGCAAAGTGGACCCCACTCGAAGGTGCAGAGTGGGGGAGTTCTGTATTCCTGAAGGTATCAGCAAACTTCTTAGTGTAGGAGAGACAGGTGACTACGAGTATCTGGGGGTAAATATAAACATCACAGGAAGAGGCATCTTCCGAAACCACACAAATAAATTGATTCTGAAGGGGAGGCGAATCCTTAACCAAATGAAACTTACAGGGAGAAACAGTTTCAATAAGGTTTTCGTGGGGAAAACCATTTGGGAAATGGTGGGTCTGCCAAGTATAACATATGGTACAGAAGTGGTACCCCTAGACCAGACGGCTGTAAAGAGCTTGGAAATCCTGCAGAACGATGCAGCCCGATGGATAGCGGGGTCCAGTAATGCTAGAAGCAATCAGGGGTGAGCTTGGCTGGATGAGGATCAAGGACAAGATAGACTTATTGAAACTCGGTTATCTTAATTATTTGGTAAATCTCTCCGACAGCCGATGGTGTAAAGTATTGTTCGTGAGCATTTTCAACTCAAATATCAAGACGGGGTGGATGGTCCAAGTGAGGGAACTAATAGAGAACTACTCATTGGAGATCTCGGTCCTAGACTTTGGGGCAAACCAGGGTAAAATAATCGTCAGAGAAAGGGTCATGGAGGATGGTAACCTTAATTGGCGAGAGGGGGTCAAATCAAAGAAGTCTTTGGGTTGGCCAGCGTGATAAAAAGAAGCCTGGTTTTGAAGAGTACCTTGATGGCACCTTTGGGGGGTCACTGTTGTTCAAGCTGGGGTCGCGGTCCCTGGAGCTGAGGGAAACAAATGGGGAAAACAGTGAAAAGGAGTGCTAGATGTGTAGTTTGGGCATGGTAGAGACCCTGGAACACTTTCTTCTAGAATGCCCAAATACCAGTCTAAAAGAAAAAGATTCACTGGGAGTATAATGCGGAAGTGGGATGGGAGAATGAAGGACATGTGGTTAGTGGGAGACTCAAAGGAGAGGGTTAATATTCTAATCGGAGAGATTGGGAAGAATGGGGCTAGGGATGTCATCAAGCAGTTCGTCTCGGAGTGTTGGTAGGAGAGAAGAAGCGTGGGAATAGGGAGGCAGTTGGGAGTACAGGGGTAACGAAGGCCTTCCTGTCCGAGAACCGCGACAAATCAGCGGCCGGCCAAAGTGTTATTATTATTATTACGATTTCCGGTGCTACCCATTTCATAATACAAGGTTCTTGATGCTAACGGCGATAAAATCGGTCTAAATCAATTTGGCACTGAATATAATTGCGTGGATACTGAATAGTAGGAGAGCGATGAATCGACCATCATGAGGGATTTCGGAAGTGGCGTCATAGTCACGTGACCGAGTTATGTCATGTTTAGTCGCCATGCTAGCCCGTGTGAACGGCCACATTGTGACGTCATCTCATAGTAATACGTGGTCTTAGTGCTTATTCGCAGCACGTGTTAGGGTAACACGTATGTTCGTCGCCCATTGTATGTATACTCGAGGCCGCCGTCGTGACTTCTATGTTAGCACGTGGTTGCTATGTGGACCAAAAACCTCTAATTGTGCAGGGGTATATTCGGATGGTATGTTCATTGAACTAGAGTACATCTAATTACCCAAAATAGACCGACAATCCCTACAGATCTCTAAAAACGACGCTCCTAAAATACTCCTTTCTCAAATAATAGTTGCATTCGTTTGTATAAGAGTAGTTTACTGGTTCGGATTCCCGAAGAAGCCTCGTTTACTTTGTATAATTACCCAAATTGACCCGGCAATTATTTTACTAGTTTGGACTCCCCGAGATTCCTCGGTTTCTATCTGTTGTTCGGACTCTCCGGAATCCCCTTTTTTCCAATAATAGGCTTATCTAACCTCAAACCTCGTCTGTTCTCATCCAAGGGCTAGTGGATGGACCACTTCCTCTACAGGAGGACCATGAAGTTGTTCTCATCCAGACTGCCATTCACCATATACCACCGTTCTGGACAACTAAATATCCCCCAGAGCACAACAAGACTAGTAGAACATCATTTGGAGCAGGAGAACGCACTTCGATTGGATGTTTGTTTGACGAGAATGTGTTTGGGCGTGCATTTATTTATTTGTCAAGTTTTTAACGACACTTTAATAGCCAAGGTCATGTCGTGTTGGTGACAGATTTACGGGTGGAGGAACCCGGAGAGAACCACCGAGCAACGGCGAGCAGCTGTCCGCTGCCCAACATCGTGACTCCGCACTGCAGCACAGGCAGGGTTAGATTGGTTGAAGACATGCGCATCATCGACGTGCAGTACGCCTTAGTACACGGCGTCAACGTGCCCCCATGTGGACAATCGGGGTTAAGTGCCTTGCCCAAGGACACAACGCGGGAGTCCGAATCGATGGCTCAGACGGTCACCCATCCAAGGACTAACTGGGCTCGACGTTGTTTAACCTCGGTGATCTGACGAGAACCGATTACTGCAGCGCCAAAACGCCCCCCACCCCCGCCCCCTCCAACCCCGTTTGGGTATGTTTGCAATAAGCAGATCACCGATTTACCAGATCACAGAACAGATCCACATCACCGAAAAGTTTTCTAAAAATTGTGAGTCGTCACAACGCAGAATACTTTGACTCTTAAGTACGATGTCATACAAGAACACAAAAAATATGCTCCAGACTGATCTTACATTCATAATGTACCACCAGAATTCATGGACGTCGAAGAGGTTTAACAAGTTCCCAAAATAGAAGATTCACAGAATTTTAGTTTTTGAAAGTGATTTTAAGTAATAAAAAATTAAATAAATAAAATAAAATAAACTAGAGTGATGTCACGCATACAGCCCGACTGTCCCAGGAATGGCAATGCTTAGACGCAAAATAGTTGGAGCCATTTTTTGTTAACGGTTCACCTAACGAATCTGCCATATCTGCACTCGTGATATACAAAATCTGCCATTCAAATATTATTTTTTCATTTCTCTACTTCAAAACATACCTCAATGGAACAAACTTGATGAGCTTGTTCCAATAAGGAGTAATAAGCCATGGTTAGAAGTAAATAAAAAATTAAAAAATCTGAGGTTTCAGAAAAATAATTTGTACTGTTGGCTTCAACTTGTGTAGGGTAAAGGATTAAAGATGCAGTACATAAAGCAATGTTGGGTTATATGATTCAATTTTCTTTTTTTGCATGTAATAACTCCCAATCCTTCAAAATGCATTTTGGGAATAATTGCCTAAGTGACAATTTGTGTGTGTGTGTGTGGGGGGGGGGGGGGGGGGGGGGGGGGGGGGGCAGTTGTGGAACCTATATTGAAACCTGGCCTGTATTACTAGCTGGAAAATACACATATCAACTTTGGTTGAAATCAAATAATCCAAACTGGAGTTATCAGTCGGAAATCAATTGTTTACAGACAGATGGATGGACCGACAGATAGACGGACGAAAGTCATGACTATAGCCCTGACTATAAACAGTCAGACTAAAAATGCATTTTGTACCAAAGAAAAAATATTGCATGAATGGCCCTGGGTGAGGAGGAGGTGGGGTGGGGGAGAGTGGGGATGTGTTAGGGGAGTCCATTTTTTTTCACATGTGGTCAGTCTAAATCCCTCAGAATGCATTTTGAGCAGAGAAAAAAATATACCTAACTGGTACCATGGGGGTGTGGGGGGGGGGGGGCGGGGTGGTGTTTGTCTGGGTTTTTAACCACAAACATTAACGAAAACTGTAAAAAAGGATTTTTGACGAAAGAAAAAAAGTGCCCAATTGGCCCCCCGGGGGCGGGGGTGGTGTTTCTGTTACGTGAGTTTAAAAAAAGGTTCCGCATGTAGTGACTGTAAATAGTTCAAAATGCATATTCGAGAAAAGAAAAAAAAAATGCCTATAATAGGTTAGGGGGGGGGGGGTGATAATTTCTGTCTGGATTTTTAACCACAAACTTTAACCAAAACTGTAAAAAAGCATTTTTGACAAAAGCAAAAAAAGGGTTCTGCATGTAGTGACTGTAAATAGTACAAAATGCATGTTGGAGGAAATAAAAAAATGCCTAATTTGGGGGGGGGGGGGGGGGAAGGGGGCGGTGGTGTTTGGGTTTTTAACCAAAACTGTAGACAAACATTTTTGACGAAAGAAAAAAAAAGTGCCTAATTGGCCCCCGGCGGGGGGGGGGGGGGGGAGGTAGGGTACGTAAGTTTAAAAAAAGGTTGCGCATGTAGTGACTGTAAATAGTTCAAAATACATATTGGAGAAAAGAAGAAGAAACAAAGCCTAATGGGGGGGGGGGGGGGGTAGGGGTGGTGGTGTTTGTCTGGGTTTTTAATCACAAACTTGGAGTCATCCTACGAAGCTACAATGAAATCCCTTCATAATTATGGCCTGTGGAATATTCTAAAGGTTTTCGGGCTTCGGGCCCCTGTTGCCGTCACAGTTGCCCAAAAGGGGACGTCCTCATCTAGACATTATATGAAGTCAACCTATCAAGTTACGATTTATCCCTCCATAAATATGACGTGTAGACAGTGCTAAAGGTTTTCGGGCTTCGGGCCCCTGTTGCCGTCACAGTTGCCCAAAAGGGGACGTTCTCATCTAGACATTATATGAAGTCAACGTATCAAGTTACAATGAAATCCCTCCATAAATATGACGTGTAGACTGTGCTAAAGGTTTTCGGTCTTTGGGCTCGGGCAGCCATCATGGTTGAATGGTCGCAGCGAAAAGGGGACATTCTCATCTGGGCATCATGTGGATTGATCCTACGAAGTTACAATGGAATCCCTTCATACATATGACCTGTAGACAGTGCTGAAGGTTTTCGGGCTTCGGGCACCTGTAGCTGTCACAGTTGCCCAATCATGTCCAAAAGGGGACTTTCTCATGTGTAGAAATTATATGAAGTCAACCTATGAAGTTACAATGAAATCCCTCCATAAATATGACCTGTAGACTGTGCTAAAGGTTTTCGGGTTTTGGGCTCAGGCAGTCGTGACGGTTGATAGATCACGCCCAAATGGGGAAATTCTCATATAGACATCATACGGAGTAATCGTATCAAGTTACAATGAAATCCGTCCATATTAAACAAGACCTGCAGACTGTGCTAAAAGTTTTTGGGTTTCGGGCTTGGGCTGCCATCACGGTTGACAGATCATGCCCAAACGGGGACGTTCTCATCTAGGCATTATACAGAGGCATTCTATGAAGTTGCAATGAAATCCCTTCATAAATACGACCTGTAGACTGTGCTAATGGTTTTCGGGTTTTGGGCTCGGGCAGCCATACCGGTTGACCGATCACGACCAAAAGGGGACATTCTCATGTAGACATGACCTAAAACCTGTATATGAAATTTCGTGACGATCAGACAAGAAATACCGGGTATAGTCTGTACTTGAAGGTTGAATAAAAAACTTTAACCACAAACTTTAGCCAAAACTCCAAATGTCAACTAAACAGGAATAAGAAAAAAAAAAACACTTGAACCTTCAGTAAAAAACTTTAACCACAAACTTTAACCAAAACTCTAAATGTTAACAGAAAAAGGCAGACGGACGGACGGACAGACGGACGGACGGACGGACGGACAAAAGTCATTACTATAGCCCTCACTGTAAAAAGTCGGGCTAAAAATGAATATAGAGGTCACTCTGTTATAGTTGTGTTGGCATTCTTTGGATAATAAACTCTGGGAGGGATCGCTTATCGGATGTCGTTTTTACTGAGAGAAGAAATCAGTTCGTCGGTTCGAATTAGAAACAGCGCCGCGCAGAAATTGTTATGACGTTTAACCCTTTACCTAACGTAACGGCCAAAACCGGCCAGCGCTATTCTCAAAAATCGCCAATTAGTTTTCATTATTTTTTTCATTTTTTGTCTCTAAAACATAGGTTATGACCCCCTCATTGGAACGAGCTCGTCGAGCTCGTTCCAATGAGTGGTCATAACCTATGATTTTAAGACAAAAAAATGAAAATAATAGTTATTCAAGAACTTGTTTTGCAAGTGTCGTCTGCTTTTCATGTTAGGTGAAGCGTTAAGCTCCCAATGTCTTGGAGCATGAATCAGGTAAAATGTGATGTTAATCATCGAGATATAGATTGGTTTCACATTTTGTTATTTCCCTTAAAAAGTCGACAACAATCACACGATTTCGTGATTTTTTGTTTTCGTCGAAGCGCAGGGTTGGACTGTTAGGCCCATCTTTAAAATTAGATATTTCTTTCGGTGCTGCTGTGTAGATTTCAAATCCATACCAATCTAAATATTCTTACACCTCAGCAGACTTAGAGGTACTACCGCAGATCCTTTGAATTGTGAGTTGCGCAAGACATTGACATAAGTGTATCATTCGTCAGAAATAAAAATTCGTTAGAAATACGGTTTCTCGCGATTACGCATCAGCAACCATAAACTGTGAATCGAACGTGGAAGGCATTTACAACCTCCTCGTCCGATTGAACACAGAATATGCGAATCTTGTACAATGAGGGAGGTGGAATCGGAATGGCATTTCGTAATGGAACGTCCGCTTTCTGCACCATTGAGAGAAAAATTATTTCGCGCAATTTCAGACGAAATAATTGACTTCACTCTGATGGATATAATGGACAAATTTAAAGTAATAATGACTATAATGATAATCCAGTGCTATGCATTGTTATTTGTAACATGGTCCAGCTCTTCCTTCACAAGAGAGACTTATCTGTAATATGATTTATGTATGTCATACGGAATTAGAGTGTTTTATTATTGTGTTTATCTTGATTTTGTATGTACACAGCAAGTTGGCTCTATTCTGGTGTATTTGCTGAATAAATCTTACCTTATCTTATCTTCGTCGATCTTTGATTTGTATTGTAATTCGTCCTTTTTGATAAAAAACTGCATCATCCGCCAGTTTAACCCTTTACATAACTTGGAAAGCAGACGACATTTGCAAAAAAAATAAATTCTTGAATAACTAATTTTTTTCATTTTTTTGTCTCAAAAACATAGGCTATGACCCCTCATTGGAACGAGCTCGTTCCAACGAGGGGTCATAACCTATGTTTTTGAGACAAAAAATGAAAAAATAATGAAAATTAATTGGCGATTTTTGAGAATAGCGCTGGCTGGTTTTGGCCGTTACGTTGGGTAAAGGTTAAACAACCTTTTTTAATTATTAATTCATACCTTCTGTTCGGTTGTGTTAGAACAACAACAAAAAATACAGGAAATTTAATATTTATGTGCAATAAAATATTACAGATATGAATGTCATTGGAACTGGCTCACTGAGCCAGTTCCAATGACATCCAAATTTATTTGGTTTTATTAAGAAACTTACAAAGTACAAATTTTCTGTCAGTTTTTTCCCACGATGTCAGGGGGGTGGGGGGCTTTAAAAAATTCCGATACACATGGCCGGGGTTTGTCAGCAACTCCAAAACTCACTTTTTCCGGGTGGTCTAAATCTTTTCCTCACATACTTTTAACAGATAATTATAGTTGGAATTTGTTGAGACGCATTTTGGGATGATTTTGCAATATATTGGGGTAGTTATTATGAATTGGGTTAAAGTATTAAGTACACCAAAATTCTAGGAAATAAATTCGTTATCCTTGTGTTTTCCAGGGTGTATGGGAGTTTACACCGGTCTGGGAACTCATACATGATTTCCCAAAAGGGTGTAAATTCCCTAATACCCTGGAAAACACAAGGGTAACTATACTACTCAAAGTTTGCTAAGCACCAAATATTTGACACATCATTGTGAAATTTTTGGTGGATATGATTGAGGAATATATTGAGATGGTCCCCAGTGTTTTCATTAGCTCTCTTGATAGGCAGACCTTTCGTGACAATCATGGAAAGCATGTACCCCTTGATTTTCATGATGTTTTCGTGTGCTGTCTACATGTACATGACATGTGTAGGGTATTCAATCTTCATTTCAACACAAACCCTTGTGATTTAATGATCGAATATGGCAAATGCAAATGTAAGATGACATTTGTCTGGAGTAGAAATGTGGCGGGCTGCAGGGATGGTGGAGCAAGGGGCTACCCATCATCAGGTTGGTGAAGCCCTTGGTGTGCATCATACGGTGATCACCAGAGCCTGGACAAGATTTCAGCAGTATGGCACACCACTAAGACCGCATGGTGGTGGCAGAGACAGGGCAACATCTGCAGCTGAAGACTGGTTTTTGATCATTCAGGCCCGTGGGATCCGCTTTGCCACAGCAACCCACTTCGCAGTGACCTTCAGAATGCATCCGGGGTAAATGTTTCGACGCAGACTATCCGGGCAAGGTTGCACGAATGTGGTCTCCGATCGAGACGACCATGTATTCGCATTCCGCTGTCCCAGAATCACCTCCAGGCACGATATGAATGGGCCATGGACCACGTTGGATGGCCCAGAGAAGATTGGCGACCTGTCCTTTTTACAGATGAGTCAAGGTACAGCCTAGACCACACAGACAGGCGTTCTAGGGTGTGGAGAAGACCAGGAGAGCGATTCCATGCAGCCAACGTTGCTGAGCATGGCCGCTATGGTAGAGGGTCAATCATGATCTGGGCGGCATCAGCAGGGATGAAGGTACAGAGCTCTGTGTCCTTGAAGATGGTACATTGACTGCACAACGGTATATTGATGAGATCCTGGATGTGCACGTCAGATTGTATGCAGATGCAGTGGGTGATAGATTCATTCTGATGGACGATAATGCCCGTCCTCCTGTTGCCCATGCTGCCGGGGAGTACCGACAGATGGAGGGGGTTGAGCGTATGGACTGGCCATCAAGATCCCCTGACCTCAATCCAATCGAACATGTCTGGAATGAGTTGCAGCTTGCAATTTCAGCCCGTCCAGTCCAGCCAAGAAGTGTCCAGGAGCTTGGTGTCATGCTGGTCCAAGAATGGAACAACATCCCACAAAGGACCACCAGGAGCCTGATTGGGAGCATGAGAAGGCGTTGTGAAGCTGTAATTAAAAGTAATGGGTCTCATACCCGATACTGAACCCATACCAGTAACTTTTTGGCAAATTGAAAAATTTCCTCTTTTACCAATAATATCCATTTTCCATGGTTATCGTATTCAAAAGCTAAAATTTAATGTCAAACACAAATAAAATTTTAACTTCTGTACTGAAATCATTAAAGATATAATTAAATAAAAAATATATACACTTTTCATTACAATATTACTAAAACGTAAAACAGGTTGTTGGATATACTTGGTGCTTAGCAAACTTTGAGTAATATAATATTACTATGTCGTGAAGTCTGAAGCTTCACTCTTACTCTTTTTCTGCCATTTTTATCTCTTGTTTAGATGAGTTCTTTTTTTCAGAATTGTTCGCTTCTGTTGTACTTATTGTGTATCGAGCACTGTCACCAATATTTCCAAGAGCTGTACCTGTATATATTCTTAATTACATAGAGACAGCCACTCTAGTGAGGTATATATATATTCCCGAATGGAAAAGATATTTGAAGCCTGAAGCGGATTCGACGATATGCACAGAAACTTTAGATCGTCCAGACGACCGAAGCCGTAAGTTTTAAAGATAATTCGATAATTCGTAGCAAATTTTATTGTAATTTGATAACGAATTCAGAAATAGACATTTCATTCCTGTTTTCAGGAAGCAATAGGCGAAAGTACAACTTCTCAAAAATCAATTTGTTACAGCTATACGCATATGGCATGTTTCGGTGTCTTGAAGAAATGACACAGCATTGTTTTCACACATATACCCCTTTGTACACAAACAGAATGTGTCACTACTCAAACATTTTCCCAGACAGGGAATTCGTCGGGCACTTGGACAATTTTTGGACACATTGCCCGACGCAAATTATTCTTAATCCCCGGCAATCTTTTTTTTTTCCTAAATCGCGCTTGTGTGAAATATCTGGAGTATTGCCCTTGTGATCGTCTAGTGGATTTGGAAGAAAATAGTTTGGACTTCAAGACCCTCAAATGTTTTTGGATTTCTGAAGACGGTTTTTTCAAGGTTGGCTTGCAATATCCGTGTCTCATCCGGTATTCAGAAGTCACGCAAATAATGGATAGTTAGCTAATGGATGGTTCAGCAAGCAAGTAAATAATTTGGAATGCTCCAACTCTCGGCAATTAGTTTTCTCTACATAAATTTATTCTATTAAATTTATACCGTAGTCTCCAGTTTTCACCAATACAAATACTGGTAATTAATCAACGTTCGCTTAACTGTAGTGAAGGGTAGTTATTTCAGAGGGCAGTCACAATCTGCCCAGCCAATGATTCTCGTTTAATCTAAGCAGCGTTACAGGCAGTGTACCACTGTAGCGATGACCCGAGAGTGTCTGATCTGGGATTCTGCTGATGCTTTTATACCCAGTGGAACGTGACTGGCCTTGATCAGAATTACGTAATTCCTGCTGATCAAGTACCATGAGATTTCGAGCAGATCACGTGAACACGTCGCAGCCTTTGCCAATGAATCCAAAGAAGCGCTCATACCAGTTCACTCCCATACTTCTAACAGGAATTTCCAAGCTTTAAAAGACGTTGGCCTGGAGAATGTTCTGTTAGATGCGTGCCTGGCAGTCCAACCGCATCCAGTTAATGCCGGTTTAAGCTGACTAAACATTACGCGATTGTTCCAGTTCTGCAAATCAGGTATGACTTGACAGAACAGTGGAACAGTTTGACAGTTAAATGCCATGTTAAAAATTTCTCCTCATCAGTATAAGTATAACATCTCATCAAACTTGACATCTTAAAATTCTAAATTATCCAATAGTTGTCACTTTCTAGGTACAGTTTGGTTTATCTAAGTATTATTGACATTATTGGTGGCTTTTCCGCACCATCGTCAAATGTTTAACCAATACTTTGGTAGTATTGCACCCATTGGAACGCACACCTGCAAGCGCATATAGTGTTATGCTTAACACAATGGGTACTATGATTGACAGATATTAATAACAAGGTTTGTAATTCTCAGCAAACCCCTGTGTTTTATAGTGTAACACAATTTCAATAGCTTTCTGTGTTATGCGAGAAAATCCTGTTCTCCAAGTACATTCAAGTTTCTCACATTATTTTGCTATAATTTACTCTAGGTTCTCATGACCCCTTTTTACACTTGCTCAGCATAATTCTGCTACCGTAGGCAGAATTTCGCAACATAAACCTCCACTATCTAAGATCAAAATCCAGACGGACTTGATCTCAAGAAGATTAGTTACTTGCAAAATTAAGCGTACACTTCTAGACACCTCTAAAAACTAAGTTTCCTATTAATTTCTTTATGGATTTCTTGTCATTGCCTATACAACTATGACATGAGTTTTCTCCAAATAACTCAATTTATACATATACCATCACTCCCTAATATGCCTAATACAGTACACGCTATGTAATAATAGACAAAATCAATCAATTTATTCGACCAGGATTAGGTCCTCAGTTTTTACTTACCAGGATATAGAATGATAAAAACACACCAATCATCCCATTGACCTCTTTGTCCCCCCTGGCAATCTAAAATAAGTATGGAGAGTTCTAAATCTGTGAAGACCAGACACTGCCTTTTTCAAGGAGACCTTTCCACGGCAGTGTGTGCAAATTTGAGATGTGGCCATCAATTGCCAACCACAGTTCTCATGTATTCTCTGCTTGCAATGGGGGCACAGTCACCATTAAATGGTACATAAGAGTTTCTTTTTCCCTCTGATGGGTTTCCCTTACATCATATCATACGTGGCTGTGGAGTTAGTGAAGTGTCAATTCTTCTACTTGCCCCTGCTGAATGGCTGTACCAAGTCAGGATTTGGCGCTTCATCGGCCGTTCAGCCATTGACCAGGTATATAATCCATGATTGAAATAGCAACCATACCATCGATAGTTGCTCCAATAATTGACTGCACAATCGGGTCTAGTACCTTTGATAATGCTCATAATGCTCAGCTGATTGACATGTTCAATCGGTAGAGTCAGGAGGAGTTTACCTTCCTGCTCAATACAATACTGGATTGACTCCTTGAACTCTAGTCGTATCTTCCATGCCAGTTCAATGACAGCAATTAAAAGAGTCTATATTCATTATTTGGGGTAGACCAATTAATATTTTCAACGTGCAGTCCCGAGGCTGCACGTTGAAAATATTGATTGGTCTACCCCACACATCTACTGAACAGCCATCCTATTTAATGACGTTATGCAGTTCATGTTCCTGCTCGAAAAAGCTGCCGCTGGGGTTTAAAGGATTAACTCGCTCTAATGCGTCTCATTATAATGTCGTTGTACTTCCCAGTAGCAAATTCGCTTTTGGGTGCAGACCATATCGGCAAAGGTTAAACATTGCCAGTTTCTGTAAACATCCTCTATACGCTCTGCACATAATGCATAAGCATATTTTAGAGAAGCCTCTTATGTTGTTTGCTGTATTTCACAATAGTTTGCCTGTTCTTCTTTATATTCATTAAACTCTGAGGGGGGGGGGGGGGCGGTGGCGTTGCGGTAACCGGTTTTCGTGCGATCACCGAAGTTAAGCAACGTCGAGCCCGGTTAGTCATCGGATGGGTGACCGTCTGAGCGATCGCTTCGGACTCCCGCGTTGTGTCCTTGGGCAAGGCACTTAACCCCGATTGTACACATGGGAGCACGATGATGCCGTGTATTAAGTCGTACTGCACGTCGATGGTACGCATGTCTTCAACAAATCTAACCCTGCCTTTGCTGCAGTGCGAAGTTACGACGTTGGGGAGCTGGCAGCTGCTCGTCGTTGCTCGGTGGTTCTCTCCGGGTACTCCGGCTTCCCCCACCCGTAAAACTGTCACGGTCATGATTAGCCATTGTGCATAAGTATGTGACCTTAAACACCAATAAAAAAATAAATAAATAAATAATACCATACGTTAACAGCAATTATACTGTCTGTGGATTATCTTGTCTGGGGATGGATTTGGTACTCGTATGTCTGTAAGATTACGATCTATTTCAGTTAACCTATTTTTATCCGACTGTATACATTTTAGCGTTTGCTGCCACTTACTGCAAAAAAGGATCCGAAATCCATCGAAACTGAACCAGTACGAAACGCCCCAGAATATATTCTTTTCCCTATGCCTATGTCAACACCCAAAGAAAATTAAATTCTGTCATTGCAATATTTCAAGAAAATGTGATAGTGATTCAAAAATAAGATGACATGGCATTGCTGAATTATAAGTATAAACCATCTCTTTCCACAGCACAATAAATAATACTTCATTATCAAACTCCATAAACCAGTCCTGGAAATGAGATGGGTGCGAGTGCAATTGCTCTCGTCAGCACCCGTGATTTCTATTTTACGAGAGCAAAAATATTGTAGAGCACTAATATGCTGTGCGGACATAAAACTGTGTTTTGATTTGAGAAAGGAGCACTCTGTGATCAGTGGCAAGTTACTGTCATAATTCAGCAATCCCTTATACATTTAACCCTTTGAACACTATCTGCCATGCCAGTTCAATGGCTGCAATTAGAAGAGTCCATATTCATTATTTGGTGTAGTCCAATCAATATTTTCAACGTGCAGTCTCTACTCCACATATGTACTGAACAGCCATCCTATTTAATGACGTTATGATGTATCATGTTCCTGGTTGGAAAAACGGTCACTCCGGTTCAAAGGGTTAAGGTTTCTGGTTTTTGGTGACAGAAAATTCATATACTAACATTTTACGGGTACAGTTTAATCTCGTCTCTCATTTTGCGGGAGCTTAAAATTTCACCCGTAAATTTTGTTCATTTCCAGCAATGATAAACATACTACCAAACACTGGTTCAGTCGTAAAATTATCAAGTCCAACTTCTCTACAAAAGTCTGCTTCATATGTGTTTGCTCTAACTACGGGTAAACAGCTGCAATTCATTCATACACAACATGAACAAGGTTGATCGTTCGACACATGGAACACTTCCCACATTAGGATATAATATAGTATGAAACATCATCCTCAAGTTCATAATCGGAGTCAGAATCAGACATTATTTGCTGTTATAAATACAGTATGTCATGAAACCTCACTGTCACTCAGTAAGTCACTAAATTTAACAAAGGAACACAATTTTGCTGTCACTATCAGAATACAGTGGAGCCCACTTAACTGAATATCTCTTAACTGAATAAACCCTGTTAACTGAATATAATTTCGGAACGCAAAAACATTTACCATACTTCCAGTACAAATTGGACCTGTTAATTAAATAAAAATTCTTGCAACCTGTCAAGAAATTACCTGACCGTTCCTAGTTTTTCTTTGTTTATAGACCTATTTGGCCACAGTACATCCAGTACAGACATTTGATCTATTATATCTTGTTTTGATCTATTATATCTATTATATCTTGTTTGGCAGAGCTCCTGGAACTCTGTCAAACATGATATAATCGAATAAATGCTAACTTTATCTCTAGAATACAGGAAAGTGACACAATCCTTGTTAATTCAATACTCCTGTTGAATGGATAATTTTCATGGGCAAGGTGGCTCTTCGATTAAGAGGGTTCCGCTGTATAAACACTTCAATACCAGTCTTTTTGTTTTCATTTTACCTGTAAGTCATCTTTTTAGTCGTCTTTTCTGTAGTTTCACCTGATTTTTTATTTCCCATGGTTGCAGTGCTGGAAATGAACAAAATTGACGGGTGTAGTTTTAAGCTCCCGTGAAATGAGAGACTGAGTAAATTGCACACGTAAAATGTTAGTGTATGAATTTTCGAGGGAATACTGTCCCCAAACACCAGAAACCTAACACTTTGGACCCGAGCGGCCGTTTTTCCAGCCAGGAACATGATGCGTCATAACGTCATTCAATAGGATAGCTGTTCAGTAAATTCGTGGGGGGGGGGGGGGGGTGGGACCAATCAGTATTTTCAACGTGCAGCACTGAGGCTGCACGTTCAAAATATTGATTGGTCTACCCAAAATAATGAATATGTACTCTTCAAATTGCTGCCATTGAACTGACATGGTTAGATATTACTAGTGTTAAAGGGTTAAATGTATAAGAAATTGCTGAATTATGACAGTAACGTACCATTGGTTACAGAATGCTGCTTTCGCAAACCGACACACATTTATATGCCTTCACAGTATATTAGAGCTCCCCAATATGTTTCAATGAGTGCATTTTTTAGCTCCCGTAAAATAGAAATCATGGGTGCTGACGGGATCAATTGCACTCGCATTCGTCCCATTCCAGGACTGCATGGTTGAATATACAGTCAGTTTTAATATCATATTTCACATAAGGATATAATCGTTTACTCGGTACTGGTGACTTTTACATTGCTCTCCGGATTGACTGTCTCATCATTTCGAGAATTTCCGTAGCAGGCGATTTACTGTGGAGGTTTGTTGTGGAGGTGCTGTAACTGAAGATAAAACTATTGATATTTTAGATAATCATTTAGGAGCATTTCTCCACCTCTCATTATCACATTATTACAACATTATTTGACATTTCACACCCATCAACAGAAAAGATATGTCTAGGTCTACGTTTACGTCGCAATATTCAGTTTCATATCTGTATTTATTATACCTCATTATAAAACACAATGTTATTTTCCCATACGCTGCAGTGGATCAATTCGCAATGTTACCCGGCCGTGTAACAATGCCGTGTAACATTTTTCGCAATGTTACCCTCTGAAACCGAAGTGTTCTGGGGAGGCTCGCGGAAACGCACGAAGCAAAACGAAGTGACGTCATTTATCTGACAAGAGACGCCGATTTCCGCATTCCACTGTTGTTTACCTTGTTATACTATGGCTTCCGTAAACACTTCTCGGTTCGCACAAATGTCTTCAGAAGACATTGATCATTTAGTTCAAACAAAAAACAGTATAAGCACTAAGCGATGCTCCGTGCAACTCTGGGCAAAGGCTGATAAACTTTTGTCCCCAGTTTGTGAACTGCAATGTCACAATGAATGTTTATGGTGCTATGCCAAGACTACCAGAACAGTGAAAAGTGGCTGTGAAACGAAGCAATGTTATTTTGTTAACTGTTATTGTTTATGCCTTAAATACTGTTGTTAAACTAGCTTGTTGTTGCATGCATCCCGACCAGAGAAGCTTTATTGGTATTTTATATGTTCCGGGGAAATATAGATTGATTCGGTATAATAAAAAAAAGATGACCCGGTCAGAGTGTAACATTGTAGATTGTCTCCCCTTGGAACCATTGTCTCCCTTGTCTTCGCCTCGGGAGACAATGGTTCCCCGGGGAGACAATCTGCAATATTACCCTCTGACCAGGTCATCATTTTTATAGCGCCCGCGTGCTCAAATACAACAAATAACCAAATAGGTTGCCAATACAATTAATAAGTAGCCAATGAAATATGCCCACTTGAGTACAGTGAACAGGTCATTGAGAGCTAATTGTATTGAGTCAGGTTGGTGCCCCAGCTCATCCATCGGTAAGTTATCCAAATGGGTTAACATTTTCTGAATTTCAAACTATGTAATATTAACTCTATTTAACCCTTTGAACCCCTGAGACCGCTTTTCCGGACCAGTAACATGATACTTCGTAATTTCATTAAGTAGGTTGACTTTTGAGTGAAGGTTTGGTGTAGACCAATCAATATTATCATTGTGCAGCCCCAAGGCTGCACGTTGAAAATATTAATTGGTCTACCCCCAAATAAAGAATATGGACTCTTCCCGTTGCTGCCATTGAGCTGATATGGAAGATACCGGGAGCGCGGTGGCTCATTGGTAGACTGTTGGACTTCTATGCTAGAGGTCCCGAGTTTGATCCCCGTCCGGCACTTTATCCCGGTTGCCTACATGAGGGTACGAAGACGCCGTGTACTAAGGCGTACTGCACGTTGATGGTGCACATGTCTTCAACCGCTGTAACCCTGCTTGAGCGGAGCTTGAACAGAGTTCGAATGTTGAGGAGCTGACAGTTGCTCGTCGTTGCTCGGTGGTTCTCTCCGGGTACTCCGGCTTCCTCCACCCGTAAAACTGTCCCGGTCATGATTAGCCATTGTGCATAAGTATGTGACCTCAAACTCCAAAAAATAAAAATAATAAATATGGAACATACCACTAGGGTTCAAGGGGTTAAGACAGGCTTCCAGATTTGTCATTGGGTAAACAAGAAAGTTGGTTATACAGTCTTAGACATTAATTGATGGGTGGAATTATCTCAGCCATAAAAATAGCTTTTTAATAATAGTTGACCACTAGTAGCAATACACAAAGACTTTAGCTCTAACAATCCTATTGGTGGTAATACCTTACAAGATTTCAGGTTCTTGCATTTTTGACAAGAACCGTAATGATATATCAGTAGTGATATACCATAACCCTTCCTCAATGTGTGTCGCAAAAGGTAAATCTATATTTAATTTGATGCCTGTGGTATACATTGTATAGGCGTTTCACCTCATCTAGCATATTAAGAAATAACACCAATAAACTTTATCATGGCCTATTTCAGGTACATATCTAATTCTCCATTTAGCAACAATTATCGTATCTGCCTCTAATCTATACAGTGAGACTAACTTATGTGCTGCTTGAAAAACATTAGTGGTTACATTTTTCAAGGGAACAGGCAATGCTTGAACTCTAAATATCTTGAACCGAAAATTTTTATTCACTAAAAGTACTTTAACTAAAATTATTAGCTTATTATAATCAAACACAGTTGTAGTTGTCAACAAATTATAAATATTGCCAGAGTTCTTTCTTTAAGTCTAATGGTTGTTGTGTGTGATCATCAAGCTTTGCTTGCAGACTCAATAAATGTGTGGTGAGCAAGGCTGGGTTAACGACCTGCAGTTGATAATTTCTCATCTGTTAAAATACCCATCTGTTCATGCGCATCACGCATCTTAGTTTTAACATGTTAATAACACAGCTCAGTTTGAGTCAAAACTATCTCTAATTGATGATAAGAATGAGTGAAATATTCCATTATTCTACTGTTCTCGAAGGACAGTAACCGTTTGGGATAAGTCCATAATAAATTCTCGGTTTTCTTCAGCTGTCTCATGAATTAATCTTATCATGGTCTAACCTTGTCTTTGAACATAATGTATAATAGCCTAATTTCTCATCAACCGATTCAAATTCTCCTTTATACCTCTTAAATCAGATTCAGTGACAGTTTCAACTGGGACGCTTAACCCATCCCCTACAAAATTAAACACTCCACACTTCTCTTGTGAGAATGGTGGGTTCCCACTTAATTTGCGTTAATTGTTAAGATCCTGTTTTACTCATGTATAGTGATCATTTATGAACCTGAGCTTCTGGTAGATATCCATTATCTTCGATTTTAATGCGATATTAAGGCTTCATTCTCATAACCATATTGTTCAAACACTTGTTCAAAATTATCATTAATGGGTGTCTTCCCACTAGACCAATTCCCTTTAGACCAACTCCCACTAGGACAATTCCCAAAAGACCAATTCCCCTTAGACCAACCATTGACTGTTATTGATTAAGGATAATTAAGAAAATATTTATTTATTGAAAAGCACTTTATTTAATAAAAAAAATATGTATATGCATAACACATAACAAATATTGGTTTATAACATTTCAGCACAACTCAATATATATACAGCAAAGGTGTCTCCCCACTAGACCAATTCCCTTTATATAAATTTGTATTATTACAAATTATTGGAGAGTGCCTGTGGGCACTCTCCAATAATTTTGTAATAAAGCAAATTTCATGAACAAAATTAGACCACAAAAATAGTCTAGCTCTCAACCAGTTAATAACAGTAAATAGTTGGTCTAGGGGGAATTGGTCTCACCGGTAAAAACTGAAGAAAATTTTTTGTATTTGGGAAATTGTGAAATTGAAGTAAATGGGTTGAGAAATTGAAGTAAAATGTTATATGTATTGAGCTGTGCTGAAATGTTATAGACCAATATTTGTTATATGTTATGCATATATATATTTTTTTATTAAATAAAGTGTTTTTCAATAAATAAATATTTTCCTAACTATCCTTAATCAATAACAGTCAATAGTTGGTCTAAGGGGAATTGGTCTTTTAGGGAATTGGTCTACTGGGAGTTGGTCTAAAGGGAATTGGTCTAGTGGGAATGAGCCCATTAATGGCTTTATAAAACGATTTGTGTAAGACACCTGTAGTTCAAGTTTGTCCATGTACTCAATGAAAGGTGTCAAATCATTTATTTACATGGTTGTCCAGTCGCTATTGAATTGCAGTACGCGTCTCCAATATGTTTGCCTTGTTACAATTAATGGGAGAGTGCCTACAGGCACTCTCCAATAAATTGTAACGATGCAAATGCATATAGATTAAATACGTTTATTTCAAAGATAATATGAACACTATTGGAAGAATATGAAGCCTTTGAATTGCAGTGCGTAGTTTGTTTTTAGAGGAATGTTTTATTTTTCAAATTTTAGAGGAGTGTTTTATTTTTCAAATTAAAAATGAATTTATTTGTATAAATATGCACTCTCGATATTTCTGTGTGTAAAAAGACAGCCGAAATCCTCTCCATGTTTGCTTACTTTTTGTAAAAGAAAAATTAAAATTAAAATTAAAACCCTCCATCCCTCACTTATTTGAAAACAAAAATTGCCTGAGAATCAATTAATTCATTTTGTGTGTCCTAAAATGGAGGTCTTTAATTCCTCTTACGCACTGTTAAGGACACAGTACGACCGATTTAGAGTACCCAAACAGTATGTGTTAATTAATTAAAAAAGTTACGTCACGGCTACTACGTGTATATTGTATTTATCTACAAATAAATTTGCCAGAAATAGTGGATTTTTTTAAAACTACAAACCTGCTAATGTTCCAATACATCATTAACTCTTTACCCAATGTAACAGCCAAAACTGGCCAGTACTATTCACAAAAATCGCCAACTAATTTTCATTGTTTTTTTTTTTTTGTTTTTTCTCAAAAACATAGGTTATGACTCCTCATTGGAACGAGCTTGATAGTTATAGTTATTCAAGATTTTTTTTGCAAGTGTCGTCTGCTTTTCATATTAGGTAATGGGTTAAGGCAAGCCTTCGACGAAGGCATGCCCTGATGATGTAAGTGAAATTATGATCAGTCTGGATTTGAGCCATCACAGTTGGGACAAATCAGGTTTACACCCCACCCCCAAGTTGGTTATCTCCTCGATAGCCCTGAACAAAAGCCATAATGACCCAAACTTCCTCTCCCCATCTCCTGTTCATACCTATATACTTCCCTCTATGCTTTCCTCAGTTACCTGTAAAAATTGGGCGAACGACTTTCATTTCATTCAGCTCCAAAAGTAAAGAAGAGTTTGTCTAAACTTGCAGGATAAATATACTATCATCTGGAAATGAAAGGATGGCGAGTCCTTTGTATGCTGGTCCTTCGCAAGTAACATTCTTTCACCTGAAGGGATAAAGATGATGAGTCATCTGTACGCTCACATACTTAGATCTCATGCAAATAGCCTGAAAGTCATCACAAACTGCCCTTGATGTTCGGCCTTTACCTATTCTAGGATCCTGTTCTGCAGCCTACGTTTTAAAGGGACAATAAGCCGCTAATTTTAAAAAAATATTGACTCTCAGGTTTTGCTTGTATGTGAAAAATTGCTCTCTTCAAAGTGTAAGACACCAGAAACAAGGCGAAATCTTCAAACATGTAATTTAAAAAAACTATAGTGTAGGTGAATTTTTATAAGGTACAATATTGTGAAGATATAAGTAACCTGAATAGTCATCCAAAGTAAACATAATTTCTGAATGCATGTTGTCTCTAATTTTACGTTCACTTTTCTCCCAGTGAATGGCAACTACTAACAAGAACTGTGCATTATTTTAGTAATAACTGGCATTATTAGATCAATAACTTTGTATTATTTTTAATAAGGCTCACTTATGCTTCCAATAAAACTCACATCACATGTATTGACGACAATCTGGAACAAATTGTGACAATGCATACGTTATAAAATATAACACTGAAAACACAAGCAATGATGCTGAATGTGGAAATTGATATAGCAGTTTGTACTGTGTCGCCATTTTCCACGAGTGATCAGCCAACCAGCTCCGGTTGAAAAACTGCAGCATGGCGTTTTTCAAATATCTGATAAATTCTTATCTTCAAACTAACTGATTTAATCGAATCCGACACTTTTATGCACATGGAAAAAAAACAAATGTTAAATGGTCAACTTTCTTTCTTTCTATTTTTTGGAAAATGCGGTTTATTGTCCCTCTAATCGATGATAAATATTCCCACAAAGCGATGTTTCACCAAAACTTATCACACTTCATTATCTGTAATAACACTTTTCATTAACCCTTTGACCTCTAGTGGTATCTTACATACCAGTTCATTGAAGAGTCCATATTCATTATTTGGGGTAGACCAATCAATATTTTCAACGTGCAGCCTCGGGGCTGCACATTGAAAATATTGCTTGGTCCACTCCACACTTTTACTAAACAGTCATCCCATTTAATGACGTTATGACGTATCATGTTCCTGGTCGGAAAAACGGTCTCTAGGATTAAAGGGTTAAGTCGTGGACCGAGAGCACAGACTTTCAGTTTCAGCAACCGTCTACGATAATTACATGACCCAAAGCGAACAGAAAACTATTTTTGTAAACAATCTATTAATTCTTTAAAATGATATGATTAACCCAGAGCCCAAAAGCCTTTTACAGCTTAAAGGAGATGGCAAGAGTTATATTCCGAATTAACATAAAAACATACCCTCAACACAATTCACCCAAGGTTTATCAGAAGATATAAGGGGACTCCTTTTCTCGATCCAAAAGACTGCGCCCTGATCGTCATTGGCGACTTTATGACAAGTGTTGGCACGGACTCTGAAGTATGATAATTTTCATTCACTGACGGCACGCATTATCGGAACTCAAAGTGTTTGATGCAGTGTCTATTCAACAATGGGAAAGAAAGAAGGAATTTAAGGGCCTATATAAGTAATGAAATTCTGTTTATTTTGAAAATTCTCACCTCCGATATTCCTTCAATTCTAATTAAATATACACAAAATGTACATCAAAATTAAGGTTGGGATGTATAGAACACGATACACATGTGTAATCAACTCATAGAGTCGACTGTAGGCACCACTGATTCCTGGAAGCCTGCTGCCGTATCGCACCAGAACTGATAATTTAATAATATTTCACGAAAACAACGTGTGGCCAAATGTGCTTTACATATCCAAGAACAAAGCTAGGGGATAAAAATTCTTCAAAACACGGCGACAGAGCTGCATTGGGGAATATTCCAACGCCTTTGCTTTTGTTTACGTATGAGTATACTTTCGATTTCCGGCCGACGTTACCGGACAGAAAAAGCATGTAAAAACAACGCCGTCTAAAATCAAATAATGAAAAAGATCGCCTTCATCCAGTATACTGTTATTAGATAGAGATTGCACAGTTGCCATATTCAATGCAAGGTATCATGATACCTGTTGAAATTTCTTAGAATTACGATTTTGTTTTTTGATGGAAATTCGTGGTAACGAGTGATTTGCGCATGTCTGTCGAGCATGGAAACCATCTTCAATAAAGAATGCAGACAGTGTTGCCCTTTTCCAAAATGCAGCCCTGTCGCTGCACTCGAAAGTATTTTGAATGCCTAGCTTTGTTATTGGATATATGAAGCACATTTGGCCACAAGTTGTTCTGATGAAATATTATTTTATTATCAGTTCTCGTGCGAATACGGTAGCAGACTTCCTGGAACCAGTGGTGCCGACAGTCGACTCTACGAGTTGATTACATATGTGTTTCGGGTTCTATACATCCCAACCTTCATTTTGAGGTATAATTTGTGTATATTTAATTTGAATTTAAGGAATATGAGAGGTGAGAACTTCAAAATAAACAAAATTCCATTACTTATATAGGCCCTTAAATACTCAGCATATAGTTCCTTTATAACATCCCAGAGATTAACTGCGGATCAGTATTTTAGCTCTTCAAATGTCCTTCCACAACCTCAAAAGGTTTATACAGGCAGATTGCAATAAGCCCATTGCCGATTAGCCATCTTTGACGTTAAGGGCCTATATAAGTAATGAAATTTTGTTTATTTGGCAAATTCTCACCTCTGATATTCCTTCAATTCAAATTAAATATACACAAAATGTACATCAAAATGAAGGTTGGGTTGTATAGAACACGAAACACACGTGTAATTAGCTCATAGAGTCGACTGTAGGCACCACTGGTTCCTGGAAGTCTGCTGGCGTATTCGCACCAGAACTGATAATTTAATAATATTTCACGAAAACAACTTGTGGCCAAATGTGCCTTACATAACCAAGAACACAGCTAGGGGATCAAAATTCTTCAAAACACGGCGACAGAGCTGCATGAAGGTAAATTCCAAAGCCATTGCTTTTGTTTACGTATGAGTATACTTTCGATTTCAGGTCGACGTCATCGGACGGAAAAAGCATGTAAAAACAATGCCGTCTAAAATCAAATAATGAAAAAGATCGCCTTCATACAATATACCGTTATTAGAGAGAGATTACACAGTTACCATATTCAATGCAAGGTATCATGACACCTGTTGAAATTTCTTAGAATTACGATTTTGTTTTTCGAAGGAAATTCGTGGTATCGAGTGATTTGCGCATGTCTGTCGAGCATGGAAACCATCTTAAATAAAAAAAATGCACAGTGTTGTCCTTTTCCAAAATGCAGCCCTGCCGCTGCACTCGAAAGTGTTTTGAATGCCTAGCTTTGTTATTGAATATCTGAAGCACATTCGGCCACGAGTTGTTCTTGCGAAATATTATTTTATTATCATTTCTGGTGAGAATATGATAGCAGACTTCTAAGAACCAGTGGTGCCTGCTGTCAACTCTATGAGTTGATTGCCTACGTGTTGCGTGTTCTATACATCCCAACCTTTATTTTGATGTATAATTTGTGTATATTTTATCTGCATTTAAGGAATATGAGAGGTGAGAATTTCAAAATAAACAAAATTCCAATACTAATATAGCCCCTTAATGATATGCAAGGTCAGAGGTAGTTTCGGGTAAACACTTCGATCAGACTCTCTGTCAAGACTGTCATATATGCGAAAGAAACAACCAAAATGTTTCGCTTGAAACGAGAAAAAGTGCATTTTCGATTTAATACTAATAAAGATAGAAAAAATAGCACACTTTCAACACTTCATTTAAGGGGTGTATAAGTAATGGAATTTTGTTTATTTTGAAATTCTCACGTCTGATATTCCTTAAATTCAGATTAAAGAAACACATATGTAATCATTTCATAGAGTTGACAGCAGGCACCACTGGTTCCTGGAAGTCTGCTATCGTATTCGTACCAGAACTGATAAAATAAAATAATATTTCGCAAGAACAGCTCGTGACCGAATGTGCTTCAGATATTCGATAACAAAGTTAGGCATTCAAAACACATTCGAGTGCAGCGATGGGACTGCATTTTGGAAAAGGACAACACTGTCTGCATTGTTAATTGAAGATGGTCTCCATGCTCGACAGACATGCGCAAATCACTCGATACCACGAATTTCCATCGAAAAACAAAATTGTAATTCTAAGAAATTTCAACAGGTATCATGATACCTCGCATTGAATATGGCAACTGTACAGTCTCTATCTAATAACAGTATACTGTATTAAGGCGATCTTTCTCATTATTTGATTTTAGACGGCGTTGTATATAAATGTTTTTTTTCCGTCCGATGACGTCGACCGGAAATCAAAAGTAAATTCATATGTAAACAAAAGCAAAGGTTTGGGAATTTACCCCCCATGCAGCTCTGTAGCTGTGTTTTGAAGAATTTTGATACCCTAGCTTTGTTCTTGGATATGTAAAGCACATTTGGCCACAAGTTGTTCACGCGAAATATTATTAAATTATCCGTTCTGGTACGAATACGGTAGCAGGAACCAGTGGTGCCAACGGTCGACTCTATGAGTTGATTGCACATGTGTTTCGTGTTCTATGCGTCTCAATCTTCATTTTGATGTACATTTTGTGCATATTTAATTTGAATTGAAGGAATGTCAGAGGTGAGAATTTTAAAAATAAACAAAATACCATTTCTTATATAGCCCCTTAATGGACAGGGCAAATAATATTGATATTTTAGTGAAATGAATACCGCAATGAACCTCTTCCCACAAGCGAAGGTACACTCGGCATCATAGTTTTGTTTTGTTGACGAGCGACAAAACTGCAGATATATCACTGAAAAGACACAAAAATGTCTGCGTGAGTGAAAATGCAAACCCTGGGTATCCAAACAACCAACCCATACAAATATTTTCAAGCATAACACACAGATGTTCCAGCTGGAAGAGGTTGGGGTGGAGGGGGCGCGGTCCCTAAAAAGTGAATGAAAATCGTCTGCTGGTAGAAGTGTCGCGTGTCTACTAATAATATTCTGTCCATATACAGTACAAGTCAAAATGAGTTGAAGAATAACCACTACCAGTATAAACTATAGATGTAATGTTTCCTATACTAATAACACAAGAATCGGACATAAAAATATATGTACATGTACATGTATGCTGTAACTTTTTTTAACATGTTTTGGGTTTATGCACAGCATTTAAGAGGGTTAGTTGCATTGGAATTCCTATTGCATTATATTTTCCAGTGCATAGAAATTCAAAATGTAATTTATAATTCTACGAAAGAATATTATTTCAGGAAAACGAATTTTTGGGGTTGGCGTAGCTTTGATATGCCAAAACTCATACCCATGAGTGATGGGAATTTACCCTAACATCTAAGTTTGAGTTGAAGGGGAAAATAGTCAAAAGAAGAATTTATATATTTTTATGTCTGATTCTTGAGTTATTAGTATAGGAAATATTCATCTATAGTTTATACCGGTCGTGGTTATTCTTCAACTCATTTTGACTTGTACTGTATATGGACAAAATATTATTAGCAGACACTGCTACTAGCAGACTATTTTCATTCACTTTTTAGGGACAACGCCACCCACCCCCCCCCCCCACCCCAACCTCTTCCAGCTGGAACGTGTGTGTTATGCTTGAAAATATTTGTATGGGTTGGTTGTTTGGATACCCAGGGTTTGCATTTTCACTCACGCAATCATTTTTGTGTCATTTCAGTGATGTGTCTGCAGTTTTGTCACTCGTCAACACAACAAAACCATGATGCCGAGTCTACCTTCCTTCGCTTGTGGGAAGGGGTTCGTTGCGGTATTCATTTCACTAAAAAATCAATATTATTTTGCCCTGTCCATTAAATGAAGTGTTGAAAGTGTGCTATTTTTTCTATCTTTATTAGTATTAAATCGAAAATGCACAATTTCTCGTTTCAAGCGAAACATGTTGGTTGTTTCTATCGCATGTATGGCAGTCTTGACAGGTAGTCTGATCGAATTGTTTACCCGAAGCTACCTCTGACCTTGCATATCATTCACGTCATCGATGGCTAATCGGCAATGGGCTAATACAATCGTTGTTCCATGCTGACATTTAGTCAGGGATTTAAATCAAACAGTACAAGAGGCAAATCTATTTCAAAAGGGTATTCTTAAAATGTATAAGATCCAAACGCGATCAGAGTCCAGCCATTCTAATTTTGAACATCCTGGAGTGGATTGATATCACAGGGCATCGTTTAAAATTCGCTCGCCAAGCCTGAACTATGAAGTATTTCCTATTAGAATTCAGTATCAGTATCCAGAGACCAAAACCTGGACCTCTGCATCATACGCAAAGAAGGATGAGAGTGCAAACTGCATAATATTATCACCAGAAAAATAGATTGGCACACCCACATTTAAAAACACCCCACCTCGCTGGACAACACATTTCCCTCCAATTTTTATCTCAACTTTGGCGAAGCCAAATTTGAGGTATTGTCATGGCCAGTCGTCCGTCTGGCCGTCCGTCGCGCCGTACACACGGCTCGGGCTAGAGGACGTATTTAGGTACCATTGTTATCAATGTGAGACGAGAACGAGTGTTTTGGGGTCCGGTCCGAAATTCAAGACGGCCGCTGGCAGCCATTTTGTACAAAATTAGGTGCAATCAGATTTTTGCGTAGAACTTCCATATGAAAGCTCTGATTTGAATATTTTTTTGTATGAATGTTTAGTACCATGGGATACATCACATATAATACGGGTTTTTTTTCTCGTGTGTAAATTATGCAAATTACACTAACTTTGATTTATTTAGTATTACTTCCAGCACTGTAAGTGCAAATGCCAATACGGCTCGGGCTGGAGGCCGTATTTATAAACCGATCTTTACGAAACTTCTTGGGTACCTATGTTATCACCGTGGGACGAGAACGAGTGTTTTGGGGTCCGGTCTGAAATTCAAGATGGCCGCTGGCAGCCATTTTGCACAAAATTAGGTGCAATCAGATTTTTGCGCAGAACTTCCATATGAAAGCGCTGATTTGAATAATTTTTTGTGTGAATGTTTAGTACCATGGGATACATCACATATAATACGGGTTTTTTTCTCATGCATAAATTATGCCAATTAGACTAACTTTGATCTATTTAATGTTACTTTCAGCACTGTAATAGCAAATGCCAATACGGCTCGGGCTGGGGGCCATATTTGTGAACCGATCTTTACAAAACTTCTTGGATACCTTTGTTATCACCGTGGGATGAGAACGAATGGTTTTGGGTGCGGTCCGAAATTCAAGATGGCCACCAGTAGCCATTTTGTACTTTAGTTAGTGCAATCAGTTTTTTGTACAGAACTTCTGTATGAAAGTTCTGATTTGAATAAATTTTTGTATAAATGTTTAGTAACATGGAATACATCACATATGATACGGGTTTTTTTTCTCGTGCAAAAATTATGTAAATTAGATGAACTTTGATTTATTCAGTGCTACTTATACACAGTAAGTTCACATGTCAATACAGCTCGGGCTAGAGTCTGTACTGTATTTATGAACCGATCTTCACGAAAATTCTTGGGTACCTTTGTTATCATCTTGGGACGAGAACGAGTGTTTCTGAGTGCTGTCTAAAATTCGAGTTGGCTGCCAGTGTCCATTTTGTACCGAAATTAGGTCCAATCAGTTTTTTGTACGCAACTTCTAAACGGCTCAGGCTAGAGGCTGTATTTATGAACCGATCTTTACAAAACTTCTTGGGTACCTTTGTTATCACAGTGGAACAAGAACGAGTGTTTTGGGGTGCAGTCCAAAATTCAAGATGGCCACCAGCAGCCATTTTGTACCAAAATTAGTGCAATCAGTTTTTTGTACAGAACTTCTGTATGAAAGCTCTGATTTGAATAAATTTTTGTATGAATGTTTAGTAACATGGAATACATCACATATAATACGGGTTTTTTTTCTCGTGTAGAAATTATGCAAATTAGATGAACTTTGATTTATTCAGTACTACTTATACTCTGTAGGTGCACATGTCAATACGGCTAGGGCTGGAGGCTGCATTTATGAACCGATCTTCATGAAACTTCTTGGGTACCTTTGTTATCACCTTGGGACGAGAACGAGAATTGTTTTTGGGAGCGGTCCGAAATTCAAGATGGCTGCCAGCGGCCATTTTGTACCAAAATTAGTACAATCAGTTTTTTGTACAGAACTTCTGTATGAAAGTGCTGATTTGAATAAATTTCTGTATGAATGTTTAGTAACATGGAATACATCACATATAATACGGGGGTTTTTTTCTCGCGCAGAAATTATGCAAAGTAAATGAACTTTGATTTATAAAGTGCTACTTATACACAGTAAGTGCATGTGCCAATACGGCTCGGGCTAGAGGCTGTATTTATGAACCGATCTTCACAAAGCCTCTTGGGTACCTTTGTTATCACCTTGGTATAAAAACGAGTGTTTCTAGGAGCGGTCCAAAATTCAGGATGGCTACCAGTGGCCATTTTGTACCGAAATTAGGTCCAATCAGTTTTTTGTACACAACTTCTATACGGCTCAGGCTAGAGGCCGTATTTATGAACCGATCTTTACGAAACTTCTTGGGTACCTTTGTTATCACTGTGGGACGAGAACGAGTGTTTTGGGGTGCGGTCCAAAATCAGCCCTTTTGTACCAAAATTAGTGCAATCAGTTTTTTGTACAGAACTTCTGTATGAAAGTTCTGATTTGAATAAATTTTTGTAGGAATGTTTAGAAACATGGAATACATCACATATAATACGTTGTTTTTTTATCTCGTGCAGAAATTATGGAAATTAGATGAACTTTGATTTGTTCAGTGCTACTTATACACAGTAAGTTCACATGTTAATACGGCTCGGGCTAGAGTCTGTATTTCTGAACTGGTCTTCACGAAACTTCTTGGGGTACCTTTGTTATCACCTTGTGACAGGAACGGGTTTTGGGGAGTGCCTTTGTTATCACTGCGCTAGGAGAACAAATATTTTTGAGTTCAGTCAGACCCACTCTGGGACTCAAAGATTTATTTTCTAGTTTAGCATCTACTGTCACCCCACTTTTACAATTCTTTACCTATATATTTGTTACAGGCTATGGTCAGCATTTATGTACAGATCGTCACAATACTTTACATGCACTTTTTGTTATCAGGTCATTACATAGATGTTTGTCATTTCTGTGTCACATACTATACATGTACAGGTCTTAAACAAGTTGAGCTGCAGTGTCATTGACACTTCCATTAATAGAATTTTAACGTCCCTTTAGCGGAAATGAGATTAAATGCACAGACAGCTTGCAGATATTGTGATGAAAAACGCAGCCAACGCAACATTTGTTTTGTGCAGATTGTGGTGTTGTGTTTGCTTTACAGTCACAAAAAATGTGTTTTCCTATTGAATGTTGACTCCACCAAGGGCCGTAACTAACAAAAATTTTTGAAGGGCTGTGGGATGTTCGTGCCCGACGTCTCAGTCATATCGTCTAACTATTTGGAATATACCCAATTGCTTTTATCAAAGACTTCTACGCTAGAAATATAATTTCCATTTATAAAACATATTTTATTTATATATTTTTTAACCCGATTAACCCGTTACCCGACTGAACGGCCAAAAACAGCCAGCGCTATTCTCAAAAATCGCCAATTAATTTTCGTTATATTTTCATTTTTTGTCTCAAAAACATAGGTTATGAGCCCTCATTGGAACGAGCTCGTCGAGCTCGTTCCAATGAGGGATCATAACCTATGTTTCTGAGACAAAAAATGAAAAAAATTAATTATTCAAGACTTTTGTTTGCTAGTGTCGTCTGCTTTTCATGTTAGGTAAAGGGTTAAACATGCCATAGGTGAAATAATATGTAAAGTACCGTACTCTCACATTCTGTAAAATCTCTTGGGTTAAAAATCAACCCAAATCAGCTAGGCTGAGTGAATATGAACACAAATGGATTCATATTCACTCAACACAGATTATTTGGAGTAATTTTTAACTCAACCGATTTTAGGGTGTACATAATCATTCAGCTTTTCAAGAATAAACATTTGTGTTTGAAGATTTCTCCTGGAACATTCGAATGAAAACTGCAATTTAGGAGTTGGTCATGTTTTTTATGGGTATACTGAGCCGGGCATTTATTGCACTTTCTAATCTTTGTATACTTTTGTCGGGCAAGCAAGAGATTTTGCCCAACTGAGTACTCGAAAGCGTGTGTATATTTTCGTCGGGCAAGCAACGACGTCTGCCCAACTTGGTATTTCATAATTTCTTACCCAACATCTTCCAGTCGAAACTCATGATCGGGAAATTTTTTTTACGCCTCTGCTCCACTCATCAATAAGTGAAAACGGCAGACACAGTTGATGTTGGGACGATCAAATTAATGTTCGGTTTTTGCGTAATTTACAGTACATGGAGAGTGGATTGTAACTAAATCACCCGTGGAGTGGAGTAATCACCCAAAGCATCACTTTTAAATTCCGTACATATGGACAAAAAACGTAAGCAATGTTTCAGCCAATGGACCTAAGGGTTCAACCCGGAGGTCCATTGGCTGGAACTTTGCTTTTGATTGTTATGATTTGCAACAAATTTACAATTATTGCTCGGGTGGAATCTCCACTCTTTGGGTGATTTAGTGATAATACACTCTCCACGTACTTTAAGTATCTCAGCTGGATATTAGTCCAGGCACATTAGACATAAAAATGAGAAAGTAAGGAAAAAAATCGGAGAAAGCTGATTTTTTTATATGTTTCCGGGACACACATTGCGGATAAAGTGTGAAAAGTCCCCGCGAATCCGAGTTGAGCTTTTTTAGTTATAGCGTTTTTTTTATGAAAACAAAATTTTTAAAAAAAATTCGACCCAGCTCCATATTTCTTATTCTTATTCGCCTTAGTAGGGTGAGAATCATAAATATCGTGCTGAATTATATTGAGAATACATATCCCCAACAGAAAATGCCAACTTTGTACCAATCCGCACACTCAATGGTGAAATATTCACGAAAATGTACAAAATTACGAAAAAAAATTTATTGTTTTCATACACAAAACGGTACACAACGTCCATTAAATCAAATCTACGACTACTTTGGGAGTTAAATTATATATCAAAAATTGCCGAAAAGCAGTGGCTTTATAATGATATATAACAATAGTCATTTATTCCATAATGAACTGGTGAAACGTGTGAAATATTAACCATACCCCCTAAACTCAAATTCAAACGGCATCGACTTTTCTCATTCAAATACCGTATTATAGCATCATTGTTTCAATTTCCATGTTCGATTAAATCACACTGCTCTCATGTTTGCACAAACTGAATGTGAGAAACAAGGACTGAACGTTTGTCCAGTGACGTTTGACCAACCACTTTATATCAAAGCAGTGGAGATTGTGTCTTCGTCAGATAAGTTGACAAAAGTTTTCGTTAGACTCGGCGGCTTCCATATGATTATGTCATATTTAGGGGCAATTGGTTCGATCATGGCTGGTAGCGGCTTGGATGAACTTTGGGGGACTGTTTATGCTGGTGGGTCAATCCATCATTTGATCAGTGGTCATACATATTCAAGAGCAGTTCGTGCCCATTTGCTAACACAAATTGCCATTACAAAACTTGTGTTTGAAGAAAGCCGAACACAAGATAACATAGACTGCACAAAAGTCAATGAAATATTCTGTGGACTTGCCAGAGGTGACTGTACAACAGCTGACGCTGTCAATCAAGAAAGTGTCAACCATCTACTGTCAAAACTACACGAACTGCTCCAGAATGCGTCCGTAGGACGCACAGGAAAGCTTTGGGTACAATACTACGAGCAAATAGGTTTTCTCCAGTTGTTCTTGAGAGCAGAGCGCACAGGCGACTGGGAACTCCACACATATTGTGTTCGCAATATGATTCCAGTATTTCACGCAGGTGGTCATTTTGCATACGCAAAAAGTTCTCATCTCTATTTGCAGCAGATGAATGAGCTAACAGAGATAATGCAACAGGATGATTTGAAGTTGTTCACTGAGAAAAGTTACTTTACCATAAGGCGCTCAGATAAATTCTGGGACGGGATATATTCTGATCAGACCATAGAGCAGTGTTTAATGAGAATGTTCAAGCTCCCTGGTGGTCTCACACATGGCAGGGGAATAACCGATAGCACTGTTGCGAAATGGGTACATGGACTACCTCTTTGCCTTCCGATATGTAATGCTCTCGAAAATTTTGTTCATGTTCACACTGGTCATGGCGAACAACATCGGGATCTCCGTCAAAGTTCACAATTGACTGATGCCAATGATATCACCAAATTATTGAACTGGCTCAGAGTGCATTCCCCCTTTCAGAATAGAGATCCACTACAATTAGTCTCTATAGCGACCGGGCTTGTGGCCGACGAAACTGTGAACTGTGACCAAGTTAGCAAAATTGGTGAATGTTGCGTATCGAATGTTGTAAGCAAAACGTTCAACAGCATCAAACTACGACGTGTTGACACTGTGAAGTCTTTCGCATCGATGGCAAATAGCATCAAAGTCCGTGGAAGTAAGGTAGTGATTGACCCCACAATTCTGTTCAACCGCATCACATGTGTTATTCAGTCACAAGCAGAGATAGAAGAGTATCTCAAATATGAACTCGCCCCGAAACCACCAGCATTGTTTGCTTCTGCTGGAATGAGGAAGACACGGAAAAGCACGCTCGGTAAGATCCTCAAAACATACGGTTCCGAGCAAACTAAAATCCCAGAACATTCTCTGTTTGTTGTAGATGGTGGATTTTTATTGATGGCAGTTGTATGGCCTAAACAGTCGTCATATAAGGACATATGTACATCATATTCCAATTATCTAGTGAGACATTTTGGGGCGAACGTCGTGGTTGTTTTTGATGGTTATGCTTGTACAATGTCGACAAAAGGCATGGAACAAGCTCGTAGATCTAAAGACAGGTATTCCATTGATATCAATATCTCACCCGAGTTACCAGCCACCACACCCCAATCCGATTTCCTTGCAAATGCCAAGAACAAAACCCAACTGAAAGATCTTCTAATGCAGGAGTTATCTGCTATCAATATTCAGTCCTAGCAGGCCGAGGCTGATGCTGATGTACTGATAGCCGAAACTGCACTTGACATCGCTCAAGATGACAACAATGTTGTCGTTGTGGGAACAGATGTAAGAAAAAGTGGAATTGTACAATAAGGGACACACACGCGGTGTGTGCACAGTGGCCTATATCTATGTATGTATATTATATATATATGTAGGTATGGGTCTGTGTGTACATATCGAGTGTGTGTTTGCCCGCTTCAGGATTGAAAGTGCTAAAATACTCTGAGGTGGCCTTAAAATGTTACATTGATCATTAACTGATAGCGTTATGGATCAGTGGTTCTTACTTCATTGACCACTATTGTGAGAGACATGTAGTTTCTCGTGCTCGGCGGTGTTGACTTCGCACGAAATAATTGCGTCTGCAATATTATATTATTCTGAATCGGAGTCTAGTGGATCAGAACCGTGTGGAGCTTCCTACAGGTGAGTCGAATATTTATTTCTCCGTAGTTGTACCCTGCCGGGGCCGGTCATATTTTATGTAATTTACCGATCCTCGCCGTAAGCCGAAATATGTTATAAAAGGCTATATTAAATTGGTTCTAGGATTATTCACGATTGATCCAGGGCATCTTATTGCTGTTGCGATAGGATGCTATGGCCTAATCGTGATCTTTCGGCTTGGGGCGAGTTTCGGTGGCCCGATGGATTGTACCCCCCCCCCCCCCCCCCCCTCTCCTTTTATGGCATTAGTTTGAATGTACAGACGTGAATACTGAGATAACGCTACCCTCAGTGAATATTTAGCAATATTTAGGAGGGTAGGTGGGTCACAAATAATGAAGTAACCCTTCTGCTGGGTGACATGTGAAAGTAAATATTTGGTATTGCCGTATCTTGGACTCCCCTTCTTTAGTTAAGGGTAGTAGTCATGTAGTCTGGTGTGCATATTTTAAGGCGGCATAAGTGCCAGATTGTAGGGTTTTTCCCCCTCTTTAGTAGGGGACGTAACTATTTTATGAGGAATTATGATCTCACCTTGAAGGGTGAATGAAATGAGTTGGTCTGTACAACTTGAATGTAAATCTGAATGTACTGCTGAATTGTGGGAGGGTAGAGACGATTTGGGGATTTGTGAATAAATTTGCTAATAATTTAGTGGAATTGGTTTTTTTTTGTATTTTTAATTCCTATTCTGTTTCAGAGTCCTAGTCCTAACATATATCTTAACACAAAACACGGTTTAAGGGTGGATTGGAATCATAGGAAGATGTTTGTTCCTTGGTTGACTGTTGTGGCGAGGTTCTCGGTAAGGGCTCACTTATTGTAAGTGAGTCCGGCCCGAGAACAGCGGCACAGCACGGGTGCCAGGGTAGTCTGGAATAATTTTGTAGAGGTTCTAGGTGATTGATTACGCTAACTAATTTTCGGTTTGAAATTGCGAACTTGTAACTAACCCCCCGACAACAAATCTGTGCTATGGCTAGACCTTGTTTGGCTTTGTGGCGTGGCTCTCGGCCGGAACTCACTTCATGTAAGTGAGTTCGGGGCCGAGAGACTCGACACAAAGTGAGAGCAGGGCGGGGTGGGTCGAGTTTCGCTACAGATTTTTGGCGTCGCCGACAGGATAATTTTTGTATTCGACAGGATAATTTTTGTATTCGACAGGATAATTTTTGTATTCGACAAGATAAATTTTTATTTTCAACAGAATATAATTTTAACCGATTAAATTTGGTTTGGCAGAGTAAATTTGAACCAACGTTTTGGATTGAAGGGTTGTGTGATTGAATCCGAGATATTTATATCCTAGTGACCATAATTTGTTAGGAATGTTGTAGGACTAAAATTGGACTCCTTGTTGTGAATTAATGTAATTGTTGGGGGTGTGGTCCTTACATATATATAAAATGGCTAGTGGAATTAGTAAAGAGCTAGGTGATTATATGTATGCCTCGGAGGCCTTGACCGCTGATATGACCTCCAAAGGTGCTAGATCGAAGAAATTACGTAATATTCCTCCTACTCCTGATCCTACCCCTGATGGGAAGTTTAATAAGGTTGATGAAGTTATGTTGAAATGTCAACAGTTGAGTGACGAATTGCAGAATTCTATTGTTGAGTTAGGTGACCAAACGGAGGATTACGCTGCAATCTTTGATACACCTGGGACGGTTTCGACAGGGGCCTCTGTGCGTCGAACTTCTGCAGGGCGTGCGGTTGATATGATGGGATTGCCCAGGGTGGTTCAACCTAAGAAAATTCCTGGGGAGAATCCGAAAGTATCGAGTTTGCCTAGACATCAGCATGGGGCAAGAGTTATACAGTCTGACGATAGGCATGGTGAGCAAGCTTATCCACGTAAACCGATTGTTACGCCCGATACGTTTAATGGAACCACCAGTGTAGCTGATTGGTTATCCCATTTTGAGAAATGTGTTGGGATTAACCAGTGGTCTGAAGACCGGGCTCGTCATTTTTTAGTGGTATCTTTAAGGGGCGCTGCCTTGCAGTTTTATGAAGATTTGGACCCGGAAATCAAATCCAATTCTCATAGAGTTATGCAGAGTTTGCGCGATCGTTTTGATCCATTTAAGGGGACTGCAATATATAGGGCCCAATTAAGGTCTAGACGTAGGTCATAGCGAGAGACTTTGCCTGAGTTAGCGGGAAGTATTAGACGCTTGGTGAGAAAGGCGTATCCAGGGGTTCCCCTCGATGTTAGGGATGACTTGAGTAAGGATAGTTTTATTTCCGCGTTGACGGACAATGAAGTTAGGATGCAAGTGTTGAGGGCTAAGCCTGAAACCCTTGATGCGGCAGTGCGTGCTGCTTTAGATGAGGAGTCGTACAAGAAGGTAGAGGTACCTTCTTCAGTTGGTGTAGTTGGGGAATCGGAAATTTCTAGTGAAATTGGTGCATTAACCCAGGCGGTCGAAAGTTTGCAGGAACAATTGAAAGAAATGCAGGTTGAGCAAAATAAATTGCGAGAAGAACTTTTCAGGCAGGATCGTGGTCAGGATAGGGATAGTTTTTATAGAGGTCGTTTGGGCCGAGGTGGTTATGGAAATGGTAGAGGTAGGAATAGAGGTAGAGGTAAAGGTGACTGGTCCCATAGGTCCAATTTAGATAACAATCAGGATTTAAACGGGTAAAGACTGAGGTAGGGGTCGAACCTCAGTCTGTGATAGAAAGGACCCTCCCATCAGAGAGTATCGGTCATAGTTATCTGACTCTTAAGGTCTTGAATGAAAATGTTAAGTTCCTACTGGATACTGGTTCAGCGGTAAGCTTAATCAGTACCAGAGTGTTGCATGAAACTTTAGGTATTGAGCAGTCTCGAGTTAGAGAGGCTCCTCGTAGTGTTTTGGGGGCGAATGGGCAGCCCCTTGATTTAAAGGGGTTGGTGGATTTGCCTGTAACTGTTGGTAAGTATCAATATGTACAAACATTTTACGTGGTTAATCTGTCCTTTGATGCAATTCTGGGAATTGACTTTATGAATAAAACTAATTCAGTGATTTCTTTGCCGGACAAAACTGTTATGATCCAAGGGGTTAAATTTTCCCTTGAGTTTTTGAAAGAAAATGATAAAATTCACGTATTATTGATTGAGGGATTGACAGTACCTCCCTTTTCTGAAGTTATAGTGCAGGGCCGAGTTGACGGTCCACCGGTTGGACAGAGCCTGTGTGAACCCGACCCAGGGTTCATGAAAGGTCATCACGGATTAATGTTGGGACGAAGTGTTGTTGATGTTAGTCAGCCGGAAGTTCCTGTTAGGCTGATAAATGTTTCTCAGACCCCTCAAAAGTTAAAAGGTGGTGAGTCTGTGGCTGTTCTTGAGAATGTTGACATTTTAGGTGAACAAATTAAGGAGGCTTCCCCTTCGGATGATGGGAAGTTCTCTTTGTTACAAACCTATGACAGAGCGGTTTTGACTGGAAATCAAGCGGAACAGGTCAATGATTTTTTAGAGAAGAACCGCGACGTATTTATACAGTTCGAAGGTGATTTGGGCCGCACTGATCTCATTCGGCATGATATTTGTACGGGTGACCATCTTCCTATTAAACAGCGGGCATATCGGCTCCCTTTTCACAAAAGGCGCGAGGTTGAGCAGCAGATAGATGTTATGCTTAAGCAAGGGGTAATTCAACCTTCCTCTAGTCCTTGGGCGGCTCCTATAGTTTTAGTTAAAAAGAAAGACAATAGTTTTCGTTTCTGCGTGGACTACCGTAAATTAAATGCCATTACAAAAAAAAGATGCCTATCCTTTGCCCCGTATAGATGAGAGTTTAGAGGGTATGGCGGGGGCACAGTGGTTTTCCACTCTAGATTTGGCTTCTGGATACTGGCAAATGGAGCTAACTCCTGATGCCCGGGAGAAAACGGCTTTTACTACTGGCGTTGGGCTCTATCAATTCACGGTCCTCCCTTTTGGGCTCTGTGGCGCTCCTGGGTCCTTCGAGAGGCTCATGGAGCTAGTTCTCAAAGGGCTACACTGGAAGACTTGTCTCATATATCTTGATGACGTCATCATATATGCGCGGTCTTTCCAGGAGCATATTGAACGATTACAAGAGGTTTTTACTAGAATAAGGTCTGCAGGATTAAAATTGAAACCTTCTAAGTGTGCGTTGTTTAGACGTCAGGTTTCATATTTAGGTCACATTGTTTCCGCGTCGGGTGTGTCAGCTGATCCGGAGAAAATTGCGCGCGTAAAAGATTGGCCTGTTCCGACTTGCTTGAAAGATCTTCGAAGTTTTATCGGGTTATCCGCGTATTATCGAAAATATGTCTCACACTTTTCTACTTTGGCTAGTCCTTTGACCAAATTGACTCGTAAGAATGAAAAATTTGTTTGGGGCGAGGCCCAACAGGAGGCTTTTGAGATATTAAAAGACAAATTGTGTCAAAGTCCAATTTTGGCTTACCCAAATTTTGAGCACGAATTTATTATTGACACGGATGCGAGTGATTTTGCCTCTGGTTCGGTTTTGTCACAGATTATAGAAGGCAAGGAGCAAGTAATAGCTTATTTCAGTAAAACTCATTCCCAACAAGAGAGAAATTATACTGTTACTAGGAAGGAGTTACTGGCAGTAATTAAAAGTGTTAAACACTTTAGACATTTCCTCATTGGCAAGCATTTTACGCTGCGAACCGACCATGGGTCCCTGCAGTGGTTGTTTAATTTTAAGGAACCGGTTGGGCAGGTGGCGCGTTGGCTGGAATATCTCAGTGGGTTCGATTTTATGACGGTTCATCGTCGCGGTGAACAACATAAGAACGCAGATGCGCTGAGTAGGATTCCTTCCTGTAACAAACATGATATTAACACTGTTGAGTTTGAGTCTGCAATTCAATTGACTAAGGAAAGTCAGGGGGCTGATCCCCTTATTAAAAAATTTCTCGAAATGAAGAAAACGGGCGAGAAACCTGGACTTGAGAAATTAAAAGGAGAATCCCCGGAGCTTCAGAGGTATGTGAGTCAGTGGGAACAATTTTTAGTGGAAAATGACATTCTTCTTCGAGAGTGGACACAAATAGGGTCCCCCAGCAAATTTTTGTGGGTGGTCCCAAAAGACTTAAGAAGTCAGGTATGTAAGGAGCATCATGACTCTTTAGTGGGTGCACATTTGGGCGTTCATAAGACATATTCTAAAATTCGAGAGCGTTTCTTTTGGATAGGTTTGCGTCGGGATGTAGAACTCTGGGTTCAGTCTTGTCCGAATTGTCAGTGTCGTAAGCCACCGGGCAAGACCAGTCGAGCTCCTATGGTAACAGATAAAGTTTCGGAGCCTATGGAACGAATTGCTTTGGATATTTTGGGGCCATTACCTGAATCCGTTCAGGGTAATATTTACATTTTAGTTATATCAGATTATTTCTCCAAATGGACGGAGGCTTTTGCTATCCCCAATCAAAGGGCAAGTACAGTAGCCGATGTGGTAATTCGAGAGTGGATTAGTCGGTACGGAATGCCGAAATTTATTCATTCAGACCAGGGGTCAAATTTTGAATCTGATTTGTTTCAGGAAGTTTGCCGCTATTTTGAAATTAAAAAGACTCGTACCTCTCCCTATATGCCCCAAAGTGATGGCCAAGTTGAGAGGTTTAATAGAACTTTGGCGGCTATGTTAGCTTGCTTTGTAGAGGATAATCATGGCGACTGGGAATACTATCTTCCATTCGCCATGATGGCCTATAGAAGTGCCAAACATGAGACGACTGGGTTTACTCCCTTTAGTGTCATGTTTGGTAGAGAAATTACTTTACCTACAGAGTTAATCGCTGGTAAGATTCCTGATAGGGATTGGGCTCCCTCTCAATATGTTAGCGATTTGGAAAGTCGTCTAGCCCAAATATTTCAATTGGTCTCGTTGAAATGTGAATCCGAGATTAAGAGAAGAAAGAAAATATATGACAAGCGAGTTTTCGGCAAACCTTTTACCGTTGGGGATAGGGTCTGGCTTTATTTACCTAGAGTAAATAAAGGTCAGACCTCAAAATTTGCAAAATTTTGGGTTGGTCCCTACATCATAAAAAGCAAACTCTCAGACGCAAATTACCTTGTGGTTCGCGTCGGAGGAGGTAAACCCCAGGTTGTACATTTCAACCGGTTGAAGAAGTGTTTTTCACGTAATTTAAATTTGGGTGCCCCCATTGCTCCCACACCTGATAGTCCTATCGAGAGTAATGTTGACCGGCCCTCGGTGGGAGATCCTGAGGGGAGAGAGACGTTCGACGGGGAAGCTCCGACTAGTAGGCGTGGTCGTACCCTCCGGCGACCACGTCGACTAGGTTCTCAAGACTTTGTTTTTCATTAAGTATTTTTTTTCTTTCTCTCTGCCTGACACCACACTTGGTATTTGAGTTAAGTGGCAGTTCTCGGGGGCCTGAATATATATATATTTTGTTGAGCGCAATAAAATGTAAAAATTTGATATTATATTTAGCGCTTATGTATTGGCCTCCGAGGTGGTGCTGCCTTTGAAGTGTATTTAGTGTGGAACCAAATTTTCATGTAGATAATGGATAGATGAGCATTATTGGCTTGTCCATAATACGAGCTTTGTTGCATTATTTTAAATTGCGTCATTTCCCTGGTGTGGGGAGTTGCCGTATTGTATTGGTTCCGAGAAATTGGGGTTTTTTTTATTGGCTGTTGGAAATGGCAAATACAAGTGTGGTCGTCAAATTTTTATACCTGTTAAGATTTTTCTTAAACCCGCTGACCGGTTTGTTTTTTTATTTCGGTACGCAGGAGGGTTGGGATGTTAATAATTGGGGGGTTTTCGTGCGCGTGTGTATGGAGGGCGGTGAGAGTTATATGTTAGGGTATGATTCGGAATATAAGAGTTATGGAAGTTAAGGCACCGGTGCCAAGTATAATTGGATTTTTTTTTTTTTCGCGAGAGATGTGTCCGTGGTAGAAAATAAATCAATTGACGGGTCAGCTTGGTTGGAGAAATTATCTTTCGGGAAATATTGAAATGGTTGTCCTTTTTAGTTGCTGGGTCCTCATCTTATCTATGTAGAATTATTGTATGAACAAAGATACTGTTCTGTTTGTAAATTTTCTTCTTGTAGCATTATGGCTTTAATAATGGGCCATTCCTTTATAAGAAGACTTGCAGCATGGTCAGGGGAAATACCTGGACGTCTGAGTTCGCTGGAAGCATATGGTGTTCCTGGTGCAACTATCCAACAACTTGAATGGATTTGTGTGGAGAGTGCAGAGACCGTACTTGTGCAGGTTGGCGAAAATGACATTGACTGTGATACTTTTTGTTTTTCACATTTTAAACTTTCTGTCGAAAGACTTTTAGAGAATTTGTTACGCCAAGGCGTTAAAAAAATTATCATTCTAGGACTGTTTCCTCGTGTGAAGACCAGAGTGTCTGGTATTGTGTACGAACTCCGTAGGGTGGCTGTCACCCAGTTTTACGAAACACTTAGAAGGTCTAATGTATTTTATAAAGCCTTATTTAAGGTGTCACGTTTACATTTTGCACGAGATGGTGTGCATTTGAATAACCTGGGTCAATGTCAATACCTAAAATACCTTGCTTTGGTCTTGGAGGAGCAGTGCTCCGTTGAATAAAGGTTCTACAAATAATCTTACCAATTTCCCGGGGAAATTGTGTGAAAGCTGAATGCTTTAGAATAAATGACATAAAAAGAATTGTATGTGCCTGATAAAGGTCATTACATCCAGAAAGTGAGATGAGTTCCTTGAGAACTTTCAGTTGTAATAGAAAAGATTTAATATTCCTTTGTTTTGGAAAGATAACCTTGAACTAAACTGGGTTCTAGATGGGACCATTATAAATATTGTCATCGTTTTATGCTTGAATGAGCTCAATCTGACGCTTACATCTCCTGTTGCATGACCTCGTCGGCTTCAGGCAGTGCAGACCCTGTACGTGGGTCAGTGCTGGTCGGGGACTCATTTCGGCCTAAAGCTATGACTGATTTCCTAAACGGAACCCCAGTTGGATGGATTTAAGGTGAATTATTTAAATAGTGATTTATTAATTTTTTTAAAACGAAAATACATAGAAATTATGAAGAAAAATTTATGTGTTTTATGAGGAACCAGCGACTACTTTTATTCAGCCAACAACTATTTCAATTCAACTAGCAATTATCTGGCTATTTTTTTTAAATGGCCAGTATGACAAAATCTACTACCTTTGTTTGCGGAGGGGTGTATATATCTTTCCCCTTTTCCTTTTTCCTCTCCTATCTTTTTCAACAGGGACGTTGAATCTCGGGGTGGGGGTGGTGTAAGAAAAAGTGGAATTGTACAATAAGGGACACACACGCGGTGTGTGCACAGTGGCCTATATCTATGTATGTATATTATATATATATGTAGGTATGGGTCTGTGTGTACATATCGAGTGTGTGTTTGCCCGCTTCAGTATTGAAAGTGCTAAAATACTCTGAGGTGGCCTTAAATTGTTACATTGATCATTAACTGATAGCGTTATGGATCAGTGGTTCTTACTTCATTGACCACTATTGTGAGAGACATGTAGTTTCTCGTGCTCGGCGGTGTTGACTTCGCACGAAATAATTGCGTCTGCAATATTATATTATTCTGAATCGGAGTCTAGTGGATCAGAACCGTGTGGAGCTTCCTATAGGTGAGTCGAATATTTATTTCTCCGTAGTTGTACCCTGCCGGGGCCGGTCATATTTTATGTAATTTACCGATTCTCGCCGTAAGCCGAAATATGTTATAAAAGGCTATATTAAATTGGTTCTAGGATTATTCACGATTGATCCAGGGCATCTTATTGCTGTTGCGATAGGATGCTATGGCCTAATCGTGATCTTTCGGCTTGGGGCGAGTTTCGGTGGCCCGATGGATTGTACCCCCCCCCCCCCCTCTCCTTTTATGGCATTAGTTTGAATGTACAGACGTGAATACTGAGATAACGCTACCCTCAGTGAATATTTAGCAATATTTAGGAGGGTAGGTGGGTCACAAATAATGAAGTAACCCTTCTGCTGGGTGACATGTGAAAGTAAATATTTGGTATTGCCGTATCTTGGACTCCCCTTCTTTAGTTAAGGGTAGTAGTCATGTAGTCTGGTGTGCATATTTTAAGGCGGCATAAGTGCCAGATTGTAGGGTTTTTCCCCCTCTTTAGTAGGGGACGTAACTATTTTATGAGGAATTATGATCTCACCTTGAAGGGTGAATGAAATGAGTTGGTCTGTACAACTTGAATGTAAATCTGAATGTACTGCTGAATTGTGGGAGGGTAGAGACGATTTGGGGATTTGTGAATAAATTTGCTAATAATTTAGTGGAATTGGTTTTTTTTTGTATTTTTAATTCCTATTCTGTTTCAGAGTCCTAGTCCTAACATATATCTTAACACAAAACACGGTTTAAGGGTGGATTGGAATCATAGGAAGATGTTTGTTCCTTGGTTGACTGTTGTGGCGAGGTTCTCGGTAAGGGCTCACTTATTGTAAGTGAGTCCGGCCCGAGAACAGCGGCACAGCACGGGTGCCAGGGTAGTCTGGAATAATTTTGTAGAGGTTCTAGGTGATTGATTACGCTAACTAATTTTTGGTTTGAAATTGCGAACTTGTAACTAACCCCTCGACAACAAATCTGTGCTATGGCTAGACCTTGTTTGGCTTTGTGGCGTGGCTCTCGGCCGGAACTCACTTCATGTAAGTGAGTTCGGGGCCGAGAGACTCGACACAAAGTGAGAGCAGGGCGGGGTGGGTCGAGTTTCGCTACACAGACACAGACTTGTTAGTCATTCTTACCTCTCGAGTTCAACCGGGATGTAATATTCACATGATGTATTCCATTACCCCAAACTTACTAGTTTCAGTTAGTGAAATAGCAACCAAAATGGGTGACCATAGAAGCAACCTCCTTGTAGCACATTCTATAAGTGGTTGTGACACTACTTCTGCACTCTTTCGAGTTGGTAAGAAGAAAGTATTCAGTACAATTGTCTCCGATGTTACTAGCGACTCACAACAGTATGTCAACACAATTTTGGCGGATGACAGTACACCAAGTGCAGTAGCCGCTGCCGGGGAACAACTTCTCCTGATCTTATACGGGAGTAAAACTGTTTCCTCTCTCGACCAATATAGATATGTCACTTATAAGCGTTATGCAGCAAAATCTAAACTGAATAAACCCATCGACCTAGCCTCACTCCCACCAAGCAGCGATGCTGCACAACAACATGTCTACAGATGTTATCTCCAGGTCCAACAATGGCTGGGCACTTCGCTTCCTCCGACGGATTGGGGGTGGTCGCTAGACAATGGACTTCTTGTACCGACTGCAGTCACAAAGCCATGTGCCCCCGATAACCTACTGAATCTGATCAGTTGTGGTTGCAAGAGTGCTTGTACAAAAAGGTGTGGGTGTAAGAAGGCATGACTCTCTTGCTCAGGTTTGTGTAATTGCAGTTCGGATTCTTGTAACAACAACAGAAACACTGTCCTGTCGGAAATTTCTGAGTTCGATGAATAATATGTATATAGGTCATGTCATTTCTGTATATAGCGTTGATAATAGTCAATGTAACTTAATCCATGTTGATTGATTTGTACATTCTGTAAATATTATTTATTGATTTTTGTACATTCTATAAATATTATTTATTGATCTAATGCTGCCAGACACAGACGTGTCTGTTCGGTCCCAAGCCCGAAAATAGTTGAGTTCTCATGCTGACGAATTTTATGCCAAAAGGAGAACTCGGCCAGTAAACAATGATAAAAGTCTTCAAATGGTGGTGGATTTTTTATCGTCTGTCCAACTAAGATCCCGTTCTGTACTACGACCCTTTGGGCAAATCCGTTAGGAAAATCGTCATTTTTTGCGTAAATCCGATACTTTTTTGTGAATTTTCAATAATTTTTCGCAGAAATTGTCACAGAATGCACATTTTCCTCTAGGTAAATGTATATTAGACATTATGTAGCTCGAAATACGCGTAAACAAAAAATACAGTTGGATCAATTCGAGGTTACAAAGTTCGTGCGATTTTTTTTTATTTTTTTCAAACGCGTTTTCGAAAAAAGGCTGTAGAAAAAAAAGCTCAACTGGGATTTTAGGGGACTTTTGTCTAATCGTTCAGTGACATGTACTCGACATTCCCTGAAAAAATCAGCTTTCTCCGATTTTTTTCCCAAGTGAAACCTAATGTTCTTGGGCTATATTGTGTTATCGAAACAAAGGCAGACTTCATTGTGAAATATCAAACGACATAAATGCATTCATTAACATTAACCCCTTGCATGTTGCTGGTGGATTTATTTATTGGGGTTCAACGACACTTTCGACAGCCAGGGTTACCTCGTGTCGGACTGTTTTACGGGTGGAGAAAGCCGGAGAGAACCACCGAGCAACAGCGAGCAACTGCCAGTTTCCCCAACGTACTAACTCCGTACAAGCAGGGTTAACATTGGTTGAAGACAAGTGCACCATCGACGTGCAGTACACCTTAGTGCTCAGCGTCATCGTGCTCCCACGTGGGAAATCGGCGGGGATCGAACCGTAGATCTTTCGATTTAAAGTCCAATGTCGTAATCACAAAGCCACCGCGCTCTCTGCAGGTAGATATTCTTGTCAAGGGTAGGATTTCTCTTGTCAATGAAAGGGGGCGCGGTGGCGTCGCGGTAACCGGTTCTCGTCAGATTACCGAAGTTAAGCAACATCGAGCCCGGTTAGTAGTTGGATGGGTGACCATTTCAGTGACTGATTCGTGCTCCCGCGTTGTGTCCTTGAGCAAGGCACTCAACCCCGATTGCCTACATGGGGACACGATGACGCTGTGTACTAAGGCGCACTGCACGTCGATGGTGCGCGTGTCTTCAACCAATCTAACCCTGCCTGTGTCGCGGTGCAGAGTTCAGAGTTACGGTGTTGGAAAGCTGACAGCCGCTCGTCGTTGCTCGGTGGTTCTCTGGGTACTCCGGTTTCCCCCACCCGTAAAACTGTCACCGACATGATATGACCCTGGCTGTTAATCTGTCGTTACACCCTAATAAATAAATAAATAAATAAATAAATAAATATCACTGAAATAAGAACATGTATCATTGGGATACTTTTGACCAGATTTTCATTTTACTCTTGTAAACTCCAAAGGAGCCATGACACGATTTGATTAAAAAAATCTTGAAAATCCTAACTCAGCGGGTTAAAAGTTGATAGAAGAGGCATAAATAAATATATATCTATCAAACTTGTTTCTAAAGAAAAAAAACGGTTCGATTTGATCATATATCCAAGAGCAACACAGACAACAACAGTGATGGAATTACCAGCAACAAACTTGACAAGGACTCCTCAAGGGTGGAAATATTTGACATTGTGTGTTTCTTTCCGTATGATCTGCGGATACATATTTTGAAAATCCACATAATGGTGATAATCATTTTATCTTACAATATATTGGGGATAAGTCAAGAATGTAGACGAATATATAACGATCTATTTATTCGTTCGGAAGAACAAAAAGAAAAAAAAATGGAACTCACGCGAAAGGAACGTGCTTGTATCCGACCCCCTGATACAAACATCTGCATCAGGGGGTCGGATACACGACAGTTGCGGAGTTAATACAGACAAAATACATGTTGATTGTGAGATAAAATAACGTATCAAAACATGATTACCAACTTATCTTTAAGCACCACTTTCTACACTTTTCCTCTAAAGCCACCACAACAACACTCCACCACCAATCCACCATCTCAACCGCGACCACTCCATCACCCCAACAATACCAGCACTATCACTGCCACCACCTCTTTCATCAAGGCCACCATCCTCCACTCCACTTCTCTATCACCTCCACTGCTTCTTCATCCACCCGAACATTATCTACCCCTCCTTTTCTACCATCTTCACCACCACCATCACCGCCACAGTCTACTCATCCACTACCACCTCCTACATTTCCATCATCACATCTCACCCCCTTCCCCACTACAATAGGGCTGAAACGGTTGGCTCATTTTCACAACCGACTAACCGAGAGCTATAACCAGATAATTTCCGGTTAACCGTTGCCATTATTTCACCGAATCTGGGATAAAAACTAGAGGAATTGGAAAGCAGTATTCTCAGAACCTATTCCGCAGTATGTATACAAACGAATGTTGTCGAGTACTCCACAACGTTCGTTCGTATACATACTACGGAATAGTTCTGCGATTACTCTGAACTCACGGAAATTGCCGATCATTAACGAAGTCTTGAACGCCAAAGTCGATTATTTCTCAATATTTCCAGCGCTGCTTCGAGGTGTAATCTATCCCAAAGGAGAAGCGACAGATTTACTACGTTTTAACCGTGGAATGACGATCACTATCGATATTTCGGATAACCTGTTGACGTTTTTTTAATCGTTTTGGAAGGTAACCGGTTTCAAACCGGTTATCCGGTTAACCATTTCAGTACTACTCCACAACCGCCACTTCGTCCTCTTTCTCCTGTTTGGATTTCGAATTACATAGCTAAGAAGTTTTTTACCGTAAACTGCAAATTTTGCGTCCATTCCAAGGGCTCTATAACAGGGGCGTAGGAAGCTTATAATATTGGGGGGGGGGGGGGTATAGTAAACGGGAGCTTGTAGGGGACAGCACGGTCGCCTTTGGCGGCCCTCTCTGCGTAGCCAAACCCGGGGAAGGGTACGGGAGGTGGATACCAGGAAAATTTGTGAAATATGAACTACTGAGAGCTCATTTCCTCGCTTCTCAAGTGAAAAAATCAAGGTATCGTTGCTGTTAATTTTTGGTGTTTATCCCTTTACCTAACATGAAAAGCAGACGACACTTGCAAAAAAAATTCTTCAATAACTAAGTTTTTTCATTTTTTATCTCCAAAACATAGGTTATGACCCCTCATTGGAACGAGCTCGTTCCAAATAGGGGTCACAACCTATGGGGTTTTTTTGAGACAAAAAATGAAAAAAATCATTAAAATTTATTGGCGATTTTTGAGAATAGCGCTGGCCGGTTTTTGCCGTTACGTTGGGTAAAGGGTTAAAAAAGGATGTATGTCAGAGAGGAAGATGTTAACCCGTTGAGCGTCAAATCAGTCAGTGACATCGGCTATGCACTGCAAATGGTGTAGATCATACAGTTTTATGTGCGCCTGTATGATGTAGAATATACAGATGTATGTGGTTATTTTCGTGTAGATACTAGATATGATTTACAAAGTTTTGAAATTTTTTTTTTTTTTTGGGGGGGGGGGGTAAATACCCCATTAACCCCCCCCCCCCCCCGGTTCCTACGCCAGTGTTCTATAAGAGCCACCTTACAGCATGTATTTCAAAAAGTGTAGTTCTTTTTTCTCCCTTTTCGCGTTTATCATTTCCGACTGAACACTGCAAGAAGTTTCAATGTCCCGCATTAAAAAAAAAACATCGACACTGACATACGGGTTATGGGTATCGATCGTAATATCATGATGGACAATCATTTGATCAGTTGGTAAATTTTCTTCTGTTAACCCTTCACCCAACGTAACGGCAATAAAGGGCCAGCACTATTTACAAAAAGCAGCATACAATTTCAATTATGTTTTCATTTTTGTCTCCAAAGCATAGCTTATGGCCCCTAATTTGAACGAGCTTGTTTCAATGAGGTGCCATAAACTATGTTTTGTAGACAAAAAATTTAATTGTTTAGTTATTCATGTATTTTGTTTACAAGTGTCGTTTGCCTTTCGTGTTATGTAAAGGGTTAAATAGACCTGTGTTCATTTCATTTTCAGTTCACTTCAACCTACACATGTACAGAATAGAACAAGAAATAGCAGAGATTGGTGACCGGCTTGTTCCTATCCTGTTAATTAGTATACAGGCTGAATCATCGAAAGAATTTTTAGATGCTCAAGGTGGTGGTAAGAAGGATGAACTGTTGATAAGTTTTGTTATTGTATGAATTCTTCACATGCTTAGCCTAATTCAGTCTCGAGTGAATGATCGGAGACGCTTGCACCTAAAATCGGACAATTGCTAACAGTTGACCAGCATCGGTTCTCTCGAGCCCTGTGTCCTCGCTCCAGTAATCGTGCAGAAATGTTCACATTCCCGGGTCGGCGGAACCGGGGGGGGGGGGGGGGGGCTTCAGCCCCTCCACTTTTTTGTCGGGCCATGTTTTTTTTGTATGCATATATTTTAACACAACCAACGACTGGTGAAACAAGGAGCGGATCCAGAGCCTCCTCCATATTTTCGCCAGCTATGTTGTTTCTCTCGTACTGGTACAGTTTCGATGGATTTCGGATCATTTTTTGCAGTAAATGGCAGCAAACGCTAAAATGTATATAGTCTGTTAAAATATCGGTTAACTGAAGTAGATCGTAATCTTACAGACATACAAGTAACAAATCCACCCCCAGACAAGATAATCCACAGACAGCATACTTGCCGTAAACGTCTGGTAAAGCATACAGGTGAGGTCTATTTATCAGCTTTGGTCGCTACGGCGTTTTTTAACGGCTCTCAAAGTGTGAAATCTTTCAAATACATCTCCTGAAAAATCTCAAAATATCTATATGCAACGAAATGGGGGTTTTGGACCCTGGAATTTAAAATTTTCCATACCGACGACCATCCATCGCCAGATCCAGCCCCCCACTTTGAAAATCGTTCCGTCGGTTGGTTCTCGGAATGCCGGCTCACTCTAAATAAACACTTCTCGGAATGCCGGCACATTAATTAATTTTGTCCGCACAACAGAGTGAGATTGCATTATAGTTTATTCTATATTAGTGAACAATTTTAAGACTGCATTTCAAGTGAACACAATGTTAGAAAGTTATCAATTGAGTTTTCAAATGGCTGAGTACATAATTAGATATGCAACAAGTTACTGAGTTGTCAACTGTGTTTTTAAATGACTGAGTACATAATCAATTTAATTTATTATAAATAAGAAGAAATCAAACTTCACGAGATAGCAAAAATAGACACTATAGCAATGCGCTTAAAAGATCTTCAAAGCAAAACTCTAAATAGACTTCAAGACAGCGAATTAATAATAGAACTCAATGCGCATCGCGTCCTCAATAGGAAAACTAAATAATCTGTGGCATGTCTATCGAAAGGGTTAAAGATTACATCATTGTGATGGGGTGAGCCAGGCATTCTGTGCCCTAAATTTAGAACTGGCTACGGGTGACACGATACGCACGAAAGCTTGCCTCTGTTACCAGTGGGAGTTGCAAACAGCGAGGAAAATCTCCACCTGCTGCCGGGTCTCCCCTCTCTGAGATATAAATCTCGGGGAAAAAATGCTGGCTTCCCCATCCAAAAGGACGGAAAAGTTGTAAATTAAAAACCGAATTGCTCTAATTTCCAGCTCTCTATCTTTTCTACCTCCTCTATCTCATCAGACACACGACCAAACTGAATGACAAACTATGAGGGATTGAAACAATCCTCAAGCAAAGATGTGCAGGAAACTTAACAAGACCAAGGCAAGGATTGAAACAATCTTGCCAGCAAACAGCCCTTTTAAGGGCTTTTTTTTCTTTTTTTTGTGTGTGTGTGGGTGGGTGGGTGTGGGGGGGGGGGGTTGGAGGTCATTTGGAATTCCCGAAGGATAACCAGATACCTCAAAATCACATATGGCATCCTATCTCCCAGAAGGCTTGATGGATGACTCCCGGTTTTTTCAAACTAAACTGTTGGAGCTTTCTCCATTCCTTTTTTGTAGCCGATATGGTCATATACCGGGGCCGCTACCAAACCGGCGTTGCTGTTTGGTTTTCTTTTTTCTTTTTCCCTTAAAATTGCCATCGCACTACATTATATTCTGACTCGCCACCATGGTGGGACTCAAACCTCTACCATCGCCAAGCTGGAACCGAATAGAGCCCACTCTCCAATAGTCTTAATGGCGTTGTGGGTTTGGTCTTTGACAATCTATCACTCCAATGCAAACTGCCGGGAATTCTAACCACGTGCATACCCCTTCAGACCCCATTTGAGGCAATAGGAAAGCTAGGCCTGTGTGATCCAAGATCCAAGTGAAATAAAATAAGGCTAACCGGGTCGCAAGGGATTTGTAAATCCCACATCGTCCCTGCGCGCCTTCGGCGCGCTAAAACCTTTCATTTCATTCATTTCAAATTACATATCAGTCTAAAATTCCAAATGCTCAAGTGAATGTTCGGTTTATCACCAATAGACGTGGTGGTCAGAATTTAGTATATGGCGGATATAAATTTAGGGTAAAAGAAGCAGTAGAAATGACACGGTGCATTGGAAGTGCAGTGAAGGTGGCTGCTCAGCAACCATAAACACCAAAGATGGCATGCTCACGTCTTACAGAAATTCACACAACCACCAGCCAGATGAAGATAAGTTAACTGTCGACGAGATGTTAGCTAATTTAAAAAAAACTGGGACGCACAAACTCCAGACCCGTTTCAGCAATATATCATGAAGAAATAACCGCATTGCGGTCAACGGACTACGAGCATGTCATCCCGAAAGTTCTCACGTTATACAGTATGCATTCCAGTTTATATCGTCAAAGAGCAAAGAACATTCCATCTCTTCCGTCTCAGCGTTCTGATATAGATCTACCAGACTTGTACACTAACACTATTTCTGGTCAATCTTTTCTTTTATATTCAGACGTCAACAACAATTTTCTTATATTTTCAACACATCAAAATCTTGAACATCTAGCAGCAGCCAACACATATTTGTGCGACGGAACTTTCAGTATGACTCCCGATTTATTCTACCATATCTACACAATCCATCATCAAGCAGTTAGTCTCCGAGTGTTGGGGGAGAGGAGAAGCGTGGGAATAGGGAGGCAGTTGGGAGTGCTCGGGTAACCATGGCCTTCTCGTCCGAGAACCGCGACAAATCAGCGGCTGGCCAAAGTGTTATTATTATATTATTACGCAAGTGCTGATGGGAAGATGTGTCCTTTAGTGTATGGACTTCTCCCCAACAAAACCAAGGCGACGTATCTCCGCTTCTTCCAGGCAATACAACAAAAATCAGCAGAAATTAATATAAACTTGTCACCAACAACTGTTTTACTGACTTTGAGAAAGCTTCACAATCTGCAATTTAAACTGTTTTTCAATGTGAAATGAAAGGCTGCCTCTTTCATTATCGCCAGTGTATCCAAAGAAATGTGCAGCGTTGTGGCCTTCAAAGTGCCTTTTCATCTGATGACAGCATAAATCAGTTTGTCAGTCGTGCATCTGCACTCCTCTTATAAGGCAACGTGACATTGACGATGTATGGTTGAATGCGTTGGAAAATGTTGATTTAGAAAATGGAAATGTTCTAAAGTTTGCCGATTATGTGACAGAACAGTGGGTTGAAATGCCAGGCAGGGACATGTGGAACCATTTTGACACTGTAGGTCCACGGACCACTAACCACGTGGAAGGCTGGCATTCAAAAATTTCCAAGTTGAGTGCTGCACACCCAAATTTATTAAATTATTAATTAGTGTGTGGAAAACTTCTTATTTTTGCGAGAACCGACTGAACTTCCTAACACCCAGAAAGTGTTGTTTTAGCACTCAACATGCACCACTGACTCCAGGTTAGAAAACAATAGGTGCCGGCTTTCCGAGAACCACCCGGTTCCGCCGCCCCTGCATTCGTAAATTATGTAAGCTTGGTTATACAAAGTTCACGATTTTGCTGTATATCAGAGTACACATGCACTGTATTATGGAAATGAGGGGTAGACAGAAAAATAACAGCATACACTGAAAGGCAACCGTATAGACGCATGCGTTTATTGTTTTTAATAGCATGTGCCTGAATCATATAGGGAAACCATTGATAAAAATTGGTGAGTGCCTTTGAATAATATGTTTATCAACTGGTTAAATGATTTTCCTTCGCCAAACTAAAAAAAATTGCGAAATCAAGCTGACGTAATTTTCGAAAATGCCCTCCAGAAAATGCTTCTCTGTTCAGTTTTTCGTTCATCTCAACTTGGGAATTTAATTTTAGTGAGTTTCAAATGATTGTCCAGTTGGAAGTGAACTGGTTCGGGAAAGTGGGCATTTCTTTTAACGTTCAGACAATGGCAGAGCTAGTTTTATACGAAATTGGCGAAGAGAGTCAGCTTGAGAGAGAAAATCAAAGTCGGATTTGGAGATATGTACGGCTAGTGATCGCCCCCACCCCACCCCCACACACACACCTGGTAATTACACCTCCTCCGTTAAAAAATTATATCTGTTGATTTCAAAACATTTTATTTCCTTGCCGTAGTGTCAAATGCTCAAACGCAATCACTTGAATTGTTCTAACTTAACAGGCCTGAACACACGGGGGAGGAACTGTTCCATGAAAGAGACTCCTGTTCCGACTTTATGGACGGTTCGCTTGCGATTAAATCTCCAGTTCGTTACCGACTTTGGCCGTTTTTCATCGACAGATGAAGAAAATGTGATGAGTATTCTATAGATATAATGTTTCTTGAATGGAAGGTCGTTTCTCCGACAGGTAAAAAGGAACACCATGTCACGTTGTCATAAGCTATAGATCATTATCTAAGTTTACACAGTAAAAATATCCACAATAACTAGATTTTCACTGAAAAAAAAATTAAAGATTGGTGATATGCCGACATTTTAGAGACCACTTGAGGTTAGAGAGATGAACAGTTTCACCTAACAGTACAAAAATAACTTGTTTTAATATTGTTTGCAAATATATAATGAACAGTCGAAATGTAATCCTCTACAATGCTATCAAGTTGAACCTCGTGTAAGCTCCAGTTCGCTATAAGTGAAGAAACAGTTCGCTCAACAAGAAAAATCATAGGCTCCAGTTCACTTCACCGAAAATCGTCCATTTATCTTGGCAGCATAATTGACGATTTTGACAACGATATTGTGAGCAATATTGTGGTGATTCGCCCGAGCGCTACCACATTTTGTTTAAAATTGTCATATGAGCGACCAGGACCGCTGTGGGTACGTTTTGCAATAATTTTGTGACATTAAACAACTGAGTGTAATTTTATTTATACATCATAATTCACAATGTCGCAATGTGCCTGCTCAAACAATCGTTTTCTCCTCCCAATATTTATTACACTAGTCTTTGCTGGCCTGTTTACCAATTTTGCAACAAGCCGTGTGATACTATACATATTGCATGGTTTTGAGTTTGAGACGAAGATTCATCAACTTTTAAAGGTGGATAAAACCTCGTGTCAATCTCAAAATTAAGCAACAAACATTTTACAGTTCACGTTATAGCCCCGCTGAAGTACTTTTGTAGAAACAAATTAAATTGGGGATTGGGCAGACAATTAGATTTTATGACCTTTTAGTTTCTATAGGATTTTATGGGATAAATTTAGAGTCATATAATACAAGTTGCTATATATGTAGCTTTTATATATTATAATATATTGGATTTTTGTTTGGGCTGCAGTATATATTAAGTGGGAGCAGCCAAGGGGCATATGAGATCCATTAAATCTTGGAAACTCTTGTGATACCGGTGACAATGTTCATTTAAAAACAAAGCGAACCGATCTGATCAGTAGTGAACTGGCGCGTTTTGCATGAATGTTTTGAGCTCAAAATCTCGGTCGTCCGGATCCCTTGGGTTGCTGTCGAACTTAAAATATGCTGAGAGTGATTATATCTTGCCGGATACCCCAGATTTAATTGAAGAAAATATTTATATGGAAGAAAACGAGGCTTACAAAATTACTGTATAGACAATGGGATTTCTGTACAAAATATAGCTTCTGTTAAAACGCATGGCAACTTTACAATTTGTCCCCTTTGTTTCATCCTGTCTTTCAAATGGACAGCGGAGATATAGTTTTATATGAAACGAAACTTGTTTGATTCAAGTGATGTTATAATGTACCTGCAAACTTCCATTTTTCAACTTTCTGTCAGAAATTCATTCGCTACTGTAACAAATCGGTAAAGAACTGGTTAAAAGGTCGGAACAGGAGTCTCTTTCATGGAACAGTTCCTCCCCCATGTGAACATTTCAATTAACAAATTAATGTCATTTGTTTATGTAGCAAATTAGCGTGAGCTAGCGTCCAAACACGCCAAACAAGCCCAACAGGTGCCTGCTCTAATTGGTAACAACCCCCCCCCCCCCCTTCTGTTGTATTTCATTAGTATTGTAATCATGGTACCACAGTAGGGTGTGAAGTGGAATTATATAAACTCTTTTGCTGAGGAAAGTCAAAGGCCATTTCATTTCATCGACTCACACATCTGACTTCAGAGCGTGAACAACACCTAGATAGCCATGGAATTACCAGATAGACTAGTGAAAGCCATTTCAGCTCTGGGCGTCTCAAGCCCTATCTCCTGGACTATCCAGGAAATAGGCTCGAGTGTCCACCTGAAAGTGAAGTTTGAAATTGAGAAGACCACAACACCAACCCCTTCGGGGAGAGGTAGTACCTTTGGAGAGAGGATCCCCTCTCCCACTGGTCCTCACTCGAAGGGGCACGGAGGCCCTGAAAAGAGAGAACATAAGAAAAAGAAGAAGAGTCCATCAACCAAGCGCAGGGACGCCCGGCGCTTGGAGGCCTTCCGGAATAGGAAGAAAGAGTTGAGTGAGGGGGTGGAGGTTCTGAAGGCAGCCGCCAGTTCCCCTCCTAGTCCCACTGGTACACCCAACCAACTGCCGGCTCATGAGCCGGTACAGCTGGATGAGGAACGTCCAGTGGAGACTGAGGAGGAACTGGAAGTTGCATTTTCACCGCCTCCCACCACTCACTCTCCTCTTCCTTCATTACCGGAGAGCCAGGACCAGGACGCCAACGCCACACCAACTCCAGCCACTCAAGACTCTACAAAAGACCAATACTTAGACGAAATCATCCAGAGAGCAATAGAGGCTAGCGAAAAAGCTACGAGAATCCAAGAAGCATTTGCAAGAGCACGGGTACTAAATTCCGACAAAACAACATCAACTACCACCAAAACAACATCACCGCCACAGCCTCCTCCCTCCAAGAAAAAAAGGAAAACACACAAACGCCGCTAAACCTGCTCCTTCCCTCTCCTCCTTTGACTCGTCAAGACATGGTGCAGAAAATCCAAAAGTAAAAGAACCACTGCTACACTTAAGAGAAGGGTCGAAAGGGCTTGCCTCAAACCGCCCCTGCTCGCTTTCGGCACGCGAAACCATTTGATTCGAAGTCAAAGGGATACAATGGGCGCACAGAGAGAAGGATAATGTAGTTTGTAGTGCAGATTGTAGAGAAGGACCATATGTAATTCCAGAAAAGAAAAACTCCCCAGCATTTTAGATGTGTCAGACCCGACAATATACTTGCCATTCAATTCCCCCTACTGGCCAGTGCGTTCTAGCAAATGCAATTAGAGATGGGCAGTATACCGAAAACCCGAAACCGATACCGATATGATGGGCATACCGAAAAACCGAACCGAACCAATCACTGAATGACGAAACTGTCTGAATTTTCAAATTTTCTTAAATGTTCTATTTAGAAGGCTCTGTTGAGGCTTAACAGCAGCTGAAAGGTTCATGTTCATAAAAGACGTGGCTGATTTTATTTTCAGTTTTGTTAACCCTCGGGGGCTGGGCTATGGTCCTGAATTCTTACCAGACTATAGCCTGTACATGGACAGCAGCTTAGCAGTGAGTTCTACCCAAGTCTTGGCTGCCTTAAAAGGCAGCCAAGACTTGTCTAGAAATCACTGCTAAGTGCTATGTCTATTGTCAGCAGGACCTACCTATTGAACCTGTCATGGACAGTGCACTTACTTTGAGATTGCATATATCAGAAACAGTGCTTTAAAGCTTAAGTAGTCTTTAGAACAAATCACAAAATTACTGTAGATATGATTTGTTTTCATAAAAGAATGCCACTGTTGATCTCATTGGCAGTGGCATCTGTGGTACTGTGGTAGAATGATACAAAACAACGTATTCTGTATTTTCCTGATGTGAATTCCCCTTTGGTACTATCAGCAAATCTCAGTCAAGTCAGATACCGAATCGATACTGAGGTATAACCCCTTGAAAATACCGAAACCGATACCGAACTCAAATTGCAATACCACTGTCTCTAATAACGATCTTCTCCCTCCATGACATCAATGTGGCGATGTCCTGGATGTGGAGATTTTTATTTATTGGAAGGGGCTACCGCTATTAGTCACAAGGATGATAATCATTTGAGCCACACCCTTGGTGGGAATAATCCCCATCCCATGCCGTCAGGTGAAGGTGATATATGCACAGGTAGTGGTTTCGGGGCTTCTCCCAGTACTAGGTGGTTGGGGCGAGCGTAATTCGCGGATCATTGGAGCCAATGAGGAATTGGGGGAGTATTGTAAGGAACTTGGGATACCCTTTATAGACAATTGGGGATCATTTTGGGGCAGAAAGGACCTATATGGAAGGGATGGTCTCCATCTTAGCCCAAAGGGTACAGAGGTGTTATGAAGAAATATGTTGCAGGTGGTGGAGCCTTTTTTGGTATAGGGAGGGGAGGGGAGAACAGAGAAGGGGGGAATGAACACAGGAAATGTGTTACGAACCATAGTTGTAAACAAAAAAGTCGGATAAGGAAAAGGGACCAAAAATCCACTTGAATAGGCATAGCGTCCCAAGGAAAGCACAGGTACACAAAATAGGATATACAAACATACAGGGACTAGATAACAATGGGACCAGTAGGCTTTGAGATTGCATATATCAGAAACAGTGCTTTAAAGCTTAAGTAGTCTTTAGAACAAATCACAAAAATTACTGTAGATATGATTTGTTTTCATAAAAGAATGCCACTGTTGAGCTCATTGGCAGTGGCATCTGTGGTACTGTGGTAGAATGATACAAAAAAAACGTATTCTGTATTTTCCTGATGTGAATTCCCCTTTGGTACTATCAGCAAATCTCAGTCAAGTCAGATACCGAATCGATACTGAGGTATAACCCCTTGAAAATACCGAAACCGATACCGAACTCAAATTGCAATACCACTATCTCTAATAACGATCTTCTCCCTCTATGACATCAATGTGGCGATGTCCTGGATGTGGAGATTTTTATTTATTGGAAGGGGCTACCGCTATTAGTCACAAGGATGATAATCATTTGAGCCACACCCTTGGTGGAAATAATCCCCAGTCCATGCCATCAGGTGAAGGTGATATATGCACAAGTAGTGGTTTCGGGGCTTCTCCCAGTACTAGGTGGTGGGGGCGAGCGTAATTCGCGGATCATTGGAGCCAATGAGGAATTGGGGGAGTATTGTAAGGAACTTGGGATACCCTTTATAGACAATTGGGGATCATTTTGGGGCAGAAAGGACCTATATGGAAGGGATGGTCTCCATCTTAGCCGAAGGGGTACAGAGGTTTTAGGAAGAAAAATGTTGCAGGTGGTGGAGCCTTTTTTGGTATAGGGAGGGGAGGGGGGAACAGAGAAGGGGGGAATGAACACAGGAAATGTGTTACGAACCATAGTTGTAAAACATGGGATAAGGGGGATAAGGAAAAGGGACCAAAAATCCACTTGAATAGGCATAGCATTCCAAGGAAAGCACAGGAACACAAAATAGGATATACAAACATACAGGGACTAGATAATAATGGGACCAGTAGGCGGAAGCCAATGAATCTTGATACCCTGAAAGTGGGGTATAGCAACATCCAGGGTCTCCATCGGAAAGTAAGTGAAATTGCTGCATTGATCGAGGCAGAGGAGTTTGACGTCATGGGCCTAAGTGAAACGTGGATAAGACACGAGGAACGGGTAGACCAAGTAAGGGGGGGGTGGGCTTGTGGATAGGTGTAGGGCGGACGGAAGGCCAGAAAAAGGGGGAGGGGTAGGCATGTACATTAAAGAGGATTTAAAACCGTCGCTGATCACAGACCTGGAAGATGTCAGCACCTCGGCTGATATATCGAAAGAAATTGGATGGGTAAGGATCAATCTGAGAAACAAAAGTATTGCCATTGGGGTTGTGTACTGTGCGGTGGAGGGAAGCAAACCCGAGTGGAATGACTCGATATACTCAACACTAAGGGCCAATATCACAGAGCTACAAAACAAGGGGCTTGGTATAATTCTGATGGGTGACTTTAATGGCCACATAGGTGACAAGGAAGAAGGCATAGAGGGTGGGGACAAGAAAGTCAACAGGAATGGAAGAAAGCTGTTGAACTTCACAAACGAGCTCGGTCTGAAGATTCTGAACAGGGATGCGAGGTGTAAGGGGAAATGGACATGGGAGAGGAACGACAGAAAATCAATAATCGACTACATTCTCACAGATATTAATTTGTGGAGGGAGGTGATAGGGGTAGAAGTGGATGATGATGGTAAAATGGAGGTGGATAGTGATCACAACTTGATTACAGTGATTACAGTAACGATCAGTGCCAAAAATCTAATAAAAAGCAAAGGAAGCTTTAAGGAGATTTGGGAACTCAAAAAGGATGCTGACTGGGCGAAGTTCAATGAAAAACTGAAACCAAAGCTTGCAACCGTACCCAAGGGGGTCAGTGTCCAGAAGATAGTTTCGAGCCTAGTGGAGGCAAAGAAGGAAAGTGTAGGAAAGATCAGGGTGGCAACACGGGAACAGAGTGAATGAAGAACTGAAAAGGGCCATAAAGGGAAGAAAAGCTAAATGTGCTGCATACAGGAGAAGCAGAAAACTTAAGGGGGCGGAAAGCAATGAGGCCACAGTAGCAAAGGAAGAATACCAACAGACACGAAAAAAATAAATAAGATTAAAGAAGATAATCGGAGAGTGCGAAATAGCAGTCTTATTAGGACGATAAGAACGACAGGGGGGGGGGGGGGGGGGTCGAGTTCGAACGTATTTTGGAAATGGGTGAATAAACGTAACAAAGGAAGTAATCCACAGAGTATTAAAGTAGATGGCAGAGTTACAGACGAGCAAGATCAAGTCGCATCAGAACTAGTCAAGCACCAAGATCAAGTCGCATCAGAACTAGTCAAGCACTGGGGAAAGGTAAACGATAAGCGATGGGGCATGGAGAGCCCACCTGAGTGTCCGAATCAGGTCGAGGAAAACCTATCGAACTTCGTGTGCAGCGAAATTAAAACGGTGGAGGTGCGAAATGTGATCTCAAAATTAAGGGATGGAAAAGCGGGAGGAGTGGATGAAATTCCAAACGAGTTTATCAAAAAAGGGGGAGAGGAACTCGTGGAAAGCCTAACTGGCCTATTCAATCTAGCCATAGAAAATCAAGAGGTCCCGAAGGAGTGGAGAGAAAGCCAAGTGACATTTATTCACAAAAAGGGGGAAAAAGACGTTTTGGATAACTATCGAGGGATCTCTGTCAGTAGCAACATTGGAAAAGTTTTCTGTAAAGTCCTGTATGGGAGACTAGAGGAGGTGATTGAAGAGAAGGGTTTTTTGGGAGAAATCCAGAATGGCTTCAGGAAGGGAAGGCGAGTTACTGACCATCTTTTCACGCTATCCCAAATGATAGAATCCGCGAAAGCAAAAAAGAAAAAGCTGTTTATGGCCTTTTTGGATGTCAAAAAGGCATACGATAGAGTATGGAGGGAGGGTATGTGGCGCAAGCTGGAGGCTCTGGGCTTAGGAGGCGAGTTTGTTGGAATTATGAAAGCATTATATAAAGACGTACAGAGTGAACTTAGCCTGGGAAACATTACAACAAAACGTGTGCCTATGGAGATAGGCCTAAAACAGGGGTATAACCTTTCGCCAATCCTGTTTGCATTGTATATCAAAGATTTAGGAGATGAACTCCTGCATAGCGAGGAGGGCGTAGCAGCTGGGGACTTGAAGATCCCAGGGCTATTTTTTGCAGACGATATGGTGCTAGTGCCAGAAAGCGAAGAGGGGCTAACTAAAATGGTGGGAATTGTTGGGAAATATGGGAGCAAATGGAGACTCGAACTTAATGAAAGCAAGAGCAAAGTTATACCTGTGGGCAGCAAAGTGGACCCCACTCGCAGGTGGAGAGTGGTGAGTTCTCCATTCCGGAAGGGAGCATCAAACTTCTCAGTGTAGGGGAGACAGCTAATTACGAGTATCTGGGGGTAAATATAAACATTACAGGAAGAGGCATCTACCGAAACCACACAAATAAATTGATTCTGAAGGGGAAGCGAATCCTTAACCAAATGAAACTTATAGGGAGAAACAGTTTCAATAAGGTTTTCGTGGGGAAAACCATTTGGGAAATGGTGGGTCTGCCAAGTATCACATACGGTACGGAAGTGGTACCCCTAAACCAGACGGCCGTAAAGAGCTTGGAAATCCTGCAGAACGATGCAGGCCGATGGATAACGGGGTCGAGTAATGCCGCAGCGCTAGAAGTAATCAGGAGTGAGCTTGGGTGGATGAAGATCAAGGACAGGATAGACCTGTTGAAACTCGGTTATCTTAATTATTTGGTAAATCTCCCAGACAGCCGATGGGGTAAAGTAATGTTCCTGAGAATTTTCAACTCAAATATAAAGACGGGGTGGATGGTCCAAGTGAGGGAGCTAGTAGAGAACTACTCATTGGAGATCTCGGACCTGGACGTTGAGGCCAACCAGGTTCAAAAATCGTCAGAGAAAGGGTCATGGAGGATTGTAACCGTAATTGGCGAGAGGGGGTCAAATCAAAGAAGTCTTTGGGTGGCCTGCGTGATAAAGAGAAGCCAGGCTTTGAAGAGTACCTTGATGGCACCTTTGGGGGTCACTGCTGTTCAAGATGAGGTCGCGATCCCTGGAGCTGAGGGGAAAAAATAGGAAGGACAGTGAAAGAGAGTGCCAGATGTGTAATTTGGGCATGGTGGAGACCCTGGAACACTTTCTTCTAGAATGCCCAAAGTACCAGTCTAAAAGAATAAGATTCACTGGGAATATAATGGGGAAGTGGGATTGGAGAATGAAGAACATGTGGTTAGGGGGAGACTCAAAGGAGAGGGTTAATATGCTAATCGGAGAGATTGGGAAGAATGGGGCAAGGGATGTCATCAAGCAGTTCGTCTACGAGTGTTGGGAGGAGAGGAGAAGAATGGGAATAGGGAGGTAGTTGGGAGTACAGGGGTAACCAAGGCCTTCTCGTCCGAGAACGCGACAAATCAGCAGCTGGCCAAAGTGTTATTATTATTATTATGCACAAGATGAACAAACAGCTGAAGTATGTATGCTGAACTTATCGCCTGAACATTTCGAAAACTGAGAGAAGACATCTCTCTTTCGAAACTGGTAGTTGGTGTTGTTCCTACTTGGTGCCCATGGAAAATATAAAGATAAAGAACCCTCTCGGTGTTACATCGACGAAACGTCTAACTGCATCACCAGGTCTTTCGTGACTTGAGCTGTAACCGAGAATAATTCATTATTATTAATTAGTTTTGCGCCATAGAAGGCAGCATTGTGAAAATTGCTCTTCAAATTATTGTTCTTTTCAGTGCTTTTTTGGAGTTTCTTATTTTCGAAATTTGTACCATAATTTTGCTGGTGATTTGGAGCCTTTGAGGATTCAGAAATTACAGTGATATGGGATACTGTTTCTTCAAAAAATATTCTTTTATCTTTCTTTATTGTATATATTCTTTGTTGACTGAGCAGTTTTCAGTAGAAAACTCACTACCTTGTTCAATCATGTGTAGCCATCCGGATCATTCACTTTCTCAACCTGATGGAGTTATTCAACAGAGTCTATTGTCTCGGTTTGACAGTAGTGAGAACCACACTACAAATTACTATAATAACAGCAGACCAGTGAATGAAAAGTGTTTTGCTTACTCATCTAATTCTCTTCATAAACTTAACCCTCAATCTTCTTTTGGACTTTCAACAGATACTTTTTCCAGGATTAAACAATTGGGAATTAATTGTGATAAACCTACTAAGCGTGGAGTGAGAGGTGGTAAATTTAGACGTATCCCCATAATACATACCATGACGGCAAAAAATAGAATTAACCCTTCAAATACTGTTCAATGCCAAAGTCATAAAATATCAACTCTGTGTCAGTCTGGGATAAACTGGAAAAATCTGATTAAAATTAATATTTCTCCCTGCTATGTAACAGGTTCAGACAATCTTAACTTGTCCTTCGGGATTCTCAATGTTAGATCTGCCAATAGAAAGGAACTCGACATTCATGACATTATCTCTGATAGTGCATTCGACATATTTGCCATGACTGAAACATGGTTCAAAGGTGACGAACGGGACAATTTCTCTATTGCGAACCTACTTCCCTCCGGATACAAAATTCTGCAGAAAGCTAGAGGAAGCCGTGGTGGGGGAACTGCCGTTGTTTTTAAAGAGGGCATCACGATTAGACAGAATAATATGGATCAAACATTTGACACATTTGAAACTCTTGATTGCCTAATCACAAATGATATATCTGTCAGGCTGCTTATTGTCTACAGACCTCCTCCTTCAAAGTCCAACAAGTTCACCTGTACACAATTCCTCACAGAATTTACAGACTTTCTGTCCAATTTTGCTTCTTATACCGGTAACATTGTTATTGCCGGGGATTTTAATATTCATGTAGATGTGACAGGCGATGTTGTAGCACAGAGATTTCTAGATTTATCCGAGTCATTTGGATATGCTCAGCTTGTACGCGAACCTACGCATAGGAGTGGCCACATCCTCGATTTAATATTAACAAGGCAAGGGGATGTGCCTCTATTCAGGAATATAATTGTGCATGACCCAGCTATTTCCGATCACTTTACGGTATCTGCAATCATGCCATTGGAAAAACCGCACAGTCGTAAAAAAAAAATGTTTCCTTTCGGAAAATTAAAACTATTGATGTGCATTCATTTACAAGTGACATCCAGTCATCATCAGTAGGTCTGACGCCGAAATTAAACATGTCATCTGACACTTTAGTATCATTATATAACGACACTCTCTCCGAGATTTTGGATAAGCATGCCCCTTTGAAAGTAAAGAGAGTCGTCCCAAGACAAGACGCGCCCTGGTTTACAAATGATATTCAGGAAGCAAAGCAGAAGCGGCGTAGGCTGGAACGCCTTTACAACAAAACTAAACTTGAAATACACCATCAAATGTTACGACAACAAAGAAACATCACTAACATCCTAATAAAAAAGGCTAAAAGTGATTATTATAATGACTTAATCAGCAATATATCTGATAGTAAAGTGCTTTTTAACATTATAAGTCAGTTACTTGGTGGTGAAAAACATGTGATTCTTCCCGAACACATGACTAGTGATGAACTTGTTTCAAGGTTCAGTGATTATTTTATCTCGAAAATCAAGCATATTCAGGAAGGTATCGGTGATGCTGATCCACCACAACCGATCAATCCTTCCATACAATGTTATTTTTCAGAATTCTCTCCCGTGTCCGAGGAGGAAATATCAAAATGTATTCTCTCATGCCCCAGCAAATCAAATAACCTTGATCCTATTCCCACTTCGCTCCTTAAGTCGATGTCTGTATCTCTTGTTCCAATCATCACTAACATCATTCAAACTTCATTGTCTGAAGGTCATGTTCCTGATGATCTGAAACTAGCCTTGGTATCCCCACTCATTAAAAAGCCTACACTTGACCCCAATAATCTGAAAAATTACAGGCCAGTTTCAAACCTGCCATTCATTTCAAAAGTCCTTGAAAAGATTGTTGTGCGTAAATTGAACAGCTATTTATCTGCTAATAATCTCTCCGAACCTTTTCAGTCAGCATACAGATCTGATCACAGCACTGAAACTGCTTTATTACGTGTGCACAATGATATTGTCGTTGCTCTATCGGAAGGGAAAGCTGTACTCCTGGTCCTTCTGGACCTTTCCGCGGCATTTGACACCGTTGATCATACCTTTCTATTGAATATTCTTGAACAGTATGGAGTTACTGGCACCGTTCTTAAATGGTTTCAGACTTACCTGGAAAATCGTTTTCAGCAAATTAATGTGGATAATACAAGATCTAAAAGCAAAGCATTGATCTGTGGTGTACCACAGGGTTCGGTCCTCGGCCCTGTACTCTTTACATTATACACATCATCACTTGGCCGAATGCCGAGAGATCTGGGTGTTCCTTATCATCTTTATGCTGATGACACGCAGCTCTACTTAGTATTCAATCCGTCTGATACATCCGCAACAGCAGGTACTTTGTCTCAAATGGAAAGCTGTATTGAGTCTGTAAGACAGTGGATGTCCAGTCACCGATTGAAAATGAATGACTCAAAAACAGAAGTTATGGTCATCTCAAAGAAAAGAACAACTTTCTCCTCTCCTATACAAACTATCAACGTTGGTGATTCTACTGCTCAGGTCTCTAACGTTGCTAGGAATATAGGAGTGCTCTTCGACACCAATCTTACCCTTGAGCCTCATATTAAAAAAGTTAGTAAAACATGCTATTGGCAACTCAGAAAGCTGAGCAAGCTGCGCCCATTTATCAGCGGTAAAGCTTTAGAACAACTGGTTCACTCTTTTGTCACATCTCACTTGGACTACTGCAATTCACTTTTTCTGGGCCTGCCACTTTCACTACTACAGCGGTTACAGAATATCCAGAACGTAGCTGCTCGAATCCTAAGCGGGGCTAAGCGCTTTGATCATATCACCCCTATCTTGAAGGATCTTCACTGGCTTCCAATCCAAAGCAGAGTGCATTTTAAGATTCTTATGCTAGTATTTAAATGCATTCATGGTCTCGCGCCTGCTTACCTGAGGGACCTTCTCTCTCATCGCCTCACGAAGCGTAGGCTTCGTTCTTCAGATCAATTGTTACTGACCACACCCTTCACTAAATCAGCTTTAGCGACCGAGCGGGCTTTCTCGATTGCTGGACCACGACTTTGGAATGCATTGCCCGCGCACCTTCGCTCACAAAATAATCTATCGATTTTCAAAAAGCATCTTAAGACTCATTTATTCAAATCATATTTCCCATAGTACCTTTCATGTGATTGTGAAGCGTTTTAGAGCGCCTTCGGTGGTTTCACGCTATACAAAATCTATTATTATTATTATTATTATTACAAATGTCCAGACAATAAGTTCAATAAGACAATAAGTTCAACGAATGACCAATGGTTGTTAACTTATTGTCAGAATATTCTCGAATCAAAAACTAAGTTATAGCACCCTTCTTTTAAACTTGTGGTTTGTGATGCCCATACTTGACACTTTTGGTGACATATAATGAACCCCTGGGTGTTTGTATCAAAAAAGTATTGGGAGACGACAGGTGGGCAGCCAATCTGCTATGTTCTCTCCCACCAGTATGTTTTGTATGTCATTTTTCGTACCCTACAGTATCTCGTTCTCGGCAAAACGTAGATACTGCTAAATAAATAATCAATCAATCAAGAAGTTCGTTAATCACCGAATATACACCGAAGTTAAGCAACGTCGAGCCCGGTTAGTCCTCGGATGGGTGACTGTTTGAGCGATCGATCCGGACTCCCACGTTGTGTCCTTGGGCAAGGCACTTAACCCCGATTGTCTAAATGGGGGCACGATGACACCGTGTACTAAGGCGTACTGGACGTCGATGGTGCGCATGTCTTCAACCAATCTAACCCTGCGTGTGCTGCAGTGCAGGAAGCTGCTCGTCGTTGTTCTTTGATTCTCTCCGGGTACTCCGGCTCCCCCCCCCTTAAAACTGTCACGGTCATGATTAGCCATTGTGCATAAGTATGTGACCTTAAACACCAATAAATAAATAATAACCGAATATTCCATAACACGGCCAGCGTATGAGACAGTTCATTACAAGGATTCGGGCAATAAGTTCAACAAACGATCAAAGGTTGTTTTTTAAACTTATTGCCAGAACATTTTTAAAAAAAAACGATCTTGCAGCGCCCTCATTTCAAAACTTGTAGCCTGTGATATGCCTCCACTTGACACCCATGGACATCAAATTGTTTGAAAAATTTTAAAAAATGATATTTAAAAAAAAATTTGATAGCGTCTGTGTTGGGTAAAGGGTTAATAAGTACGATATAACTCACAGATGATACTAGATGTGTGTCGACCATTGACTGTGTAGAAAGTTTGTGGTATTGGGCTAAAATAGAACTATCGCAATGTAATTAACTCCGGCCATTCCAAGGCGATTATTATAATGAAATAGTGATCCCCCTCCATCCTTTTGGTTGAGGGCGTTCGCCATTTTGGTTTCTATGATGACATATAGTTGCTATGGGACTGAAAGTCCTTCAGCAGTATAGGGGTGTATTCTGAGATCGGAGTTACATGGTGCGTGAGAGTACTGAATAACCATGAAGGACCTGGAAAGGATTAAAATTATCGAAAGGGACAACGACCAGAATTAACGGAATGGACCCGACTACTGTCTGAAAAACAAACGTTATTTAGCCTGGATATTCTATGCATCTCCTCTCTAGCTTCTCCAAATATTCAGCGACCATGGCAAGATCTGCCAGCTTGCCTTTGTCTTATTAGGTCAAGATGACTATCGGAAAATCTTATCTTAGCATGGACGAAACCATAGGCACCTTGAAGATAAATGAGCTCCAGTTGACCTGATATCAACACTACTTCAAAATACCCCCATATACTCATTATATATACTATTAAAAAAAAAGTAGGGGATATTTGATAAAAGTGAGATCTATGAAGAAATATATTTATATTTTCATCAAAACGACAGTTGAGACATTGCACTGTGACATCTGGTAAATGATTTCAGTGATATTTGGATGTCTGACAAGCACACATTCCACGCACTGAGCTGCACAAGACATGGACGGTCAGTTAGAGAATTTATCTCATTCAGTCCAAGACCTCAATACCTTGTAAATCCTCCTCGGTTCGCGAGACAAGCGCCGATCCGACGGGGCATACTCCTCATCAAACGTCCAATACCAGCTTGGCTGATGTTATTCCATTCTTCCTGCAGTGCAGCGGCGAGTTCCTGGACATTGGTAGGGGGCTGTTGGTGTTGTCGTACGCGCCTGCCAAGCATATTCCAGACGTGCTCGATTGGTGAAAGGTCTGCACTTAGTGCTGGCCACGGCAGTGTGGTGATGTTCCGCTCCTGAAGGAACGCGACACGGGCCCTGTGTGCCCTGGCATTGTGATCTTGGAAAATGAATCGACGGCCGTAACGTCGCGCAAATGGCACCACATGAGCTGCTAACAGGTTGTCACGGTAGTACTGCCCTGTGACACTCCTTTGGATGACATGTAATGCTGTTCTGTTTGTCATGGTTATGCCTCCTCACACCATAACCGATCCACCACCAAAACGATCGTGCTGCCTAACGGTTACGTCATGGTATCGTTCGTTCCGCCGCCACACTCTATTTCGCCTGTCGTGGATGTCGAGAGTGAACCTCGATTCATCGGAAAACATGACGCTGCTCCACTGACGATTGACCCAGCGCTGCCGTGCTCCACACCAATTACGCCTTGCTGCGATGTGACTTTCAGTCAAATGTGCAATTATTCGAGGTCGTCGAGCGTACAAATTCCAGCTGTGTAGGCGATTTCAGATAGTCTGACCAATGACTCGCATATCTGTAGCTAACTGCAGCTGGTGTCCAATTTCTGAGGCACTTTGATGGCGGTTACGTAATGCTGTGGTTCGGATGAAACGATCCTGGTTCGCAGTTGTCTCCTTTGGACGACCTGACCGACGTCTGTCATCAACATTGCCCGTCTGACGGTAGCGTGATCACAACCTGCTAATCACCGATTGAGTAAAGTTGAGAATTTGAGCCCATGCCGTCTGTCTGTTGCCAGCTTCCAGCATGCTAAAGGCGCGCAAACGTTCGTCACGTGTCAGTTTTCGCATACCTCAAAAGTTACGTTTCGACCAGAAACTATTGATGAACGAGTTTATACCAAGAAAAGAACGATTAGTCCTCCGAAAAAGCGCATCCAGTACAAATGAAAATTTCAAAACGTACCCCACTGACATTAACGCTACGCTCGTGCGAAAAACTTGCACGAAGTTTTCGTGGGGCGGTGACATGCATGATCCACGCTAAACTTGGTAACATATTGATGTGTCCAATCACGCCTACCTAATACCATTTTCGAAAATATCAACATCAGTTTGGATACCCCTTACTTTTTTGATTAGTATATATTAGGGGGCATTTTGAAGTCGGGTTGATATCAGATCAATTGGAGCTCAATCGGAGTTTATCTCATTAGGTCAGGTTTCCAGAACAACACTGACTATAACCGTGGAACACAAACTCACTCCTTACACACCTACGCAGAAAGGCAGAAACCGTATCCGAAACCATTGCAGGTAATGGGTTCTCACTTGAAGTAGAATTTGATCAATTTTTTTCTGCCGCCAAAGCTTGGGATCCAGTAAAATACATACTGTCTGGCCATTCTACCATCTTTTTTGAACTCAAGGAAATCGCTCGTAGTTCGCCGATCCTCGTGTCTTTCACAAACACTGACCAATCCAATGGATTCATTTATTCTGTCTGCTCTCAGCTTCAAATCAATGCTAATCGATTCAGCAGCAGACCACTTCACTGGAGGATATGAGGTTCTATCTTCTGTTCACGCCACTAGAAAATGTGATAATCCTTACCCTATAAACCCAAATTTTACGAGAGCAGAAAATTTATTATGCATTCTGTAATTTTTATTTCTATTGAAATAATGGCCCAATCAGTAACGAGGATATATGTTTTCTCGTCAGATATAAAGTGACATGGCAGTCGCACTTCTCCACGAGATGTTGAATTCCACATATACAATCATGTGGTATTATGGTATATTGTATCACACATTTGAAAACTGTTTAGTTTAACCCTTTACCTAACATGAAAAGCAGACGACACTTGCAAATAAAATTCTTGAATATCTATTTTTTTGTCTCAAAAACATAGGTTATGTCCCCTCATTGGAACGAGCTCGTTTCAAAGAGGGGTCATAACCTATGTTTTTGAGACAAAAATGAAAATATAATGAAAATTAATTGGCGATTTTTGAGAATAGCCCTAGCCGGTTTTGGCCGTTACGTTGGGTAAAGGGTTGAAGGGCACAATCGTGTTTTGGAGGAATTTAGAATATTGTCTTCTAATCCCCCACTGGGATTCGTTCGATTCCTCGGCAACCCCGCCGGGAAATCAGGAGTCCAACTCCTAAACTACTGTACCATAGCACAACGTCTATCACTGGTTGCCTCCCACCAGCCATTGACGTAAGTTTACTCGACTAAGTCGAGAAGGCTTCTTAGTTTCCCAGTGTCGAGCCAAAGGTTTGTTTGAATGCGAATTACGCATGGCGTTTATTGAGAAATGGCACAAACATGAATAAAATATACTACTCAAAGTTTGCTAAGCACCAAGCATATCCAACTAACTGTTTTACGTTTTAGTTGAAATATTGTAATGAAAAGTGTATATATATTTTATTTATTATTGTATTTGACATTATTTTTTAGCTTTTGAATACGATAACCATGGAAAATGGATATTATTGGTAAAATAGGAAATTGTTCAATTTGCCAAAAAGTTGACGGAGCGAACTGGTATGGGTTCAATATCGTGTATGAGAGCCATTACCGTTAATTACAGCTTGACAACGCCTTCTCATGCTCCCAGACAGGTTCCCGGTGGTCCTTTGTGGGAGGTTGTTCCATTCTTGGACCAGCATGGCACCAAACTCCTGGACACTTCTTGGCTGGACTGGACGGGCTGAAATTGCAAGCTGCAACTCATTCCAGACATGTTCGATTGGATTGAGGTCAGGGGATCTTGCTGGCCAGTCCATATGCTCAATCCCCTCCCTCTGTCGATACTCCCAGACGGCATGGGCAACATGAGGACGGGCATTATCGTCCATCAGAATGCATCTATCACCCACTGCACCTGCATACAATCTGATGTGGACATCCAGGATCTCATCAATATACCACTGTGCAGTCAATGTACCACGTTCAAGGACACAGAGCTTTGTAGTCCATCCCTGCTGATGCCGCCCAGACCATGATTGACCCTCCAACATAGCGGTCGTGCTCAGCAATGTTGGCTGCATAGAATCGCTCTCCTGGTCTTCTCCATACCCTAGAACGCCTATCTGTGTGGTCTAGGCAGTACATTGACTTATCTGTAAATAGGACAGGTCGCCAGTCTTCTCTGATCCATCCAACGCGGTCCATGGCCCATTCGTATCGTGCCTGGCGCTGGTTCTGGGACAGCGGAATGCGAATACATGGTCTTCTCGATCGAAGACCACCTTCGTGCAACCTTGCCCGGATGGTCTGCGTCGAAACATTTACCCTGGGTGCATTCTGAAGGTCACTGCGAAGCTAGGTTGCTGTAGCAAAGCGTTTCCTACGGGCCTGAATTATCAAAAACCGGTCTTCGGCTGCAGATGTTGCCCTGTCTCTGCCACCAACATGACGTCTTACTGGTGTGCCATACTGCTGAAATCACGCCCAGGCTCTGGTGATCATCGTATGGTGCACACAAAGGGCTTCACCAACCTGACAATGGGTAGCCCCTTGTTCCACCATCCCTACAGCCCGCCGCATTTCTGCTTCTGACAAATGTCTTCTTACATTTGCATTTGCCATATTCAATTACTAAATCGCAAGGGTTTGTATTGAAGTGAAGATTGAGTACCCTACACATGTCATGTACATGTGGACAGTACACGAAAGCATCACGAAAATCAAGGGGTCCATGCTTTCCATGACTGTCACGAAAAGTCTGCCTGTCAAGAGAGCTAATGTAAACACTGGGGACCATCTCAATACAGTCCTCATTCATATCCACCAAAAATATCGCAAATATGTCACAAGCAAATTTCACAATGATATGTCAAATATTTGGTGGTTAGCAAACTTTGAGGAGTATAGATCTCAAGCTTTAAGAGCATGATCATATAGAATTTGCCACAGTAAAGCAATCGCCGTCGACATACTTTGGGCGCAATTATCTTATTTGGGCACAGCGTTTACCGTCGTTAGTAATAGGCCTGTTGAGAGTCCATTCTTTTGTTGCTCAGTCCTTTCATTGCGCACTCTAAAATCTGTCAAATCCACCAACCATGTTTCTTTCCTTCAAAACACACACAATGTCAGTGCCAGTCTAAGTTTGAGGCCAACCTCAACAATTGTGTTGTACTGTAGCAGCGTGTTTCACACTTTCTTGCAGTTGCCGTCAGAAAATTGGACAAATAATTATGAGAACTTCAGTTGAAATACTAGATTCCAGCCATCGAATTATACGGTGTGCATTGGTCAAGTTCTTCAGGTGTTGAACTCCTGATTGCCAGACGGGGTTGCCGAGAGTTCGATTCTCGGCGAAGAATTAGAAAACAACATTCTAAACTTTTTCAAAACATGATTATGTTCTTCGAAGTTTAAACACAGGATCGTGTCAATCGCCTGAGGCCAACAGAAGGCACGTTTTGTCGTACTGCAGCAAAGTGGGGTTCACAATTCCTCGCTAACGCGAGGACCAAGTAATCTTCTTTTACTACAGTCAACGTTTTCCACACTTGCATATACCTGCTACAAGGAAAGTGAACCAGGTCAACATGGCAACTTCTGTTAAAATACTAGTCATTGTTTTAGACGTTGTGCTATTGTACAGTAGTTTAGGAGTTGGACTCCTGATTTCCCGGCGGGGTTGCCGAGGAATCGAACGAATCCCAGTGGGGGATCAGAAGACAATATTCTAAATTCCTACAAAACACGATTGTGTGCTTTAACCCTTTAACCAACGTAACGGATAAAACCGGCCAGCGCTATTCACAAAAAATAAGCATTCAGTTTTCATTATTTTTCTCATTTTTGTCTCCAAAACGTAGCTTAAGACCCCTCACTAGAACGAGCTTGGAATAAGCTGTTTTTGACGCAAAAAAAAACCAAACTGTTTTTCAAGAATTTTATTTGCAAGTGTCGTCTGCCTTTCGTGTTAGATAAAGGGTTAAAATACATATAGCGCACATCGCATTATAGTTTTAAGTACTTTCAAATGTTCATTTCAGCTAACCCCTAATACTTCATACAGAGATAAAAGAACACCTGATTCCCAAGTGTTTATAAGATGGACAGACGAAAACCACGAATGCTATTTTGAATCACTCATATCTCGAGGTATGGCTTTTGATAAAAGTTTTCAGTTCATTACAGTTATGAAACCTTTCAAAGAAATTGAAATGTCTGTTGGAAATGGTCAAGGTTTTTTATACCCCAACTTTCGAAGAAAATGGGGGGTATACTGGATTACATGCGTCCGTCCGTCCGTGTGTGAGTCCGTCCGAGAATATTCATAACTTTCATTTTTTTTATATTACTTGTTTTATTCATTTATGCTTCATTGGTCCAGCACTTCAGTGGGGGTATGAATTGCCTTTTTCTTTGTTGTTGATCTGCCATAAAACCAGTGTAAAATACAAAAGCTTTAGACTTGACAAAAATAACCTTTGGGTGCGGTTCAGTCGACATTCCGGCGTCAGCGTTCGAACTTAAAATGCAAATTTAGTATTTTGCACCTCTCAAAAATGGTGTTTGGTTTTATTTATTGCCACATTTGACGCTTTACGACACTTTATTTTCGGACCACTTCTATTTTTAGAGAGCGTTTTTGCTAAAACGATAGTAGCATGTCTCGGGCTTTTCAGGTCATATTTGCCGGACCTCGGTGCCGGACCTCGGAAGTGACGTCATGTCACGTGACCCAATGACGCCATGTTGTGTTGTCATGGTAACCCGCGTGAGCGGCCATGTCGTGACGTCATCCCCATAGCGATAGGTGGTGTTAATGTGCATGCGCTGTGCGTGTTGTTAGGGTGATATGTGTTTCCATCGTCCATTTTGTATACTGGAGGCCGCCATCTTGGTTTCTGAGGAAGCACGTGGTAGCTATGCTACCCAAATCCTACAATAGGACATGGGTTTGTTCGGAAGGTGTGTTCCTTTGTACATGAGTAGTTCCCCTATTCGTAGATCAGTGGCGCCGATACATACACGCTGGGTGTGTGGTCGGATCGGAACAATGGAGCATGGCCGAGAGACAAGAAAATGTTGATGCAAACATCAAGCCGCAGAGTTATAATCTTGCAGAAGAAATCTTTCGTATGCATATCACGAATCGTTTCTTTGCATTATCTTTTAATGATACATAACAAATTAAAGTAGTGCTTCTTTACGTTTGTAAACAAGTTCCGTTTTACTGTTGAGATATGACTCGTTAATTATAGTCTGAAGTGAGCATGACATGTAAGAATGGTTTGATAAACTTGACATTGCACTTGATATAGCCACAGAGGCTGAAAGCAGCTTTAAAAGCCGATGAATAAATATAAATCTGAAAATGCACTAGGTACTGAGATATATATAAAGTCGTGTGGGCTAGCTGGGAGAGATATGCCTGTCTCACCCCACCCACGTGACAGCTATCTCACCCCACCCACGTGACCAACCTATTTGTATATTTAATTGGTACCGGAATTATTTAATCATCGCAAATCACGTCAGCACATGTATAAACAAACAAAATTGAAGGCCGTTTTGCTTCCGTAAATAGAAGTTACCTTATAGACGAAAATCGAAACCAGAATACTCAAAGAAAAACTTCAGCACATCTTAAATTTCTCTATCAGTTTATCGGAGAGAAATATACATGTGATATCATTGCGCTCTGTCAACTGAAGTACAAGTCTGTAAATGACGTGTGCAGGCATGTCGATTTCATTTGAGGTCGCTTCAGTGCATTAACGCTCAAAAATGCGATGCCAGTCTATGTGTTTTAAGTATATACCTTTGGTATATACCATACTTCTCGACATGCTTTCCGAATATCTTATTGGGTTTTCTCCTACATTGAACGCACCAAGAAATATTTTTTCCTGGAAAATATGGTATTTTCTTATTAATGGCCTCGCACTCCTAAAATGGTGGTAGAAAAATCATCCCCGATGGATATCTGGGCGGGACGGGTAAATCCCACCCTCGGCGAAAAATATTTGAGCCAGGCACTAGGCAATCCTCGTGTCTGGCTCAAACATCTTACTCCTCGGGTGAGATTTCCTCATCTCACCCAGATACCCATCGAGGATACTAATAGTCTTGGTGATGAGCGATGTCAGTGTACATGCGAGGTTCGTGTTGTTAGAGCAATAGTGTTTCTGTCGTCCATTGTTGTCACTGGAGGCCGCCATCTTGGTTCCTATGGTGGTTGCTGTGTACCTTAAGAGTCCCACAGTAGGGACAGTAGGGTATTCCGAGGGTTTGTTCCAGTCGATGGGGAGAATATCTGATTACCGGAAACCACTCGATAAGTGACAAAAATTACCCACTTTATTTGGCTTACATTCTTCCAGAATCTTTGGGGGGTTTTGTTTTTTGTTGTTTTGTTTTGTTTTTGGTTTTTTTTTTTTTGTTTTTTTTTTGGGGGGGGGGGGCAAAAAATAGTGATTTCATGCTGAGGGGTCTCTAAAAGTATCACTCGATTGAGCGGGAGTATATCTGATTACCAGAAACGATCCAAAAATTCCTACTAATCTCGCGATATTTTCTTTAAAGCCTCCTTTTCCGTATATTCTGGCTTTCTCCTGTCTACTCTCACTCTAGCATTCGATCTACTTGTAGTTATGTCTACAGTCGACCAAACAGGTACCTTCATGTATTTAACCTCGCCCGCTGTCACCCCATTTTTAATACAATGGCATGTATGGCTCCTAAGAATGAGTCCAAAGGTCATTCAAGTAGTCACTGGAACAGACTATGCTCTGGCGGCTCGATTTTATCAAACAAATGAGCTTTAGAGCAACTGCTCAAAAGATTGACGCCTCGTATGGCTCTCCAACTCATCTCGGAAAAGAGGATTCCATAACCACAGACATTTTAGAAAGGATTCTATAAGTGGGATTCTGTGGGTGGAATTCCGTATGTCTAATATAATATTAGAACATTCCTTTTCATGCTCTATCGGTCGATAGTACCTGAGTTTGTGTGATTTCTGAAATAAAACCTGAAGCAGCGAACCTGCTGAAGGTTTTATTTCAGAAGTCACACAAACTCAGGTACTATCGACCGATTGAACATAAAAAGAAACGTTCTAATTATTTTATTATGCCGAACAAAAAATAGCTTTCATTGTTAAGCGTTAACTGCAACATGCCATCAATCTTGTAATAACAATGTAGACGATTCCAAAAACATGACGCCATTTCGAACGAATGATGTCTCTTTAGGAGTTTCCAGATCACGAAATTCGAAAATGACTTGTTATAAGTGCCGTCACTTTGGAAGTTTCTGTATCACCAAATGTCAGAGTGTACAACTGCATCATGCTGTTCATGTTATAATTCATTATTAATGCTTGTGTCATAAGTGGTATAATGGAATATAAATTCTTCTTAGGCGACGACAGCTGTTAGAATTAAACGGAGTGAAACAATGTATTTTGAACCTGAGGCGGAGACTAAGTGAGGTGGAGGAACACTAGTACTAGAAGTGATACTAAACTTGTGGAAATATAATTGATTGGACTTGAAGTCACATTCATGGTTCCCTAAAGTGGAGAACACCACGTTAGTTTTCAATATTTCTGATTGTTTTGAATGCATTGTTTGCAGTTAAAATTGAAAACACACCCACTGAAGATGATATATTTGTCGGTAAGTTTGTGTCTATCGTGACGAAAAAAGTTAAATATTCTGACACGGCGCCTTGGTTTGGTGTTGAGAAATTCCAATCAGCACGTGCGTAATCGACGCTGATCAATGGAAATGGAGCTTACATTTTCTTTGTTCTCATGTCTCCAGGGAAGAACGTTACGATAGTACCCGTGTTTTGTCCAAAAACTTCAGTACTGTGACTTTTAGAAGGGGTCAAATTAACCAATCATGGCTGATGTCACAGACGTGAGGCATAATAATGTCCTATATGGATTCGAGCTGCAATACCAGCCTTCGTTGTTCCTTGACTACTAGTACTGACATATCTGTCTTATGATCAGCTTCCACTGTCTTCACCCAATACTTTAGACTTTCACCACTACTGGTTACCATTATTTGTTCAGTGTTAGAACCTTCCACCATTACTACCCTCACGTAGCAGGCTTGCTAGATATCTCTCAATCTGTCTCAACCTCTGCCTAGTCTTAGCAGTCACCATTAATCGTTCCATTCAGTTAAACTCTACCGTCCCTTGACCTAGTGTATACTGGGGGTCCTGCATATAAGAGATTGACTACTGAACGTGTCACGATGTACCCACGTGACAACAGAAGCATAACACATATACCGCACACTACATGAACACATGTTTGAAAGGTCAATATGTGATTATCTGAAAATACACAATGTGTCACAAAAACACAGCATAACCGTTCGTGGGATGGACACATGTTGGATGTGCCGATATGTGCTTGAGTGCTAGTGCACAATGTGCTCACAACTCATACAAAAGTGCCTTCGCACAAACGATGGAAAGGGGGTTCTTTGGACAGACTAGAGAAGGGATTTCCTAAATCGACTAGGAATCCCAATAATGTAAACCATTCTGTCGTCTGCGTATGACGTCAGAAAGGGGGCGCTATGGTTCATTGGTTACGGCATTGGACTCCAAACCGAAAGTTTCACGGTTCAAACCCCACCAAGGGTAACTGGGTTGTGTTCTTGGGCAAGGCACCTAATTTCGATTGCCCACATCGCAGTGCTCAAAATAACTTTTTTTTCTATGCATTGCAAAATGCTACACATTTCCAAAAAATGAAAAGCATTTTGTAAAAATTGCATAGCTATTTTTGTATAACAAAGTTATGTTATGCTGTTTTGTGTTGAATTCTTCTAAGTGGATAGAATAGTTTCCATCCATTTCTGGGCATTTCCAAATGATCTGCAACACATGAAACATTTACTATGCTTTTTTTTAAATGAACTGCCTTTGAGGGTTGCATGGACTTGGATATTTTCAACTGACGTCTTGGTTGTTTAACAGAGTTCTCAAAATGGGAGTTGGGATGTTTAATTTGTTGGGTTTGAAGTTATATTTAATGGACATTTTATGCACAATGTTGTAAAAACAGGAAGAATTTAAACCAATAGAATTCATCTTACATATGAAGTTGCTGATGATGCTTGATGGAGAGTTAATCTGAGTAATGCCTGGAATGTTCCCCAATCAGAAGTAAAGCATCAGTGAACTAGTTTTCATATTTGTTTGCAAATTTTCATTTATATTTTGCGATACAAGATAATTAACTGCAGCCTAATAGGCTGCAGTTGATTATCTTGTATCACAAAATGCTATACATAATTGGACATTGTGTAGCTTTTTGCAAGTTTTGCATAGCAAAAAGCGACGCTACACTGCTTATTTTGAGCCCTGCCACACCGAGGCACTGTGCTGCTGTGTACTAAGGTGTACTGCACGTCGATGGTGCACATGTCTTCCACCACTGCTAATCCTGCTTGTGTGGAGTTAGTACGTTGTGGAGTCCAAGTTGCTCGGTGGGTACTCCGGCTTCATCCACTCGTAAAACTCCCGGCACGAGGTGACCCTGGTTGTTGAAAGTGTCGTTAAACCTCAATAAATCAATGTGACAACAGAATTCTATTTCCGTCGTATATGCCTTATCTTCAAGACACATGGTGGTAGCCAGTAGCGGTGGAAGTCTAAAGAATTGGATGAAACAGTGGAAGCTGGTCATAGTAAAGATACTTGTGACCATAGACAAGTCAGTGGCAGTAGTCTGGAAACATGAACACTGGTCTATGGGCCAGGAGCCGTACAGAAGCTTGGAACCCCATTTACGGAACATATAATCCCTTCCAAGAAACGCATATGGTTATGGATTTGTTTTTACGAGATGAGTAGAGCTGAAACGGTTAACCGATTAATCGATTAATCAATGATCAACATCTTGATCGATCCAAGAAATAATTGATCGATTAAACGTTACTTTTGAACTACTGTATTATATGGGTTAACAAAGGAATAAACTTGCTCCAAAACAGGCAGAAATTGTCACACTGACTCACATCAATTATATGAGACAGGGTAAAGCATGCAAGTTACTTGCCGACATACTTGTTTACTTGCATGATCATCATACTGTATCAGTAGCTGGAAATGGTCATTCTTAACCCTTTACCCATTGCGTGTAGCAGGCGATACTTGCAAAATAAATTCATGAATTACTAAAATTGAAAACATAATAAATTTGAATGGAGATTTTTGTATATAGGCCTAGTCGGTTTTGTTTGTTACGTTGGGTAAGGGGATCATGCTGAAAATCATCAACGGTATGGCAGTTATTCAGATATCTATTTGGACAAGTGATTAATCGGTTAACCAACTTTAATCCCCGTGATTAATTGGTCGAGAAAACCCCTTAACCGTTTCAGCTCCAGAGATGAGTCGAAGAGTCGCTCGAGGAGTCACTCTTTTGGTATCACGAAATTAAATATTTTCCCAGAGGCGACCATTATAACATTCAAGCAAAATAAAATATGATCGCATCACTTTAATTTTGGCATTTAAATATCTTTGTCAAGTATAGCCCTTCAGACAACTTTTCTGACCCCAAAACAGGGGGTCATGCAACAAATAAGAGAGAAAAATTGACAGCAAGGGAAGTACCGGTCACGTGCACATATTTTTGGGAATTCCCTACAAAAACACACCAAATATAAATTGTATTTTTTAGGTTCAAAAGTAATCAAATCATCCTCATTTTTATCTGGAATATTCATTAATAACGCAAGATGTCAATAGAATACTTCAAACGTTTATCGCGACGATTTATTTTCCCAAGGCTGTTTATTTCTAGAGATTACATCACTTCCGAGTACAACATTTCAAGACGGGAAACTCTAATTCAAATATTTAGTTCCCTGATACCTTTTGGGCAATTGCTCGATAGATCATTTACAGAATAAAATTCGAGTCGTCAGAGAATAGCATTTATTGCACGCCTGTTCTATGAAATTCTCATCTACATCAACACAAAACCGTGCGGAAATAAAAATCTGTTGACGGACTATTTTTAAATTGACGCGAAATTTTATTGGAATTTTCTACAAATCGTGCAACGCAATTACAATTTGAATCGCTAGCGATAGCTGAAAATCATCCCCTGAGTTCCAATGTGTTCTATGTGCCAATAGGCACATAGAACACATTGCAACACAGGGGACTAAATATTAACACGGGTTCCCCTCGCAAACTTGGTTGGCGATAAAATGTCTTGTCTGTGTTAATAGTTGTCAAATGAATTGCCGAGTGTCCTTCTAATAATTGTTTTATAGACGTCAAGGCGTGTAATAAACATAGAATGACACACGCGTGTGAATGTGTTACTCGATATGGCACTTGTGCCATCGCGGCCTCTCGTTCTATCCTTCCGCGCTGGTACTCGTACCATATCGATTAACTCATTCACACGCATGTGTCGTTCTGTGTTTGTTCCATTCACTGCTCGACTGACTCTTGGGCTCAACCTAGGTACCCATACAGGCCATTGTATCAATGGTTGGAGGCTTCGATGAATGAAAAGATTTGATTGATCGAGTTTAGAGATAGCTAGGACTAATATCGAATGCTACAGTGAGAGTAGCCAGAATAAGTCCAGACTATGTGAAAAATGAGGATTTCTAGAAAATCCGGGCCCGATAAACAGGTAGTTTTAGGGTTTATTCTGATAAATAGATATACTTCCGTTTCAGTCGAGTGATACTGTTGGGGGCGTCTCGGCCCCATAACACTGTGCGATACAAAGATAAGAATGGAAAAGAGGATTCTGACAGAATCTGCATCAAATAAAGTGAATTTCTGTTATATACTTTTCTAAAAGGTAGGGGATATTTGATAAAAGTGAGATATGTGAAGAAATATATTTATATTTTCAAAGACAATTGAGGCATTCAGCAGGCCCGTCGGAACGAAATTTATATTGGGGGGCTGATATTGCTAATTTGGGTGAACTGGCTGATACTAAATGGGTATGGGGTATCCAGATGCCGAAGGCATCTGGCGCGAGTGCTGAAGGCACGAGCTTTTTGAGGGGGGGGGGGGGGAGGGGGGGTTACTCCCCCAGAAATTTTTTTGAAAAGGGCAATCAAAGGAAGCATTCTGGTAGCTTTTGAAGCAAAAACCTCTTGATTTTTTTAAACGGCAAAAGTTGTTTTTTTAACAAAATGTTTCCAATGTTTTCAGTAGAACCCCATAACATTTGGGGACGATTCTCACACCGGGCTCACCTGCAGGCCGTGTCCGTATTCCGTCATGCTAAAAAACAGTCAGGCCTTATGGTGGATTCATTAGTTTTATCATTACGCCAACGGTTGTCGTGGTCTTCTGAGCTGCCAAAGGAATTGCTCAAAACGTTTGCACATCAACATATGCAGGTGCATGCTATACATTCAGTGATACGTTCATAATTCTAATCCAGGGGCGTAGTAAGCTAATTTTATTGGGGGGGTGGGGAGGGGTAGGACCTACAGTCCCATGACGCGACGCGTCATCCGAGCGGCGAGTGGGGGTGAACACGAGAGGAGATATCCTCCGTCTCGTCGGTGGGGGGTCCGGAGGCCTCCCCCGGGAAACTTTTTGAATTTAAGATGTAAAAACATGCATTCTGGTTGATTCTGAGCAAATAAATCGTATATTCCTATGACGCGAAGCGTCATCCGAACCGCGAAAAGGCGAGTGGGGGTGAGCACGAGAGGGGGTACCTCCCCGTCTCGTTGGTGGGTGTCCGGGGGGCCTCCCCCGGGAAATTTTTTTAATTTAAGATGTACAAATATGCATTCTGAGTGATTCTGAGCAAATACATCGTCAATAAGGAAATACGTCAGCTCTCTGATCAATTCAGCGTGATTTCCGAGCAGAATGACAGGAATAGTGAACATGCAATGAATTACCCTGTGGTTGGTTGGGGTTTAACATAGCTTTCCACAATTAGGCGAAAACATGACTGTCAGTTTTATTGGTGGAAGAAAGCCCACATGGAACCCACTCAATCCAGTAATCATTAACAGTAATGTCGGAATATGGTAACCAGTGGGCATCCCGTGTGGAGAAACCACCAACCCAGCCCAGTAAAGCCTACTTTTGACAAATTTGTGGGGGTGGGGGAAATATTTCCCTTACCCCCCCCCCCCCCCAACCGGTTCCTACGCCACTGTTCTAATCTGAGTTCAATAATGTAATGTCCAGTTTTATTCAGGTTACATCGGTTGCTCCCATCATGGATAAACTAACGACGAAATATGAGCAAATTATTGGGGGGGCTGCAGCCCCCCCCCCCCCAGCCCCCCCCCCCCCCCCGGTTCCGACGGGCCTGGGCATTGCACTGTGACATCTGGTGAATGATTTCAGCGATAGTTGTGTGTCTGACAATCACAAATTCCACGCACTGAGCTGTAGAAGACACGGACGGTCAGTCAGAGAATTTACCAAATTCAGTCCAAGACCTCAATACCTTGTAAATCCTCCTCGGTTCGCGAGACAAGCGCGGATCCGATGTGGCATACTCCTCACCAAACGTCCAATATTAGCTTGACTGATGTTGTTCTATTCTTCCTGCAGTGCAGCGGCGAGTTTCTGGACATTGGTAGGGGGCTGTTGGCCTGGCCGTAGGCGCCTGCCAAGCATATCCAAGGCAGTGTAGTGATGTCCAGCTCCTGGGGAACTCTGTAGCGACAGGGGCCATGTGTGCTCTTGCATTGTGATCTTGGAAAATGAATCGACGGCCGTGACGTCGCGCAAATGGCACCACATGAGCTGCTAACATGTTGTCACGGTAGTACTGCCCTGTGACACGCCCTTTTATTACATGTAATGCTGTTCTGTTTGTCATGGTTATGCCTCCCCACACCATAACGATCCGCCACCAAAACGATGGTGCTGCCTAACAGTTACGTCATGGTATCGTTCGTTCCGCCGCCGCCACAATCTGTTTTGCCTGTCGTGGAAGTAGAGAGTGAATCTCGATTCATCGGAAAACATGATGTTGCTCCACCGACGACTGTCCCAGCGATGTCGTGCTCCACAGCAATTACGCCTTGCTGCGATGTGACGTTCAGTCAAACGTGCAATTATTCGATGTCGTCGAGCGTACAGATTCCAGCTGTGTAGGCGATTTTGGATAGCTTGACCACTGACTCGCACATCTGTCGCTCGGTGCAGCTGGTGTCCAATTTCTGAAGCACTTTGATGGCGGTTACGTAATGCTGTGGTTCGGAAGAAACTATCCTGGTTAGCAGTTGTAGCCCTTGGACGACCTGGCCGACGTCTGACATCAACATTGCCTGTCTGAGGGTAGCGTGACCACAACCTACTAATCACCGATTGAGTAACGTTGAGGATTTGAGCCACTGCAGTCTCTCTGTTGCCAGCTTCCAACATGTCAACGGCACATAATCGTTCGTCCCGTGTCAGTCTTCGCATACCTCAAAAGTTACGTTTCGACCAGAAACTATTGATGAACGAGTTTATACTAAGAAAAGAACGATGAGGCCTCCGAAAAAAGCCCGTCCAGTACAAATGGAAATTTCAAAACGTACCCCACAGACATTAAGGCGGCGCTCGTGCGAAAAACTTGCACGAAGTTTACGTGGGCCGGTGACATTCATGATCCACACTATACTTGGTAACATATTGATATGTCCAATCAGGCCTATCCGTACCATTTTCCGAAACTAGCAACGTCAGTTTGGATATCCCCTACTTTTTTTAATAGTATATTTTTGGCAGTTGTCGGGTTGTTTTCGGAAATTAGATATACTTCCCCTTGAATCAAATACGTCCTCAGAAAACACTCCCGCCTAATGGTAGGAACTTCAGTTATTTGGCAACAATAATCTTCGGTAAACAAAATGGACGACACAAACACGTATTACCCTAACAACACGGGATGCGCACTGACGTCACAACATTGATGCTTACCCGCGCTATCATGACAACCCACGTAACAATCTCTATGCACCGCGGTATGATGTCCGTTCCTCTCCACATTTCCTTCCAGAAAACTAGTTTCGATCCGACCCTCTCATACTACTATTAACTTTATTACCAAATTTTCCACAAATCAAGCTGTGGTTTTGGAAGTATGATGCTTCTGCTGGATACAAAGGCTTAGCGTTGCCTTCATTTGTATTGGTAACAGATGACTAAGCAGTGACTGTGATGCTATAACCGAACACTCAAATGTTGCCAATCTGTGTCTTTTGAGTGTGAAAAAGGCTAGACAAAATTCTTGTCAAGAAGGGATGAAGTGGTCACATACTTGCCGCTTCAAACAATCCGCTAAGACGGAAGGATTTCCCCGATAGGGGCTTGTGCTCCCCCTACGGGGGGGGGGGGGGGAGGGGGCTAGTATATCTCCGACACGCCCACAATAAAAGAGGCCGTTTCCGTGACCGGTGGAGGGGGTGGGCTGCTAGATCTCCCCGACTGGAGACTGTACCCCCGACCTCCGCCTTCCTCTTTGGAGCCACTTTTGCGCTCCGTTTTAATTACGTCTGTATCCGATGAGAGTGGCCACCGTGCACATCCTCCTTAGTTTCTGCAGAGATGAAGCCTGTTGAAATTGTCCTTGCAGTCAACTGTTTGTTAAGGCTTAATGACACTTTCAACAGTCGAGGTCGTGCCGGACACTATTGTGGGGGGGGGGGGGGAGGATGCCGGCTTACCCAAAGAAAACCACCGAGCGAGCTGCGGCTCCCAACTGTCAGACTCCCCAACTAACATAGGCTGCACAAGCACAGTTAGTAGCGGTTGAAGGTCAGTGCACGTCGACGTGTTGTGCGCCTTGGTTTACGTTCCTTTGCCCAAGGACACGACACAGTTACCGCTTGTATTCAACTGTTGCATTCAGTTTGTAAACAGATCAAGCATTATCAAGGTTGCATGCGAATTGAATAGTATTTCATCTTCTTTTTTTCAGGTAAATATATAGGTTATAAAAATGGAAGATTTCGAATGCTGTCAAAGAGGGAACTAAACTGGAATGGATTTCCTGCACAGGCACCGACAGAAATTAAATTCCAATTGCACGATCCGCATCTCACATAAATGTGGGGTTTGAAGCTTACAGAATTACCACTCGACTATACAATCTTCATCAATGTGCTCCTCTCTGACTGAAACGAAACTATATCAATTATATATGTTGCATCGAAGTGGTTGATTGTTTACATATATATTACAGGCACAGCGGAACGATTCTCTAAGTGAGGGGGCTGGATCATGGTTCGGCCCGCTGTACGAAAATTTGAAATTCCAGGGTCCCAAAACACCCATTTCCATGCATCTGAGCTGATATTTTGAGATTTTTCAGGAGATGTGTTTGAAAGATTTCACACTTTGAGAGCCGTTAAAAAACGTCGGTGAAGCATACAGGTGAGGTCTATTTAGCAGCTTTGGTCGTAATGGTATGCTTTACCCGCTGTTAACAACAATTATACTGTCTGTGGATTATCTTGTCTGGGGTGGATTTGGTACTTGTATGTCTGTAAGATTGCGATCTATTTCAGTCTATTAACAGACTGTATACATTTTAGCGTTTGCTGCCACTTACTGCAAAAAAATGATCCGAAATCCATCGAAACTGAACCAGCACGAGAGAAACATAGCTGGCCAAAATATGGGGGGAGGCTCTGGATCCGCCTCTTATTTCACCATCCACCTTAGTTGGTTGTGTTAAAATATATGCATACAGGAAAACATGTCCCGGCAAAAAAAAATAATCTGGGCTGAATCCCCCCCCCCCCCCCCCCTCCCGGTTCCGCCACGGCCCCTGTATTACACGACAGTCTACGGACTGCGCTAGAACGATCATCTCATTCGCAATTTCCCATGGTGCTTACGTTACACTGAAAATACGTGAACGAAATATCTTTGACAGTGTTAATCCCCCAGTACACATAATCGTTTGTAGAGTCTGGAAATTCAGTGATAGTGGATGTTAACATTGTGTTCAATTTTACAGTGATACGAAGAATATTTTGATAAAACTTGACATATTTGGCTTTATTTGAGAGAATAAATGTGGTGTGGAAATGACGTCAACAACAGATAACATCCCTGCTTTGTTCAATTCCATGTGAAGCTGTTTGGAACGCTCTGTTAATCTGCTTCCAACAAGTGTGAGGCCACATTAAGCTGTGACGGCAATGAACGTTTGATCCCGACTGAACAGACGAGTGGATAAACGACAGGACGAATTACAGAACTGAGGAAGTTTGAGCATGTTTTTATATCAAATCAACAGTTACTATTATTAACAAGAAAACCTTGATACATGGCATCAAATTCCGAGGCAAAACGTATTTCTTTCATTCGATCATTTATTGTTGAGAATTTTTTAGTTCACCTGGGAGAAGCTTGGGGGAGCTAAAGTGATCACTTTCCATCCGACTTCGTCCGTCGCCCAGCATAAACTATACAAAATCATCTATATCTCATAAACTAATGAAGTGCATTTAATCAAATGTGGTAGGTATAATCTCTAACACATGATAAATAAAGTATCTTCGAATCGATTGGCCCCGCCCACATGGGACCCAAAAAGGGGATATAACTTTAAAAATCTCTTTAGCCAGAACCACTGTACAGAACATGTTTATACAATCAAATTTGTTCAAGCCAAATTCCTGCATCCATATTTTGGGGCGTTCTGGGAAGAGCAAATATTTGAAGCCTCGCTCATATTTTATATTTCCATAAGCCCTTGCTCAATTTTAACTAAATTTGATAGGGTGGTTCATCAGGTGACATGTACTTGTTTTATCTGAAAACAATTCCCCTGTGCCCCAGAGGGTGCCACGTGGGCTAAAAATAGTAACAAAATTCAAAGTCCTATATTTTTAGAACTGCCAGGGAAAAATGTTTCTTATTTCACATGAAGCATCCTTGCGACGGGTTGAATCATCTAGGCAGAAAAAAAATTGCCCTCGGTTTGCCCATAGGATGCGAGGGGTGAACTACCCAAAACTACTGGGCCAAATTTAAACAAATATGGTAGGTATAATCCCTAACACCCGACAATTCAAGTTTGTTTTAACCGGGTGACTCCACCCACACTGGCCCGAAAAAGGGGAAATTACTTCAACAACCTTCAGAAATCTCCTCCAGGGCCACTGTGAAGAATATGTTCAGTTTTGGTTTGCAGCATGCTTGACTCATCTACATTCAAGTTCGTTACGCCAAGTGCTTGCGTCCATATATGGGGCGTTCTGTGAGGGGTAAATTTTGTAGGCCTGTCCATATTTGCTATTTTCATAAGCCCTGGACCGATTTTTTTTTACTAAGTTTGATATGATGGTTCATTGAAGAACATGTACTTGATTTATGTGGAAAAAAAATTACCATATGCCTTGGTGTACTGCATGGGTTCAAAATAGTAACAAATTTCAAAGTCCTATATTTCTAGAACTGCGCAAGAAAACTATTTTTATATGACATGAAGCATCATTGAGAGGGTTGAATCTAATAGGCAGAGAAAATGCCTGGTTTGCCCATAGGGTGCAAGAGAGTGAACCCTATAGCCATATTTTATTTTTGTAAGCTTTTGACCAATTGCAAGCAAATTTGGTAATCTGGTTTATTGGTGGACATTTAATTGCTTCATTCAGTTCACCCTATGCCCCTTGCTTAGTGTCTTTGTGATAATAACAACGTGCCCCTGGTGAACATGGTCTTTTTACATTTCCTCCGTTATGGCAACAAAATTTACATGAAAGTGGTTTTCAGGTTATTTTCATGTTAATGTTTGGAAATGATGTTAACAATCGTTTTTTTCTATTCTTTAAGTCAGATATTTAACATTTTGTGCCAAATTATTTTTTTACATTACAGAAAAGTAACTTTAAATCATTTTATAAGAACACTCATTGCCTATATTGTTTAAAATGTTATATGAATATTTTTTATCTTTTCTTATATTCTTGTCTGTACAATTTCCTTTGGGATAGGGTCCGGGGTGCCATTCAACTGGAAACATTCCTGCCATGAAGGCGCCAATTGGGTATTTGTTTGGAAGAAGAAGCAAACATAGAATTAAAGGGGTTGCCTTCACATTAAGCTGAGAAGATTAATACAGAAGCTACTACATGTTTAGTACATGTAGTTTTATAACAAACAGTCACATGAAATAATGATCAGTAATATCTATTATAAATTGTTGTATTTGCTACACTTGGACAGTCTACATTCTGTGCATAGATCAGCAGTTGTCTTGGCAAGACTTGGGTGCCTGTTGGGTCACTTGTTTTGTTGCAATAAAAAGTGAAAAGTAGAATTAAATTTTTATTTCAATGATGACTAAGATTCAAACAATCCCTGATATCTCAAACAAAACTTTACCGTTTACATAGGGCAGTAACTCTGACAAAACACTTCATATAACCTCCAGATTGAATGGGGCGATAGACGTCAATAAGATATGGCATTTGCACGGGAAATATAATGTCATCCTAACAAAGGTGCTTCCCTCACATTTGTGGGGGTCCGAGTGGGGCGTCCTCGGGGAAAACTTTGAAAAATTAGTGGCCCTGAGGGCAATTTTGAGGCTTTACTCAGTCAAGGTATTAAATAACAAACACCCTGTTAAATAGAAAGCTTATAAAAATTGAACACTGGTAATGGTGGGTATGCGGGCTCTTTTGTCTGTTTCAGTTGCTTCAGTCAAAATAGGACTGAGTGTATCTATTAGAGCTGAAACGGTTAACCGATTAATCAATTGATCAATGATCAACATCTTGATCGATCCAAGAAGTAATTGATAGATTAACCGTTACTTTTGAACTACTGTATTATATGGGTTAACAAAGGAACAAACTTGCTCCCAGAAACTGCCACACTGACTCACATCAATTATATGAGACAGAGTAAAGCATGCAAGTTACTTGCTGACATACTTGTTTACTTGCATGTTCATCATACTGTATCAGTAGCTGGAAATGGTCATTCTTAACTCTTTAACCCTTTTAAAATGCACGCGTATGGGCTGGTATTGATAATGGCAGCTTTTCCAGACCTTGCTGATGACTTCCCAATCACGGTGGCGTTTAGGGATAGGGATTCAGTCTCGACACTGAGGTCTTATTTGAGGCCCAACAGGTAATTCAGGAGTTTCGACCCGGTTCGTTCATGGAGAACAATATTGAGATTGGATGGACTATTATTTGTAGCGGTGACGATGTTTCCTCACATTTAGACGCTGCAGTTGAGGTAGTGATATCCTTGTCGATATATTCACATACTTCGGTTGAGGGAGGGATGTCCATGTCGAAAGGCAGAGATGCTTCAGGTGAGAGAGAGATATCCGTGGGGGCAACTGGCGTGAAAATATGTTACGAAATACATCTCGGTTGATGGGCCAGGTACAAGTATTTAAATTAAGTCATTGGCTGATGTGCTGGATGCTGCAGGTATGCATTTCTGAACGGCCGTGACATTTGAGGTGAAGTCACGACCCTACCGGGTTGGGTTCTCTGATATATAGAAACTTCTTGAGAGTAGTATATCATTAGAGGCTTCATTAAAGCTACATTCACCCAGTGGTTGAATTATGTGACTGCAGCGAGGGGGCAGACATAGTACCACCATGACTTAGCGCGAATCACCTCGATGAAGACCTGGTTCTGGGTGTGTGTGTGTGTCTCGTGATCATAGAGTACTAGAAGTACGCCTACGGGTTTCCTTTTGGTACATAGGATGTCACATTCTCACAGAAGATATGATCGGACATGCGTTTGTGTTCCAAATGTTAAAACTTAAGAGCATCTGTAATATTTATGGTTAAAGACAACCTTGGTCTATATATGTTTAGCATGAACTGAAGGAATATGCTGCACGCACAAGCACGAGCATCCAGTTGTCATGACCAAATGATTACCTCTTTGGCTTAATGTGCGCATTCCAGAAATATATCCAGCATAGACTGGATTTTCTATGGAAATCTGACAAAAATACCGGCCAGTCTAAATTGCATACGAACCAATTTGTATATACTTCGAGGACTCCTTTCGGCGCAAAGTAACAAATACATTCTTTATTTGTTGGGTGGTACAAATAATACATATTGCTAAAAAAATAAAAATAAATTACTGAATAACTAAACATTTCCATTTTTTGCCTCGGAAACATAGCTTATGATCCCCTCATTGGAACGGACTTGACTAACTCCTTCCAATGTGCGTTGATAAGTTATGCTTTTGAGGCAAATTTTTAAAAAAAATAATAGAATTTGCTTGGCGATTTTTTTGTGAACAGCGCTGGCCAGCTTTAGTTGTTAAGCTAGCTGAAAGGTTAATGTACAGATTATGTGACAAAAATAATCTCAGTTTCGTCACGATTTGACATGGAATTTCTGAACCTCGTTCATGAAATTTGATCTGAGCCGAGGTTTAACAATTTTAGTGAACTCTGCACAGACATTTCATGTGAAGTCGCGACTCACCAGAGAACCTCTATTTATTGTTATGTTTCATGAAATTCTCCACACATGAGAATTATATTATTACTTGTGATTTCACTCTGACCTCACCATTCTTGATTTGTTCATATATCACAACTCGTGTAAATGTCTTGCATAATTTTACTTCATGTAATACTCTAGGCATCCATTTCGGCAGTTACCATTTGATAATTTCCTTGATTACATTGTATCTCCACCCATCTTTGATAACATATTTTAATGTGTCGCAACAGGAGTTCATATTTTATATTATCACACGCTTCGACCGAAAACTGCCGAATATCGAAAATTAACGCCGTCATCGATGTTTAGGCTTGCTTCAGATTTTTATGTAATCTGAATTTGCCAAAAATACTTGATATCTTCTCATAAAACCAAGTCATGGCTGTTTTGAAAATCAACGGAGTCTGTCACCAAGAGATCGTCTAAGTGGTATGTCATGTACCCGGCCGACCCTAATCACCCGGACCCCGCCCGAACCCGGATGTGACGTCATAGTCATATGACCCGGTGACGTCATGTGGTTTGTTATGGTAGCCCGCGTTAGTGACCATCGCGGCATTGGTCGTAGTGATACGTCGTGTCAGTGCGTGTTTCCGTCGTTCAGTTTGCATACTTGAGGCCGCGATTTGGTTTATATGATGACACGTGGTCTCTATGTGACACAAAGTCTACTAATAGGATGGTGGTGTGTTCAAAGGGTATGTTCAATTGAACTTAGATTGTGAGTAGCTATATCTTCTCTTGAGCTCTATCGCTATCGGAGAGAAAAATATGCTTGCATAAATGTCCATCTTCAGTGCTGAAATAGTTTGTGTTAACCCTTTCAACCCCAGAGGCCGTTTTTTTCCGTACGGGTCACAAGCTACATCATAATGTCATTAAGTGGGATAACTACAAGGTAAATGTGTGGTAATAACACTTTGGCCAGCCGCTGATTTGTCGCGGTATGGACCAATCAATATTTTCAACGTGCAGCCCCAAGCTGCACGTTGAAAATATTAATTGGTCTAACCCCAAATAATAAATATGGACTCTTCCAATTGCTGCCATTGAACAGATATGGAACATACCACCATGGTTCAAAGCGTTAAAGGTGTGATATACTTATGATAGAATGTAGATGGTTAACTGAGGTGGGCGTTCGTCATACTCCAATCGTGTTACTTCATTTGATGAATAACTGCTTAGTTTGGTTTTTCAGAATGATATTTTCGTTCTTCTAACCTAATTCACAAGGGGGCGCGGGGGCGTTGCGGTAACCGGTTCTCGTCAGATCATCTAAGTTAAGTAACGTCGAGCCCGGTTAATCATTGGATGGGTGACCGTCTGAGCGTTGTGTCCTTGGGCAAGGCACTTAACCCCGATTGTCCACATGGGGGCACGATGACGCCATCTACTAAGGCACACTGCATGTCGATGGTAAGAATGTCTTCAACTAATCTAGTCTGTGCTGCAGGGAGTTACGATGTTGTGGAGCTGGCAGCTGCTCGTCGTTGCTCGGTGGTTCTCTCCGGGGACTCTGGCTTCCTCCACCCGTAAAACTGTCACGGTCATGATTAGCCATTATGCATAAGTATATGACCTTAAACACCAATAAATAAATAAATAAATAAATAAATAAATAAATAAATAAATAAATAAATCACTCATTGGACTAGTCATTTTTAACCAGCAAAACATTATCGACCTAACAACTTAACCTTCATAAAGTGAAGCAGCAATTCTTTTACGGATGCCATTCAGCAACCATACATTCTTTACATATTATGCTGATTGTTTCCGTATTACATATTTTTTTTATTTTTGATATCATTTACAAACCTGTATTTGTACGTTTGAATGAGAGGCTGGCCTATTCATTTATCTCATGTCAAATTCCACGTGTGCACGAAAAGGCAAATAAGTTAAGGCTACTTTTTCGGGCTGGGTGTGGAGGGTCATCTCACGTCAGAAATAAGACTATTTTGAAACTGCCATCTTGGCTTTTAATCTATGCAAGGTCACGTGTCATGGCTCGCGAGGTGTATACATTTCAAGAAAACATGTTGTAAGCAATGGGAGAAGAGAGCAGATGAAGTGCTTCGGACCCCATTTCGTTCATTAATGCGAATTCAGAAAACATGTAGCCAAGGTTACCATTGGTTTAAGGCAATGGCAATATTGTGTGAGAACTTTCATTATTTCGAATTGAGTTCCTATCAACTTAATTAGTGACTGAATGCACGCTGCATCGGGACTCTTATTTCTTATCAACCTACCTTACAATTGTTTACTACAGGCTTGCACTACAGTGGAAGACCCTAACTCGGATAAAATACTCTCTATTTTAATCTTTTCCAAAAGATTTGGGAAAGAAAAGTGGTGTAAAACACCACGAAAAAATAAGCCAAAACTGGTTCGAGCGCCATTGCGCACACCCGGTAGGGGAAGCTCTTCTCTTAGTACAATTCCACGACTTCCGTTAATCAGTGCGCAAGCAGTCCTCAAACCATTCATTTTTTTTTTGTCCGCGAAACGTCGCCATTTTGCATTACGAAACAGTGATAATTCAACTCGTCGATAATGGTTTTCCTGTGACTGGAATTATGGATCTGAAGATCGTATAATAACAGGACTGTGTTTTATATATTCTCGTTAATATTTTCAGCCACATTCTCATAGAATTTTATTTATATATTCCGTTTCGCGAATATTTTTTTTCGACATCGTGTCAACGCGGTTCGGCAATAAAATTTTTCGGCTGATAAATTTTATTATTATAATTGGAGTTAGGTGTGAATGAGGGACTGTATGGACAGGATTTCTTCACTCTATTGAGGGCCGAATTTCTGTTTTTAGGTCCCTGTCGGCCGTCTGGGTTCTGTCGTGTACCCACCGGTTATTTTTTCTGCCACCTTCTCGCGTAGTTGGGGGTGTTCTTCTACTTTATGTATCTGTTGAGTTCACCTTTTTCTTCTACTGCTCGATAGGTTATCGATCTGAGTATTCTGACCAGTCTATCATTGCTCCTCAGTTCAGCATGGAGGCTTTCAGACCAGTTCCCCACTCCATTCCCCAGGATGTTTTCCAGTTCAAGGCCATTCTCTTTGGCCTCGGCTTGGATCCTTGGGGCTTCACCTGTCTGATGTCGCATATGTGAGTCTTACATTGCAAACAGTCCAAGGTGTCTTCTTCGGCTTGTCTAGTTGATATCCTCCAGAGGCAATCCAATGCTGCTTTTCTGGAGTTTGATGTCGTCACACTGTTGAGTCTACTCACGTCACTAGGGTTCAGCTTCAACGGAGAGAAGTCGGACCTGGTCCCTTCTCCGTCTTGTCATCTGGGATGGACTTCATCAACTCGGAGTCTTCCCCGACTGCTTGGTCTCTGCGTTTCGGTGACGGATCTCATTCCTCTAGGTCAACTGCATGTCTGACATCTCCAACACTTTTTGCTCAGTCGTTGGAGGCCGAATGTCGATCCTCTGGTTCTGGTGCTTCTGTTTCTGAGTCTCTTCCTCGTCACATTCTCCCCTGACAGATGATCAGTGGATTATACAGGGAATTCCGTTGGACTTCCCCACGTCCGATCGTGTTCTGACGGTAATCGCTAGCGATCTCGGATGGGGTGTGACGTTGGATCCTCTTGGTCTTTTCCTTCACGGGTCATGGGACCAGGATCTAGCAGCTCCTCATGTCAACAAGAAGGAGCTTCTTGCTCTTCTTTTGTGTTTCCGACAGGGGATCCCCCGCTTTTCGAATTGTCAGGTCATTCTGTGGTCTGACAATTCTACGGTGGTTGTTTACATTCGGAACCAGGGCGGAACGCACTATGTTCCCATGTATGATTTGGTTCGGGATCTTCTACTGCTCGCTCAGGATGTCAACACCGGGGCGGTGGTTCGTCACATTCCCGGTTGTCTGAACGTCCTAGCCGACTCCCTGTCCAGACGGGACAGGTTCTTTTCCACCGAGTGGATGCTCCACATGGCGGTGTTCCAGACTCTTTGCGATCTCTGGGGTCGTCCCCACATCGATCTCTTTGCAACTCATTGGAACCATCAGGTGGACACATTCGTGTCCCCGTGTCCAGATGCTCTGACTTTCGCCGTGGACGCTCTGGCCCTCCTTTGGGACGGTCTTCTCGGCTACGCCTTCCTGTCGGTTCCGATTCTGCCTCAGGTTCTAGCCCAGATATGAACCTGCAGTTGTCGTATCCTTTCGATCACACCCCTGTCGCCTCGGTGGGTGTAGATCAATCTGCTCCGCTCTCTGTTAGCGGCGGTTCCGGCATGTCTCCCTCTACGTCGCGACTTTCTTCGCCAAAGTCGACCGAGGAGGTTTCAGGTCGACCCGACTTCATTGTGCCTTCGCGCGTGTCTTTTATCGGGTCCTGTCTCCTCCGTAGTGGCTTTTAGAGACGAGCAGTGGAGTTGTTTTTCTTCTTCAAGGAGGCACTCACTCCACTGGTGTAGCCTCTGTGGCTAAGTAGAAGGTTCTTCTGTCGATGGTGTGCGATCACTCTGTTGCTTCTGTCACTCCTTCGATCACACCGATTGCGGAGTTTCTGGTATATGTTTGTCTCTGGGGTCTCCAGCAATGGGTATAAGTCCATGCTTCGGAGACCTTTTTTCATATGTGGTACCGCATCGTTTCGGCACTTATTCTTGCCTCTCCAAGCTTGTTCAGCACTTTTTCTTGAAAAGGCCTAGGACTTTGCAGTTTACTCCAAGATGGACACTTTCTTGGGCTCTGCTCTGCTTAGGGGTGGGGGGCGTTCGCGCCTTTATCTCGGGTGGATATGCGTTTTCTCACATGCCAGATCTCTCCTGAATCCATTTCTCGATGGATTTGTCTTGCTATTCGTGCAGCTTCCGCTCGTCTAGCTACTGACGATTGTATTACCAATCGTTTTTCTGCCACGAGGTGCGTGCATTGTCTTCCTCTCGGGGCTTATACTACCTCCGTCATGTTGTCGGATGTTATGCTGGCAGCCTACTGGAGAAATGCTACCTTCTCCATTTATCTGCGACAGTTGCAAGAGCCAACAGAGGACCTTTGTCCTACGGGCCCTCTTTCTTCGGCTCAGGCTGTTGTCTATCCCAGCCATTCAGCTTCTTACAGGGTCAGTCCCAGCTCCGTGCTGTTACTGCCATTTCTGTCTGTGCGTCGCACATCACCATACGCCTCATCTTTCATTGTCTTTTACTAATGTTTGTGATGCTATGGTTTGATAGGACTAGGGATCTCTTCCTCTGTCCACGGTTCCAGTGCAATTGAGTTATGTGTGGGTTGGTTATGTGATTCCCTCCACCCTATTCTCTATTCAGCCTGTAGTAAACAATTGTAAGGTAGGTTGATAAGAAATATAAATTTTATAGTAAATTTCCTTTCTTATTATACCAACCGCAATTGTTTACATGTTTACATGGAGGCCCTCCCGTCTTCTTATTCGGGTAAGAATCCTTCCTCCCCGCTGATCACATAACTCCTATGTTGGTGGACTCAAAAGAATGGTTTGATGACTGCTTGCGCACTGGTTACGGAAGTCGTGGAATTGTACTAAGAGAAGAGCGTCCCCTACTGGGTGTGCGCCGATGGCGCTCGGCCCAGTTTTGGATTATTTTTTCGTGGTGTTTTTACACCACTTTTCTTTCCCAAATCTTGTGGGAAAGATTAAAATAGAGAGTATTTTATCCGAGTTAGGGTCTTCCACTGTAGTGCAAACCTGTAGTAAACAATTGCGGTAGGTATAACAAGAAAGGAAATTTATTATAAAATTTATATTTTCGGGGATTTCCCAAGCCGAGAAACTCTGTGCAACGAGTGTTTCCTTGTTGCCTCTCAAAACAAGTCCCGCCTCCGCAAAAAAAGTCTTAAACCTGCGATATCAATTCGTTTAAAGTCGTCTTGCCCCTTCAGTTAAATCGAATGATGACATCTGTTCTACGAATTTTAACTTGATATTTCAAAAAACTAGTTGACTTGGCTGACCCATAACTCAACGCGATGAAGATGGAAATCGCTTTGTTTACACCCCGCGACCCGTGACCTTGCTTAGATTAAAGTCCAAGATGGTAGTTTCGAAACTGGTTTATTACAGAGGTGTTTGCCTCGATGGCAGCTAGTTGACATACATACATACCGTGAGAGGATCGGTCGTTTCTAGTGGGGAGGGGTTGTCTGCCAAATGAGTAAGTCGGCAAGATTTGAAAGCAAAATGGCTAACAGTTTTGGACGGGGAATGGACTCCTCGCCGGAAAACAACTTCGCCGGACTAGACAGTTCACCGGAGTCGCAATTCGCCGGAGGTTCATTTCGCCGGACTTTTTTTTTTAAATAAAATTTAGTTAGGGTGATGTAGATTAGATGAAGTATATTTCAACTAAAATTGCTAAAATAACATTCGTCAAAGGAGATTAATTTTTTTTTTTATTATTTATTGTCCTCTTTTTGCCTTCATTCAAATAAGAAGGATTTATTCTTCTGGGCCTTTTGATAGTGATTAAAGGTCGCCGGACTTTAGACAAGTGTTTGGCGGCTTGGGTTTAGTATGACAATGGGCAGTATCGAAAACTCCTACTTTGTGGCTTATTAGAGGCCGCACTACTTGAAAGGGTGATTGATAGCTTTGTTTTGTTGTGACAGTACGCAGTACTAAAACGGCGACTTTATGATGACTTTTTAGCCACAAAGGCAGACTCAAAATTGCAGAATGTTTTGATAATATACAGCGTATAATATAAATACTGGACCTACCCGTTTAAATATGAATTGAGGACTCGGACCCAAAACACATACTGAATCAAGGACTCGGACTCGGAATGGGACTCAAGTTATAGCGATTTTTATTAATCACTGTGCCGAAAATAAAAATTAACCATCCCTGTGAGGTCAGTCCAGACTGTTAACACGTCAAACTGCCGTGACATTTTGCCGGTGGTTGCCGTACTTGTGGGAGTGCCCTATAGTTTGTTAAGTAATTATAAAGTTAGAATGAATAAATTTCATAAGAACTATCTATCGACGCCTTTATCCACGTTGTTTCATTTAACCATATGCGCATGGTATCTGTTAATCGTCCATCCACTGTCCTCACCATCTATATCTATCAATTCGACAATCTGAGCGACCACTATTTCCGCAAGCGTTTCGCTTTCCCTACAAAATACCGAAGTATGAACTCCCTAACTCCGTTACTGCTGTGTACATTACGTATCACTATAAATAAATTTCCCGTTCACAGTTGGAACCCTAAAAAATTGAGGCCTGTTCTGTTCTGCTTGGCCCGTGGACGTACCAAATCAAAACAATTATATTGCGGACTTTGGGTTCAAGTTTGGACTAACTGTGAGGGTAATTAGCGCGCCTCCTTTAAACAATCCCGGATCCGCCTCTGCTTTATGAAATAACAAGTTTCTTAACGCTAGGTTCGACAACAGCACTGATTATTCCGAATGCTACCCCCTCCCCCCCCCCCCCCCCACCCCCATAAACTCTGGCAGATGCATTTGCCGGCTTGACAGATTGGCGACCAGGCTGACTGAACAGCCTGGTCAGAAATGTTTTGAGGCTGATTACCAGGCCTGGGCTGATAGGCCGGGGCTGATAGGCCTGGTGAAAATGCAAGCCCTGCCTCAGTACGTTTTCATATAATATATTTCTCAGTACGTACCCACGCCCTCAGTACGTTTTATATATATATATTTGGTCCATTCACCTGTGTGTGTCTGCGTTTGTGTGTCGTGGGGGGGGGGGGGGGTAGAAAACAAATGTGGCCAGTTTACAAATAGTTTATTCAGTTGTTAATAAACGGTTAAATTGCCTAGCACTTGAGGCCTCCGATTTCTATTTTTTGTACAGGTTAAGGTATCTTAGTTTAGTTGGTCCATAAATAGTGTGTGCTGATCCCCAAAACGCAATTGGGATACAGTGGAACCCTGTTAATTGAATAGAGCCCCCCCCCCAAAAAAAAAAAAAAATCAATTAACAAGAGTATTCAATTAACAGGGATTTGGTAATTTTCCTGTATTCTAGAGATAAACCGAGCGGGTTTTTTTTTCTATTTTATCTTGTCAAACAATATGTCAGTACAGTGGGAGTGGCCTATTCCATGTAATTATTTCATTGGTTAAACGCAAAAAGCTTGAACCATTTAGTAAGAAAAACTCAACTGATAATTTATTTTAGAGCGAAATTAATAAAATACACCCTTTAATATGTATCAAATCAATTATTAAAGGATATCAGACAAATTAACTTCGCAACACTTTGTGTTTGTACAAAGTATTCTAATTATTCTAATTCTTTGATTTTGGGTATTTTGAATATTTTATTAAAACATAAAACATGAAAGGTGTTGCAAATTTAATTTGTCTGATGTCCTGGCTTATCCCAACTAAATAAATGAATGATAGTCTTTATATAAAAATATAGGGGCATTCCACAAAGTACGATGGCTATTGGGAATATGTTACGGCAGTTAAACGAGTTTTGCTGATCATCACAACGACAAGATCGCTGTTACGTGTGGTTAATCACTGGTAATTCAACAAAAAATCTGAACACTAAACTTGAGTCCGAGTCCGAGTCCTCGATTCAGTATGTGTTTTTGAGTCTGAGTCCGAGTCCTCAATTCAGTGTCCATCGTCCTACATGTATCCTCCACATTTTCACAAATCAACATGGACAGCTCAGCAGAGTAGGCTATTGTCTAACGTGTAAGAAAATCGTATCCGCGCGGAATAATGCCGTCACTTGTGATTCATGCCATAAATGAAATCATCTTCGTTGTGGTACGGGGATAACATATTATCATTATAAAAATGCAATAAAAGGACAATATAACATTGAATGGAACTGTAATAATTGCACTGAAACTCCATCACAGGCTAACACTGAAGCAACACCAGTTAGAATTCGATCCGCGCAAACCTCGGCTCTTGCTACTTCAACTCCAAGTAATATTAATCAAATTAGTTCACCATTAAATGAAGATCAAGTACCTATAAACATGAACAACTCTCCAAACATTAGTGATCTTCGGGATTCTTCGTTTGTAAGTGTTGAATCGGTGCCATCTTTTAGAGAGTCCAACCACGTAGACTCACTGACCTGTCCAGAACAGTCTTTTACTGACGAAGTGGCAGGTCCTTCTGCAGTATTATATAGTGTTGTCCCGGGTGCATCAGCTCGAGGCAAAGATTTACTTACTGATTCGTATGTGGTTGACTACGCCAGTAAAAAAAATGTAAGGTCGAGGTGTTCGGTTAGAAATGCCAATACTAAGTGTTTAGCTGCAGTTAGCTTTAATAAAGACACAAATGAATATAGTAGAACTGAAAAGCCTCGCACATGTGAGCCAAAAGTGACGGCAAAACAAAACGCAGAGGTTAGGTCTAAAGTACGCCACGAACCGGAAACACGTCCTTTTACATCGTCCTCTACGATAGTCAGTGCTGCAATAAAAGATCACTTACCACCTGAGGCTCCAGTAACAACTTTACCAAAAACATCATCATATGTCAGAATGGCTACTAGGCTACGTCAAGGTAACCACCCACAGAATCCATCAGATCTCACGTTCGAAATTCAATCAGAACACATACCAGAGGGTTTTTTTTACAAGGTGACTTTTCCGCTGGGCCGAGGCGGCATCTTATATTTTATACTCTATACATGGCAACATTACTGGCCAATATGAAAACTTGGTTCATAGATGCTACCTTCAAGGCAGTTAGTGACCATTTCAAACAGTTATGGGTGATCCATGGTTCTTGAAGCAAGGTGATAGACTCAAGCAGGTGCCGTTAGCAGTTATCTTCGTGTCGGGCAAGCGTAAAGAGGACTATATATCAGTTTTGTCGTTTATTGCTCAGAAACTTCCAAGCATACAGATCTGCAAAGTGGTTATGGACTTTGAGGCGGCGGAGTTGGAAGCTTTTCGCCATGTGTTTCCCAATGTTACGTTAGCTGGTTGTGTTTTCCACTGGACACGGGCTGTCTTGCGGAAGACACAACAGTGTGGACGTACTGAACAATATCGAAAGCGAGCTAACACATACAAATTTATCAGACAATTATTGTGCTTGCCATTTCTTCCAGCTGGTCAAATCCCAGACACATTCTCTGTGTTCAAGGCAATTTGCCGAGACAGTCCAACTGGTCCATTGAGTAAACTGATCAACTATATAGACTCTTTCTGGATCAACAATCCTTCATTCCCGGTAACCAGTTGGTCAGTATTTGACCAGCATATTCGGACAAATAATGACACTGAGGGATGGAATCATCGCCTGAACACAAAAATAAACAAACTTGGTATGAACTTTTATATGCTTATAAATATACTTTGGGAGGAAGCTGGTCTCATCCCAACACAGGCACAGCTTGTGTCAAAGGAACTGTTGTCGCGCCAGCAAAAAACTTGTGTAAAAAAGAAAGAAAAAAGTTTGTTTGACCAAATTCGTAATCGCGAAACAACAGCGAACGCTTTTCTAGCAGAAATGTCAAAACTGCATGGACCAAGGGAGAAGTAATTAAGATAAAAATATTCACTCATGATACATTGTAAGGGTTTATAGTTTATAAGCCGATCACTCAGAATTAATTTGCATTCATCTACCTATTTACTGAAGTGTGAAGCAATCAACATGTAGGGATTTTTAGTCACCTTGGGGGGGGGGGGGGGGGGGGGCTTCTCTGTTATTTCACTTATTAGTTGTACTTATGTCGTAATATAATTTTCAGTGCTATGTATCCCACTGGGGCATAAAGCACCGAAAATTATATTACAACAAGAAAGTATAAATCATCTTTGCGTTGCGGGGAAGAGTGGGGGAGGAGAGTATTCTTTCGATCATGTGCTATACTTCATGTCCTAATATAATTTTCAGTGCCATGTATCCCACTGGGGCACATAGCACCGAAAATTATATTACGGCAAGAAAGTATAAATCATCTTAGCATTGAGGGGAAGGGTGGGGTGGAGGGGGGGGGTGTATTCCTTTGTTAGTTGTTCTGTTAATTTCCAGTGCTATGTACCCCCCATGAATGTAAATAATACTCTAGTGCTGTTGTATTTAGTGTTTTGTTCTCATTTCTAAAGATGAATAAACGTTGAAAGGCATGCTTTGTTTTATTTTGTCTCCTCATTCCTCAAAGCCCTCTCTTCAAAACTATCTTCTTAATTTATTCTGACTTGCAAAATTATTTCCGGCGAATCGTCCAGAAAAGTTCTGGCGAATCGTCCAAAATAATTGTGTAAATCATCTGACGAATTGTCCTTGGTAATCCGGCGAAGTGTCTAAAAGTCCGATGAAGTGTCGAAAAGTTCGTCGAAGTGTCCAAAAATTCGGCAAATTGGCATACATTATCCAGCAAAGCGTCCAGTTTTCCGGCGAACTGTCCCGAAAAAAAATTCGGCGAAGTTGTCTTCCGGCAAAGAGTCCAGGATTCTTTTGGACATATAGGCTTTGTGCTGATGGTTTATTTTATTCTCCTTTTGGGTGATGATGTGGAATGCAACTCAGGTGAAGTACATCCTATCTCTCTTGTTCATTTAGCCCTTTGAACCCGAGTGACCACTTTTCCGGCCCAGAAGCATGATACGTCATAATTTCCTCAAGTAGGATGGCTGCTGAGTGAATGTGTGGGGGTAGACCAATTAATATTTTCAACGTGCAGCTGTGGAATTTTTAATTGGTCTATCCCCAAATAATAAATGTGGACTCTCCCAACTGCCTCTCCGCTTCTCGATGTCATGCCCTCATCGTAAGTCACCATGTACTATCCGTATACGACCTCTGAACTATCATGTTTGGCAACTAGTGGAGTCTCAAGTTGGTTTCTTTTTATCATGTTTCGGATGACAGTCTTTATGAGGTTGCTATGTCTATGCTATTGCTATTTCCTCAGTTTAATGTCACCCGATCCAGTATATGGAAACCAGTCTAACGTAAATTACTTTTGTGGAAATGTTTTACTTTACCTGCTCCTTTGCAGCTAAGGGAGACTATTTCTCAATGCATTCCTTTATTGCAGAATTAGATGCACTTAGTTTCCAACCAATCATCCATGGGTTTTTGCATTTTGTGCTATAATCTTATGTATCATGATTTGCTGTTGTGTTCGTTGTTTTCGGAGACACCAGTACATAAACCTACACGATGCTGTTTACATTTCCCTCGCCGCCCATAACGACCGTAGCCTCCTGTCGATGCTTTTACACCCCTTGCCTATGGCCTTGTCAGTGCTGGTCCAACTTCTTCTGCCACAAAGTCACTGTATCCCACAGTGTGGTATGATGCTGAATCTGATTCTGTATCGCTACCTAGACAATCTGATACGTGCTATTAATTTTTGGCCATAGTTTCATGTTGTTGCATATGATTTACATTTCATTTATTAAAAAAAAATGTGTTTTTCTTGATATGTGGCAGGTGGATGTGCAATTGACCAATTTGCATTTTTAAAAAAAACAACATTTTTTTTGTTATTATTATTGAGGTACCACCATTCGGAGCTGCACTTCGTCATGTTTTTACCTGTCAAGTTTCAATTTTGTTGAAACTTACTGGGTGAGTGAGGTATGTGACGAAGTGGGCTATACAAGCTCCGTGGAGCTCGGATTCAGCTCCAACATGTAGAATATACTTGGCAGAGTAAATTCTGACAGGGAAATTAACAGAGCACAGTGTCTACTGTTACAATGAGATATTCCAAACAAACGCAGTCATCTACAGAAATGATACTGTGTGCACTAAGTACAACTAGAGAATTCTTTACATAAAATCGCTTAAATTGTCAATCACTCTAGTCTATTATTTGAGGGAGGTATGATAGCATTTCACGTAGTTAACTAATATAAATATTTTATCCAGTAATTGTTGTTGGGTCGCCGCTTTTAGTTATTAAGTATTAAGTGTTAAATAGAAGGGATGATGCAATACTCACTGTTCGGGACAGCCAGAATCCCAGTGAGAGACTCCCTCTCACTGGTGCTTTGCTGTCTCCAGTATGAATATAAGTAGGCATCCTCAGTTGTCAAATCGGATTTTTCCCACCTTAAAGTTTCTGCCAAAACTAGATTTTAATAGTTCCTGTCGGAAGTAGAAATTGATATTTGCTCTACTAAACTAAGTGCTGTAACCCCCTCTTTAAAAGCTTGAGACATAAAAGATTACAAGGTGGGTAATGGCTATAAGCCATGTTATTTAGGCTGCTAGTTCATTTTCACTGTTAGGGCTGTAATGCTGGCTTAAGAGTTTTGGCTCAATTTTGATAATCCTTTGTTAAGAGCTTTAGTCCATGTAGGAGCAATGACAGTACCTCAATAAGAAATTAGGTTCCATTTTATAAACTGAACGATTTTTAGCATTATTTTAAGATATGAGTTTAAAAATAAAGGTTTTAACATTGACCCTTTTCTAAATTAAAAAATTATTCCACTAAAATTAATTCTGAGTTTTGTTAAATTATTTCTGCCTGAAATTTCTCCTCAGATGTATCCTTAACCCAAGTCCAAAAATTGAGAACCTGGGACACACAAAAATTAACCATTAGACCATCCAATTGAGCGCCAGTCCTAAAACAAAAAAAGCACACAATGTTGGTCCCATCTTGCAAACTGCCCCGCTGTCCTGAATTAACCCCTGGCATTCTTATAAGAATATCTGGGATTGATTGACTTTGGGACATAAAGCAACCGAACTTTGCTGCTTGGTGCGCAACCAGCGAGTGTGGAGTCTCAGGAACCCATGATCTGGAGAATGTTAAGAAGCAAAGCTTTTGGTTATTTCATTCTACTGCCAAACATGGCGGATACTGGGCGTTCTAGACACCACATTGCCACAAGACCACACTTTGTCAAGGTACCATAACTCATACCACAAGCGCGCCTATGTGAGGCTATGTGATCAGTTTCGTGTGTCATCCAACACCGCCTGGGAGGGGGCAAGTGACTATATGATGGTTTGGTTACTCTCTCCCAAGCCAGGCTTTACTATCATACGCCTGAACATACTCTACACCCGACCAGTCGTAGATTGTCATCAACAGGTAAATACGGAGGACCCTGCTATAAAGAACGCCTCCTTATTGTCGCCCCAGCCTCCAGTGTTTGAGGATCTGTCAGTACCACTCTGAGAGAGTGAGGGATAGAGAGAGAGAGAGAGAGAGAGAGAGAGAGAGAGAGAGAGAGAGGGGGGGGGGGGCATCATCTTGAATGTCGCTGCCTTCAAGTGCGGGGTTATTGAATTCAATGTCATCCATTGTAAATTGGACAATTAAGATGGGGATTCAATACAAGCAATATGATGTCTTCCAGTCAATACGCAGAGGTGCAAAAATGTGCAGTATGAAGGAATCGATATCTGTTCAGATATGAGGTGTAACTAGGCTACAGGTCAACGCAGGTGATAAGGACGCCACAGAGGAAGAAGACAAGACCATCGCTTATGCCTATGGAAATAGGTTCTTTAAACTCTAGGATTGTCAGCTCCTGGAGAGCACATGCCCTTCTGCAAGATTGTGCTTGGTGGCGTTTGAGCTTCAATGCCTACAGTTGAGTTTATCAGGTCACAAGCAATACAGCTACCAAGTAAATCCCTATGAATATCAGCTCCGAGTGTAACGGGTCACCCTGACACACCTGGCCGGAATGATTCATACCAGTAGGATGTGCCCTTCGCCATCCTTTATGACCGAGTCCTCCAACATAGCAAGGTCGCCAAAGATAAAGGCGACACGCAGCTGAATATCAGCTTAAATGTCCCAGCGAGAAGAATGAAAAGCATTCTGATGCTCTTCGGAGGTCTGAGTGCACGTCATATGCCCGCGAATCTGCAGCTTTCGATAACCCCAAGATCACAAAAGTCGAGTTGAGGTGCGATGGTCACGAAGGGTCTGGCTCTAGCAGATGCCACCCTGGATGAGTTTTTGACCACTAAATTCGCTCTGTGATTTGACATGCAGATGACAACCGGTGATGACCGGCTTCAGGGCAGTGGTCATAGGGTTGAAAATGTGAGCGAGGGCACCACCATCCAGATCACCAAGGCCCTGAAAAGACCAGTGCATTGAACGTCTATCTGTATGTGATCATGAATGCTCAACTCAACATCGAGGATGGCCACTAAGTCTCAAAAGTATATTGATCCCTTAGGATATCACACAGACTTCCACCACTCAGCGATCATCTGTAGCCAGACCAGCTGCTGGAAGACAGTTTTCATTTGTGATCTGCAGGAAGCCCCCCCCCCCCCCCCCCCCCCAAATGGGGTGCAAGCAACAGGCCGTCTGACAAACACAGAACTGAGTCAGCCTACGTCCGTGTTTGACCTCTTGTATCCAGGCTTGGACAGGCGACTATAGCGTTTCATATTTATTTATTTATTGGGATTTAACGACAGTTTTGACAGCCAGGGTCACCTCATGTCGGACAGTTTTAGGGGTGGAGGAAACCGGAGTACCCAGAGAGAACCACCAAGGAACGGCGAGCAACTGTCAGGCTCCTCAACATACTAGCTCCACACAAGCAAAGTTGAGAGTTAAATAAAATCCGGCATTGGTTGAAGACATGTGCACCATGGAACTGCATGACGCCTTAGTGCACAACGCCTCCGTGCCCCCACGTGGGCAATGGGGGTGAAGTGTCTTGCCCAAGGACACAACGTGGTCGCCACAAGTGGGATTTGAACCGAGGATCTCTCGGCTTGCAGCAATGCACCTCTACCTACTGAACAACCGTGCCCCCATAGTGTTTCATAAAACGAGAATGTTACTTAACATGGACTGTGATCAGGTTATCAACCAAATATTGAAGGACAGAATGAGCTAGAGTCTATGAAGGGTGCCACTGTGACTCTGGATGATGTAGTACATCAAGCAGGACAAGCCCTCTCTGCTAACTCGATCGACTCATGGATGTTACACAGCCTTAGTGTTTATCTAGATTTTGGGACTCCGGTGGCGTCTTCTAAAGCTGGCTCCTTTGTTCTACAACAAGGGCAGCAAGTAGTGTTGTGTATGTGGCAATTTATGGTTACTTAAAGTGTCAGCCACTACTGATTAACTGGAGAGTCAATAAACAAACTGGAACTTATAGGTACAGTTTCTACTATTGTTTATTCATTCTACACAGTTCAATAAAATTCAAACAAGCGTTTGGAGCTGGAATAACACAATTTGGGACATCAGCTCCTCTACCAGTGCACAAGGTCTTTCAATATCTCAATACTACTACATAACCTAACAGTCTAATAGCTTAACAGCGACGCGAATTAACTATCAAATTCTTAGTGGCTTTTTCACTCAAAGCCCATGCTATGTAGTTTGAGTTCCTATCTCTGTCATTTGGTGGATCAGGCGGCGACTGACTGTTGCCAGGCTCGCTAGTGGATTACATACTTTACCAGTCAGCATGATTAAGAGTTGCGTCACTTGCAGGTAGTAAACAACTTGTGACAAGTTTCACTTGAATCCATACCTGTCATGTTGAATCAGCCACAACCCGAGGCGGGTCTACTTGTTCAACTTATAGGGTAATGAACCTCTCTTAATCTTTAGCCATTAATGATTGAAATACGGCGAATTTGAAGACTAGTTCAACAATCCGTTTATAGAGTTACCATACTTAGAACTGCAGGGTATTGTCTCTGTTGGGTCTTGAAAACCTCTTATCGTCTGGCGATGGTCAGCTGTTCATTAACTCTCAAGTAGATTTGAAGTATTTTGTTTACTATTCTCTCCACTTCTAATACTTATCATGCAGTGACTTCTAAGTTCTAAAGTCAATTCTCAAGGAGTTTGCCAGATGTGTACTCTATTAAATTGTACTTAATCACAGCAGGTAGAAAATAACGGAAGAGAGTTTTTGTCCAATAATAGTAAGATTTTAGATTTCAGAAATAAATGAATTCTAATAACTTCTAAGTGAATAGATTTCTATTTCTCCATCCCCCCTTTCTACTCCCATGGGAGGGTTGTCTTTTCCCACGACCCCGGGCCAATGACCCTGGGCCAAAAGGCTTATTAACCCTCCCATAGGCTACATTTTGCTACATTAACCTCCCCCACCTAAGATCAAAACCCAGCAGGAATTTGATCTCGATGAAAAATTCAAAAGTCGAAATGGAACATACTGAGGGTATTAAGTCATGATACGTGATTACTAGCAATTTGTTCTTGATTACCTCGGGTGCCCGGTGCATAGTTAATTGCCCAAAAACTCTGAAATGTAAAATAAAAGGAAACACAATCCCCTAAAATATATTTACATCACTTGTACATGGCAACAGTTCTCATTTATCAATCACAATTCACCTGATGGTTGACACTGGAAATAAATGTGTGGACTACGGAAACCACTATGCCTACGAGTAGCTGGTTGCCAATGAATAGTATGTTGGCAATGTGGACAAGTTTGGTGCCCGTCCATCCATTGTAGACCACAAGCTTCGTCGGCGCAATGTCTGCATGTTGGACAATGAAGCACCACCACTGGTCGGGTCTCGATGACCTCAAGATAAATGCAACAATTTTCCCCATTTCCTGTAACAAGTGTGGGGGTGTCAATTGTCTTTGTTGCTGCTCTCTATGGCGACAATGAGCTGTCATGACTGAATGGTACATTGACTTTTGTTTCTTTTGATGATGGGATTCACGTACATCATCCCCGAAGAAGGTGATTCTCAACTTATAAGTATCAATAACCTCTTCTACGTACTCTCCTTCACAAAATGGCCTCACAAATCCAGGATTTGGTAACTCGTTAGCCGCTCTCTCTCCCATCGACGAAGTGTAGGCAAAATGATTGAAGTATCTACCATCCCAACGGTAGTCACTCCAATAACTGACCACACTTTCGGTCGTAATGCGGTGGGTGATATGTGCTGCTCATGGTGGATTAACACATTCAACCAACCTAGGAAGGTGGAGTCATCCCTCACAGGTAATACAGTAGCAATAGTATACCCCGTGTACTGGTTTGTCTCTACATTATAATGTAGGACCTCCCAATAATGAACCCGGAGTTGGGAGCATCACACGCCCTCCATATCATGCGTAAAGGAATGATTTGCTATTGCCTACGGAGGTCCAACCTGGTTACCTCACGCAGCTTCCATGATCTTCGCTCCACCTGTTGCACCTTATGATTGTACTTTTGTTGATCCTCTATGTTCTCATCAAATTCCGGTAAATATGCCGATGCCATGTCTTACTTCCTTAAAAGAACTATTGACTTATTATCCTTGCAAATATGTATCTATTTATATCTATATCTCTACTGCCCTGTGAGACATGACCTCGCACTCCGCACTCCTGGGTATACGTGCTTCTGGTGCCTTTTCTGACAGTCAAGCCACACTCGTACTAGTTTTTCCGATTGTCTTGTATTTTAGGGTTTCTGGTGAGAACTTATCTAAACTCTGCCAGATCCCCTACTTTAATCGGCTAAATTTTTGTAATGTTTTTTGGGCGTCACAATGTTCAGAGTAAATCGAATGGTAAAAGAAACATGTAAGACAATCACACGTAACCCGTACTCCCTCCACATCACCCCTCCTCTCCACTCTTTAATACAATCTCAAGGAAAGAGTAGTAGCGACATTGACAGAGTATTTCATGGAGCCTCATAATTCGTGGATTTACTCATCGGGTGGTACTCCTGCTATATTATAAGTTCTATAAATTCTCCCTGGATTTGAATAAAAATGAGAATGAAATCCATCATAAGCTGGGTGACATTGACGGTACGTCACATATCTCATGTCAGGTCTAATTCTGCATCGGATATTGAGGATTCTTCGCAACAGGGTTACAGAGGATCTGTGTGGTATCCTCCACTGTTGCCAGAGAAGGTTCATACTATAAACCTGATGGCTTTGTTCGTCCACATCCGGGTTAGCTATGGGTATACACTCATAGCTACCAGGTGCATCTGAGCATTCCCTGACCTCTACCTCAAAACTGCACGCACTCTGTTCTTCCCGGCATCTATAACCAATTAAATCTGGGCAGTTTTGATTCTCAATAAAATTTGATCGTGTCTCAAAATTTAGAAATCTTGAATTTATTGTTAAAACCATATACCGTTCTATTTCTGTAAACATTCGATTCTGCATAAAGTCAGTAAACATACATGGAAATGTGGTCTCACTAGCTAAAGGATCAATATTTTTGGTCGCACTGTAGAATAGTGTCGCCTTCTAGGTACACAGTGAACAATACAATTTTCACAATAAAAATATCGACAGGCATACTGTCGTGTTGCCTCATCCACATATGTAAATAATTGTCTATGCAGGTGTTGGAAATGACCCCCATAACCAGCTTGATAAGCCTCATCATTGTCTATGTCTAGATCAGGACCAGGGTCTGTTCAGGCCACAGCCATTGTTTTTCTTACTACTTTATTTACAGCACAACAATCACTCTAGATTATATATTGTCTTTGTCTTTATTGTCACTTACACAGAAGAGGTAATCTCTTGTAATTCATCAGAACTGTGTCTCTTGTTACCCATCGTGGCACTCACCGTATTAATTGATAGGTGGTATTGTCGCGACCATGAAAATGACTATGCATTAACAGTTGTCTGCTCGTTGCCATACACAAAGGTTTTAATTAAAATAACCCTATAGGTGGCATTATTCTCTGTGGTTTAGGATTTTTGTGTTTTGAGCAAGTTATCAAGAACCACAATGGTACATTCATTGTAACGTACCATACCCTTCCTCGACGCATGTTGCAAAAGGCAAATCAATTTGTAACTTAATTCCAACTGGATGTGTGTGTATGGTCCGTATACCGTACTGACTCATGTCAAAGCCCAGGGGGTGCTTGCAGTGGATAAATTGCAAAGTGTGTGTGTGTGTGGGGGGGGGGGGGGTGGCTTCAGGATGATTACTATTGCTTGCAAGTCACATTGAGATGTGTCGGAAATTGGCGATATAAGACCAGTAAGTATCCACTGGGTATGTTATGTTTCTTTGGAAACCACCTACCAATTTCATAGAATTTGCTTTAAAAATTCTCATAATTATCTTGTACATACATTTCATTTTCAGATTTTGGGTTTTAATCCTCAATTTAATGAATAATACAAACAGAAAACCATGCGGTACTGTTTTCATTTTGTTTTTGTACAGGTAACACTCAAAGCCAGAAATGGACGTAAGTATGTCAATCAACACTGCAAACCACCCCCTTGAAAACAGACAAACATAGTCTGTTTAAAAATAGCTGTTTTTTTAAATATGTACATTTATTACAAATAAAACAAAATATAGCTTCACACAAAATCAATAAAAAAAATCATAATATGAAGACCAGATAAAATTTACACAGCGGAATATGAATAACAAAATAGTTGCCTCCCTTGGCAACATTCGAAAAATTTATTTTACACTGAAAGTCATAACTTCACATGTTGCAGAGCATGATGAAATGATAAATGAGCATGTTTTATTGAACCAATAAGTCATAAATCATATCCCTGGTTATATTGTTATATAATTCTCAAATACCAGAGTTGTAATTATTTTTTATTTTTAATTACCACTTTCCCATTAATTTCTGAACACCCGTTTTTCTCAATGAGTTGTGCACGCTCGAAAGTGGCAGTGTTCTTTCACAATGAGTTGTGCACCGCTCGAAAGTGGCAGTGTTCAATCAGTATCTTTCCGATGATATTCAACCACTGTGAAAACTGTGAAAACTATATGTTGTGGGCGTGTTTCAGACAACTATTGACAGCAGCCTGCACACTCATTTGAAACAAGTGACAGCTTCCAAAAAAGAGGTCGATAAAAAAATAAACAAGTCAATTTTGCTTGGGATATATAATTTTTTAATAAAGACTTATTACACTGAACACAGGCATAATGTATTACACAAAAGACAAATTTAACAACACAAAAATCTTAGCTCCAAAAAATATACATAATACAGTATTACAGCTCTATTTGGTAAGTACAGTGTTGCAACAAATCACCTGTTTTTCCATTTGATGCCTGTAAATTTGACGTCTTGTCTCAAACAACTTTCGTCCAATTTGAAACTTGGAGGGTGGGCTTTGACTCGAGTAGGGCACCCTGGTTCACAAATCTAAAAAAGCCGGGGTGGGCTTTGGCACGAGTATGGGCTTCGACACGAGTCAGTACGGTAGCTCCCACCACTGGACAAAAGAGTTTCTTATCATCTACACACTTATCATGCCCAATTTTGGGTATGTTTCGAATTCTCTGTTTGTCTACAATTAAAGTATCTGATTTTAATTGATATATTGCGACCAACTTACTCGTGTCAGGCGACATATTCATGGTGACATTTTTCAACGGCACAGGCAATGCCTTCATGCAAAAGATCTCAAATTGAAAATTCATGTTCACGAAAGGAACCTTCACTATGATGACTAATTTATCTTGAGTAAAGACTGTTGCTGTGGTTAACAAATGATAATACTGCCATATTTCTTTCTCTAAGTCTAAGGGTAATTGTGTATGGTTGTCAAGCTTCCCTTGCAAACTGCATAACACAGTTGTCAACAAGGTCAGGGTGAGCATTTGCAGTGATAGTTTTTCAACTGCCAATATATCCATCTGTTCATGCCCGTCACGCATATAAGTCTCGGCAGTTGTAATCATCAGTTTTATTTGAGTCACCACTATGATGATACGCATGCGTAAAATGTTCAAAAGGCAAGATGATTCTCTACATCCTGTAGCTGTCAGGTAACAAAACGAAGATTTTCCCCATGACACTTTATAACTCATCCTGTCAACTGATCTTTTATCCTATAACTCAGCGGGCCCATTTTCTCTATAACTCGGAAAGGATATTCCCTCTTTTTCTCCAACTTACGTTTTGATGTCCCGTCTTGATACATAACAGGGTTACATACTTCAAACCAGATGTCTTTTGCTTTCTCATTCCCTAAGCATTGTTGTTTCACGTTTTTGCTGTCGCACCTGCTGTTAGGAAAATGCCTTATGCTGTTCTTGAATAGCAATTTTATGGGGTTCTTCTCCCATATATTTCTGTCTGGGTTTCAAAATGGTGTCTAATGGTAAAACCACATCTCTTTCATACAGCAGATAGTAGGAAGAAAATCCAGACAACTTGCTCCCATTAAATCTGATGGCAGAAAGGGCTTGGTTAATGAACAAGTCCCAAACTTCAAGGTTTTTCTGTGACATTTTCGCCAAGACATCATTTAGTGTTCTGTGGAATCGTTCCACTTTCCCATTTGACTGTGGATGGTAATATGAAGTGGTCACATGGTGAATTTTCAAATGTTCAGTCAAATATTTCATTACTTCATTGCAATTTTCGGAGCCATTGTCCATTAATAACTCCAATGGACAACCAAATCTTGGGAATATTTGGTCTAGTAACAAATTTGCAACCGTTTCCACTTTCTTATCTAGTACCGGAAATGCTTCAGGCCAGCCAGAATACATATCAATAAAAGTGATGATGTATCAGTTCCCAGAGAGTGTTGGTAAGTGTACTTTCCTTGTATTCCGAGCTCGACAGGTAAGACAGTTTTCATCATATTGATAAATGTGCTTATATAAATCTGGCCAGAAATATTTTCTACTAATATTGTAATACACTTTATCAATCCCTAAATGTCCTAAGTCATCATGGTATTGTCTCAACACCTCCGCTATTAAATGATCAGGTACACATAACCTCACTCGTGGGTTATCATCCTTAGGGCTAATATAATGTAATACTTCTTCTATTAACATATATCTACTACTAATATTGGTTGGGGTATTACTACCAAGATATTTCCTTTTAATTTTCATAAGTTTACTATCTTTTTCCTGCTCCAATTTCATATCTAAATCTTGGTCATTAACTTTTCAGGCTCCATAGCTGAACTTGAACTTTGCATGGGTACTGACACATTGGCAAATCGCTTTGGATCGATGTTATCACTATTAATCACTACCACTGTCAGGGCCTTATCTGTATCTACATCATCCATATTGTAATTTGGGACAACATTTGCTAACACCTCAGGTAACCTTGATATCATATGTGCACAAGTATTCTGTCTCCCGGGTAAATATTCAATTTTGCAATTGTAACTGGCTATTTTCAATCCCATCACTGCACTTTGGCATTGTTTTGGGGACTCGTCACCAAGTATCGCAAGGGGGCATGGTCTGTCTTGATGACAAACTGTGCACCCTGTAGATAATTGTTGAGTTTGTCCAAGGTGTATGAGATGGCAAATGCCTCTGTTTCAAATGTTGACCACTTCCATTGTGATTCTCCCAATTTATGAGACAAAAATACTATGGGTTTCTCATCAGACACCCCGGGTAGCTGTCCTGTACCATCTTCACATGGTTGGATTAAAACCGCTTTTACACAAATCCCCGAGGCATCTGTGTATAGAACATAACCCTTTTGGGTGTTGGGGTAGCTCAAATGAGCCACTTGTGGCAAACTGTCTTCTAAATAATTGAAGGCTTTTTGTTGTGCCTCCTTCCATTGAAATCTAGCATATTTCTTTGTGAGAGCCACTAATGGCTGTGCAATTTCACTAAAATTTGGTATAAATCTCCTATAATAGGACAACATCCCCATAAAGCTTCTTACTTCTGTTACAGTTGTAGGCGGGTCTAATTTTCTGATAACTTCAACTTTGCTCGGTTCCAGCTTAATCCCATCACCACTAATGACAAAACCAAGATAAGATGTTTCACTTTGAAAGAATGAGCACTTTTTTGCTTTTAATTTTAATTTATGTTGCTTTAGGCATTTCAAAACTGCTCTTAAATGTTCAATATGGGATTTTGCGACCTCACTGAATTCCAAAATGTCATCTAAATACGCTAATGAAAATTCGCTCATTCCATCTAGGACCACCGTCATGAGCTAATGAAAATAATGTGGTGCATTCTGAAGTCCAAAAGGCATGACATTGAACTCATATAACCCTCTGTGACACGTAAAAGCTGTCTTTTGTTTATCAGCTTCATCCATCTTGACTTGCCAATAACCTGACTTCAAGTCAAGGGTGGTGAAATATTTGCACCCATTCAACAAGGTAAACACATCATCAATGAGTGGCAACGGCCAACTGGTAACCTTGGTTACCTAATTAAGGTGTCTAAAATGTACACAAAAGCACCTTGAGCCACCCTTCTTGCCCACAAACAGACAAGGAAAGCTCCATGCGCTCTGTGACCTTTGGATAATGCCTGCATCTAGCATTTCTTGTATTGCATTATCCATATTTTTTTTATTTCAAGAGTGGGACATGATAAGCTCAGCTTTTAATAGGTCTTGCATCCCTGTATCTATTTTCATTGTTATTGTGTCAGTCTGGGTTAAATCTTTATTAGTTTTTACAAATATGTCCTGCTGTTCACAGATTAATTTCATTAATAAGCCCCTCTTATCTGGTGGCACTTGAATGTCACTATCTGTAAGTTGATTGACATTATCTATGTTTCCAACTGTACTAAGTTTCATCACTTCTTGTTTGCTATCTACTAAGTCCTCCTCGGCAGTTACAGGCTCAACATTTCCCACAATACAACCCCGCTTCAATGTGTAATGCTTATTGGTAATGTTAATCAGCCTAACTGGTATATTACCACAATTGTTACTTAATATGCTGTTACTTACCATTAACCCTGGTTGCTCTGCAATATAACCTTGCTTTACACCATTATGTTCTAAGAATTCAGAGTCAAAAGATGATCTCACCTCTACAGCCTTAGCTGTACAAACACAAGTACTCTGTGGTTTCAACTCAATGTTATTCACTAGACAGGTTAAACATGACACATGCAAATCTTTTACTAGTGGAATCAATTGTCCGTTTACTTTCATTTTTCTTAATACCCAATAAATGTTAACATTATTTCCTGCAATCCAGTCTAACCCTAAAATCAAACTCCTATTTAACTCATCCAACACCAAACCTCCTGTGATTGGGGTATCCCATTAATGGAAAGGTACAAATGCACCATCCCCCTGGGTCTAATACTTGCACCAGCCACACATGTTATGCTTGGCAGTTGATTTCTATTGCCCACTAATCAAGGACGATTGTGCATACGCCATATTTCCAAGACAGAAAATGAAGAAAAACAATTATATATCATGAAAATATTGTTGAGATTATTAGAAGGCACTTGTCGTTTTTGGATGTTACATAGGAGAGAGAGTTAATAAAAGGCCGGGTGAGAGTTGTTGAATTGTTCATGATAAATAATAAATGGGGTGGGGGTACTTTGATTTGTTACCCTAAACAGCAGGTCAGTCACACACTCACCCACCCACCCCCACCCCACACGCTCGACCATCCATCCATCCATCCATCCAGAATGAATGAACGAATGAATGAATGAACAAACAAACAAATGAATGAGTGAATGAATGAATGAATCAATCAATGAACAAATGGATGAGTGAGATGAGATAGAAAGATGAGACAACCCCTCATCCAGCCTGGCTGTTATATGACACTAGTAACACTGAACGAATGAATGAATGAATGAGACACCCCTTCATCCAGCAATGAGTGAATGAGTGAGTGAATGAATGGACGAATGAATCAATTAACAAATGGATGAGTGAGATGAGATAGAGAGATGAGATAACCCCTCATCCAGCATCCAGCATGACTGTTATGTGACACTAGTAACACAATGAACGAATGAATGAATGAATGAATGAATGAATGAATGAATGAATGAATGAATGAATGAATGAATGAATCAATCAATCAATGAATGAGATAACCCTTCATCCAGCAAGGATGTCATATGACACTAGTAAGCAAGTTCCATGCTATTTGTTCGATCTGTTTTGTGAAGATACAAAATGGATGAAACAAACAGCACTGGAACAGGCACACTTTGATGAGGGGTCATAAGCCACATCACATTTTAAAGAAAGGAAAACTAAAAAACAACATAGAACCTGCTCGTTCCAATGAGGGGTCATAAGCTACATCTCCAAGACCTCAAGAAGAGAGAAATCACAGAGATTCGGTGGTTATTTGTGAAAAGGGATGGTCGGTTTTGGATGCTGCTCAGAGCAAAGGGTTGGTGAACAGCCGAGTGAAAACTAGTGTGGGCTAAAGTTATCTTGCTCGAACTAACTTAACGAACTAGCGTGGGAGGCACTGCATTTGATGATAATGATCATTTGTGGGGTACAAGTACACCACCATGATATGTATCACAGCACAGTGGTGAGAATTTAGTAGCATGTCAGCATCAAGTATGATGTTAATGCCTAATAGTGGTTGATACAAATATGAGGTTCACCAATCTTAATTCACTCACTCACTCACCCAACCACCCACCCACCCACCCACCCACTCAACCACCCACCCACCCACCCACCCACCCACCCACCCACCCACCCACCCACCCACCCACCCACCCACCCACCACCCCACCACCCCACCAACACAAACCCCAACCACCCACCCACCCACCAACCAAAACCCACCCACTCACTCACCCACCCACTCACTCACCCACTCACTCACTCACTCACTCACTCACTCACTCACTCACTCACTCACTCACTCACTCACTCACTCACTCACTCACTCACTCACCCACCCACCCACCCAAAACCCTCCCACAGACCCACCCATCCACCCACCCACCCACCCAGTCAGTCAGTCAGTCAGTCACAAATGAATGAATGAATGAATGATTGAATGAATGAATGAATGAATGAATGAATGAGCTCACTATCATCATCAAGGGGTCATAAGCCATATTTCTGAGACAACAAAAAACAAAACAAAAAAAGTAAAATCCAGAAAAACAAACAAAAGTGTACAAATCTTGAAAATTGGATTGTTGTCAATGGCGCTGGCAGTTTTGACGTTACACTTGGCAGACGGTCAATGATCAACCGAGTGAGAATTTGGGATTAAAGTTATTTCACTGGTACTAAATTGACGAACTAGCGTTAGCTGCACTTCAAGGTATAGTTTCACTAATTAATTGATTTGTTAATGACTAATATTACATAATTTCATCATGGAATTTACACTTTAATAACTAACAATTAACAAACATAACAGCCCTTATTCGAGCACGAACAACAGACGACACTCATAAGAAGTATTATTGAGAGACTAATTTGTCTTCCATCCCTTGCGTTGGGGGCACAGCTCACAACCCCCATGGCATGCGCTCGTTCCAATGAGGGGTCACAAGCCATATTTCCAATGCAAAAAGTAAGGAAATCATGAATTGCAAATAGCGAGTTGATGAATAGGGCTGCCCATTTTGGCACTACATATGGTAAAGGATTAGTGACTAACCTAAAAATGAATAAAGAGGAGGGGATCTTAAATTATCTTAATGATGATAAATTGACGAACTAGTGCTAGGGGGCACGAACGAATGAATGAACAAATGAATGAATGAGTGAACAAATGAATGAATGAATGAATTAATGACACTAGTAATACTATGAACGAATGAATGAGTGAATGAATGAATGAATGCATGAATCAAAGAATGAATGAATGAATGAATGAATGAATGAATGAATGAATGAATGAATGAATGAATGAATGAATGAATGAATGAATGAATGAATGACACTAGTAAAACTAAGAATGACCGAATGAGTGAATGAATGAATCAAGGGAAGAGATAACCCTTCATCCGTCATGGATGTCATATGACACTAGTAAATAGTAAACAAGTTCTATGCTATTTTGTTCCATCTGATATGTCGAGATACACCGCCCACGACCCCCACTGGAACAGGCTCACTTTGATGAGGAGTCATAAGCCACATTTTCGAGAAGAAAAAAAAACAAACAAAAAAAACACCTACTCGTTCCAATAAGGGGCCATAAGCCACATAGCCACATCTCCAAGGCAACAAGAAGAAAGAAATCACAAAGATTCTGTGGTTATTTGTGAAAAGCGTTTGTCGGTTTTGGATGCTATGCAGAACAAAGGGTGAATAGCCGAGTGAAAACAATTGTGGGTTAAAGTTATCTTGCACGAACTAGCTTGACGAACTAGCATGGAAAGCACTGCATGTGATGATGATGATCATTTGCAGAGCAGAGGGTTGGTGAATACCCAAGTGAAAACTATTGTGGGCTGAAGTTATCTTGCTCGAACTAACTTAATGAACTTGCGCAGGAGGCACTGTATTTGATGATGATGATCATGTGTGGGGTACAAGTACACCACAGTGATGTGTATCACAGCACTGTGGTGAGAATTTAGTAGCATGTCAGCATCAGGCATGATTTTAATGCCTATTAGCGGTTGATACAAATATGAGGTTTTATACCGATCTTAAATTGTGAATCCAAGCAGCATCTCGGCCACCCATTCACACAATCTGTCAATCAGTCAGTCAATCGGTCGATCGGTTGGTTGGTCATGAATGAATGAATGAATGAATGAATGAATGAGCTTATTATCATCATCGTGGGGGGTCATAAGCCATGTTTCCGAGACAACAGAGAAAAAAATGTACAAATCCTGCAAATTGGATAGTTGTCAATGGTGCTGGCAGTTTTGACATTACACTTGGCAAATGGTCAATGATCATCCGGGTGAGAAATTGGGATTAAAGTTATTTCACTGGTACAAAATTGACGAAGTAGCATTGGCTTTACTTCAAAGTATATTTTCACTGATTAAAAGTTGATTTGTTAATAAATAATATTACTTAATTACATCAGGGAATGCACACTTTAATAACTGACAATTAACAAACATAACAGCCCTTATTCGGGCACGAAGAACAGACGACTCTCATAAGAAAAATTATTGAAAGACAAATTTGTCTTCCATCCCTTGCATCAGAAGCACAGCTCACAACTCCCACCAGCACGCGCTCGTTCCAATGAGGGGGCACAGGCCACATTTCCAATGCAAAAGTAAGGAAATCATGAACTGCAAATAGCGGGTTGATGAATAGCGCTGCCTGTTTTTGGTACTACATATGGTAAAGGAATAAAGAGGGGTGATTTTAAATTACCTTAATGATGCTAGCTAAACTGACGAACTAGCACTAGAGGCACTGCAGGGTTTCAATTATCTGATGAATTGTTGAAGTGCTCTTGATAAAAAATAAACGAGGTGGAGGTACTTTAATTTGTTACCCTAAACAGCAAGTCAGTCACACATCCACACACTCGATCAGTCAAGCACCCACACATCCATCCACCTGTCCGTCCACCCAGATTGAATGATGAATGAATGAATGAATGAATGAATGAATCCAACATGGATGTTATATCACACTGGTAAACAAGTTATAGGATAACTATTTTCTTCATCCCTTATGTCGAGATATACCACCCACGAGCCACTAGAACAGGTGCAATTTGGTGGGTCATAAGCCATCTTTTCTTGAGACGCCCCCCCCCCCCCCCAAAAAAAACCTCTATATTCAATGGCCACGTCCCATTGAATCCCTTTTTGTGAAACGTCTATGGTTAGGGAATCCCGTTTTAGTCGTATGAGGCCATGAGGTCTATGAGAAAAGCCCTCAATCAAGCCTAATTTACATCCAGCATGTGCTTATGTGCTAGTACACAATGTGTCACATTGTGCCTTTTCACATAAGCACATACGACAAAAAAGGGATTCTCCAGAAGATTCTCCAGAAGGTATCCTAGATAGGTATCCTCAAATAATACAATACTAGGTCATAGGTATCCTCGTATACCCATATGTGCCTATGTGCTAGTGCACAATGTGACACATTGTGCCTTTTCACATAAGCACATATCGGCACATCCAGCATGTGTCTATGTGGTAGTGCACATTGTGTCACATTGTGCATTTTCACATAAATACATATCGGAACATCCAGCATGTGCCTATGTGCTTGTGCACATTGTGTCACATTGTGCCTTTTTGCAGAAGCACATGCGACAAAAAAGGGATTCTCCAGAAAATATCCTTGAAAGGTATCCTCAAATAATACAATACCAGGCCATAGGTATCCTCAAATACCCGTATGTGCCGATGTGCTAGTGCACGATGTGTCACATTGTGCCTTGTCACATAAGCACATATCGGCACATCCAGCATGTGCCTATGTGCTAGTGCACCTTGTGTCACATTGTGCCTTTTTACATAAGCACATATCGGCACATCCAGCATGTGCCTTTGTGCTACCTGTAACGTGTACAATAGAACAAACATGTTCAGAGAAGTCAGAATAAATAGAACAAAGAAGTCATAAAAAGGGATTTTGGGGGAATTCGAACCAGAAAAACTACTCTTATTCAATCGAACTTTCCCCTGGGGCCCTCTGTACTATAGCACTACGTGCTGCTATTAAAATCTACGATATGACGGTCCTAAAAGGCATTCTAGGGTAATAAAGTGGATTTTGGTGATTTGGAAGGATTATCGTTTTTTTTTGGTAATTAGATTTACTCCTATTCAATCGAAAACACCCTCCGAAAATACCCCTGTCCTATAAGAAGCCTTTGAGTAACATAGTAACCACGTGCTACCATAGAAACCAAGATGGCGGCCTCCAGTATACAAAATGGACGACGGAAACGCGTATCACCCTAACAACACGTATCACTATGAGGATGACGTCACAAGATGGCCGCTCACGCGGGTTACCATGACAATACAACATGGCGCCATTGGGTCACGTGACTTTGACGTTACATGAGGTCCCCGATGAGATCCCCCAAATGTTGCCTGAAACGTGCGAGACATACTACTGCTGTGGCCTAAAACAATTAAATGATCTAAAAGGACAACAAAAATAACGCAGGATGGCCCAAAGAGATTGTAAGTGACCAGAAATATACCAGTAGGACTAATGAATGTTTCGATATAGGCCTAAAACTATGAACAGGATGCCTTCACGTGAAGAAATATGGTGGCGCGATGCACGAGTTTGTTCCCTCTTTTTATACGTTTCTTTTTTATTGATTCTTTGTTTGGTTGTTGTTTTTTAAACTTCGACCAAAAGTGTGATGGTAAAACGTAATTCTCGGAGGTAGAGCTCGCACTTAGCTTGAGGAAAATTAGATAGCACCCAGCCCCCTTATGTGGCGTTTTATAATATTAGAACGTTCCTTTTGATGTTCTGTCGGTCAATATTATAGTACTTGTGATTTTGTGATTTGTGTATGCTCCAAGTTTTATATACAAATCGCAAAACTCGTTAAGTATTTCATATTGTAGCGGCCGAGCTATTCCGGGCGCCGCCGATGGAGCCTCTGCCCGAGTTATCTTTCCTGTACGGGCGGAAGGTGGCCTAAGATCCGACGTTATGATTGGTTGGACTCGCTTTGACTTGCGTTGAGGGGTATTTAAAGCGATGAACGACACAACGGAAATGAGACTCCCCAAGAAATTGCTCAGATTACTATCCTCTTTCTTAAATGATCGCGAAATTAAAGTCAGAGTGAACAATGAAATGTCTGACAGTGTTCCCTTTGAAGCAGGCACCCCCAAGGATCCGTCCTAAGCCCCTCCTTTACAACTTCTATGTAAATGACCTTAATTTCACCGAGGATCGTGTTCAAGTCCCCCAATTCGCGGATGACAAGGGCATCTGGGACTCTAACAATACGGCCAATCTGCTCCAAAAACCCCTGCAACGCGCTCTCGATGACATAGAACAATGGTGTGCCAAATGGAGAATTAAGCCGAACGCCAATAAAACCCAACGAATCACCTTTACTCGCAAGACAAATAAATGTGATTTTGATCTAAAACTAATGGATAACACCCTCCCAGAATGCAAAGAGGCGAAATTCCTGGGCATCACCATTGATCAAAAACTGTCCTTCAACAAACACACCGATGACATGGCGAAAAAAGCCACCAAACGCATTAACTTATTGAAAATGCTAAAGGAAACCTCATGGGGAGCCAACCAGTCCACCCTACTCAAACTATACAAAGCCTTTGTGCGCCTAGTACTCGAATACGGGGCAATCATCCTAAATGACCTCAACCAAACTAATATGGGAAAACTCCAGAAGGTCCAAAATCACGCGCTTAGAGTCGCCCTCCGCGCCCCATGGGGCACACCCATCAAAACACTCCACGACAGGGCCGATATCCCCACCATCAAAAAAAAAAAATCATGACCGGCTAGCCGACAGCGAAATAATTTCCGAACTTGGAGCCATTTGCGAAAGCCGACAAAAACCCAAAAATTCCAATCAAGACTAAGACCGCTCGAAAAAACTAAGGAACGGGAAGGTGAACTAACAGGCAGATTAACAGCTTAACTGTGGCCTTCTAACAGAAAGGGCTGCCTTCACCGACTCAACTAAAATTACATCGCAACCGGCGAAGGGTAAAACAGGAAAGAAACACCCTCGGGTTTGGTTTAGTGTGCTAAACCTGTTACCCTCCCGCTGCAATCTCATTCCTAACCGGGGAAGCTCAGCCCACATAAAACGCTCACGATACTCGGCACCTCCAAATAAACTCAAACTAACCTAAATATGGTCGCAACCAGCGAAGGGTACAACAGGAAAGAAACACCCTCGGGTGTAGTTTGGTGTGCTAAACCTGTTACCCCCCTCTGCAATCTCACTCTCAGCCTAAGAAGGTGAGCTAACATGCAGATTAACAACTTAACTGTGGCCTTCTACCAGAAAGGGCTGCCTTCACCGACTCAGCTAAAGATTAGATCATAAATTAAACAAAATGTGCTATTTTTTATCTTTTTATATTTTACATATTCTAATGAAAACTAGTTCTGTCTTCTTCTTTTAAGCCGGTACAAAGAAGATACTTTTTGACCAGCACCCCAATAACCGCTATGGACACTATAACCGTTATGGAAACAGTAACCCCCATGGTTCCTGAACATCCTCCACTCCATCCCCAAAAGTGGTCGACCACTTTAAGGATGGCGAGCGTTGGTCCTGCGTCCCGCCTCTGCCCCTTTTTGTAAACGCATTGCGCATCGTTTGTCCCAACCCAATAGGATTACAATGCAGGCCTGCCCCCCGAACCAGGGAAGTTCGGGTCTTCTTTTTGGTGGTCCCCGAAAGGGGTCGTTGTTGTTTTTCCTTCAAAGAGTCCAACCAAACAGACACAGCCTGAGGCAAATTATACTTGCCAGTGATGGCCATCACTCAATATCATCTCCGAAGTGGCAGACTATACTTGCCTGAAAATCCAAATCGACTGCACCCTCGGGGGGAGGTAGTACCTTTGTGAGAGGACCCAACCTCTCACACTGAGTCTTCACCCGAGGGTTCAACCGACATCAGTCAAAGAGACCATCACGCCACAACCGATGACACCTGCCGAGTACCTGAACCTGTTCCTCCTTCAACACGAGTAGACATGTGGAAATTAGTCATTTACAGTCACTGAGGGTCGAAAGGGGCTTGTTCCCCATACCGTCCCTGCGCGCCTTCGGCGCGTGAAACCATTCCACTCGGCAATCATTACTTGCTCTATCTTGCATAGTTCTACACACAGTTGGTGGTTCTGAAAAGTCGCATTGTGAAATTCTAGTTAGAATTTCACAATGCGACCTTTCAGAACCACCAACTTTAATAGGCAACGGAATCGTAGCATTCATGAGGCGTGCCCAGCCGTACAGGAAAATCCGCATGCCTAATGTGGACCCTTCTCTTGGCTAACATGAAGGCCTTGTACAGCAACGCAAAGGATATGTCGAGGCCTGGATGGAATACGTGCGATCTCGGGGTGTTACTTGCCTGGTCTGACCTGGATGACAGAACCTGGAGGGAGGAAGTCCAAGGGAATACTGCCATAGTCCAGCCTAATATTGGGGAAAGTCCCGAAAGGGCGGCGTGCTGTTCACCTCCGAGAATCCCTGGCGGCGCAAGTCCGACTGAGGTTATAGTGGCGGCGGATCGTGCTCACAGCGGCGAGCAAGAGGCGCCCAATTGGCGCAGGAGAAGGCCAGCGGAAGCCCAGGTCGTAGCCTTCCCTGATTGTACAAGGAGCTGTATTTATACCTAGAATATATGCCAGATGGCGGAACATTAACCAAGGCTTGTGGTTCTATTGACGGAGTGACGGAGATCTGTGCTCAGCATGCCTCTTGAGATACAAGAGGGAGAGAGGGAACCCTCAAGCTGTAAAGTCTCGCAACAGCGCAGACCGCTCGGCGCAACACGCTACAATACTTGTAATGTAAATCTCGCCTTAGGCAGGCCCGAAGCCAGACTCTCCCCATCGACAGGTTACAGGGGGGGGGGGGGGGGGAACTTTTGAAAATTTCCTACAAAATTCCTGAAAAAATGAGAAAATTCCCTAAAATGACCATGTAAGCTCAATTTTGTATGCAAAATGCATCGAAAAAAGGGGCCAATTTTTCCGACAGAGGTGGCCAGGGGGCACTTTGCCCCCCCCCCACCCCCCTCTCCAATACTAGCTTCGGTCCTGCTTAGGGTCTTCCGGACCAGATAGGACTACCCACACAGTCGTACCTCACCTCAAATTAGTTCACTTCGTGATCTACTGTTCAGTTTATTCATAATCATGATCAACTTGAATGGTAGGCTACGAATAAAGAATAGACCAGAAGTCCTTTCTGTTCAGGTAGAATGGTATGAGCGTTTTGAGTTGGAAAATCCATTTTATTTCAGCAGTGCATCTTCTATCCGTGTTTTTCGGGTTGTCGGGATCAGAATTTAGGATTTGTATTATCCTGTATTTAACATTATTCACATTGTGGTGTGGTTGATTATAATGGTAGGAGACAGGTGTGTCTCTCCTAAATTTAATGATATTTCCCCGCCTCCACGCCATTCAAAATGTCTAATACAGCACTGTCCAGTCGTTTGGTTTACAATTACATTGTTTGTCGCAGCTGGCTTTCTGAGGTCTACACATTTAAATCTTAGAATTGAATAATTCAGATAACGCGGGTACAAAAACTGAGGAAACGTTTTGCGAATCGTCAAAAGGGGATTACGTCATAGACACAGTTCACTTGCACGTGGAAATGCGGAAGTGGAATCACCCGCACTCAGAGAGGGAGATGCTGTTTCTCACGTGTGTGGAATCGAAAGCATTGCAAGAAAAAAAGAAGATATTCTCAAAGAGCCTTAGAGGGCCTTCGAGGCCGTGCGGAGCTGCTGTTCTCAAGGCACGTTGATAGTTTCGAGTTTTAATAATTTTCAAGGAACAAAGACATTTGATGCTGTTGTCTATCCTTATCTTGCCATTCTCTGTCTTTGACCACTAAAACATTTCGCCATTTTCCGTTTTCGTCAAAATTCAAATCGGTGTCGGGTCATTTCGCCCCAAATTAGGGACAGGCAATGATTTTGAGGGAGGGATCAAATACAGGCCATAACAATTTTTTGGTGTCAAGTTACCTTTTAGAAATAAGAAAAATGCTTTTGTGCATGTTTCAAGTTCAGCCATTAATGTACATTCACTGGAGAATAATTAAGGGTACCCTCTGCATTCGGAAATTGAAAAAGCTGAAAATTCCATGAATTTTTTGGTTCAGCCGTAATAAAAAAAAATTCTTCACTTGAACTGAGATTTTGTTTTTTTTTTCTAGTTATTTTGACCCTTTTTCAGATATAAAATGAACCATGCATACTCAAAACAGGTCTCTGACCTAAGAATAAACAATTATAAACAACAGTACTTGCTGAAAAACGTGGTCATTTTCATGATAACCATTTAGAAAATGGTTGTATATTTTCCCCAAAGTTCATATTTTCAACTTGTTCTATTGACTAGAGTGCAGGCCTCAAGTGAGCCAACAAATAATGTTGTTACTGTTGAACATATGAACAAGGCGATAATAAAATCACAGTTTTATTTGTTTTTTATCCGACAACTTGTACCACGTCATTTCAGCTCATACTGAGCAAAATACAAAAAAGGCATTCTGGTGCACAACACATGCAATAAAGTCAAAGACTAAAAACATAAAACTCAAAAAGTGAACTGTAAAAATCATCAAAATTGAATTAAACTTAAAGACTGAATCATTTGTTGAATTAGCATTCATTCACCCTTCTGTTTTTTTTTTTTCAAAGCTGATTTTAAGAACAATCAAACAAACTTGGCACACAAGAATTGAAACCATTTTTTCACAAAGTGAAGCAGTATTGTATAAATGTTATGAGATCATTTTTTGATTTGAAACACCATGAATCAAAAATTCTGTCATGATTGAATTAAAAAGAAAACTAGTTACTGAGTATTAAATTTCAATTTGAATTCAGCTTCTGACAAAACAAAAGGGTTTAACTTCAACTTTCAATTCTTCGTTACTTCTAGGACCAATCTAAGTAGATGAATATTTCATGGAAAACACAACCATGCGATGAAATAAATGGCTCTTTAAAAAAAGAATAAGTGTTTAGATTGATTGATTGATTGGTTGGTTGCATTTTAATAAAAGCTCAAAGGCCACCTGAAATTGTCAGTTCTTTGTTTCAGCATCCCCTAATGATGGAAGGAGAAACAAATAGTTGTAATAAAAGAGCTGTCGTTGATGCTCAAGCACCCCTCTCCCATCCACCCTCCCCTCAATGTTACCAAACCATCACTGTCATTTTGCTCTCAGGTTGATGTTTCCATGTTTGCTCATCCGTTCTAACTTTATGCACAGACTGATGATGGCTTTGCACTATTTTTGGCTGAATGTTGGGGAAGCCAACAGTTATGTAAAACTACTGCCAATTGATCAACAACTGTGAAAGCAAATAAGGGGAGTAACTTATTATTCTGAGGACTTGAGAGATGAAAAATAAAACATAGTGTGGACCTCTAATTCATTCCTGTGTAAGGATTGAATTTGGGGTCCATAGTATGTTTTAATATTAGTTTTCCTATCAAACATACAGTGGACTTCAACAAAGGATTAGTTATCACTCCAGACCCCACCCCAGCACTTACATTTATTCTACAACAATTTCCAAGTCTCCTGCTTCATAATCATCCATTAACTGATACACATAAACAGCAGAGTCATTTTCATAAATGACATTTATCCAGTTCGGATAACCAGGTACAGTTGAAATTGCCCTTCCAATATATGATGTTCGATCAGAACCAGTTCCAAAATAATGTTTTATTTTTTTTCAAACAAGAAATGGCTTTGTAGATGAAGAAGCTTCAGATAGTTCCATGGCAGACTTGATTAAAAGTTTCAAATTTGCTGCAAGTTGTGATATCGGAAGCATCTTTCCTTCTGCACTGAACTGAAAAACTTTCTTGTTCTTGTACTTTTGATTAAACACAATTTTTTGAAACTGTAACTGAATTTTGAGGGCTTTCCGTTTCTCTGATATCAGCTTTATATCTTTCAGCATGCTGCCAACAGTTTCTGGATATTGCCAGAGTCCATAGTACAAAATTGAATTTGTCAATTCTTCTTTCTTTTTTCTTTCATTTTCCTCTTTCATTCTTCTGGCATTTTCCTTCTCCTTCAGTCTCTGCAGGTGCTTCTCTTTTATTAGCTCACCTGACTTTCAGTCAGGAGAGCTATAGTGATCACTCACCGTCTGGCGTCCGTCGTCCGTGAACATGGTGTTTGCGTCTTCTCCTCCCAAACCGCTCAACCAATTTAATTGATATTTGAGATAATAGTTTGTTATGACATCGCAATTTGATTTTGTTCAAATCAAGTTGCCCCGCCCGTGGGTAGGGCCACACCTAAAAAGTGTGCTGAAATCTTAAAAAATCTTCTTCTCATGAACCAGCAGTAGCAGAGGCTTGATATTTGGTGTGCAGCTTCCTTTTGAGGTGTAGACTCAGATTTGTTCAAGAGAAGTTTGTGGGGCTATACTTGGCGTCGTTATGGGAGGGTCAAAATTTTTGGCCCCGCCCAAAATTTCTATTTTCCAAACCGAGAGGCTGATTTGAACCAAATTTTATGTGAGGGTTTATTGGGTCATAAGTACCTAATTTATGCTGATTTTTTTTTTCCCGTACCCCCATGGGAACCGTAGGAGCTAAAAATAGAAAAAAATTAAAACGCCCATATCTCCAAATCTGCACGGCACCGAGAATTTTTATTTGGTGTGAAGCTTCCTTAGGACCAACAGAAAGAATTGGTAAAAAAAAATTGCCATCGGTTTTATCATAGGGTACAGTTTCGGGACATTGAAAAAGTGCTGAGTCTGCACTTTTTAACACTGTAGGCAATGAGAAAAACATTAAAAAATCTTCTTCTCCAGATCCAGCAGGCAGAATCTTTTGATATTTGGTATGCAACATTGGAGGGTGGATCTGATTCAAGTTTGTTCAAATCGGCCTCCTGGGTTCATATTTGGGCTCAGTATAGGAGCCCGATTTCGAACTTAGTGCATTTCAGGCAAATTTCTTAAAAAATCTTCTCCTCCAGATCCAGCAGGCAGAATCTTTTGATATTTGGTATGCAACATTGTGGGGTGGATCTGATTCAAGTTTGTTCAAATCGGCCCCCTGGGTTTATATTTGGGCTCAGTATAGGAGCCCAAATTTGAACTTACTGTATTTCAGGCAAATTTCTTTGAAAATCTTCTTCTGCAGATCCAGCAGGCAGAATCTTTTGATATTTGGTATGCAACATTGTGGGGTGGATCTGATTCAAGTTTGTTCAAATCGGCCCCTTGGTTTTATATTTGGGCTCAGTATAGGAGCCCAAATTTGAACTTAGTGCATTTCAGGCAAATTTCTTAAAAAATCTTCTTCTCCAGATCCAGCAGACAGAATCTTTTGATATTTGGTATGCAACATTGTGGGGTGGATCTGATTCTATTTTGTTCAAATCGGTTCCCTAGATTCATATTTGGGCTCACTATAGAAGCTCGAATTTGAACTTAGTGCATTTCAGGCAAATTTCTTCAAAAATCTTCTTCTCCAGATCCTGCAGGCAGAATCTTTTGATATTTGGTATGCAACATTGTGGGGTGGATCTGATTCCAGTTTGTTCAAATCGGCCACCTGGATTCATATTTGGGCTCATTATAGAAGCCCAAATTCGAACTTAGTGCATTTCAGGCAAATTTCTTTGAAAATCTTCTTCTCAAGATCCAGCAGGCAGAATCTTGTGATATTTGGTATGCAGCATCCTTAGGGGGGTGAGATTCAAGTTTGTTCAAGCCATGTCCCTAGGTCCATATTTGGGCTCACTGTGGGAGCTTGAATTGTAACTTTGTTCGAAATGAGGAATTTTCTTAAAAAATCTTCTTCTTCAGATCCAGCAGTCAGAATGGTTTGATATGTGGTGAGTAGCATCCTTGGGGGGGGGGGGGGGGGGGGGGGGGGATTCAAGTGTGTTAAAGCCAAGTCCATGGGTCCATATTTGGGCTCCCTGTGGGAGCCCAAATTATAACTTAGTCAATATGAGGAATTTTTCTTTAAAAGTCTTCTTCTTCAGATTCAGCAGTTGGAATGTTTTGATATTTGGCATGGAGCAACCTTAGGGGGCTGAGATTCAAGTTTGTTCAAGCCAAGTCCCTTGGTTCATATTTGGGCTCACTATGGGAGCCTGAATGACAACTTAGTTCAAAATGAGGAATTTTCTTTAAAAATCTTCAGATCCAGCAGATGAATGCTTTTGATATTTTTTATGCAGCATCCTTAGGGGGGTAAGATTCAATTCAAGTTTGTTCAAGCCATGTCCCTAGGTCCATATTTGGGCTGATTGTGGGAGCTCGAATTGTAACTTGGTTCAAAATGAGGAATTTTCTTTAAAAATCTTCTTCTTCAGATCCAGCAGTCGGAATGTTTTGATATTTGGTGTGCAGAATCCTTAGGGGTGTGAGATTCAGGTTTGTTAAAGCTAAGTCCCTGGGTTCATATATGGGCTCCCTGTGGGAGCCCGAATTATGACTTAGTTCAGTATGAGGAATATTCTTTAAAAATCTTTTTTTAGATCCACTGGTCAGAATATTTGGATATTTGGTTTCAGCTTTTCTTAGGAGGAGCAGATGCAACTTGTGGAAATCAATTCTCTGGGTTGATATTTAGGCTACCATGTCAGGTGAGCGCCCTCAGGCCCCCTGGGGCCTCTTGTCTCAGATATCCTTGTCATATAATCTTTCCTGAGCTTTCTACCTGTGCTGCGCGCTTCCGTTAACAATTTCTTTTGTTTTTCTGGTTCTAAAGATTTCAGCCAATCTCCACTTTTATTTAGAGAATACATGATAAATGCTTTTAGACATAAAGTACTTGCATTTGGTTTGAAGCGCATTAAACCGTCTAATAAAGCAAAAACTCTTTCAGGAAATTTGTTATGCTTTGGTACAGATCGTGTTTCCTCCACTAAACTTTCACTCAAGACTTCAAATTCTCCACCCTTTAAATGACTTGCCATTGCTCTTTCCAGGAGTACACACCAGGCAGTGAAAATATGCTGAGTTAAAGCCACAGTATGGTGGTCAAAACTGTCAGCCTCTAAAAGCCTAATATACATTTCATCCTTCAAAACCACACTAGGGAATAGAAGGCTATCCCCTAAACAAAACTGTGTAGCATCTTTACTTGCAGCAGTTAGGAAGGATGACAAGTTTTGGTACATGGTGCTGGCTTGCTGCATGCTACAGTCTCTTTCAATTATTCTCCAAAATGGTGCAGTTATGAATTTCGAGCAAAGACCAAGAGCATTACAGGCACCAAGGTAAAGATCAACTTGAATGTCGAGGAAGACAGCTTTTTGTAACAAATTTGTAGGTTCTAATGTGTGCCTGAAAAAATTGTAAATATGTTTGTGAAGGAAAAAAAACACTTCTCCATTGTAAAAAAGGATATTGAACCGATTGCCTCTAAATGGAACGAGTAATGAGGCACTTTTCTTTTTAGACGATCGCTCTGCTTTCCTGTCAACATCTGCCATATAAGTTCTAAAATCAGAATTGCAACCACTTTTCTCATCTCCTCCTCTTGATAAGCATTTACATGTTGTTCTAATGAGGTGTATAGTACCACTTTCTGTTGATTTTGTGAACTTCGAAGTTTGTGTATTTGCCTCGGCACCCAATGGACCTTCTTTAACATTGTTTTCAAACTCTATCAACACATGTTGGGCAATTTCGGCAAAATTTACAAGTATGTGAAGGCCACAATAAAAATTGTTTAAATGACTTAAACTGTCTTGTTCTTCCTTGGAAAGCATGCTCCAATTACTGTATATAGTTGGGAAGATTTCAGCCCTAAAGCTCTCAAGCAATTCATGAAAACTCTTTTCTGTTGATGCTCTATCAGACATGGTGTTTTTGATGTTAAGCAAAATTTCCTTTCCTGTTGTTGAATCTGTATTCAAATCAAGGTCTTCAATGATTTGCTTCAAAGTGTCCGGACAGTTTTGTGCACTCTTTGTCTCCATATTTTTCAGACCTATAACCCATGGTTTTCCTGATTTGTCCTGTACAGAGAAGACCTCAAAGCATTCGCCAAATTTCCTTGTTTCATCGCTCATCAGTGTTGTTTGGGTCTTTGATTTCAACTCTTCTCCAATGTGGTACTGTGCAATACAAGCCCTTTCATCTCCAATTCTATTTATTGTTCTCTCAGATGGAAGTTTTTCCACTGTCTTGCCACAGAGAGCAGCCACCTCTTTCACAACTGGATTTATGTGTGATACCCCTACACCATGACTTAATAAATTCATAACACATAGCTGAAAATTGGTAGAGAATGCATTAGATTCTCTGTCAAATGTCAGTACATAATTATCATCATTCAATAATGACTCAACGTTGGACAAATCTTGTTTTAAATTTTTATTCTCTTGCTCTAGTTGAAAAAGTGATGCATTGGTCTCTGAGTTATCAGGCTGAACATTTTGTGTTGTTTCTCTATTTTTTAATTTTGTGGAGATTAATTTATTTTCCTTTTCCAGTGCTTGAATTGTCTTTTGTAGTTTTGATGTGCTCTTACAAAATTAATTTTTTTGGGTTAGTGTCAAAACTCTTTGCTTCTGTTGTTGTGTTTTCAATTGTGTCTTCAGCTTAAGATTTTGAGTTTCCATTTCCGATAATTCTGTAGAAAGCTTCTTTATTTTTGCTCATTTCACATCTCAGCTCTCTTCCCTCTGTTTTACTTTCCGTTTTAGAGTTTGCACTTGAGAAGTTTTTGACAATTTTGATTCAGCTTTCTCCAATGAAGAGGTCAAGTATGTAACATTTTGTTCGAGTATTTTACATTTACTTTCCATGGATATTTGTTCAATTTCTGTAGATAAAGTGGTGGTAACAGGTTGACTTGAGGTTGTGGTGGATGTTGCTGTTGGTAATGTGAAATGTCGATTAAGAAAGTCCTGTAGGTCATTGTGTCTCAAATGTTTTCTCTTTTCCTTAAGTTTATTGATACGTAGTCTGAATGTTGTGGCATCAATATCAAATTTATCTGCAACATCCTTTATTTTTAAACTTTTACTTTTCACGACATAATCATAAATAGCTAGAATGCCTCTGTTTGTAAATTTTTTATGTGACCCGGAACTCATTAATGATCGATACAAATCCATGTTTAAGAGAATGACATGAACTCTTTTTCAGTGTATAAATTGGTAGAAAAAATTGGCCCAGTACTCAAAGTCTGTGTACTGGCATCATGTGAATTGACAATTTCAGATGACCCTGAGTCTATACCTAGAACCAGGGCATCAAATGTGTCTGTGTATTTAGGTTTTTTTGCTAAAGGTTCATTTTGATCCTGAAAAAAATAAAATTACCACTTACTCTTAGTTATTCTATCAACTGGAAAAGAAACCCAATGCTATAAATAAATGCATACATTATTCATACAAAGACTAAAAAAAATTAGTAGATGGTTAACACATTAACTACGGCAAGGGTGTAACGAACAAATGTTATTTACTGAAACTGATGTCTGAATATTATAGAAATTTAAGATAAATTTGGTCCCAAAGGAGCTTTTGACCTTAATGTAGAATGAGCTCAATGAGCTTGTTCTACTAATGAGGGATCTTAAGCTATTATACTTATGCAAGAAACTTGAAAAAAACTTCATATGTTCAATATTTTTGTACATGTAGATTGCGCATCTGTTCCTGGTCTTAACCCTTTACCCAACGTAATGGCCAAAACCGGCCAGCGCTATTCGCGAATATGGCCATGCAATTTTTTTTTAGATTTTCATTATTTGCTACCAAAACATAGGTTGTGACCCCTCTTTCGAACGAGCGTGAGACACTCGTTCGAATGAGGGGTCACAACCTATGTTTTGGTAGCAAAGAATGAAAATTTTAGTAATACAAAATATTTTTTCACAAGCGTCGTCTGCTTCAAGCGTTGGGAATGGGTTAATATACACACAATCAAAAGTGATTGCATGTCTTCCCATTCTGCCTTCATAAAAAAAAACATTTGTGAGAATCAAAAATCAAAAACAGCAATGTTAAAAAACACATTAACATAAACCATACCTCATCAGTAGATTCAGATGTTGCAGCTGATGTACGTGTACCAAGAAAGTGATGAGTTACGCTATCCGGTGGTTGAGTTTCATCCGGATCAATGTCTGAAGGAATGTTTTTTTCTGTTGAAGAGTTGTCACTTTTCACTGATTGATGTGATGCCATTGGACTAGTTGGTGGAAGAGTTTCATCACTTTCAACAGATGCATTGTCACTTGTTAATGAACTCTCACTGATATGGGTATATTCATCTGGGTCCATTATAATAAAATATCAACAGGCAAAAATCTGAAAATACAAACAAAATCAGGTGTGGTGACTTTCCATATTAATTTGCTTTCGGGTTTTTTTTTTCTTGGGGGGGGGGGGGGGGGGGGGGGGGGGGCACAACACATGATGCTCCTTTCATAGAAAATGTTTGTGGGGACACGTCCCCCATGATCTGTGCCCATGCCCCCTAACCCCCCCCCCCCCCCCCAAAAAAAAAACAAAAACAAAAAAAAAAATTGTGTAATTTCCCATTCAATGCCAGGTCAAGTTATCAATCGTTTTATCCCCCCCCCCCCAATCTATGTAAATGGCGTTTTATTAGCCCAATGAGTGAATATTGTTGGGTAAAAAGCAGGTTTGTGGTGACTTGTGGCAACTTGCAGTTTTTAGGCACACCTACTCACCCACTGTCCACACAGGCACAATCCCAGCCCCCGCCCCCCCCCCCCCCCCCCCCCCCCCCAATTCATTGTCATTGCATTTTAACAGTAAAAAAACAAGCTATTAATGTCACGAATTTCTCAATATCTCTTCGTCTACACTACCACACAATTTCTCAGCTACCCGGATATAATTTCATGCTCATACAACTCATGGTCGAGAGACAAATGACAATTGACACGGCCCTTCAATCACACAAGTTGTGTCACAACGAAAATAGGCAATTTGAAGTACATTTCTGTCATTCGTACAAGGATTGGAACGTCAGTCTCTTGTCCTGCATTCATGAAATTGGTTTTGGAAAAACTGTTTTTGTCGCAAAAAAATCATACCTAAATGAACATAATTTTCTTTGTGGAAAAAAAAGACAAGTTGATTTTAAAAAGAGAAACGAGTGAAAAAATGTCACGTTGTTGATGTCAACATCGGGAAAATCAGGGGAGATAACTTCTGAAAGAAGTTTTTTTTTTCCGCGTTGGACGGGACCCCCCCTTCAAAAACTATTTTTTTAACAGAGTACCCGATATGTTCCGTTCAATATTTCAACTGTATCGTAGAAATAATGAATTGTACTAACTACTCAATTCGTTTCATCGAGGTACCCTGACTAGAAAGTACTTTTTCAATTTTAAGAATTTTTTGAACCAAGATTAAAAATATAAAAACGATATTTTTAGCCCAGTCTAAAACAGGTACAGTAGCTTTATTGTATCGAGAACGCTTATTGGCAAAAATTTTCCTTCACAGACTTCTCTACCAATCACAGCTCACGGTAGAAAAGAGGTCTGTTTTCAGGGATTCCCCGAACCAATTTCCCAGTGTGACATATTTCTTGCAGTTTTGTATTATCTCCCCCTATTGCCGATCGCTACCCAAATCCCGTTCGCCCCCTGGGTCGTTTCGCCCCATACCAGTTCGCCCCGGGTTGTTTCGGCCCAGGTCGTTTCGCCCAATTTTGAGAGTGGGTCGTTTGCCCCACTTTTTTCCCAGGGGTATAGGGTGGGTTAGTCCAAACTTGGACCCACAGTCCGTAATATAATTTTTGGCGTTGGTACGGCCTGTAGGTCCAACGCTCTCGATACCTTTGCTGTACTATACGACCTGCAAACGATTTACTTGCAGGTCTATCTCGCCTTGTGAGAACAAAATGGCATATCCAGAAGCTTTTTGCTATTATGTGACCGAAAGAAGGATAATTGCAAAAAACAAAAACCTCTATGTCGGAAGTGCTTGGTCACCGTATTGTTCAGAAACGAAAGATTCATATCATCGAAGTGGTTCGAGAAAATGAAGTTGGCAGCCATGTTTTGTATTTTTAAACATAATGACGTCATTCCTTCCTTAAGCAATTGGTTGCAATCAGGGAATCCCTGGTAGAAACCTAGGAAGGAATGACGTCATTATGTTTAAAAATAGCCACGAGGGGGGGGGGGGGGCTACACTACAAAGGGCATGTTCCCCCCCTCCCTCCCCCCCCCCCCCCCCCCCCCCCCCCAATTTTCCACACGCTCCCCAAAATTTCTAATTTCTAAGTCATTTTTCACAATGTCCATCCAGTAATGTCAAATCATTACAGATACCTTTTTAGAGAAATTATTTTTTCAGAACTTTTCCTGGGTCAAACCCCATATACACCCACATATAGAAGGGGCAGTCCTCCCTACTAACCTTACACATGTAGGTTTGGATATCCCAGTAGGCGGAAGCTCCACTCTGTGAGCCTTCTACGTCCCGAGTCAGGTATCCCCTCAACTCGTGAGCCAAGGGATACCTGGATCGGGGCATAGAAGGCTCACAGGTTAGCCAACATAGTTCTGACCCTTCCATAATCTTGCTCTGCCCCCCTTCCCCTCCCCCCGCCCTCTTCCCAATTTCACTCGTGCCTCCGATTCCTGGTTCCACTTTCTTTGGCTCCCCAAACAACCCGTGATTCTTTAGCTTTCTTTTCACAGCATGGTTGTACCATGGTACATTTTCATGAGGGATCCACCGACCCGCTGCCACATAACACTAAGTTGGCACTTACGGACAATTAATGTTCAATAAATATATTCACTTACCACAATGAAACATGAAGATTTTCTTCTAAAATCGTGAGTGTCTTCTTAAGGGCCTGCATTTTTTCAACTTTCAATTTTTACTATGACAAAGCGAAAACTGCCCAAAAAATCACGTCTCGCATTTAGGTCATCGCGGGTAATACTGTTTTTGAATAAGTTACAAATTCAAATCGAACGCGGGGAGCATGCGCAGTTTAAATTTATGACGTGTTTCAAATTTAAAAAAAAATTGTCTCACATGCGCAGTTGAAAAATTGCATTTCAAACGCGAAAAACGGCGTTTTGCAAAATCCGGTACGAGGTCTTACGTGTTAAAACTTGCGGGCAGCTCCGGTGAGGTTCTTTCTGAGTCTTGTCAATTTTCGACCAAACATGAAATCAAAACTAATTATTTTGAGACCCAAATATGTTATCCACAGCCATGTATGTTTTAACTTTTTTTAACAGTGCAAGATACACAAAAATGCGAATTTTGAACGTCCTGAGCCGATATCCCCGCTAGAGAGAAAATTCAGTGCGGAGATTCCCGTGGAATGGAAGTTCGTCTAGCTGAATTTTGTGTGTGTTTTGTCGAGTTGCAGTGAAAATAAAGGCATTCTCTGCAAGAAAATGCTAAGGGGTGCACTGCAGACTTGAAGTGTATTCATTTATGAATCGATAAACGTGCTATGCGAGCTGTCAACGCATTTCGTAGATTTGAAACGAGTGGTTTCTAATTTCGTGGTATAAAATTTCGAGCGTTGGAAGTTTCCAGCCTTGTGTACATTTATAATACAGGAGGGGTATTTTGATGTTGGGTGATTTTAGACCTTCTAGGTGCTATTTATCGCTCTAGATCAGGTCCCCAGACGCCTGTGGTTTGATAAAGAAAAAAAAAAACAGAACTAGCGGTTGAAATGATAATTCAGTTTATTTTTATATAAAATTGATAGAAAATGCATTTGCTGTAATACAGTGATCTTAAAATGATAACATAACATCGAAACAGTTCAAACAAGACATGATTTCTGAACAGTGAAATGTTGCGTTGAACAGTTACAATGCAAAAACATACATAGATTTTAGTTCATCTGACTATCTCTGTCCCAGTCACCAGAAACTTCGCCGTAAATGTTGCTACATTATTTCAAGAACTGAGTTGTTGAAATGTCTGACTAGGTGTATTTGTCCCAAGCTTTTGTTAATTGCTCCTCAACTTTTATGTAGCGTGTTCTCTGGGCACGTTGAAGGTCATCCTATGCAACACATGTTTCCACAGTCTCTGCTTCGCGTCGGAGCAGAGGAATGAGTTTGTAAATACCAAGTCCAACGGTGGCAGCCTTGTTGTTGAGTCTGTAATACCATCCCGAAAAATTAACAAAATAACGTTACAATATTTTTCATGGTTGGTAGACAGGAGGACAACAAGCAAATACCCCACCCAACTTTGCCCCCCCCCCCCCCACCCCCTCAAAACACTACTGAAAATAATGTATTTATTTTTATGTATTTACTATATTACGCATATATTCATCACATGGTATAATTAGTTATATGCAGTATATATAACTTCGTCAATTTGCCGTCATGTTCGGAAGATTACTTCTTATCAACCTACCTCAATTGTTTACAAATGGCTTGCACTACAGTGGAAGAACCTAACTCGGATAAAATACTCTCTATTTTAATCTTTCCCAAGATTTGGGAAAGAAAAGTGGTGTAAAAACACCACGAAAAAATAAGCCAAAACTGGGCCGAGCGCCATCGGCGCACACCCAGTATGGGACGCTCTTCCATAGTACAAATCTCTGACTTCCGTCACAGTGCGCAATGCATCAATTCGTCATTCTTTTTCTATCCGAAGCACGAGCAGGATGTGTTTCCGCCATATGCATTATGAAACAGTGATAATTCAACTCGTGGATAATGGTTTTCCTGTGACTGGAATTATGGATCTGAAGATCGTATAATAACAGGACTGTGTTTTATATATTCTCGTTTATATTTTCAACCACATTCTCATTGTTTATTAATTACTATTCCGTTTTCGCGAATGTTGTGCGACATCGTGTCATCGCGATTCGACAATGAATTTTTTCGGTTGATAAAAAATTTTATTGGAGTCGGTGTCGGCCGTCTGGGTTCTGCCACCTTCTCTCGTAGTTGAGGGTGTTCTTCTACTTTCTGTTTCTGTTGAGTTCACCTTTTTCTTCTACTGCTCTCACCTCTGTTCCTTCCAGTTCGGTTCCTTTAGGGCAATTCCTTTTGCCCTCGCCATTGGTGCGTTCTCGTGTCCGTTTCGTCCGCACACACGGGTGGTGTGGAATGCAGTCGTTTCGGGAGCCTCCCGACTCGACCACGTCTGATGTGAGTTTACCCCCTCCGTGGGGGATGTGCAGCTCCTCCCGCGGGAGGGGGGGGGGCACTGTCGTTTTGGGGCCCCCCAACTCGACCACGTCTGGTGTGAGTTTGACCCCTGTAACACTACGGATCGTGAGGTCACCTCAGGTGGGCAGCGCGTCTGGCCGTTGTGACACCAGACAACTGGATGTGCGAGGGTTACTGCGTTTGAAAACCTCCTTCGATAGGGCCGTGGCTCCCTACCAAAGTAGTAGCGGTTCTCTCCTGTTCTTTGATCGTCTAGATTACGGAGGGACTCCTCTCCCCTGTGGTCTCGCCCAGTCTGCTGTCCACTGATCTCCTTCTCCAATGGCTGCACGTCGCTTTAGGGTTGGGAACAGGTTCTTTGTTACTTCAGTCAACTGACAACTCCAAATTGGTATGGTGATTATAATTTTAATAAGTCTAAACAAAAGAAAACTGGCCTCTCTTAGTGCTCTCTCTCTCTCACTATCAAAGTCTAAGTGCTACTGCGGTGCTCTAGATGGAGGACACACCGGGTGCTGGATGGAAAAAGCACTGCTGGATTTGTGGCGAACATCGACTTATATCACAAACAGCCAGCCCACACCTACTGTGGAATATTGCATTCTCATTGCATTATCATAGTGACTCTGCAGAATGTTAGAATAATATTTCTAATATTCGCATTATCACAATGACTCTGCAGAATGTTGACTACATCCTATTGTGCTTTGTCACGAAGGTTCAATTACATTCTCATTTACATTCTCATAGTGACTCTGCAGTATGTTAGAATATATTTCCAACATTTGCATTATCACAGTGACTCAGCAGAATATTGACTACATCCTAATAATATTGACTACATCCTATTGTGCTTGTTCAACTCTCTATATATATATTAGCACTTATTATATTAACACTTATTGAGGCTCGAAAATAAAAACATAAATGCTTCAGCGACACACGCTTAACCCTTCCAGATGACTCAGTCCACGTTGACTCTGTTACACAACTCCCCCAACCAAAGTTTTCTTGTGGGAACAAGAAAACTCTAGAAAACGAAAGTAACAGTGTCAACGAGGGCGTCTGTCAGGTGGGTATGACAAAATATATACGGTAAAATACCACTACAACATCAAACTGGGTTCAACTGTACATAACCCATTTGAACTTAGTACTACTCTGTGACCAGGATTGCTGTGCAGCAACCTCAATGTGACGTAGGAGTATCGTCACATCGCGAAGGATTCATGGACTAGAATCCTACCAATTCTACTAATACGACGTCGAATATACCGACTACCTTTCTAAAAGGTTTAAAGGGTCTGGTCACTCACACTCAACTTTCTGACTAGGATATACGATATACATAAAACACCTTTGTTGATTACAGAAAACACTGATTATATTGTCTATATGTCTATAGAATTGCTTTGTCAACCAAAGTCTATTGTGTCTATGTACATCTCGCTTCACTTTCTACGGAACTGGTGTGATGTACTCAGGGCCGGTTGCAAACAAAACACGGGGCTCTGCGTATACAAACTCGCCGGTCTCTGCATCACGTTCAGGTGATAATTCTTCCATTTCAATCTCTTCTGGTTTCGTTGGACAAGCTGCTGTCGCTGTCAAGTACTCATTTGGGTCTGTGTTCCGCATAGGGTCGGAACCTGGTCCTGTACGAACTATTTTGCGCAATTCACTCAATTGCTGAATAGCCTCAAGTTGGCGGTCTTTGTTAATTTGTGTTTCTTGCAGTAAACGCCGAATCATCGCCGGCCTGCGTTTTCGGATACGAGCGGCTTCACGCCTCCCGTGCCAAATACGCAGCTTTAAACAGAGCTGTTTTCTACAGCAACAATATGCAACACATCCTATTACTATTAGGGCAAATACCGTAGAGGAGATACCGTAACCCCAAGGTTTTAACCAGGATTTCGTATCCGTCTCCGATATCGTATCAAGTTGTTCAAGTTGATCAATAAATGATTCTATTGGAATTGGATCGACGTCCTTAAGCTGTCTGGGAAAAACTACATTTGTCAAAGTCGGAAATTTCGTAAACAATGGGGACCATAAGCGGAAGTTTGTGGTGTTATGATTAATTAATAATTTCGTTTCCATGGCATCATAAAATTCTTTGGTATTTCCATGTAAATATGCTATCATTTGAATGGTGGCACTAGTAGCAGAACATTTCGGGGGTAATTGTAACATGCCAATAGGTGGGTCAATAGTGAAGGTACGTGTGTTGGTAGTATTAGCACATGAGACAGCAAAAGGCAAAGGGTCACGTGTACTAACAAACCATACACCATGGGCAATTTGTATTGCACTGGGCAAGATTGTATTAATTTTCACTTCCACTGAACAAGCTAACTGTATTGATTTTTCATTTCCCAGAAACAAAGCCTGACTGCAGTAAGCTTCAGGTCGTACTGTGTGTATGACGCCATCCAAGGAACAAAATTCCAAAGTATTACTCAGACAGGTGTGTGCATTAGTTAAGTGAGCTATGTGTGTGCGTTTCTTATTTATTGTCAAATACTCGGTTTCCAGTTTATGTTGTGCTGTTAGGGATTTAAATTGTGGATTTAATTTCATAGTTGCATTAACCAAAGGATAAGGCAAGGAATATATCTTGTATAGCTCAAATGTCTTACGGACATCTACTAGTGGTAGTTTCACTACAATAATCAACCGCTGATTCTCAAACACGGCACTACTGGACAAGTACTTGTAATATTTCCACAAGTCCGTTGTCTCATCGAAGGGCAACTTTAAATGAGCAGGTAGGTGCGTTTTTAAATCTACTAAAACATTGTGTAGCGTTTTTGCTTCAATCACACTAGGCGCTAACTGTCGTGCTATCAACGAGTTAAATTGTGTGTGTAGATGTTCAATGTAAAATCTTGCTTGATTAGTCATTTGATCGACCTCATGAACTAATAGCTGTAATTTATGATATAACTGTGTATAAAATTCCAGGAAAGCGAGTCGCATGGACACGGCCTTGTAAATGTCAGTTATCCGGGCAGACAGGGTCCTTAATGATGTTATTATGTGACTAATTGAGTGTCTGTTCTGTTGTACCTGTTTACGTGTAACATTCATTATGGTAAAACCTTTTTTAACCAGATGTTGTAGGGTTCGTTGATTCTTTGAAAGAATGCCAATATTATGGTTTATTGTGTCCAAGTCTGAGGAACTAGCGGTACCAAATAGAAACGACAGGGCGTCGCCTATAAATGGCAATAAGGCTCGTCTGTCTCTGTGGTGCAATTGTTTGTAACCATCAAACTGTTTGAGTACCAACTCATACTTTTGCATCACAGAATTTATATCCCGAACTAGTCCCTGAAACAAGTCATCAAATCCTGAATGTAATAATTGTTTAGCCCACCTACCATGATTTATCCCGGAAATCTGCTTTTGGGTGGTTCCTACTACTGGGGCTGGCGTAGTCCATAATTTAGTTATATCTTTAATGTTGCCTGGAACCTCGTGAAATACTTTCCTTACACCCTCTATGCTCCTACCTACATGCTGTAAATATATCTCAAAAAGTTCTAAGTCGATATAGAACCCTATCGTCCAGTCAGAATTCACTAAATTAATTTCTTTTTCCTTGTGGAAAATCACGTTATGTTTCACTATAAAATCCCTAGATTTAGTTTCGTTACTGCTTGCCAACGGCGTTATCAGGACTATTATTATGAGTTGAAACATCATCTTTCTCCTGTAATGAGAGAAAGAAAGTTTTCCTTCAGTTCCCATTCCACTATTTTCTATCTCTATTTCGATTGGCGGCTGAATTTTACTACTATTTCTATTTTAACTGTATTACTTCTACTCTACTTCACTTAACACTGATGAATGTATTTAATTCTCTTAAACTTCTAATACTTAATTCTTTTAACTTCTGATTCTTCTACTTACTTGCATGCGTCCGTGTTTGGTGCAGTTTAATAGGGCCCTAAACCTTACCTACACTAATTAGTAAATTATCCTACAATTTACTACAACGTTTTTAACACAGGGTTAAATTATTGTTTAGTTATACACCCACATTCATCAAGTAAACAAAATCTCCCACTGTTGATTATCAGTGACATGTCAGTATCATGCAGTATTTTATTTACCTTTAAGGAGTTATGTTTACTCGTGGAAGCCTAGTCTTCTTCCACAATTCAGCAACTTACACAATCGATCGTAGTGCTCCAAGGACAGCATTTATAATTGCAATCCTATTGATTTTCTCTGGTTCACCTTCCTCCACACTTTTTCTCTTAATTATCTCATTTGGAGTATTAGATTGACTTTTACCTTTAATTATCTCAGCTAGAGTAATAGATTGATTTTCATCTTTATTGTCACCTGTACTCATTGTAGCACTTAGATTAATTTCTAAATTGTCATTTGATTCTTTACTTTGATCCATTTCTGGTTGTTCTAATTCACTTATTTCACTTATTTGATTGTCGTTATCAGAAGAACTGCCTATACTCACTACTTCATTGACAGTCTTCACACTTGAATCAATTACAGGTGACACTCTAGCTAGTACACAACCTCGTCTTATTTTATAATGTTTATCTGTGCTATTACAAATCATGACCGGCACTACTCGGTCATTATTGTTTACAACTGTATTCGCTATCATTAATCCTGCCTGTTCACTAACATATCCTGTTTCTATAGGATTTACTTCTAATAAATCTGTTTCATACAGTCTTTTGCCACCTACTATTTTCGCTGTACACACAGTACAGGTCTGAGGTTTAATTACAAGCTGATTCGTGCTCCTTACTAGCGATGATATGTGGATATCTGGTACTAATGGAATTAGTTCGTTCTTAAGTCGAAAACATTCTAAATCATAATAGATTCTAACTCCATTTATTGCTAACCAATCAATACCGAGAATCAGATTGCGTTCAATATCGACAACCCAAAACTCGTGAGTTAACCATATGTTTTTAATCTGAAAGCTCAGTTGGACCACTCCTTTGACATCAAGGAGAGTGCCTCCAACCCCTTTTAAGGACAAGGACTTTTTAACAAGCCTTGGTTTATCCTTCAAATTTTTATACAGCTGGTAACTAATTAGGCTATACTGCGCGCCAGTATCCACCAAACCTCTTAATCTCTGTTTATTTACTTTCAAAACTACGGAAGTCGGAATCGGTGTTCCATTTACATTTAACTCTTTTACTTCCTGTTTCCCTTTAATCTTACTACTATTCATACGATCACTTTGTTTACTCGAGAGAGAGCTGTTACTTTGTTTACTAATTTTCTGTACACTTTCATCTACTATTTTATCTACATATACTTTGTTTCTCTTTGGAACTCTCTTTATTCTTTTAACCCTTTTATTGTGAATATTCCATGTTCCGGGCTTCAACACAGAACGCTTTAGTTTCCCTGTTTCATATTTTCCTGTTTTGGCAAACGGCAATTCCTGGCGATATGGCCTTACTTGTCTACAGTTGTAGCATGTCACTCTGCCATAATCCGGCCTCGGCTGACCTACGACATGTACATTGCTTGAGGCTTTAATTTAGTAATAGGTCTAACTTTTATGTCACAATGCACTATCGAGTTGTCTTCTTTATTTACAGTTATGTGTTGTTCAAATAGTAAATCGCAACAATTACAAACTGTCACAATGTTTAAAATTTGTATGTATTTAATGTAGTGTGAATTTGGGTCGTTGGGCTCAATTCTCAGTGGAAGTGGAATCATTAGGTTTAATGTTTTTAATTACTTGCATCAACGTTTTCTCAGGATTTTTAATTTCTCCGTCTGTGAAGGGGTACTTAAATGTCTGGGTCGTAGTGCCAATGTCAACGATAGACTTTTTCTCCCTGTTGTACACTGAATTTCGTAATAGAATCAGCAGACAACAAGACGAAAGTTTGCTGACTAATACAGTCTTTCTTATATATACCAAATTAGTCTGAAATTCCAAATATTTTGGTCTCACAATATCACAAAATTCCGCAAAACTTACAGCCAAAGGGTCATCAGATGTACATGAAAATATTTTGGGCTCAGTGTTGCACATTGATTGCTGTTTCAATCAATCTAATTATTTTTGCCAAATACAAATGTAAAATCTATCACCAACCAACTCTAGCCATTCATCAAAAGAATAAATTACACTAACCTGGTGCTGTAGATGGTTATTGATCTGTCTGTCAATCTGGACTGAAATCCTGCGAACGGCACCAATAAAACGCCGTGTAACACTACGGATCGTGAGGTCACCTCAGGTGGGCAGCGCGTCTGGCCGTTGTGACACCAGACAACTGGATGTGCGAGGGTTACTGCGTTTGAAAACCTCCTTCGATAGGGCCGTGGCTCCCTACCAAAGTAGTAGCGGTTCTCTCCTGTTCTTTGATCGTCTAGATTACGGAGGGACTCCTCTCCCCTGTGGTCTCGCCCAGTCTGCTGTCCACTGATCTCCTTCTCCAATGGCTGCACGTCGCTTTAGGGTTGGGAACAGGTTCTTTGTTACTTCAGTCAACTGACAACTCCAAATTGGTATGGTGATTATAATTTTAATAAGTCTAAACAAAAGAAAACTGGCCTCTCTTAGTGCTCTCTCTCTCTCACTATCAAAGTCTAAGTGCTACTGCGGTGCTCTAGATGGAGGACACACCGGGTGCTGGATGGAAAAAGCACTGCTGGATTTGTGGCGAACATCGACTTATATCACAAACAGCCAGCCCACACCTACTGTGGAATATTGCATTCTCATTGCATTATCATAGTGACTCTGCAGAATGTTAGAATAATATTTCTAATATTCGCATTATCACAATGACTCTGCAGAATGTTGACTACATCCTATTGTGCTTTGTCACGAAGGTTCAATTACATTCTCATTTACATTCTCATAGTGACTCTGCAGTATGTTAGAATATATTTCCAACATTTGCATTATCACAGTGACTCAGCAGAATATTGACTACATCCTAATAATATTGACTACATCCTATTGTGCTTGTTCAACTCTCTATATATATATTAGCACTTATTATATTAACACTTATTGAGGCTCGAAAATAAAAACATAAATGCTTCAGCGACACACGCTTAACCCTTCCAGATGACTCAGTCCACGTTGACTCTGTTACACCCCCTCCGTGGGGGATGTGCAGCTCCTCCCGCTCCCGCGGGGGGTGGTGAACGCTTTCGTTTCGGGTCGCCCGATTCGACCACGTCTGATGAGAATTGCTCCTCCTCCGTGGGGATGTGCAGCTCCTCCCGCACCAGCGGGGGGTGGGGACCTCTTTCGTTTCGGGGCTTCCCGATTCGACCATGTCTGGTGAGAGTTATTCCCCTTCCATGAGGAATGTGCAGTGTTTTACCGTGGTGGATACTGCGGGAGCTGTTGGTTTTCTGGTGTAGAGATGCCTGGTTCCGGGACTATGCGCCCTCTCCAGTCGACATCTGAGGCTGTCACTAGGGTTGTGACTCCTCCTTTGGAGGCCGAGCTTGGTGGCTCTCTCCGCTTTTCCGCCAGTTCCAACAGCTCCCGTCGTATCTGCTGCTACTGCTGTTCCGTCTACAACGTTATTGGGCACCGTTTTTTAGCCGGCCTCGGCTTCTCCCTGCCAGGGTCTGCAGGGATGTCTGTAGTATGGTTGTGGGGTTTCAGCCTCAGCCTTCCCAGACTTCCACTCGGCGAAGTCAAATGGGGCTGCCAACTGAACCCCATACTGTGTCCTCTCAGCCATTGAGCACCGTAGTTTTTTTACCTGCAGTGGTCTGCTGTGGTGTCTGGTTGTGTAGACGTGGGGGTATCGGCCTCAGCCTTCCCTGACTTCAACTCGGCGAAGTTGGAAGTGGCTGCCGGCCGGACCCTCTCCTGTGGTCTCTGCGCCGTCGAGCACCACAGTTGTCATTGGATTCGGTTGTTCTTAGTGGGACACTATGAACTCCGTGGCGTTTCCGTCCCTCATTCTGGCCACACGACCAGTTTTGGGGGTCCAACGTCTTTTGTGCAGCCTGGACCTTCTGCCCTGCAGAGGTCAGCGGTGACTCTCATGAGTTCCTGCTATGTTGATCCTTGAGGTGTGTCACACCCCTATACACGTCTGGCTTCAGACGTTTTCGGCTGCCGCCCGTCGTCCCATGTCAGGTCTTTTGGAGGATCGTGACCCTTCGCTGGTTCAGAGGGTCAGCGGTGAAGCCACTTTGCCGGTTCGTTCCCCTGTCGAACCGGCCAGTACGGGCAGTGAGCTTAGGGAGGCCCTCTCCTTACTCACTCAGGTTCTGTCAACGAGCCTTCCTGCTGCTTCCAGCGAGTGGTTTCCAGGCGCCTCCTGTGGCGCCGCCTCCCGGGATTAGAAACAGGCCGCTTTCTGATCCCCTGGTGTTCCGACACCATGGGAGGCGTCGGCTGGTTTGCCCACGATGGGCTATGTGTCTTCCGACTCAGGGGAAGAGTCAGACATGCTTGATGTCGAGAGCCAGCAGTCTTCGGACTTGGGGGTAGCTCTTGATTTCGTGTTTGGGTTCCTTCCGGATCTCAAACCATCTAACCAGTCGACAGTGTCAGCCAGGCCGCGATCATCGGTCGCACGCCAACAGTCTATGGAGCAACCTGCTTCTGGGCGTCTTCGACCGTGCCCTTCGGTACAGTTGGTTGAAGCATTTTCAGCTTTGGACTCCAAGCTAAGTTCCAAGGCTATGAAGGCTCCGTTCTTCACCAGGGTTGACACCTTTTTGCCTCCGGCGCGTTATCGTTCCTACGGATTCCGCCAATCCGTCGGTCTACCAGACTTTGACGGTTTTGGATCAGGACTCCAATTCCCTCGGGCTTTCCAAGTCCAAGTCTGCCGTCATTCCGATGACGACTCTGGAGTCCACGTTGGGCTTATCGAGAGAGATGCTTGGTATGCTTTCTCTCTCCGATCACGTCGTCTCAGCTTTTGCTGCTTATCTGCCTTCAGATAAGATTGACGAGGTACAAGCTCCTTTGCGTGTGCTGTCCAAGGCGCTCATGCATCTTACTCACGCGCATGCCTGTAACACGGCTAATCTGGAATTAGTTCGAAGGGACTCTGTGCGGGACACAGGCCGATCCCTTCCTGAGGAGCAGTACGCTGCTCTTCGATCTGCTTTTTTGACAGGTCCGCAATTTTTCCATGATTCTGTGTTGACGGTCCGGGATGACGTCCTACGTCATTCCAACGATCAGCTGCTGTTTCTTCAGCTTGATCAGCCTTTTAGGGTAGGCACGGGCCGTTCAAAGCCAAACAAGTACCCTCTGCTTCCTCTGCGAAGCAAAAGGGGCTGATCCTTCTGCCACCGCTTCTACTTCTTACTCAAGGGGTAAGGGTAAGCGTCGGCAGTCTTGAGGGAACTCCCAGGATTCTTCATTCAGTAGAGGTGTTTTCTCCTCTCGCGAGCCTCGTCGGGGTTCGCAATGAAGGTCCTCACCTCGACTCGTCCCAGGTTGGAGGAAGGATAGCAGAGTTCGCAGACTGTGGGCCACCATCACATCCGATCCTTGGATGTTCGATGTTGTTTGGTCCGGGCTGCGAATATCCTTCCGACGGCACTCCACTCTGTCTGGGGTGCGTTTTCCAACCACAGTTCCTTCAGACATTTTACGTCTGGAACTTTTGTCCACGGAGATAGACAATCTCCTGACAAAGGGGGCGATTGAGGTCATCAAGAACATTAGGTCAGTGGGTTTCTATTCCTGCCTGTTCTTGTTGCCGAAGAAGGATGGCCAACTCCGACCGGTTCTCGATCTGAGTTTCCTGAACCAGTCTGTCATTGCTCCCAAGTTCAGCATGGAGACTTTCAGGTCGGTCCTCCGTTCAATTCACCAGGGAGATTTCGCTTCCAGCTTTGACCTGCGAGACGCTTACTTTCACGTTCCGATTCATTGGGCGTTACGGAAGTATCTCAGGTTCATTTTTCTGGGGCGAGTTTACCAGTTCAAGGCCATGCCTTTCGGCCTCAACCTGGTTCCTTGGTCTTTCACCAGACTGATGTCGCATGTGATAGCTTTCCATTGCATACAGTCCAGGGTGACTACTTCGGCATATCTGGACGATATCCTCCAGGGGCATTCCAATGCTGCCTTCCTGGAGTCGGATGTCGCCACTCTGTTGAGCTTGCTCACGTCGCTACGTTTCAGAGTCAACGAGGAGAAATCGGACCTGGTCCCTTCTCAGTTGTTTTATCATCTGGGGATGGCTTTCCGCACACAATTCAATTTGCTGGCGGTTCCCCAGGCCAAGGCTGTGATTCTCTCAGCTTTTGCTCCGACTCTGTTCCAGTCCACATCCGCGACGGCCCGGAGTTTTATCCGGCTAATCGGTCCCTGCTGTTTGGTGACGAATCTCATTCCTCTAGGTCGGCTGCGTGTCAGACCTCTCCAACACTTTCTGCTCAGTCGTTGGAGGCCGAATGTAGATTTTTTGGATCTGGTGCTTCAGTTTCCAGACTATCTTTATCCTCACCTTCTCCTCTGGGCGGATGTCCAGTGGCTTTCGCAGGGTGTTCCGTTGGACTTCCCCACGTCTGATCGCGTTCTGACGGCAGATGCCAGCGATCTTGGATGGGGTGCGATGTTGGATCCTCTAGGTCTTTCCATTCACGGGATGGTGGACCAGGATCATGCAGCTCTACACATCAACCAGAAGGAGCTTCTTGCTCTTCTTCTGCGTTTCAGGCAGTGGATCCCTCACCTATCGAATCGCCAGGTCCTTCTGTTGTCCGACCTTTCGACGGTGGTTGCTTACATTCGGAACCAGAGCGGCACGCACTCTGTTCCAATGTACGATTGGCTTGGGATCTTCTACTGCTCGCTCAGGATGTCCGTGCCGGGGTGGCTGTTCGTCACATTCCTGGTCGCCTGAACGTCCTAGCCGACTCCCTGTCCCGTCGGGGCAGGGTCATTTCCACCAGGTGGATGCTCCACATAGCGGGTTCCATCGATCTCTTGTGACTAGTTGGAACCATCAGGTGGACACTTTCATGTCCCCATGTCCAGATGCTCTGGCTTTCGCCGTGGACGCTCTGGCCCTCCTTTGGGATGGTCTTGTCAGCTACACCTTCCTACCGGTTCCGATTCTGCCTCAGGTTCTCACCCAGATATGAACCTGCAGTCGTCGAATCCTTTCGATCACACCCGTCGCTTCGGTGGGTGTGGATCATTCTGCTCCGCTCTCTGTTAGCGGCGGTTCCGGCATGTCTCCCTCTACCTCGCGACTTTCTTTGCCATAGTCGCCCGGGAGGTTTTCAAGTTGACCCCACTTCATTGTGCCTTCGCACATGTCTTTTATCGGGTCCTGTTTCCTCCGTTGTGGTTTTTCGAGACACGCAGTGGAGTTGCTTTTCTTCAAGGAGGCACTCACTCCACTGGTTTAGCCTCTGTGGCTAAGTGGAAGGTTCTTCTGTCGATGGTGTGTGATCACTCTGTTGCTTCTGTCACTCCTTCAATCACACTGCTTGCGGAGTTTTCTGGTATATGTTTGTTTCTGGGGGTCTCCAGCTATGTGTACTTGTCCATGCTTCGGAGACATTTTTTCCTATGTGATACCGCATTGTTTCGACACTCATCCTAGCCTCTCCAAGCTTGTTCAGCTCTTTTCCTTGAAAAGGCCTAGGACTTTGCAGTTTACTCCAAGATGGTCACTTTCTTGGGCGCTGCTCTGCTTGGGGGTGGGGGGCATTCACGCCTTTATCCTGGATGAATATGCGTTTTCCCACATGCCAGATCTCTCCTGCATCCATTTCTTGATGGACTTGTCTTGCTATTCGTGCAGCTTCCGCTCGTCTAGCTACTGGTGATTGTATTACCAATTGTTTTTTCTGCCAGGAGGTGCGTGCATTGTCTTCCTCTTTTAATAACTCTGTCATGTTGTCGGATGACTGATGTTATTCTGGCAGCCTTCTGGAGAAATCCCACATTCTCCTTTTCTCTGCGACAGTTGCAGGAGCCGACAGAGACCCTTGGGGCCCTCTTTCTTCGGCTCAGGATGTTGTCTATCCAAGCTTTTCAGCCTTTTTCAGGGTCGGTTCCAGCTTTGTGCTTTTACTGCCCTTTCTGTCTGTGCGTCGCACTTCGCCATACGCCTCATCTTTCATTGGCTTTTCTAATGTTTGTGATGCTATGGTTTGATAGGCCTAGGGATCTCTTCCTCTGTCCATGGTCCCAGTGCTATTGAGTTATGTGTGGGTTGGTTATGTGATTCCCTCCAGCCTTTTGTCTATTCAGCCTGTTGTAAACAATTGAGGTAGGTTGATAAGAAGTATAAATTTTATAGTAAATTTCCTTTCTTATTATACCTACCGAAATTGTTTACATGGAGGCCCTCCCGTCTTCTTATTCGGGTAAGAATCCTTCCTCCCCGCTGATCACATAACTCCTGTGTTGTTCGGAATCAAAAGAATGACGAATTGATGCATTGCGCACTGTGACGGAAGTCAGGGATTTGTAATATGGAAGAGCGTCCCCTACTGGGTGTGCACCGATGGCGCTCGGCCCAGTTTTGGCTTATTTTTTCGTGGTGTTTTTACACCACTTTTCTTTCCCAAATCTTGGGAAAGATTAAAATAGAGAGTATTTTATCCGAGTTAGGTTCTTCCACTGTAGTGCAAGCCTGTTGTAAACAATTTCGGTAGGTATAATAAGAAAGGAAATTTACTATAAAATTTATACTTCCTTCTAAGCGGCTGTCATTTTTTTAGTAATTCTTATTCCGTTACGTTAAGTGTCGTACCGTTTTATCAAGGTGGATGTACAATAAGGTAAGACTACCCTATGGACAGAAAAATTACCATTGAAAATAAAAAAAATAACTTTTTAGGCCATACAAAGTTGATTGTCTCTTTCTCCGGCCATTTTTTCCAAAAAAGCATGCGGGGGGGGGGGGGGGGGGGGCATTTTTTTTTTCTTTTTATTTTCTCCCCGAGAGGTTGTTTGTGGTAATTTGACGCCCACCCAAACGCCTGGTGGACCACGCAAAATTTTGCCAATATATTGGTTATTCACCATAGGGGTGTTGGGTCGTAAATGAAGTGGGGTTTGAATGTTTGTTTTTTCATTGAAACGTGAAAATTATAACACAGGACGAAAGTCACAAAATGCCTCGTGGGTGAAACGTCTCGGGTTGAAACGTCTCTGGGACAAATCAAATGTCGAAGTGCCAACTTTCAGAGATTTATTTTACCAAAAAAAAAATCCTTTCACAACCTGCCTAATAAAATCGTGAATCGCAATTTTTCCCCATTATATTCAAAATTATCACAACCCATTTGGACGGGCAGTTCATCCATAAATCATATTTTTTGGAAATCTGAAAATGAAATACAAAACGAATGTTTGCGTGTTTATATATATTAAGGGTTCGTCCAACCTAACTTTGGTCAATTTTTTGACATTTTTCCCAATGCCTCAGAAACAGATAAGAGAAGTAAGGAAAGGCAAATTATATATCAAAATAATGAGTAAGGTGCATAGAAAAGGTACATATAATTTTTTTAAGGAAAAAAAGTGAATTTTATGATTTTGAAGAAGATTAATTTGCTAATGGCATAAGTAACGAAACGGTAAAACCACAAAATAATTGGTAATTCGAAAGCCTTGTCCTCAATATAATGATAACATACTTCAGACTCGGAGAAAGCATTTTTTTGACACACACTCTGGTGGGTTTTCATGTTTGAATGTAATAACACCAACACAAATTTTGGTTGTTCCGGATGTGGCCATGTTTCCAGGGCTCGCCTTGAGTAAAATGGTCGGGGCCTAAAAAAAGTGCCCCACATATTGAGGTTGGGGCCTTTTCGGGGCTGATTTTCCATTTTGTCCGTTCTTAGTCTGTGTGAAACACACAGACTGTTGTTTTTGCACGGTTTCTTTTTCTTTTTTTTCTTTTTTTTTTCTTCTTCTTCTTCTTCTTCTCCTGTCTTCTGTCTTCTCATCACTTTTTTGTCCGCAAGATAACTCGAAAACAAATTGCCCTATCTCGTTGATTTTTGGCATGCTGATAGACAGCCACAAGTTCTCGGCACTGAATATTTTTCAGATTCCTGGGGCATTAGGGTTCTCCGTGGGGGTGTTTTGAAAGTGGGTCATGCCCATATCTCAAGCGTGGTATGATGTATGGACCTGGGACCAACACCAAATGAGTCGACACTTGATGGAGATTCAAAATATGGGGTCAAGGTCACGGAGGTCACCTAGGGGTCATTGAGTGCATTTTTCAGAATTGCTGGAAATCAAATTTTTTGACCCCCTAAAGTATTCCTTACATACACACATGCATTTTGACGTAAAAAAAGTGGGCGTGGCCAAAAATTTTGAAAGTGGGTCACGCATCTCAGGTGTGGTATGGCGCATGGACCTGGGATCAACACCAAATGAGGCGACACTTGATGGAGATTCAAAATATGAGTCAAGGTCACAGAGGTCACTTAGGGGTCATTGAGTGCATTTTTCAGAATTGCTGGAAATCACATTTTTTGACCCCCTAAAGTATTTGTGACGTACATACATGCATTTTGACGGAAAAAAGTGGGCGTGGCCAAATTTTTTGAAAGTGGGTCAGGCCCATATGTCAAGCGTGGTATGACCTACGGACCTGGGACCAAAACCAAATGAGTCGACACCCGATGGAGGTTCAAAATATGGGTCAAGGTCACGGAGGTCAACTAGGGGTCATTGAGTGCATTTTTCAGAATTGCTGGAAATCACATTTTTGACCCCCTAAACTATTTCTGATGTACACACATGCATTTTGACGTAAAAAAAGTGAGCGTAGCCAAAATTTTTTAAAGTGGGTCACACCCATATCTCAGGTGTGGAATGATGTATAGGCTAGGATCAACACCAAATGAGTCGACACTTGATGGAGATTCAAAATATGGGTCAAGGTCACAGAGGTCACCTAGGGGTCATTGAGTGCATTTTTTCAGAATTGCTGGAAATCACATTTTTTGCCCCCCTAAAGTATTCCTGACGTACACACATGCATTTTGACATAAAAAAGTGGGCGTGGCCAACATTTTTTTGAAAGTGGGTCACACCCATACCTCAGGCGTGGTATGACGTATGGACCTGGGACCAACACCAAATGAGTCGACACTTGATGGAGATTCAAAATATGGGTCAAGGTCACGGAGGTCACCTAGGGGTCATTGAGTGCATTTTCAGAATTGCTGGAAATCACATTTTTTGACCCCCAAAACTATTTCTGACATACACACATGCATTTTGACGTAAAAGTGGGCGTGGCCAAAATTTGTGAAAGTGGGTCATGCCCATATCTCAGGCATGGAATGACGTATGGACCTGGGACCAACACCAAATGAGTTGACACTTGATGGAGATTCAAAATATGGGTCAAGGTCACAGAGGTCACCTAGGGGTCATTGAGAGCATTTTTTCAGAGTTGCTGGAAATCACATTTTTTGACCCCCCTAAGGTATTCCTGACATACACACATGCATTTTGACATAAAAAAGTGGGCATGGCCAAAAAATTTTTGAAAGTGGGTCACGCCCATATCTCAGGAGTGGTATGACAAATGGACCAGGGACCAACACCAAATGAGTCAACACTTGATGGAGATTCAAAATATGGGTCAAGGTCACGGAGGTCACCTAGGGGTAATTGAGTGCATTTTTCAGAATTGCTGGAAATCACATTTTTTGACCCCTTAAACTATTTCTGACGTACACACATGCATTTTGATGTAAAAAAGTGTGCGTGGCCAAAATTTTTGAAAGTGGGTCACGCCCATATCTCAGGTGTGGAATGACGTATGGACCTGGGACCAATACCAAATGAGTCGACACTTGATGGAGATTCAAAATATGGGTCAAGGTCACAGAGGTCACCTAGGGGTCATTGAGTGCATTTTTTCAGAATTGCTGGAAATCACATTTTTTGACCCCCTAAAGTATTCCTGACGTACACACATGCATTTTGACATAAAAAAGTGGGCCTGGCCAAAAATGTTTTGAAAATGACTCGACACTTGATGGAGATTCAAAATATGGGTCAGGGTCAAGGAGGTCACCTAGGGGTCATTAGTCACTAAGTGCATTTTTCATAATTGCTGTAAATCACATTTTTTTAACCCCCTAAGGTATTCCTGACATACACACATGCATTTTGACATAAAAAAGTGGGCATGGCCAAAAAATTTTTGAAAGTGGGTCACGCCCATATCTCAGGAGTGGTATGACAAATGGACCAGGGACCAACACCAAATGAGTCAACACTTGATGGAGATTCAAAATATGGGTCAAGGTCACGGAGGTCACCTAGGGGTAATTGAGTGCATTTTTCAGAATTGCTGGAAATCACATTTTTTGACCCCTTAAACTATTTCTGACATACACACATGCATTTTGACGTAAAAGTGGGCGTGGCCAAAATTTGTGAAAGTGGGTCATGCCCATATCTCAGGCATGGAATGACGTATGGACCTGGGACCAACACCAAATGAGTTGACACTTGATGGAGATTCAAAATATGGGTCAAGGTCACAGAGGTCACCTAGGGGTCATTGAGAGCATTTTTTCAGAGTTGCTGGAAATCACATTTTTTGACCCCCCTAAGGTATTCCTGACATACACACATGCATTTTGACATAAAAAAGTGGGCATGGCCAAAAAATTTTTGAAAGTGGGTCACGCCCATATCTCAGGAGTGGTATGACAAATGGACCAGGGACCAACACCAAATGAGTCAACACTTGATGGAGATTCAAAATATGGGTCAAGGTCACGGAGGTCACCTAGGGGTAATTGAGTGCATTTTTCAGAATTGCTGGAAATCACATTTTTTGACCCCTTAAACTATTTCTGACGTACACACATGCATTTTGATGTAAAAAAGTGTGCGTGGCCAAAATTTTTGAAAGTGGGTCACGCCCATATCTCAGGTGTGGAATGACGTATGGACCTGGGACCAATACCAAATGAGTCGACACTTGATGGAGATTCAAAATATGGGTCAAGGTCACAGAGGTCACCTAGGGGTCATTGAGTGCATTTTTTCAGAATTGCTGGAAATCACATTTTTTGACCCCCTAAAGTATTCCTGACGTACACACATGCATTTTGACATAAAAAAGTGGGCCTGGCCAAAAATGTTTTGAAAATGACTCGACACTTGATGGAGATTCAAAATATGGGTCAGGGTCAAGGAGGTCACCTAGGGGTCATTAGTCACTAAGTGCATTTTTCATAATTGCTGTAAATCACATTTTTTTAACCCCCTAAGGTATTCCTGACATACACACATGCATTTTGACATAAAAAAGTGGGCATGGCCAAAAAATTTTTGAAAGTGGGTCACGCCCATATCTCAGGAGTGGTATGACAAATGGACCAGGGACCAACACCAAATGAGTCAACACTTGATGGAGATTCAAAATATGGGTCAAGGTCACGGAGGTCACCTAGGGGTAATTGAGTGCATTTTTCAGAATTGCTGGAAATCACATTTTTTGACCCCTTAAACTATTTCTGACGTACACACATGCATTTTGATGTAAAAAAGTGTGCGTGGCCAAAATTTTTGAAAGTGGGTCACGCCCATATCTCAGGTGTGGAATGACGTATGGACCTGGGACCAATACCAAATGAGTCGACACTTGATGGAGATTCAAAATATGGGTCAAGGTCACAGAGGTCACCTAGGGGTCATTGAGTGCATTTTTTCAGAATTGCTGGAAATCACATTTTTTGACCCCCTAAAGTATTCCTGACGTACACACATGCATTTTGACATAAAAAAGTGGGCCTGGCCAAAAATGTTTTGAAAATGACTCGACACTTGATGGAGATTCAAAATATGGGTCAGGGTCAAGGAGGTCACCTAGGGGTCATTAGTCACTAAGTGCATTTTTCATAATTGCTGTAAATCACATTTTTTTAACCCCCCCCCCCCCCCCCCCCCCCCCCCGAAGCATTCCTGAGGTCCATACATGCATTTTTATGTTTAAAAAGTGGGTGTAGCCAACATTTTTGAAAGTGGGTCATGCTCATATCTCAATCGTGGTATGATGAATGGACCTGGAACTAACACCAATTGAGTCGACACTTGATGGAAATTCAAAATATGGGTCATGGTCATGGAGGCCACCAAGGGGTCTGCCTGAAAGAGGTCACCAAAGTCATCAAGTGCGTATTATTCCGAAATACTGGGAAATGAATTTTATTTCACCTTAATGCATTTCTAAAGTTTATGAACATATTTCATCACTCAAATTAGTGGGCAGAGCCAAAAATGTCCATTTCTGATTCAAGTGTCGAACCCTTTGAATGCTGGTCACATGTATGCCTTTTCTGGATTCTTATAAATAATTGTTCTGATTCCAGTATGAATATCTGTAAATACTGTTAACGAAAACCCATTTCTGATTTGTTTAAAAATATTTTACTCCTGAAAATAAGCCTCCATAAATTCTCTTTCTGTATAGTTTATTCCTGATTCTTTAACCCTTTTCACACAAACTTGAATTTACTGGGTGCAGTAAATTCTGTTTCTCTAGTTGTTAGTGCTTTTTTGTGGAAAATGTCGGGGCTTGAAAAAAGCCCCCAGCAAGTGCTTCCCTGGGCTGATCAACCCCGACTCAAGGTAAGCCCTGGTTTCAATGATGTTTATTCCGGTCATGTGATTACGATGTGGTTCTTGCAGAAATACTCAATTTGGGCAATCGTAAGAATGCAAGGACGTGATCACGCCCTTTATTTGTTCGAGACAATGTATGAGCGGATTTGCAAACAGGTGACAGCAAATACTTGAGCTGTTAATGTCTTAACTGCAAAATATGGTTCGAAATTCCCTCTCATGTTTACAGGCCGTCTGAACTTTTTTGTTGACAAAAAATCGGAATTATTGTGCACTAGAAAGACAACATGAACCACTTGTAAAAAAAATAACCGAGTGTATAAAATCGGGACGATACACATAAAATAAGGCAGTATTCATAACAAAGTGAGCAAAATGCTTCAGAAATCACTTTTTCACGAAGTATATTCCAAGTGACCTGGAACTATATTGAGCGTGTTGATTTCCCCCAGATGTTGTGAAGTTATTTACTTCCTAGTAACCATGGAATTTGAGGCGGGTGTGTTTGATGTCTGCAAGGACCGATTGAAGATGGGTTGAAAATGATGCATTCGTGCTTTTAAATAAGGTGCACTTGGACGATGCTGAGAATCTAGTTTTTTCTTGCAACCAACCATACGAACACAAGCGTCGATCATTGTCTTTTGTGATCGTTTTACACTGACCAATGTGACAAATCTCCTTCACCGGAAACCATCCCCCAATTTGTATATCACAATGGTTCTATGACGTTTCGGCCTTGGGACATTTCGGCCCGAGATGTTTCGGCCTGGACGTTTTGGCATCCAATCGGGCCGAAACGTCTCGAGAATCGGGCCGAAACGTCTTAGGTTTTTGGTATTATTTTGATGAAGATTAGGGTATTATTTGTTTATATTTATAGTTTTAAATATAAAATAAATTTGATTAAGGTTTTTATTATGGTTGAACTCACTTTTAAGTTGGAAATCAAAGAATTTATGAGAATGAAGAACTTTTCCGATATGGGCAGGACTCACATATAAATATCCAATATTTTGAAACTAGACTTCGAATTCACTTAACTTTTTCCACATTTTGAAATGAAGCAGAAATTTCACGTCTACACAGTACAATGTTGCACACATTTCTGACCCCAAATATTTGTTTACAAGGTGGGTGTTATTGTTGTGATAACATACAAATGAGCTATGTGTGCGACAAACCCGTCATGATTCTAATACTGTTTTGTAACGGCAAAGCCGTAGTCTGGACCCAAAGGACCATGACAGTCAACACCTGTCATACCTCCTCAGTGATCAACCCACGGATAGGCCAATTACTAAAAACTATAAACATTCCAACACCCAAATTCACCATAACAGTATGCCAATGGCCCAGACCCAGAGGATGATAACAGCTGACCCCTACATACATCCTCAGTGACTGCCTCACGGATATACTAGTTACCAAGCAGTTACTTAACTAAAACTAAGGTAAACATGCAAACGATTACCAGGTGGGTGAAGGGATTGGGACAATGGCAGTGTGAAGGTTGAATTTACAAGGGTATTAAGCGAGGTAACTGGGACTGGGAATGGATTTGATGTGAGATGGAAACTAATAGGCAGAAAAGAAATAGCTTTGGGACAAGCCACCTCTTTTATCAATGACTACTAAAAAGCTTGTATTAAAGTTTTGAGACTTTAATTTAGGTTAGCATTCATTCTTGAAAAATAGGACACGGGCTCTGCGTCCCATCATCCAAGAATGACGGCCAAGCTAATGTAGGAAAATTTTTCCCACATGCCTAATGTCCAAATAAATTAACACTCCTGTCAGGATTCCGACACCAGTAGGCTAAGCCTACAATTAAGTTAAATTAGAAGAAAGTGCGCTGAATTATGATTTATTAATTTAAAGAATTTGTCAATATGACCTTTTTTATTTACATACTATGTGCATTTATGCACATACTCTCCACACAAGACATAACAGGACAGCACAAACTATGACATTACATTACAAAAACCCCACAGAATTGGCCACATGAAAGTGAACATGAAATGAAGTGCTTGAAGAATAAGCACATGGCATGAATTGATTGATTGGTGATGATTAGTGGAGATTGACCCCAAGATGAACCAATTAAAGAAGTTTCATCTTTAGGACGATCTCTACCAATCCCTGTAGTCCCTGACTACTTTTTGTTACCTGGTCAAGCCTCGAACTTGACGCCTGCAGATCTATACATAGCAACACAGAACACACACACATAGCTATGATAGTCTGTATTAGATATTTTCTAAGACAAAAATCAAGCCTCGAACTTGATACTACCAGACCGAGTCAAGCCTCAAACTTGACACTTTACATTAGCAGAATACGCAATAGACCAACAAAAGGTCTAAACTACTGCTAATTAACAATTTGTAATTTATTACAAATTATTATCCGACAATATAAAATTCTCACATAGTCCTTCAATGTACTGCACCATGGCAGAAAGATCTGTAAAAGGGATCTTTCCATCATGAAGCAGCACCCTGAACAACCATGTGCTGAATCACTGTACCAGACATTTAGTTTTTACCATGAAAGAAATTAGCTTCTTCCCATAACCAGATCTACAATTTTTATTATTTCGCACAAACTGACCAACAGTACACATACTCTGCATTACCACAGTCTGAGGTGCAACACACCGCTGGAAGGAGCCCCACAAGGGATCCTTTCAACATGGTGCCGCACATCAAACTGAAGTAAGATATAATTTGCAGAATAGTGTATATAATTCTTACCTAACTTGAACAAGCAAAGTTAATTTATATTATAACTTAAACTTTACACTACACCGTGGCCATAATTGGCTTACCTTTTAATAACGCTATATATTTTAAAGGAACATTCCAATAGTTAGAAATTGTGAATTTTGCCAAAGAATTACACTACCTGCTTTACTATGGCCTGAGGTACAACACACTGCCAGACAGAGTCCCTAGGGATCTCCCCAGCCACCTGCTATACATCAAACCAGAGTATGAAAAGAAGATAGCAGGACAGTGTATTGTAGCTACCTATAAAAGGGGTAATTGACAATCATGCTCACTTTTTTATGGCAAGCGACAGTATCCAAGCATATATTGTTTTATTATAAATTATTTTTCACTGGCATATTGTGACAAAGTTTAATTATCTCCACACTCGTACACTCTATTGCTGTAGAAGGCTTTATGTATTTTTATTTGATTGTTTTTTTACCATACGCATGTATGAGTTTTAAATTTGGCTGGGGTTGCAATTCTATTTTGGGGAACCCTGTCTCACCAAGCCTAACATGTCAAACATACCCTTACAATAGACATAAGTAATCAAGTCAGGTCCATTGCTATTTTAATAATAACAGAAATATATCTGACATGTATTACCTGATCAGCAAAGGTGCCTCGTCTAGGACTTAATATTAGAATAATAACGGAAGCGGCAATTAATAAGATAATTAATAACAGGAACACTGTCTACTTAAGATATGTGTTCCAATAAATTCTACACTTGACTGTGGATAAATGACAAAACAAAATGGGGTGGGCTTACAGGCAAGGCATTATAAATTTTCCCTACAGGTATTATTTTTGTATGATTTATCTTAGAGTTTGAAATATAGTTTTACTTGAGCACTGGCTGCCTCAGCTATGTACTCCCCAACTTCCCAAAACTTTCCCTACAAAAGTACAATAAATTAACTATGGTTGGGGTCTTATTCTCCAATAAATTCTACTAAAACAATAAAAAATTCTGCAAGGGACTTATGACTGATAAACTTTTCTGCTGATAACTAAATAAAATCTGCCGCTTGGCACCGAAATAAATAAAATCAGCCAAAATGTAAATAAACAGAAATGATAATATTGAGCCTCTGGCTTGGCTCCCATCATCCTGCCTATCTGGGGCCAAATAAAATAAATTTGTTATGTCTGCCACTTAGGCTGCATAATCCAAATAAAATAAATTAAATATAAAAAATAAAAGTGGTTTTACACTTACAAATTAACAAAAAACACTCATCCTACGTTTTCCTTCCCGAATGGAATTGCCAGCCCCGCTTGCAGAATGACTTCTGCTTTTATAGTGTCAAAGTACGCGAGATCACGTGATGTCTGCCAAATGTCCGCAAGAATTTACGCCACATTCCTGCGTACTTTGGCAGAACCATGCGTCAGACAAAACGTCAACACCACAAAAGATGCCTGAGTAGGGCAAATATCAACACTAGTATGACCCAGCGAAAGATATTCTTCCAACTCCGACACATTAGAAACGAGTAAACTTATAAAATATGACTACATTGGCCTGAAGAGGGTCTTTGTTTACAACAATAACACAAAGCCTATTTTTAGCAAAAATTTTCCCATGAGACTTTGCAAAACATGGCAGCACTGTATAGGAGAAGTGTGCTTCTCAGTTCAAAAATAGATGATAAAATACAAGCTTAAAGGGATATTTTTATAAGATTCAACTTTGCGAAAAGTAAATATGGGTTAAACACAGAGCTCGATTTAACTGGATTAGCATAGCACTTTGCTCTCCAATTTCTGAATTTTGCTATTCAAGATTTATTAGTTTCAAGTGCTTTTGGATCAACTGCTAATCAATTTTCCAGGGTGAATAGTAAATTGCTATTCAAAATTTTCAGATTAAATCAAGCCCTGGTTAAACAAATTAATGTGATGCAGTGACAGAGTAGGGCTGGGCGGTTTATCGGTTCGGTTCGGTTTTTTTTTTTTAAACCGAAACCGAAATGCCGCCTTAACAAAAAACCGAGACTTTCGGTTTCAACAAATTTACCAGAATTGGTTAAGTTTATGACCACTCAATCACTTGCTTTCCGCACGCCAAAGGCTTAAATGTCAGGCAAAGGTAAATGCTGTGCCATTTATGCTTACTTCCAGAGGACTGACAACAACCCCCCCCCACCCCCCCACCCTCTCCCCACAAATAGTGGTAGCAAATTTCTTGTATCTTAAACAATATTTACAGAACCACCAGTAGATGGAATATGAAAAAAAAAGTCGTACGAAAAAATCCACACATGCAATTCAAGAATTGTTAAGTAAATTTACTGAACCGAGCATACTCGACCAAAGAGGTATTGCAAGTTACCTGACAATATATGGTGTAAAAGTATTATAAATTACCTTTGACCCAAAATCATCTGCGTACGGCACGTTGTAAATTAGATTGGAGGTAAACATAAAATTTATTGAATTTTAAAACCTCAAAGTTCACATGGGAAAAATGACGAGTAAATTATGTTAATTAACCGACCACTGGCATGTTCTCTGAAGTCACATGCTCAGAGATAACGCTGCGCATTGGCAGTTATGTTTTTTGTCAACAATAAAATTGTTAAATTAAAATAGAACACATCCTATTAAATGGATGGCAGGTAACTATTTAAAGTCTTTTTTAAACTTATTGGGAATTGTTTGTATACTATTTGAACTTACTTTAAGGAATCGCGCAGTACTGCAGGTCTTTCAGGTACACACGTTGCATTCCCAATACGAAGATGTTATAATCAACACGTGTTTTCTCATGACCATGTGTATTTTGTAAACACAACAAATCCTAAGATGCAATATTGCAAACTTTCTTTCAAATCCCATTATGCAGCCATCTCCCTTCAAAACATCAATCGCCTGTCTTGACTGAGATGAAATCAACGCAGGGATCAGCCAAGAGGGCAAAGTAAAGTTGGTAATATCTTCACCTTAGTAGGTATAAAAGGCCGATTCGGTATCACATGTACAAGATTTCGTACATGTACACGTACATCGATGTACACCTCCATAGGATTTAGTGTTAAAATCGTGTACAGGTACACAATTTGTCGTTTTTTATGATGATACAGAATCGGCTTTGCCGATTCTACATCACTGGATTCTATATACATATAAGCAAAAAAACGTGTTGCCGTTTCTGTATCGTCATCGAAAAGTGGTTTGCCGATTCTGTATCATCCGTGTCTGTACACGATTTTAACACTGAATCCCTATGGAGGCGTACACGGAAATCCATTTGTGGATTCTACATCAGAAATCGACTTATGTACGGTACATGGAAAAGAGGTGATACCGAACCGGCAAACCCACTGCCACGTTTCCCGAGGAAATAAAAGTGATTGATATATATAGGAGAGAAAAAAAAATATAAATAAAATAGTTATTTAAAAAAAATAAATATATCAAATCGAATAGATAATAAAATAATAAGTAAATCATGTGCGCTTCCCAGACTATTAGAGCGAGGTTTCTTTTAAACATGTTGATGAGAGCATACGCAATCTGCGTGAAAGAAGAACTACGTCCCATCTTGTTAGAACGATGTGTCGGATGTCGGGATCATCTAGACTTTGATCACGAGAATCATTCGTGTCTGACGATGGAAAGGGAAGATATGGTCGTCAAGTATTTCGAACCGGCGTTCGAACGCGTTAGATTCGACGATGTGATCACGCTTTGGAAGAGATTAGTCTTCTGTAAGAATCAAGACAAGCCTACAGTTTCGGAAGAACTGAAATTGGCGCATAGAAGTCTGACTTTAGAAGACAAGGGATGCATCATGAAATTATTGTTCAATGAAGCATACGTTGATATGAAATAAGGGAGAATAGAAAATAAAAATACACACAAATTTTTTATCTAATATTAGAAAAAAAAAAAAATACAAAAATGAGAACCAGAAGTAAATTGTATCCGACGTTAGATGACGACGAGGATGAGAAGCCGAACGGCGTTTTGCCGACAGCACTGTCGCTAGAAGAAAAAGAAAGAGGAGAGAGGTATCGCATCAATCAAATCAATAGAATCCAAGCATATTTAACTCGAGAGAGAGATTCTCGCCGTTCTCTCAAGAAGAAGTATTCGCGTTTCGTGAAATTCGTCAACGCGATCGACACGACACTCATCACGATTTCCATGTGTTTACACGTGGCCGGCATCGGATTGTTGCCGACCGTGATCGGCATTCCGATCGTGTGGACCGTAGAAGGAGTGGCTCTCGCCGCGGGATTGTTTAGCACGCTCGGAAACTTTTTGAGTAGGAAATTATATCTGAAGGCAAGGAAACACGACAAGATTCGCGTCTTGGCTGACTCCAAGATCGACACGATATCCGAAATGATCTCGATGGCATTGAAAGACGGTAGGATATCGGACGGAGAATACTTCACGATATTGAAATACGAAGCCATGAAAGAAGCCGTGAGAATCAAGACTCGTCAGATCATCAAAGAAGAGATGAAGGATTCTCTCGTGGAAAAAGGGAGGAAAGAGGCTAGGGAGGAATTCAGTAAGATGATAGAACTCAAGAGCAGCGATTGAAAAAAAAATATATATATAATAAGAACAGAATTTTAAAAAAAAATATATTAAATTTATTTATAAAATAAAAACGAAATTAATTTAAATAACTCTTAAAAATGTATTGCGTAAAGTGTAAGAGAGTTTCCAAGATGAGTAATTCTCGAGAAGTACGAACTAAAAACGATAGATAGATGCTTCGCGGAATTTGCGACGTGTGTGGTTCTATCAAGACTCGATTCGTCAAAAAAAAGAACGCGAGCAAAGGTAAAGGCATCGTGAATAAAATAATCAATAATCTACCTCTCGAAATGCATCTGCCTGGTCACAGTTTCACGGGACCCGGAACGAAATTGAACAAGAGACTCAACGCCGATCTGACTCCTAAATCTTGGAGCAAACCTGTGAATAGGGTGGACGCGGCCGCGTATGATCACGATCTGTGCTACGCCGGACATCCCGACACCAAGACTCGCAACGACGTCTGCGATAAAAACATGTTGGGGGAATTGAGAGGCATATCGAATCCGACCAGGAGAGAGAAGATAGAACGTTCGCTGGTCGGCAATCTGATCGGTGCAAAACGTCGATTCGGATGGGGCGTTCAACAAAAAAAGCGCATCTGAAAAGAAGAAGAAACGCTTATTGACGCGCGAATTGGCCGAGGAGTTACACAAACCCATCGTGCGTAAATTTCGAAAGAGAAGGGTGTTCGTGAAGGGTTTGGATGATATTTGATCTGCCGACTTGGTCGACATGAGATCGTTTTCGAGGTGGAACGAGGGTGTCAAATATCTATTGACGGTCATCGACGTGTTTTCCAAATACGGTTGGATCAGAGCTTTGAAGAATAAATCGGGACCTTGCGTCGCCGAGGCTCTGAAGAGCGTGTCCGACTCGTCTTCTCGGAAACCGAGTAAATTGTGGGTGGATAAGGGAAAGGAATTCTACAACAAGCACGTTCATCGATTGGTCGACCTCTACTTGATCGAAAACGAAGAGAAAGCTAGCGTGGTGGAACATTGGAATCGAATGATGAAGGAAAAGATGTACAGATACTTCACTGCGAATTCGACCAAGAAATACATATACGCTCTGAACGGTCTGGTCAAAGACAACCCTTGAAATTCGCTACGGCAATTGGCAATGCTGTAGTAAAATGCCGTACTAAATCAAATTTACTATGGCAAATTGCCATAGCAGGTGACCTCTTTCACACAGAATGAATAGTGTTTTTATTGCAAATGCCGTAGAAATTGCCGTAGTAAAATAATTTTGCTATGGCAAAAGTGCCATAGCAAAATGTTCCCAATGTCAAGGGCTGCAAAGATTACAACAACACGCAACATAGATCGATCAAGATGACTCCCGTGGAAGCTAGCGATCCTCGAAATGAAAAATGTGTCTATGCGAATCTATCCTGAAAGATCTAAGATTAGGAAGAAGTCTAGAACGCCGAAATTTGCGGTCGGCGATCGAGTGAGAATCTACGCTTATAAGAAGCACTTCGAAAAGGGTTATACTCCTCGATGGACCTCGGAAATCTTCGTGATAATCAAAATATTTCACACCGATCCGGTGACTTACGAAATCGAAGCTTTGGATGGAGAAGAGATCATCGGAAAGTTTTACGAACAACAATTACAGAAGACAAAGTTTTGATAAAGAAAACAAATTTCTTTTATTTACTCTCTTTAACATTTTCTTGTTTACACACACATATATATATATAGGAGAGAAAAATAATAACAAAAAAAATAATTAAAACTATTTTTAGATAAAAAAAAAGCAAGCTAATTAATAAACAAAAAAAACAAAAATCCTTTAAAAATGACAAATATACTAGATATAGCACAAAGCATAGTGAAAGATGAAAGTATTCAAGAATATGAGGTTCACGAATACGAACCGGTGACCGGAACGGGTTTGAACAATGCGAGAGAGATAAGAATCAACGTCGAAACTCAAGATCTATTCGTTCATCCTAGCGAGAGTTACATAGTGGTGCAGGGACGTCTCACCAAGGAAGATGGGAGCGACTACGCCGACGACGACACGGTTACTCTAGCCAATAATGGCATCATGCATCTATTCAGTAATATAAAATACATGCTATCTGGACAAAAGATAGAATCTGTGTTTCATCCCGGTCAGGCCACCACGATGTTCGGACTCTTGACGTATCCTGATGATTTTTCGAAATCTAGAGGACTTAATCAGTTGTGGGTGAATGACACCGTCGGCCCTGCTAGCGCCACCGCCGCCGCCGCCACTGCTGCGATATTCGACTACGTTGTCAAGACGTCCAGACCTAAAGGAACGTTTTCGTTCAGGATACCTTTGAAACACATCTTCGGATTTGCGGACGATTACAACAAGATCATGTACGGATTCAAATACAATCTGATGTTGATTCGAAATGGAAACGACGATGCAATAGTGAGACTCACTGCGACCGATGCGGGTAAGATAACTCTACACAAGATATCGTGGTTTGTTCCGCACGTGGAGCCTTCGATCGTGGAAAAAGCGCGTCTCTACAAGATCATAGAATCCAAGAGTAAATTACCTGTGGGATTTAGAATGAGACAGTGCGACACGGCTAGCATTCCTCTCTCCACGAATCACTTCGATTGGAGATTGACGGTGAAATCCGCTTCTGAGAGACTGCGTTTCATCGTGGTTGCATTTCAGACCGATAGGGACGGGTCTCAGGAAAAGAATGCATCGCTGTTCGATCACTGCCATTTGAGAAACATGCAAGTGTTTCTGAACGCCACGAGATATCCAGCAATCGATTACAACACGTCGTTCGACAAGAATGATTTCTGCAGACTGTACGGCGACGCCGCTGATTTTAGAAAGAAGTATCACGGTCTAGACGAATTGATGAGCAACCCTAACATATCTCCCGGCGAATACAAGTCGATGTATCCCATGTTCGTATTCGACGTCGGTAAACAGAGTGAACGACTCAAGAGTAGCGTCTTAGACATTCAGATCAAGATGCAATTCGATAGGAACGTGCCGAGAAAAACCGAAGCCTTTGCCCTGGTCCGTCGGATAGAGAATTACAATTCGAATCGGATGGAAATAAGATGTCGATCATTCGATGAGAGACGTGTGTGAAAAAAATTAATAAACATTAAAAATGAGGATGTAAGATTAATTAAAAAAAACAAAATCTCGAAAACAAAATGGATGTTTTTGACACGAAAACAACAAATCATCTGTTCACTTCAGATCACTACGACGTTAAAATAAATTGCTTGGAAAAATGGATTCAAATTGAATATGAAGAACGTAACAAAAAAAGGATGGAATAATTGTGATTTTAACGAATATTATTTAAAAGAAAAAGAAGATTTTGATCTCATAAGATCTGACGAAGAAATTATAAAAAATACAATTTTAAAATGTCGCAAATGTAAGAAGCGTCAAATAAAAATCAAATTTCAACAAACTAGATCTGGCGATGAACCAACAACCGTATTCGCAAAGTGTATAAATTGTAATCATAAATGGATAGAAAATTAAAAAAAGAGATGTAATTTTAATCATCGTCATAAGTGACAAAATTCTTTTACTAAAACAACATTTCAGAAATCGTATAATAATATATAATAATAAAAAGTTATAAGAAAAAAAAAAAAAAAAAATAAAGTAATGAGATCTAGAGAGATTGAACATCTTTTTAAATCTCATTACTTTTTTGTTTTTGTTTTTAATAATTACACATTATTTTTTTTTTAATTCATTATTTTCCACGCGTTCACTGTTTGTTCAAAGGAACTAGTTCGATCAGTAGACTCACCACGGAAGTGGCGGCTTCTGGATTATTGGTTTTCGTAACGAAATTAATCCTGTCTCCGGCGTTCACTTTGAGAGGCGTGCCGAACGTGCTTAACATTCGCTTGTTGATTCTCAGTCTTTTCGGCGCTGTATCTCTTATCGCTCTCTACTCCATTCACCATGAGATTGACGACCGCTCTGTTATTCAAATCTGAGGAAGCCAGACTCATTCGAAGGATTTCACCTCCCAACGGCATGGGATATCCCACCTGACCATGTTTCGATCCACTACCTCCATTTCCGAAAGACCATTCAGCTTTTCCTTCATCTAAGGTGCCGGCCTCCTCGGCCCACACGGTGATCAATTGTCTAGCATATTTGACTTTCTCCGAAATCAGGGTGCAGGCATCCGTCATGTTCACAGGATCCGGTAGATTCGTGAGCGTGTGTCCACCCATGTCTAGTTTACCTTCCATGATGTCGCCCTTTCTCCAGACCGTCTTGTCATCCACGTACTTCCTGCTGACTGCGCTGGAATCGAATTCGGGATCGTGACTGAGTCCGAATAAATTCTTACCGTTCATGTCGATACCACCCTCTATGGTTCCGCCAGATTGTTTGTTCAGGTAGAGATTGTCCACTTGCCATTCTAGGTATCACGGGAGAATCTACGTAGCCCTTGTTGACTGTGGTTGAGTCCGCATCCGTGTCGTCGACCTTCGACAGATTCAATATCTTGTTGAATCCCGCATTCAGATCCGATTTCATTTCTCGTCTGTCAGACTTTCTCTGTTCCAGATCTACATAGTGTTTGGTCGCCACGTCCTTGGGATTCGTAGGAGTGGCCACTTTCGTTATCTTGTTAGAATTGGCATTCAATTCCGAGTGCATCGTTTTCTGAATGTATCTATTTCTCAGGTGTTCGCTGAGAGTCGTCCGCGTATTTCTTGGTCGCGGCATCCGTGGGATCTATGGGATTTGCGACGTTCACCAAACGTTTAGATTTCAGATCAAGATCATTGGTCATGGTTTTATCTACGTAATTATCTAGCATGATTCGTCGAAATCGGCGTTCCCCCTGTCGACGTATTTTTTAGTCGCAGCATCTGCGAGATCTATCGGCTCGGGAAGATTGTAGAGCTTCTTATCGTTCATGTTCAAAGGTTCCTCTCGAGGTTCGTATCTCCGAATGTAACATTCGTCCAAGTTGGCAACGTCGTAACCATCGTCGACTTCGAGCATCTTCCTTTTCTTTCTTAGGTTGACTTTTTCGTCGTCACTTCTACCAAATTTATCGACTGGCATGTTGTTTTGAGATTTTTTTGTTTTTTTGAAAAAATATATTTCAAAACGCAGTTTATTAAAAAATGAATTATTTTATTTTTATTTTTTGTTTTTATTCGATTAAAATTTCTTAAAATAATTTTTTTTATCTTTATATACTATAAAAAAAAAAATCTCTCTCTAATGTAAATCATTGAGAATGTCTTGAAACCGATCTCCTTCAGACCATCTCTTGAGAACGTAGAGACACAGGTGACCGCAAAACACTTGATTTGGTGATTGCACTCGTTCCGTGTTGTAACTAACCATCGATTTGTTGAAATAGTTTTTTATTTCTTTCGGCGGCGAGATTCCGTAGCTGTCGAAATAATAATTCTTCTTCCCGTTCTTGAACCACGCCAGCCAGTGAGTGCCTTCACCCAATAAATCGTCTAGATTTAAAATTCCGCATTCCGATTGTCGAGGTCTTCTCTTCGGCAAGGCATCTCTGGAAAACATGCCTAGAAAATCTTTGATTTTCAAATCCTTCGCCGCTATCGACAGATCAATGTTGGTTATGGGTTTGTTAGGTAAGACAACACCTTCTACGGATATCTCTATTTTCTTATTCATAAATGCGTATATATTTTTTTAAATTTTTTTTTATTTTATCATAATTCACTAAAATGACATTATTTTTTTTTTTGCCTTTTTCTTTTTAAACTAACTCTCTACATGTCTCTATCGATTTCCATAATCTCGAATCCATCCAATTCCTCTTGATTTTCTGGAATCCTATCATCCTTACTCATATCTGGAATCCTATCATCCACAATCATATCTGGAATCCTATCATCCACACTCATATCGTTTCTAATTAGATCCGAAATGCAATGTCCGAGTGCCAAAGTGCTTATTTTATCATCTAACACGAATCTCTTATCGTCGTCGGCTGTCAGCGAAATCTTGTTGACTATTTCGGTATACAAGTCGTGATTTTCGCTTCGAATCGATTTCATAGTCTCATACACCGGACCACTTCCTAACAGACAATTTTTATACTCTTGGAAAGAGATGTTTTTCTTCACCACGCATGCTTTAACCCCTTTGCACTTCTTGATCTCTTCATCTTCTAGACGATAAGCATACAGTTTGGGTCTCAAGCCCACGAATTCGACGATTTGTTTACCGCCGCTCTCGTCCTTAAATTTACCCAACACCTTCTTGTTGTCGTTCGATTGAATGTTGGACGGGTGTTCGACGGGATAATTGCTCGTGTCGAACCACGCGGCCACGTCCGGAGATATATCTCGGTAGACGTCTTTGGTCTCTATCTCGTAAACTAAACTGTCCGTGTCGGTGAACAGTAGTTTGGCTTTATCACCAAATTTTCGTTTGACATAATCGTAGTGAAACTCATACATCAATCGCTTGCTGATATCTAAGATGATCGGTCCGAGATAATACGGTTTGTCGAACTTCAGGTGCGTCTTTTGCATGTGAACGGCCACTAGATTTTCTTTGAATATGGTTCGGTGTTTGTAATTGGGTTTCGCCACTAATTTTTTAGCTCTTTTCTCAGACGTGACGAGTCGAACGTCGGTTCTCTTCCTGATGTTTCCCATCGATTTACCGTACACACAGTTGTTCATGAGTTTGAAGAAATCCTTTTCGAAATCGTTCTCTGCTCGAATTCTGAGATTCGTGTTGAGATTGATGTATTTTTTCATCTAAGGCTCTTCGTCGAATCGAATGATGCGATGTATGTCGACTAATTTCATCCTGTAATCGACGTATTGTTTCAAATTCTCGCTGTAGACGACGTAGTTACGTTTGTTAAATAAATTGGGAATGAGTTTTTCCTCGTCTCCTTCATTCGGATAATCGTTGTGTAGATCGTGTAATTCTTCCGGATAGTTCAAATCGACTTCTAAAATGCAAGGATAGTCTCTCCATTTTTGCATCTCTTACTGTTCTGTCACCCATTCGAAATTTCCAATCGGTAAAGGATGACTCATAGCCCAACCGTACAGATTATTAGCGTCCCAATACTGTATGTATTTATTTGACTGTTTCGAATCGAAACCTTTCATGTAGGGATTGTTAGCTTCAGAATATCTGTGGGAGATCATCGAGACGCCACTTCTCGCAGCCCTTTCGAACATGAGCAACATGTTCACGTCGGATAATAATTTCAATTGGATTTCGGCGGTCTTCAACAGAGCGTCCCACGCCAGACCGGGTGCGGTGAAATACCAAGCGGGATCCAGATCGTAATTTCGACGACAGACGTCTCGAAAATTTTCGAACACGTCTGCAGAACGTCGGTCTTCAGATAGAGATCGTGATAATCTCTCATGGTTTTCATATCGAATGATTTCCACACGTTTTTGGCGTGTTCGTAATTCTCGTCGGAAATGTCGGATTCGTATAATTTCGAATAAAAATCTTCTTTCGAAGGTCGTGCGGTTTCGTCGAATCTCATTAGATCGTTCATGTAATCGTAAGGATCAACTCCTTTCCTCAACATGAAGTCTACTCGTTCTCCGAAATGTTCGCTCGTGATTTTAAATTTATCCTTGCTCATGTTATCGACTAATTTTTCCAGAGCGGTTGACATGAATTTAAAACTGTCGATGAAACGTATGCTTCTTCGAATGAATTTCGTTTTTTTCTTTCAACGTCTCTCCGTCGATTACTCTTTTCTTCTCCATGAGCTTCCATTTCGTGAAGGAAATGTATCTTCGCTGTTCGTGATGCAATTTAATTCTTTGTGGGAGGTGCCGAGATTTTTCACGAACAAATGACTGTCGTAACCCGAGAGATTGTGAAATATCACCGGATAGAAAACGGCGTCTCGATATTTTAAATTACACTTGCTGTGAGGCGGACCGCGATACAGACCCGTGTAATGATCGTGGTCTCTGACCTTCTTATTTTCCTCCGAATTCTCGTCGAACGATTGTCTGCATATGTTACATTTGGTGGCTCTGTTATTTTCGTCCTGCTGCTCTCGCGTGATGATCATTTTCGCCGGAGTTTTGAATTTGTCGTAAAACATTTGAATTTTCGATTCTACTTCTTCCACGAACCTTTGAGCCACGTCGTCGTCTTCGCACTGTTTCGTGTAGGTGAAGGGACCCATGTCGTGTTGCGAGTCGAAAGCGCATTTCACGTAAATGCAATAGCCCGAAGGTATGTGTTTTTGATATCTTTCGCCGTAACTTTGAAGAGCGTTGGGTTGACAGGAACTCATTTTCGCATTGAAACATTCGAAATCGGCGTACACGACGAATGGTACTTTTAACCTTCTATTGTGATTTTCAAACTTCACGATGGTGTTGGGTTAGGGCATTTCGACGGCGACACCTTGATTTTCGTTGCAATATTTCTGATGTTTCGCTAACGATTTTTCGCTCCGAAACGCGTTCATGCAGTTGCAACATAAACATATCTTATGTTCATGTTTATTATTTTGTCTCGACAGTTATCGGCTTGGATGTTTAACCCAACAACAATGACGATTGTCACCATTCAAAATCAATAATAAAATAATTGTCTTTTCTCTTTCGAGATATGAAGTCTGTCTGAGAGGATAAATCGTTCGTTTTTCATCGTCGTATCCCAAGACATTCACTGCTACGGTGGGATTTTGAGTCTCGAAACGTTCGATGTATTTTAACTCTGTTGGAAAAGTCACTCCGGTCCAATCGAGATTTTCAGAAGTCTCCTTGTAACAAGAAACTCTATCGGAATTCATTTTGACGGTATAAAGGGGAGGTGACTGCCCATTTAAAACACTGATCATCTTTATTTCTCACGTTGACCACGGATTGTTTTTAGCTAAGAAATACGGTAATTTCACGTAGGAAGACCCTTTCAACGGATCGTTTTCAGTTATATGAATTTCGAGTTTCAACACCTCATCGAACGTCCAATTACTACCTTCATGTTGATAATTCGCGAGAGACGTCAACATCTTGTCTTTCATCTTTTCGAAAACGTTCGATAAATCTGAACCTCAAAATACGGGTTCGACGTTAGATCTGAAATATGCATTTTTTACGATGCTCTCGCCGGACTTCACGTCGATTTTATTCATCACGCAATGGAGTATCATCTTAATTTTTAGTCCCACGTTCATGTATTTGCGAAACAAATCCAGTACTTTTTTCATCACCCGTTCCATGAACAATTTCGGATAGATTTTCTTGAACAAGGGAAGCACGTCGAAAGTTTTAAAAATGCCTTTGATCGCACTCTCCCGTTCTACGGGCTTCGATTGGAATAGTTCTGTGACGAGTCGTGCTACATATTCTTCTCCTTTCCCTTCGTCGATTGCTCGTCGAATTTCGCTCGATATATCTCGTTTGTCTAGAATCTGAAGTGCATCACTCGTTTTCGTTTTCGTTTTTCTTTTCTTTTCTTTTGAAACTTGAAGTTCTTCAACGGATTTTCGTTTAGTCGTCTTCTTATTTTTCACAATCGAAACGTTTTTGTTTTTTTTCGACGTCGGCATTTCGATTCCTTTTACTATCTTTTTCTTCTTCTCATTTTTCACAACTGATGCATTTTTTGACGTCGTTGCTATCGACATTTCGTTTGCCTTTTCATCGTTTCGCAAATATTCCTGTATGACATCAATTTTTTTTGATTTAGTTCTATGATTTCTGAAATGCGGAGTTTTTAATAGTTTTCAAATCTCGTTTAACTGAGGTACGGTTTTCTCATTTAAATTTTCCATTTTTTTATCTGTTTGCTTCATTTGTAAGAATATTTTTTTTCCAATTTTGTATTAAAATAATTTGTTAAAAAGTTTTGTTTTTTTTACTTTTATATATAAAAAAGATTTTTTTTTTTAATTTCAATTTTTTTCTTTAATGTGAAAAAGATTTTTTTTAATTTCAATTTTTTCTTTAATGTTTTTTATTCAAAACAATTTACGATTGCTTTTATTTCTTGTTCGCAAAACGAACACGTTTTCTCGTTTCTAGAATAACATTCCTTACAATAACACAAATGTGCACACATTTGCAGATTTGTTTTCGCAAAGCAGACACGTGTTCATATCACCCGACTCCTTCTCAATAGATGATGATAACTCGTCTGCTTCTTTCATGAATCGAATCAAATCTTCTAAAGTCAAGAATTGAGATAACGTCTTGTTTGCGTAATTCAATGTATTATACAATTGTTCCTTCGTGTATCAGGATTGTAAAATACCCTTTAATAAACTCTCGTTTTTATTTCTTTCCCATTCTTCGTCTTCAATTTTAATCAATCCCAATGACTGGATCTTCTTCAAATAATCGCAACGATCTTTGGTATTATTTATGTGTTCTACCAAAGGTCTGTCATTAGGTTCCCAATTCATTAAATGTATGTTGCAACAGAAACATTTAACTCTATCACTTTTACCCACATAAATGAAACCCGCAGCAGCTAAATCTTCAGGTTTTTAAGCAAGATGCGAAGGCCAATTTTTAAACGTTTGAAGTCTTGCACGTTCTAAACTATAATTCGGATGTTCGGACTTGATCGTTGTTTTTACCTCAAAATTGAGTTTGTAAGAATATTTTTTTTTGGAATTTTGTATTTAATGATAATTTGTTAAAAAGTTTTAAAATTGTTTATATATGTTTTAATTCCTTCAAAAAAAATTAATCAATTTTATGTTCTTAACGTGAAAAAAAGTTGAATTAATACGAGAAAAAAAGGATGTTAAAATTCAACTTTTTATTTATATATAAAGAGAAAAAAAAATTTTACAAAAAAAATTTTTCACATTACAGAAAATTAAAATTAAAAAACTTTTTTTATATATATATAAAGAGCAAAAAAAACAAACTTTTTTAACAAATTATTATTTAAATACAAAATTTAAAATAAACATTATTTGCAAGAATTCATAAAACAAAAAGCTAATAATCGATCATAACAACAACACCTAAAAGATGCGAATTGAAATTGAAATGAGTCGAAACGTGTAAGAAATTCGATTTTAAAATCTATAGATTACAACGACACGATCCCATCGAATTGAACGAGGTCGAGACGAAGGGCTAAGAGCACAAATACGACAAATATCGCATGCCTTTGAAATTGGACGAAGCCACGCTCGATTTGTTTTACGAGTACGAAAGCGATCTGCAGAATATCGTCATCGCCAAAGATAGAGAATTCGACAAGGACGATTTGTCGTTGCCCTATGGAAGTTACATATATCCAAACATCTCACTCGAACTCGTGAACAAATCGGGTGGTGAGAGCGCGTTGACCGAAGTAACAAAACTCAAAAAAGTAAAGATAAACATTCAACACATTTTCGAAAAAGGAGAAGAAACGAGTGTCAACATGCTAATAACGGACTTGGAAATATAAACAATAGAGAGATTTATTTTTAGCGAAGAAGAAGAAAAAAAAAAAAATAATGAGATCATCTTTAGATCTCATTACTTTTTTTTTTTTGTTTTCCTTCTTCACTATTACCCATATATTATAATAACGTTTCCTTTTTTCTTAAATTTCAGTGTCGATTCTTCTTTTCTTTTTTTCTTTTTTTTGTGATATGCTACGTTTTTATAACAACACATGTGTTTATCCGAATCATAATTATGAACGAATGGTGTGCATCTCTTGGTAACACTCGCATCATTACCATTCTCTTCAGAAGGTAGTGGTGACGGTGGAAAACGTCTCAGTGGTAACGGTGGAAAACGTCTCATTCCTTCAAATTTCAACCGCCTATCCCGATCTTTATTTAACTCTTTTATCAGTTCTTTCCTAAGATATCCATCATTAGCGTCTAATTGTTTTTCCACATCTTTTACCCATTTCGACCATCTATTTAACTCTTTTATCAGTTCTTTCCTAAGTTATCCATCATTAGCGTCTAATTGTTTTTCCACATCTTTTTCCCACACTATCTTGCGATATTCATCCTTAGCGTCTAATCGTTTTTCCACATCTTTTTCGCACTCTATCTCGCGATATTCATCCTTAGCGTCTAATTGTTTTTCCACCTTTTTATCCATTTTATATATTATTTTATACTTTCTATGATTTATATTTTATATAATTATATAATTTTTTTATATTATAATAACATATTCAAAATCGGTATATTCTTAAATGGCGAATTCTCACCAAACAACAAACCCTTGCCGAGTCACTCAACGTTCCGTCCACTCTTCAGATAGAGACCGTTTCCACTCAAAGAGTTGTCACCTCTAACAGGTTCTAGATACAATCCTTTACCGCTGTCGTCTACATGGACGCGACACACGGCTCCTCCCTTCTTCAAAAATAGTCCGCTGCCACCCATTAATTTCTCAACTGCCGAACTCGCGAGTCCCTTGAGAGCTCCCACGCCGAGAGTCTTTCCGAGAAAGGGTAATGCCTTTGCGGCGAAGGGTAATGCTTTTGTGGCGATTCCTGCCAATAGCGGTAGGAAACCGCCTTTCATTCTCAAATTGTATCTCAATTGAGCGGGACTCAATCTCACTGTCAACCCTCTTCCATCACAAATCGCTTTTTCCATCCTTTTGATTTGACTTCTGGTCCAGGCGATCGAATCCTGACCGCCTCTCGTCAGATCTTCGTGAGTGAATTTGAATCTCACCGCCTCGCCTCGAGTTGTTAACGCTCGCTTAAGTTTCTTCCTCTGTCCTGCGGATATCTTCACGTTTTTAATCACGTATTCTGTCATAATTCTTTTTTTAAAATATATTTTCTTCAATTGTTTTCTTGTTTTAATGATAATTATATATATTAAATAATTTTTGTAAAATTAATATTGCGTTTATTTTATTTTTGTTATTTATATATATACACAATATTTTTTTTTTTTTACTTTTATATTTCTCTTATGTGAAATCGTATCATCACCCTCTCTCCGCGAAGATCTAACAGTTCACTATTTTCATCCGTCAACGTTTTGAGACTATACAACGTGTCTAAAATCACTGGTAGATAAACTAAATTTCGATGTCGCTCCACGATCTTATAACCCGGTGACACGTTTGGAAAGAAGGAATAGATCGTCGGTTGAGCGCTACCATTCACGTAGCTTCCAGCAATCACATCCACGTTCACCAGAATGCTATTGACTGCGAGAATGTCGACCGTATTTTCAGATGCTGCGTGGTCTCGATACATCTTTCGATCGAATCCCAACATCTTGCCTATAGAATCATCCGTGTTGAAATCCACTCGAAAATTATCTTCCAAATCCAACATTGTCTGTAAGGGATTCGGGTTGGGAGCGAGTCTGATTTTGTTGCTTCCCTTTCCATCCGTCTTCATTCGCGTCTGAATGTAATTGTTCAAATCGTCTATGTCGTAACTTCCTTTGGGAATTCGAATCTCCAACCAATCCACTCCGTCGGAATACTTGAACGAGTTATTCTTTTCGGTGACGTTGGGAAAGGAATAATAAGTCTCCAGATTCACCAACGCCATCTCGTATCTTTTCTCTCTATTCAATTCGATGGAAGGTTCGAATTTCGTCGCGAATCGAGTCGAATCGCCACTCACCACGATTTGAATGGATTGTTTTGCAGCCGTATTCTCGGGTATCCGTTCTAACAATTCTCCTTGTTCGAACATTCTATTTTAATTTTATTTTTTTATTTTTTCAAAACTAATTATTTGTAGATTTATTATTTTCTAAATTTTTTTTATTTTCACGCTCTATCTTATTATCATCAGAAACATAAAACTTGTCGAATCCGCACCGATATTTTCCGCGATTAAATTCGCTAGTCAAATCGATCACGACGAAATTGTAAAGTCCTCCATCCCAAACCCTCTTGCAGAATCTCCTGTCGTTTGCGACGTGATCACCATAGATGTGATTGAGATTCTTGAGATCTTGGCGAAAGAGACGTAAAAAATTAGCGTTCTCCCTTATCGTCTGTCTGGGCAATCGAAAATAATTCTGCGACAGAAACAGTCCACGTTGCTGTGTCGACCCCTAACGTAATACTATTCGCATCGGTTCTGTCTCTCCAAAAGCAGATCGTCGAAAATCATGAGATTCTTATCTTCCGATTTCAATTCTCTAGGATCCGGAACGTCGCTAGCGTTCTCATAAAATCGACACTCGACATTCGAAGATGCATTTCTCTTCATCAATTCCATCGCCGCACCGTCCAAAATGGTCGAAAGAGGAGCTTCACTTTTGTCAAATTCCTCCCTACTGTCCAAGATTCTGGCTATGACATCCTTGGGCAATCTACGATCCATGCACTCTCGAAGCAATCTGTATTCGGGTTGAAACAAGCTCTTGCCAAACACAAACAATCTGTCGTAATCCAACCAGTCGGGTCGGGACAACAGATTCATCAACAGATTGGTCTTTCCACAATTCGATTTTCCCACTATCAAGCCTCTTATGCTTTTGGGAAACAACTCGTTATTTTGGCTAAATCTTGTATGGGTACCACAGCATCCTTAAAATCTTTCCAACTTTTCGGCGTTAGCTCTAACGCAGCTCTCTTCGCCGGTGGACTGATCAACTTGTCGGCTGCCCTCTTGCCAGCCACAGAAGCTATCCTACCACTGGCTTCAGAAGCGGCTTTCTTACCAGCATCTAAAGCCGTATTCTTACCGACCTCAAACGCGGTCGATGCGAGTTTTCTACCCGCATCGCTCGTGAACGCTCGCATTATAGAATCAGCGATGCCAGAACTGCCTTGAACGTAAGTTCTGACGTATCCCCTGTTCTTTATCACCAACATATTTTTATTTTATAATATATTTTGTTTTTCACTGGTAAATCGTTTGTTGTTTAAATACTTTTATTATTCTAGTGTAAAAATTTACTGTTTTTATTATTTTATATATTTTTGTTTGTTTGTTTCTCTCTACTTATTATATATACATCAATCCTTCAATTCGTTCATCAGCCTTTTATAATGGTTTTTATTCAAAACCTTCTGTCTTAACAATTTGTCACATATGCTAACTATCTCATTATGTAATCCTGTGTTACCAGCCCGTCTACTCGCCATCAACAATCTCAATCTCTGAGACAGAGCGTCAGAATCGCTTGGAAGAAAAGTGGTTTTCACCCCTTTACCAGTCACCGATTCGACAAACTTTTTATTCGAATCCCATAAGGGTTTCACCACTTTCGTCCACTTGTAACCTCTGTTGGCTTTGGGTCTAGTCTCTCTGACATCGTTATTTCTCAGCATGGCGTGGGTCTGAACCAGAATGTCGCAGTAATTGTCGAAATCCTGTTCCGTGTAATCTCCAGGCTTGTCGAAAAGGAGCAATTTGCGCAGTCCATCAGTTACTTTATACTTATTTGAACCGACAATTAAATCTTCATCATCCATTTCCACTTCTGTGTCGCCTACAAAAGTTCTACCGTCAGAATCCTCATAAACTCCATACAACAGATCTCTCTTACCGCCATCCTTGGACGACGCGACGCTATCAGTGGTGATAGTCGAAGCTGTATCGTCGCTCACGTCGGTTTGAATTCCTGTGGGAACGTAATCAGGTGTAGATTGAAAGGAATACCGATTTCCAAAACTACCGGGCAACGAACCCATTCTCAAAGAACTCTCTTTTATGGGTCTCAATTCTTTGACTATCTCCTTCTTACTTCGCTCTTGAACATCCGTCATGGGTTTAAATATTTTTGTGGTCTCGCGTCCGAGTTCCATCTCTCCGAGACGTCTGCTTCTGTCAGCCGATTGAATGCTCTTCTTAGCACGTTCATAATCGCCTAAAATTTGATCTCGGCGTCTAGAATCCATCTGTAAAAACATTTTTCGTTTTTAAATTATTAATGTTCCTTTGAGTATGCTAATGTGAGTTATTTATTATTTTCAAAATTAAATGTATAATTATTTTTTTATGTTTTAAGTAAATAAAAATCTTCTGTCTTTAATATAATAACCAAAAAAAAATTCATATCTCAACTCAGTGTTGAACTGGGAAAACTTGAAAAGTTTGAAAGTTTAAGCACATGACGAACCGGTTTCTGATTTAACGCGTTTGAGAAAATTACGTTTGTTAAAAGGATTTCATTTTAGCACATAAAGAAACCGGTTTCTAATTTAACGTTAAAAGGATTTCATGCACATCTCCAAACATTATCACGAATATATTAAAAATTTACCACTCAAACCTAATTGAGTGGAAAAAATGCGTTTTATTATCCATTATTAAAACGATCCATTAAAATGAAAAACCTTCATTCACACCACAACAAAAACATGAGTGTTAATTACGAACTATTTTTTTATTTGATGAAACATTCCATAAAGTGTTTTATTAAAATTTACTTTACAAAATTAGCAGTGACAAAACGTGAACAAACGATTTTTTACCTCCGATTTTTTCTAATTTTTCTAAACTCAATTTTTTTTTCGCTTACATTGAAACAAAACATGAATGTCTATTTTTACAGATCATATTTTATAGTCGACTCTTTTGAACGAAAACCTTTCATTCACGCCAGAAACAAAAACTGACGCTCATCTTTATAGTCGACTCTTTTGAACGAAAACCTTTCATTCACGCTAGAAACAAAAAAACGACACTCATATTTATAGTCAACTCTTGTGAACGAAAACCTTTTTCACACCAGAAACAAAAACTGACACTCATATTTATAGTCGACTCTTTTGAACGAAAACCTTTCATTCACACCAGAACAAAAACATGAGTGTCAGTTTTTACTCTCATTGTGGCAGTGGGTTTGCCGGTTCGGTATCACCTCTTTTCCATGTACCGTACATAAGTCGATTTCTGATGTAGAATCCACAAATGGATTTCCGTGTATGCCTCCATAGGGATTCAGTGTTAAAATCGTGTATAGACACGGATGATACAGAATCGGCAAACCACTTTTTGATGATGATACAGAAACGGCAACACGTTTTTTTGCTCGCGATTTTAACACTGAATCCTATGGGGAAACCCATTTGCCGATTCTGTATCAGACGATACACCTCTTTTTTTCCTTAAAATTTCATACATTTTTTCACTCTTGAACGATATGTATATAGAATCCAGTGATGTAGAATCGGCAAAGCCGATTCTGTATCATCATAAAAAACGACAAATCGTGTACCTGTACACGATTTTAACACTAAATCCTATGGAGGTGTATATCAAGGTACGTGTACATGTACGAAATCTTGTACATGTGATTCCGAATCGGCCTTTTATACCTACTCACCTTGGCACCGCTCATTTCGCCCAATTTCTATGTTTGGGCAAAGTAAAAGTAAAAAACAAACCTCTACAGTCGAAATTAGGAGAGATATTTTGAAAACATTGGAGTGAGTTACAAATAAAAGTGATTCGTATATCACGACTTACTTCAATAATAGTTATCAAAATCAGAAGAAATATGATTTGTGTTCCTCTTATTCCACTTTCATTTGAAGCAGGAACCATCAAGAAACAGGGAGCACGTCTATTTTCAAGTGATGTGATAATTACCAAAATAAGCACAACAATTGCATATTATCCACCAAAACCAGGGTGAGAGCTCAGCGACTCCATGAAAATAAGGAAATGTTGATATTTGCTAAAATGTAGCTTTTCTTGTGAATTTCTGCATCTTGTCTTGACAAGGCCCCAAATCTCACTGACAGAACAAGGCAGATCCCACCAGTGGTGGAGCCATTGTTTGAAATCCCGTGGACCATGCTGGTGAAGAGGGGTTTTTTTTGGGGGGGGGGGGGATTTCAGGACTGAGGGTACTGTACTTGTACTGAGGGCAGGAAATCAAAAAGAATCTTTTCAAATTTGGGGATGGGAGAAGCAAGTGGGATTTTGAGGGAGTAGGGGCAGCTGGTCTCCCTAGATACCTCATGGCTCCAGCAAAGTTGCCCACTACAGTAGCTCAACACAATATGTCCATCAGCTGTGAAGAGTGGTGAACACTGAGTAACCCGAATGACTCAACACGCTATATGAGCCTCATGACTTGGATGACAAATACAGACACATTTTATATGTACATTACCCTCTAAAATGTGGATTTCTACAATATATTTTGAAAAACCGAACCGAAAACCGAGTTTTTGTACAAAACCGAAACCGAAACCGAACCGAAATGCAAATTTCAAAACTGCCCAGCCCTATGACAGAGGTATACATTCAGTATTTAAAATTTTTGTAACCACGGCGAATTCCTAATTACCACAATGATGCGTCCAACCAAAGTAAATTATGCCTAAATACCAGAAAGTTAACATGGACTTTACTACGATTTGTGGTATACCTGTTACAGCTGAGGACACATAAAAACACAAACAACTACTGACAGTCTCGACTGTCACAGTTTTTAGAGTAATTACTCAGGAAAAGGTGAGACTAGCAATCTAAAATGGATGTTTTTGTAAAAATCAGCTGACAATTCCAACACTTGGAGCGTCTTCGAGTAATAATATCAAGTGTCGGAATTGCCATCAAAAATAAAATATAACTAAATTTTATTGGTGATTACCCTGCAGCTTATTACGACCATACCTGCACACTGCGTGCGCCTACCTACTTTTGCCGTACCACTCAAAATAAGTTGCAGGGTAATCACTATAAAATTTTGTGATATTTTATTTTTGCTGACAATTCCAACACTAGGCATTCTTACTTGGTGCATCTTCTCCGAGTAATAATTTCAAGTGTCGGAATTGACAACAATAATAAAATATAACAAAATTTTATTGTTATTACAATAGTACAAGTGCATGGTGTTTTGTTGATTTATATGAAAAATTGTACTTCCAATACAAATACATTGAAAAGAATAAATAGAAAAATCTTCAGAATTTTTTGCGTTCTTCTATTTTCTCCTCACTCACAATTTCACGAGTGCCAGATCACGTGTTCTTGTGCCCTCGACCCACTTCAAAAATTTTCTCCTTTCTCCGGTACCTCAATATATGGAGGCCGAAACATCTCGAGGCCGAAATGTCCCAGTACCATCACAATAAACATAACCGCTGTCACTGACTGTCAGCGTGGCCGTGTGGTCAAAACCGAATCGAATTATCGAATGCACGGTCAATATTAGCTGCAATTGGCTTTTAAACAAATGAAATACACGAAATATTCGCAATTTCTTCATTATTCATGCCGAGTTACTTTTTAACCAGACCACATGCGTTCAGTTTCGTTTGTCGGCATCAAACTGATATTGTTTGTGGTAATTAAATAGTACGAGAAGGCGAAGGAAGCCAAATATTTTCCATCATCTATTAATTAATTCAAATTGATAATTTCTTTTATTTTACTGAAATTATGAACTGATAAGGTGGGTGTGTTGCGATTATTATGCCCCAGACCTGGAAGTTGTAAAAGCAAAGGTGCATATAGGGCCGTGCAGTGGTGATCTCTGTCCTGTTAGGCTTACCCATTCATCATTACATGTACCAACATTCTCCCTTGTATCTCAACCATTGCTACTCCGATTTGAAGGATATTTGGTGTTGTGATCGAGCATCATGGGGAAACAATGCCTGTGTAGCTGCTGTAGCATGTGTTTCTTCCCACATTTTTTCAGAGTTGTGGTACTTTTTCACTCTTTTGAGTTAGAAAATTTTCTTTATAACTAGTTGATTTGTTACAATTTGTTGCAAAGTTCCTGCTAATACCCTCAATTGTATTGCCACAGAATTTTCTGGTGAAGATTTTGTTCCTATTACTTATCAAGCATCAACCTAATGAATATTCTGTATAAAGCCACCAATCTGATGTTTGACACTTTTATCGGAGCTGTTTTGAAGACTTATAGAACTCAAAATGTTGATTATGGCAGGACTTTTCTATTCACCCATTAATCGATAAATTAAGTGTTACAGTTGGAAGTAAGAAGCATGAAAGGCCCAGAACTAAAAGTCTAAAAAGAATGTTTTGCAATGTAACATGATTTTTGCAGATACACGTATTTGGAGGGTTACCTGTCTGATAGTGTTTGGAACATGTGTGGCCAGGATCTTCAAAAAGAAAAAAAGAGTTAAAACTTTGAGAAAAAAGGCATATGCCTTGAGTGCCGGAGGTAGAGTCATATAAAGAAGAGAGCCCGCAAAAATACGCCTTGGGGAAAATTTTTCATGTCAGATTTCCCGTCAGGGGGTTGTTCGTGACAGGGGGAAAATTGTGTTTCCGGGGTTTCGACCATTTATATGTCACAGATTGAGTTTTATATATTATTTTGTGTCACAGGCGACCAGATACAAATGTTAATTATATTGAGAGGCAATTGCCTGATGAAATCCTCACACTTTTTATGAGGAAAAAGGGTTAATAACCCCAAAAATCACATTTTTTTCTCAAATTTTCACTCCCGATTTAAGATACTTCTGCACAGAATACAAAACTAGAAATGGTTCTTTGATCGATGTTTTCGCATGCAATGAGGTGCAGATAATGTTGACTGGTCCAATATAATAACAGGAATTTAACTACATGATGAGGTCTAACAAGACATTTGTTGGTGTTCTTCACGGTTATTCATTGTCGCCGATTTCCTCCCCGATCTCAATCGGCTCGGCATTGAAGCAATTCTCACCCCGACAGTCTCCACAGGCAGACAAGCATTTGAGCGCATTCTTTCTACAAGAACATATGTTTGTTCCGCATGGCTTTTTGGATGTCATTTTGCATTTGCAGCGGATAACTTTGAGAAGAGCCTCAGGCGCTGCGCCCAGGTCAGTCATCACAGGTATCAACTCATTCCCACGACTTTCCCAGCCCCACTCCTCAGGATCTAGGGCATCGTTATCCAATAGTTTTCAAACCATTATTTGTTGGTGAACTCGCAGGCTGTGGAAATGTGCTGCACGCTCAGTCGGGGGAAGTTTTTGTGGTTCAATTCCCGATTTGCTGGAAGTGACCATTGTCATAAATTTTGAATATCTCAAACCATTCAAAGTGTCTGAATGTTTGCCAGAGTACAACATAACAAACAGTTCAGTCCCCATTTTCCCAACCTCTGTCTGAGAAATGGTACTGTCGTGCATTGCTTCTGATATATTTTGAATAGGCAATGACTTCTCTAACTTCTTGAGAAGCAACGTTTTCCCGTGCCCAAACGTTGCTGATGTGACATCACACCCACTCCATGCATGAATGAAGAGGAGGTTCTTCTGAGTTGTTTCTCCAATCTTCTCTACTATATCTGTGATTTTCCATGCATCTCCACCCCTGTGTGACTTCCGTGCTTCTGACTGGAAATAGATATCAGACCAAGTACGATCCCAATGGTATACGGTCATAACTAGTACATCTGTATCATCTGCAACAATGACAACTATTTTTCCCTGGGACGAAAGTTGAACTTCATTGTCAACAATGTTAGTGTCAGCATCTCCAGAACTGCATTCGACAATATGCCCAGCAAGCCTGATTATAATTTCAAATTTTGTGCCTGACAAAATGACAGGCACAATCTCATTTGTACCTGTCATTTGAAAATTGTGCCTGTCAAAAATTATTTTGAGTCAAAATAACTCTCCTTTTTTTAAAAGCTCATTTAAAAGTGAAAAAAAGGCATAAAATATCAGGAAAAAGTACTCGCGTGGTATGCAATGTCAAATGAAACTACAGTGGCCAGCCTTAGCCTTAAGGTTAAAATTTGAAATTCATCTGATGTAGCCAAAACAAAAATTTTGGTTTTCAAGCATATTTTTTTAATTCAACGAAAGAGGGAGGATTTTATTTTATGTTTTTCTTCTGCTTAATAAAAACATGAAAATATTGTCAATTGTCTTATTTTTTATTCCCAAATTCCAATAGAAAATCTGCCATGTTCCTTTTCCATCTGGATCTTGCATGTTTACTAAATGTAGAATTGTTGAAAACTTGAAATGGATAGAAAAATTAATAAATTTTTGGCCCCAAAACATAGCTTACGACACTCTCATTGGAACAAGCTTTTTACCTTATCCCAGTCCAGGCCAGCCCCGCAGTAAGTAGGCAACATAAGGTAGGTATGACCAATTGGTAAAACTTGGTTAACTCATTACCTAACGCTAGTAGCAGACGATACCCGTAAAAAAAATTCTCGTATAACTAAACATTTTCATTTTTTGCTTCCAAAACATAGGTTGTGACCCCTCATTGAATAAAAATATGAGTGGCAATTTTCGTGTATAGCGCTGGCCGGTTTTGGCCGTTACGTTAGGTAAAGGGTTAAATAAGTACTTTGTATTTTATCCTGCAGTGTCAATCATACCCCCAAATTGTGTCCAAATTTAAAAAGAAAAAGCTCATGAACCAATGGCGATGCATATAATGAGTTGGCATTCAGCTTGCATTTGAGGTGTACGTTCAGATTTAAGTTTGTTAAAACAGAATTCAAGCAAGGTGAGCGACTTCAGGTCTAGTTGGGCTTCTTGTTTGTTGCAAAACTTGCATAGCATGACCTCTAACGTGATCCATCTCTTCTGGCTCATTCAAATCAAATTAATTAATTAATGATTGCATTACTGGTTTGAATGAACTGGAAGAGATTAAGCATATAAGAGTTAAGCTCAGTAAAAAAAAGTGATTGACAGTGTTTTTGCCTTTTAACAATTTATAGAAGAGAACCTTTTGGCACTCTACCACAAATTGTAACAAGAAAAATTCTAACAAAGTATTTTCGAGAGAATGTTCAATGACGTCAGAGAATTTGGACTTTTAATTTTATTGGGAACCACACCTTCAGTTCCACGTCACCCCTCTTTTGACCAGAGACCTCCTCTTTTGACCACAGACCCTAGTAGTTTGACCAATATTTTAAAACTACAGGTTGCCATCAAAAATCAATACTAGGGATATTCGATGATAACCAATATTTTAAAATATTGGTCAGAGCACGGGGGCCTGGCCTGGGGTTGACTTACGTTCCCTGGCTTGATAAAGTTGGTTTTGATCACAAACACATTCGCAAAAAGAGTGGCGATATTATGGGGTTGAGTTTATCAGAAATACGCAAGATGTCATTCCTGAACGTGAACAGAAATCCAATAAATTCTCAAACAGTTGAAACGGGTAATGGTGCTAGAATTATGTGTCATTTTGTATTTATTTTCGACAAGACAAGTGACCAACTCCACCACACGAAAGTTAAAGCCATTTTATCAAGAGAAGCACAGTAACCTTGACCGTTTCTATGGAGATTGCACGCGAGTTGGTTAAAAAAATGAATCCTCCACTTTTCGCGGAAGGTACATTTCGCCAGAAGAAACAGTTCGCCGGAACATAAAATTAAAAAAAAAGACACCTCGTCTCTTTTTTTCCTCCAAGTAAAACGATAAAAGGTAACGAAAGGAACCATTTCCAGTGTCCATTAACCATTCAAATTCTTCACAGAGAGATTACAGATAATTTCGCAACGTGTTTTACAAAGTAAATTAAGAACAATCCACGTTGGTGAGTTTCTTCAGCAAATCCCAAAATAAGGGTTTTGTGCACAGTTTACACTCCCATACCTGATTACAAGAGTACGAGAGAGGATCTCCCACTCTCGATGGTAGGCAGTCGAGAAGTTGTGGGGTCTCCTCCCCTGAATGTTTTGAGTCAATGAGAGCCAAAACGCGTGTTATTGGCAGTTCTGCGGCCATAGGCGTATGGGCTGGGGGAGGGGTAGTTTCCCCATCCCAAGTCTGAAAAAAATTGCATTTGCCGGACATTTTTCTGAAAAAAAAAAAAAATTTTTCCGGGCAATTTCAAAATAATTTTTAGACCAAATTTGAGGTCCGACTTAACAACTTCAGAGCCCCCCCCCCCCCAAAAAAAAAAAAAAAAATCAGCACATATGCCTATGTCTGAGGCTGATGATGTAACCGTCTGCCCATGTGAGGGATGCCAGAGACATTTAGTTTTGAGGGTTTTTTGTTGTTGTTGCTTTGTTTTGGGTTTTTTTTGGGGGGGGGGGGGGTGGGGGGGGGGTGGGGGGGTAAATATCACCACTAACCTTTCCCAACTCCTACGCCACTGTAACAATTCTCGGCACTCCCAATCTACAAAGAAGATTTTTAAATAATCTTTTCACTTGTGAAGAGCGCAGGCCCTACACTGATATTCGTGTGTGTGTGGGGGGGGGGGGGGGGGGGGAACTGTCTGACATTTTCTGTCGAACAGGCATTTTTTATGGCGAAGTGTCCAAAGTTTCGGCGAAGTGTCCAAAAGTTTGGCGAAAATTCCATCTGTTTCTGGCGAAATGTTGGCAAAAGGTCTACTTTTTCCTTCTGGCGAAAAGCATTTTCGGCAAAAAGTCCAATCCTCCTTTTGATCGCCTAATTTTAATATACTCAGAGCAAGCTTGTGTAACTGAGATTTCAAAATAAAAAAAAGGGTCTACGCGGCGGTTTACTTTCTGTGCGTCGATATTTGGTAACCAAAACTCCTTTTTAAGGGAGTGGGGAGTGTGTGTGTGTGGGGGGCGGGGGGGGGGGGGGTTAATAACTAGGCCTCAGTGCTGGGTTCAAGCTCCCGGATCAGTTTCAAAGAAGACACATTGAAACACACATTGGGTGAACATATTGACCAAACAATTTTTTTTTTTATTGATTTTCAATATAGCATTTAACATCTTAACACCTTATGTACAGGAAATGGACCTTTAATAAACCGCACTGACAGTTAGCTTTGATGTGTGCAAGGGAAAAATCCTTGATGCTAGGCGAACATAAATTTTTATAACCTTCTTGCGAATAACAAAAACTACAATACCGTAGAGTC